>CM038681.1:10713660-11434178 GCA_021605205.1 Aegilops longissima
GCTAGATAATTTTTGCTCTAGTGCTTCGCTTATATCTTTTAGAGCACGGCGGCGGTTTAATTTTGTAGAAATTGTTGATCTCTCATGCTTCACTTATATTATTTTGAGAGTCTTTTAGAACAACATGGTATTTGCTATGGTTATAAAATTGGTCCTAGAATGATGGGCATCCAAGTTGGGTATAATAAAAACTATCATAGAAAGTGAATTAGATGCTATGATCAATTTGATGCTTGATAATTGTTTTGAGATATGAGGATGGTGATATTAGAGTCATGCTAGTGGGGTAATTATGAATTTGAGGAATACGTGTGTTGAAGTTTGTGATTCCCGTAGCATGCACGTATGGTGAACCGCTTTGTGATGAAGTTGGAGCACAAATTTATTTATTGATTGTCTTCCTTATGAGTGGCGGTCGGGGACGAGCTATGGTATTTTCCTACCAATCTATCCCCGTAGGAGCATGCGCGTAGTACTTTGTTTTCAAAGACTTGTAGATTTTTGCAAAAAGTACATGAGTTCTTTATGACTAATGTTGAGTCCATGGATTATACGCACTCTCACCCTTCCACCATTGCTTGCCTCTCTTGTGCCGCACAACTTTCACCGGTGCCATACACCCACCATATACCTTCCTCAAAACAGCCACCATACCTACCTATTATGGCATTTCCGTAGCCATTCCAAGATATATTGTCATGCAACTTTCCACCGTTCCATTTATTATGACACACATCATCATTTTCATATTGCTCTTGCATGATCATGTAGTTGACATCGTATTTGTGGAAAAGCCACCTTCATAATTTCCATACATGTCACTCTTGGTTCATTGCATATCCCGGTACACCGCCAGAGGCATTCATATAGAGTCATATCTTGTTCTAAGTATCGAGTTGTAATCTTGAGTTGTAAGTAAATAAAAGTGTAATGATTTTCATTATTAGAGCATTGTCCCAAGTGAGGAAAGGATGATGGAGACTATGATTCCCCCACAAGTCGGGATGAGACTTCGGACTTTATATAAAAAAAGAGAGAAAGGCCAAATAAAAAAAAGGCCAAATAAAAAAATGAGAGAAAAAGAGAGAAGGGACAATGCTACTATCCTTTTACCACACTTGTGCTTCAAAGTAGCACCATGATCTTCATGATAGAGAGTCTCCTATGTTGTCACTTTCATATACTGGTGGGAATTTTTCATTATATAACTTGGCTTGTATATTCCAATGATGGGCTTCCTCAAAACGCCCTAGGTCTTCGTGAGCAAGCAAGTTGGATGCACACCCACTTAGTTTCCTTTGTTGAGCTTTCATACATTTATAGCTCTAGTGCATCCGTTGCATCGCAATCCCTACTCACTCACATTCATATCTATTAATGGGCATCTCCATAGCCCGTTGATACGCCTAGTTGATGTGAGACTATCTTCTTCTTTTGTCTTCTCCACAACCACCATTCTATTCCACATATAGTGCTATGTCCATGGCTCATGCTCATGTATTGCGTGAAAGTCGAAAAAGTTTGAGAATACTAAAGTATGAAACAATTGCTTGGCTTGTCATCGGGATTGTGCATGATTAAATACTTTGTGTGATGAAGATAGAGCATAGCCAGACTATATGATTTTGTAGGGATAGCTTTCTTTAACCATGTTATTTTGAGAAGACACAATTGCTTTGTTAGTATGCTTGAAGTATTATTGTTTTCATGTCAATATGAACTTTTATTTTGAATCATTTGGATCTGAACATTCATGCCACAATAAAGAAAATTACATTGAGAATTATGCTAGGTAGCTAGCATTCCACATCAAAAATTCTGTTTTTATCATTTACCTACCGAGGACGAGTAGGAATTAAGCTTGGGGATGCTTGATACGTCTCCAATGTATCTATAATTTTTTATTGTTCCATGCTATTATATTACCCGTTTTGGATGTTTATGGGCTTTACTTTACACTTTTATATCATTTTTGGGACTAACCTACTAACCGGAGACCCAGCCCGAAATGTTGTTTTTTGCCTATTTCAGTGTTTCGAAGAAAAGGAATATCAAACGGAGTCCAAACGGGATGAAACCTTTGGAAGCGATCTTTTTGGAACAAATGCAAACCAGGAGACTTGGAGTGGATGTCAAGCAACAGACGAGGCGGCCACGAGGGTGACCGGAGCGCCCTAAGGGGGTGGGCGCGCCCCCCACCCTCGTGGGCCCCTCGTGGCTCAACCGACCTACCTCCTTCGCCTATATATACTCCTGTACCCTGAAAACATCGGAGAGCACCACGAAAACCTAATTCCACCGCTGCAACCTTCTGTATCCGCGAGATCCCATCTTGGAGCCTTCGCCGGCGCTCCGCCAGAGGGGGAATCAACCACGGAGGGCCTCTACATCATCTCCAAGGTCTCTCCGATGAGTTGTGAGTAGTTTACCATAGACCTTCGGGTCTATAGTTATTAGCTAGATGGCTTCTTCTCATTCTTTGAAACTCAATACCAAGTTCTCCTCGATCTTCTTGGAGATCTATTCGATGTAACTCTTTTTGTGGTGTGT
Organism: Aegilops longissima; assembly: GCA_021605205.1. NCBI lineage: Eukaryota > Viridiplantae > Streptophyta > Magnoliopsida > Poales > Poaceae > Aegilops > Aegilops longissima. The sequence goes on from CM038681.1 coordinate 10,716,211, forward strand.
TTGTCGAGATCCGATGAATTGTGGATTTATGATCAAGTTTATCTATGAGAAATATTTGAATCTTCTCTGAATTCTTTTATGTGTGATTGGTTATCTTTGCAAGTCTCTTCGAATTATCAGTTTGGTTTGGCCTACTAGATTGATCTTTCTTTCAATGGGAGAAGTGCTTAGCTTTGGGTTCAATTTTACGGTGTCCTTTCCAAGTGACAGCACGGGCAGCAAGGCACGTATTGTATTGTTGCCATCGAGGATAAAAAGATGGGATTTATATCAAATTGCATGAGTTTATCCCTCTACATCATGTCATCTTTCTTAATGCGTTACTCTGTTCTTCATGAACTTAATACTCTAGATGCAGGCAGGAGTCGGTGGATGTGTGGAGTAATAGTAGTAGATGCAGAATCGTTTCGATCTACTTGTTGCGGACGTGATGCCTATATACATGATCATGCCTAGATAATCTCATAACTATGCGCTTTTCTATCAATTGCTCGACAGTAATTTGTTCACCCACCGTAATACTTATGCTATCTTGAGAGAAGCCACTAGTGAAACCTAGGGCCCCCGGGTCTATCTTTTATCATATAAGTTTTTCATCTACTTTCATTTGCATCTTTTACTTTCCAATCTATATCATAAAAATACCAAAAATATTTATCTTATCTTATTATCTCTATCAGATCTCACTTCACAAGTTTCCGTGAAGGGATTGACAACCCCTTTATCGCGTTGGTTGCGAGGTTCTTGTTTGTTTGTGTAGGTGTGTGGGACTTTTGAGGAGCATCCTACTGGATTGATACCTTAGTTCTCAAAAACTGAGGGAAATACTTACGCTACTTTGCTGCATCACCCTTTCCTCTTCAAGGGAAAACCAACGCAGTGCTCAAGAGGTAGCAAACGCCACCCAAAAAACAGAAGAAATTACAAATAGCACCATGGGGAACCAATCTAGCCATACCACAAACGTAGGATGAGGGCTCACCGCCGCTCCCTGCCGGCGAAACCCTTGTTTGTGCGCATAGATTAAAGATGTTGGGAACTCATCCTCGGTCCAGGAGGACCAGCATGCCGGATATAGGTCAGATTGGAACTGTGTCACCGCTTGCGTCGGCTTGTTGTACAGCGACGATGAAAGCGCCGCCAGCAACGAGAACCTACAAATTCGGAGTCAGCATGCTCCTACAAGAGCTCCATGCCCCCATGTCGACACCAGAGCGCATGTCATCACAACAGCGGGGCCAGGGCATAAAATCCACCTAGAGTTCGGTATCGTCGCCGCACCAGTCTCGGTTGGTTAGCCTGCTACCAGATCTACCAACGACCGCCTCACAACAACCCACCAGAATCGAATCCGAAGCAAATTTATTCCACGCCACCACCACCATAATCATCAAGACAACAACAATGGAAGGACGACAAGCACATATTGCCATCAACTCCGAGGCGCCGCCATGAAGGTCGCCACCGGTGTGGGAATAGAGTTTAGGCAGATTTATCCGCCCGAAGGCCGCCCCCACCACCCCAACAACGCACCACGGCAGACAAACCCTAACCCTACCTACTAGGTCTGACGGAGGAATGAGATCCCCCTCCCAATAAATCGTACAAGAATAACAAGAACGAAACCAACGCAAAAATAATCCCCACAAAAATATATATTACATGCGGGATTTCCATATCAACACTTTGAGAAATACTTGTCCTGATCATAATGCTCTGTGTACAATTATTTTTCTAAAATAATCTCGAGCTTGACCCTGCCACATGTTCTTAATATTATGTAATGAACATCATGGGAAAAAATAGTATGCACTTGATCATGCAACCCTATTCAATAAATGTACCCATTGGCTTACCACATCTAGCTTTTGCGAATGCTGAAGAGGGAGACGCAGTCAGGTGTAAGTTACATCGAGAACAACAATGAGCAGAACATCACGCCTTCTCCAATCGGCGAAATGATTGGTTCAAATTCTCAATGTAACTTACACCCACCACATCTCCCTCCGCGGTATTCTCAAATGGACAATTGAAGGACTCGGTACTGCAAGTGTCAAGCTTTAGACACACCCAAAACTAGAATTTACTAGTGTTGTTGGCTGAATATAGGTCACTTGGAGGTATGAGGAGAGGAACCCCCCTTATATATAGAAAGAAAATGGTTGTAACCCCAAACTTTGAGTTCATCCTTATCCTATTATTCACATTAAGTACGATCCAAGTTTACATTGGTTCCTATTTGATTCTATTAAAAAGCTCCAAGCATCAATGAGTGCTAAGATATGAGCAGGAACCGCGCAAAACAAGGGGCTATGGCCCCACAAGGGACCCATGTGCATAGATGTGGCACCATGCCTCATGGGCCCCACATTGCACCCTAGGCCTTGGCCTTCAGTCACATCACTTATATGTTCAAGGTATTTAAGACATGTTTACATGGTGCATCGTGAGTCGCCATGTCGCGTTGGACCGATGATGGTTGAATTAGCCACCTATTCTACCTTAAGACTCACAACAGCCATTTGGGAGGTGGGTCTGAGTCATCCGTCAGGCCCACACCACGGTTGTTGGGCCGATATTTGACATGTGTGACCTTAATCAAGTGATACATCCTTGTCAAACATTTTGACAATTTTTTGTAAGTGTCTTTGATAGTTCCAACGCACACGTTCGATGTTGCGAACAAACGGAGCATCACATATGTAATGCATGCAGGACCATATGAAGACATAAGGAGGGGTTTGCACCTTGGGCCTTAGTGTGGCAGGTCACACATGCACCAGCCCTACTGGGTTGGTTGAATGGAATCTTTAGTATTTTTACATTATAAACTTGGAGAAGGTCCTAAAAGTCCAAACTTGGAAAAACATGGTTTGAAAAAATCATAGTTTCAAAATCACGAATTTGCGCTTTCAAAACAAATAGTATCATGAACCGTCCCAAGCAGCAATCACATTTTAACGACAAGAGATTAGATACACGCCATCACTATACTCTAGTACAACTAATACTGGTGGTTTGGCCTTAGCGCTCTTCTTCTGTCAAGTCGTCTTTCTAACAGATGTCGATCTCTTGGATCTGGCCGCTGATGAGTTTCGGTCTTCCCCGTCAGAGATATATACGGATTGGCATATGTTGGCCCTAGATATCTAGATCAGAAAGGCTCCGGTCGTGTGCGCTCATATTATCAGGCATCACGGACTCAAGAGGGCGCGGCGTGAAGCTTCACTTTCTTATTGGTGTCATGGGACATGTCTAAGTCAAGATTCTCAAGGCATTGATAGATGTGGAGAAAGTCATGGCGGCTGCGATTGGAGGTCTTGAAGCTTTGGTAGAAGGGTGTTTTGAATGCGATGAAGACTGTGTGCCAGGTGTTTGCTGACTTGCAACAGCGGCCTCAACAAGCGGGGACAAAAGCACCAGAGGACTATATTTTTGGTGGTGCTCCTTGAGTACCGAGTCTCGATTCCCAGGATGAAAACTCAAGGTTTGGCCTTTATTGGTTGCACCTGGCAATGACCTTGTTGAAGACATTATTTTTCGGGTTATCTCAGACTTTCTTCAAGGTGAAAACTTAAGATCTTCGACTGGGCAACGATAATGCTTGTGTATTGTTTCCTTCTTGGAGGCATTGCTCTTGGAGAACCTCTTTTGCAATCCGGGGTGTTGTCTTTGGTGGTGGTTAGAGTGTTGTTGATGCTAGTGATTGATCACCGTGGTGGGACATTGTTGGTTGTGTGTATCCCTCTATTCTTTTTATTTTCTTGTTTGCTTGTGTGTATCCTATGCCTTTGGACATCTTGTTGATACAGAGACTGGGTGTAATTGGTATCTGCAGGATATTAACATATTCTTTTTTGTTGAAAAAGTAAAAGAAATTTCACTTGGTAAGACAATTGAGCAAAACTATTAGCGCATGGAGGTGTCGGCTTGTCTGGGAGCTCGGGATAGCACGGGGCGCGACTGCTCACGAAGGAATCTAGATTCAGATTCTACAACACATCACTTGCTGCGGTGAGGGGAGATTGCAACAATAGCTCACTTGCAAAATCTAGTCTAGATAAAAAAAGTTGCTCGTGAGCCATTTGATTAAAATCCGATCAGATAGCCATAGAGCCAGCAGACGTACGCGTCGTTCTCAGTGATTTGAATTATTTCCATAAATTAATATAGGACACCGGAAGGCATGCAGTCGAAGTTGCCTCTCCCCATGTCCCTGTGTCCGCTTGCAATCAGTGGCCATGGTCACTCGAGCACACGCGCCGGATCTCCGCTCTGGCCGCCGTCACCTAGCTATCCCGCTTCAGCCCCATGCTGCATCGCCTCCACCACGATCATCATTGCATTTGCAACACCCCTCCTCCCTCCCCAACTAGATCGAGCTCCTGCTCAAGGCCATGATTGCAAGCAATGCAACACGGTGACTTTCTACAACAAGACATTTGTTGCAAAAATCTTTGCAACAAGAGCTTTGTTGCAAAAAATGCAACATAACCGTTGTTTCAAATGTTTCTGCAACGAGACCTGTGCTGCAAAAGGATTCTCCCAACACGACTTTTGTTGCAAAAGTGACGACAATGCTTGACCAGAAAATTGTGTTAGATCAGACGGCTCTTAGACCCTTAATTTAAAAGATCCGCAGGCCGACGTGTAGCCTGGCCCTTAATTTATTGATTACTATTCCTGATGGTATTTTGTGCAGCCAACTGTTGTTTTTTATGTCAATTGTATTTGTGTCATTGCAAAAAAAAAAAATCATTAGAAAAACTCACATAACTGTTACTCTTAAAATTTACTCCCTCCGTAAAGTAATATAAGATGTATTAAAATAAATTCAAATTGTATCTGAACTCAAATGACTATTACTCTTAAATAAACTCAAATTGATTTTGAACTCAATCGTATTGGTGTCATTCGGGGATGTTCATTAGAAAAACTGAAATGACTCTTACTCTTAAAATTTACTCCCTCTGCAAAGTAACATAAGACGTATTAAAATAAATTCAAATTGTATCTGAACTCAGATGACTATATTACTCTTAAATAAACTCAAACTGGATTTGAACTCAAAGGTTTATGCAAATTTCAATAAACTCAAATGATTTAGCATAAACTCAGATTCGAACTAAAACCACGACACTTATTTTGGGTCGGGGGAGCATTATTTATTCAAGGATTCAGTAACATTTATTCAAAGTCAAAGTTGTTTCAAACTTGGGGCTGTGTTCTTTTTTTTTTCTAGAAATGCACTAGCGTTCTTTGCAAACCAGAGTGTACCGAGCGGCCCAGATCAACCGAGGCCAGCCAGCCAGCCCACTCGACGGCATTCTCCTCCGGCAAGCTCCGCGCGAAACCCTAGCTAGCCCCGCCGGCCGCCGCCGCCGCCGCTCACCTCCCCCACTCGCGACCTCTCGAGGCCACTCCGGACGCCGGAAGCCATGGCGCAGAGGGCGGCGGGCGCGCTTCTCCGGCGGTCCCTCGGGCTCGCGCCGCCGACGGCCCCCAGGGCCCTGAGCACCAGCGCCGCGGCGCCGGCCGCGGCGGCGGAGGGAGAGGCCGCGGCTGCCAAGGCGAAGAGGAGCAAGAAGAAGAACCTGTTCGACGTGGTGCAGTTCCTGCCGGACTGGGGCGTCGGCTACAAGGTCGCCAAGACCACCTGGCGCGACGTCTCCTACCAGATCACCAAGATCAACCTCTACAAGGTCCTCATCCTTCTCGCTCGAAATTAAATCTCTTTTATCCATCTCCCTAACTTTTGCCGTGGCTCTGTGATCTGTGTAGGACGGCCGCCACGGGAAGGCGTGGGGGATTCGGCACAAGGCCGGTGAGTGCCTGCTCTCTCCCCTGCTTAATGTTGCCCCCCCCTGATTGATTAGTAAGGCAATGCGCAAGTTGAAGATCGATGTCGCTGTGATGTTCTTGAATGAATGATGGCTGTTAATTGGTAGTTTGGTCGAGTGTAAGAGATTCGACAGGGTCGCAGGTGGAATGGTAGTTTGGCCCCTGGATGGAAGAATACTTATGCTGGGAATCAGTCTGCAGTTGTGTGCACCAGTATCTGATTCTGCTGGTTTGCAGCTTGTCTTCGCCGATTTAATTTGGTTATGCTTGATCATTCCGATTCCAGATGACATTGTCACGGTGGTTTGTAGTTGTCTTGATTAGTTAGTTTGATATTTATGCAGTGCAGTGAGTTTAGGGCTTTAGGTAAGGTAACAACAGATTTCCTCGCTCAAATACTTGATGTGGATATGCAATGTGACTTACAATTCCTAGTTGTGCATACTGCAGACTGTAGTGTATGGTACATTCCCTGGGGCGTCATAATGTCTTACTCCCCAGGAGTATACATTACAGTCCGAGTACCAAGTAGCAACTGTATGAAGATACTCGACAACAAAAAAACTAGTACACATGACAGCTTAATCAGGTTTTAATGGATGCATGATTTATAGTTGGTACGATTTTCAACATCGCTAACAAATCATTCCTGACCAGTAACTGACCACTATCGTGTTAATGTTACAGGGATAATATGTTACATAAATTCTGATTAATATGAAACTTCATGTTGTATGTGCCCCTCTTTCATTAACATGGAAGATTCTACACCGACTTCTTCTTTGAATTAGACGGGCAGTTGATATTGTCTCCAAAAGGAAGAAGAAAAAGTTTGCTCTGTCTCATGTTCAGTGCCGTGCCAAAATATTCAGTTGTTTGCTGCCCCAGTTACCCCAAGCTATTCTCTTTTCCTTTTCATATATGTCAAGACTAGATAGATAGAAGGTGTTATTAACTGTTGTTTGATCATGGTTTGATGTTGCTGTTTGCGCATGTAGAAACCTGCCAGAGTTAGTCTTACTGATTCAGAAGGCATACCCATGTTCCCAAACCATGTAGAAACCTGTCACACGCATAAACACTTAACATAGCTGAAATAGTAGCCGATGTCAGGATTATTTTCACCGGGTGAGGGATTGCTCACTTTAGTTGATCTATGTTTCTCTTGCAGGTGTGCAAGTGGCCGACGCTCCGATAAAACTCAGCGGAGTGAACAAGCGTGGGTGGAAGTACATAAAGGCATCGCAGAAGACGGTGCAGGATATCCCCGCAGCAGAGACACCAGCCGCTGCCGCCGCCACCGCCACTGCTTAATTCGTTACAGGCTAGAGCATTTAGAAGGTGGCAAAACTTGTTCCTGTAGAAGCGTAGCGTTGAACTGTTCAGACAGATTGGTTGATCTGCAATCTCCACTCTTCCATAGTTTCCATGCTTCCCAGGGTTTTAGGCACAGGTGAAAGGGTTTTCCTGTGACCCCGGATCGCCATGTCGGCCACGCTCTGTTGTCGAAGCTAAAGATGATGTAGGCGCCAAAAACATTTGTTTTGCATTTTTACATTTTTGCAATGCCGCATTTCCATCAGAAACAAGTGTGCCGCCTTGACATTAGTTTGGTTGGGTGGATCTCATGTAATAAAAGTTTATTCTTGCTGTGTTTATTGTATGAACAAGGATTCTTGCTCTGTTGAGACTCTGGAACAGGGTAGCAATTAGCATCTACCTGTTTCTTCATGCACTCTAAAAACCCATCTTTGCTGCAGACCATTTGCTTGGTTTACCATAATCAGATATTGCCTATAAAACTCTCCGGTACCACGCATAAGGGGCACAAGCCATCACCCGGCCCAAGAGGCACCCACATTCTCCATAGGGTGGATGATCAGCAAGCTCAACAGCCCAAGCAAATGCAACTGCGCATCGTCAGCCACAACAAGAAAACCAGCCTTTTTATAGAAAAACATAAAAAACGCTAGTAATAAGATGAAAAAAAAAAAATACTTGGATGCATTGATGCTAGATAAAAGAGCCACACAGAGTTCAACTATTCTACATGGATATAAAACCGTTTAGAATTACAAATTAAGATACAACAACTACCAATACCCACACAGTGCAACTATGCAACTTCAAAGTATTTCATATAACTCGTACGTAGTTTGCAACACATATTTTCCACTGGAATAATACCTTCGGAATGCTATAAAGCACTACAAGTATCGATTCTATCTGTAAATAATAAGCTGGAGATTATATGGCTTGTAGGCATGAACTGCTACCTGCCCCTTTTTTTTATGTTAAATTAAATAGTTGGTTGTAATAAATCAAGACGTAAGTAACCGCAATTTTTTCATGTTGCAAACTATGGCTTGAACTATAGACATTTCATCAGACAGCTTATAGTACATGTGTATACCAAAAAAGGACGCAAGGAACGAACAACCAAGAGAAATGTTACCGTGCCATGGCACCTCTCTTTGTGCATCTTATCATCTATACTTTAAAACCTAAAAAATAATTCAGAAAGGGGTTAAAAAAATGCTATTTTCCTGTGAGGGCTGCTGCTGTGTGAGTACTGAACTTGTTGTGTAAAACACTTCTTCTTATTATTCTCTTTGTGCATCTTATGATTGATTTGTTTGCGAGTACATTCAAAGTACTCAATTGACTTCAACGTGGCCATGTATAAGAACGGATCCATCTTCCATTAACGAGGAGTCGGAGTATACGCGAGCTAGGAGAGTGAACCAGTCAAATCCTTGTGGAGTGAAGTCGCACTAGGATCGTGCTATCATAGATAGAGTTTCCGCTGCCGACATCTCTGGAGATAGTTATATATAGACATATATCACTCAAGCCTCAGTGCAGTTGAGTCATGGAGCTTTGTACGATCACTCTGTAATGTCGTGCTAGTCAATAAGACACTCTTTTGTTGAATGGTCTATATCTTGATTTATGAAATGTAAAAGCGTATGCCAGAGTGATTTCCTGGGCTGGTGTGTGTGACGGTCTGTCTGAATACAGTGGTATTTTGTTGTACTCAAACGGGGTACCACAACCATGCGGCTGGATCTCGTTACCGTGGCCGCCATTGCAATCTAGGATTGAATCGTAGTTGTTGCACTATGTTATTCAACCCACGAAGGAGGTAGGGGTAAATATGTTCTTTTTCCTCGGAGTTTCTATTTGACGTACTTATAGTTCTTCTAATTTTGTAAGTTCATCATTTCTAAACGCCACACATCAGAGATGCGAGGGAAAGGTGTACCGCCCCGACATCATTTTTTTTAGGGGGGGGGGGGTCGGGAATTGTCTGTATTAAGAAGCAAGGCCTACTAATTCTTTTCTAAAGTCGAGCGGTGCAAAGCCAAGTTTGTAATAAAACCTACCGAGAACTACAACTCCAAAACTAACATCATCAAAAAATACGCAGTAAAATATGTTTTCATATTATATCGCTTTAGCATTGTAAGGTGTTGATGGTCTCCCCGCAAACGTGGTCAAACTATGAGATAATTGCATCTATAGTCCTCGTACTCGCTGGCGACGTCCAACTTGATCCTGAAACTTGCGTATTGCTTCAATACGATCCCGATACATGAAAATGCGTGGTCAATACGGTTCCCGAGGTTGAAACAACAGTCCTAGTTCTACACATTGCATACATATCCGTATTCTGTCGTATGACACATCAGCACGGGGCCATGTCAGGCTGGGACCCATATGTCAGCGGGAGCGAGAAATAAGATAAATAAAAAGAAAAACGGCTGCCGACGCCGGGTTTCGAACTCGCGACCGACGGCCCAAATTCGCGCGAGCAATACACCACACTAAGGGCTCTCTTCCGATAAAGTGAGTGACAAACTTCTATATTAATAGCTTTGTTCATTCCACTATAGCAGGCCCAGATTTGTTTTTTGGAACGCGTGTGCTAGCTAATTAAGCTGGCAGTAGTATTTGTTTTTTTTTCCTGTTGCGAAAAACAGTAGTACATGCTAGACTAATAAGGTCAACATGGTTTCGAACCATACTTTCTTTTCTGTTTCGTTTTTTATGTTTGTTTTTTATTTTCTACCTTTTCTGTTTATTTTAATTTGTAAAATAATGTTTAAAGTATTCAACATTTGTTAGCGCTTTCAAAACTAGTTCAGAATTTTTTTACGAATCACATATTTGAAAATAGTTTGAAGTTTCAAAATTTGGTCATGGTATAAAAAACAGTAGAAGTTTTCAAAAATGTTTTCACTTGCAATTTTATTTATTTTTCTCATTTTCAAATTGTTCCCGTTTATAAATTCTTGTTCAGAAATACAAAAAAAAACCTTTTCAAAAAATGATCCAGAATTTCAAATAATGTTAGCATTTTTGATGATTTTTTCTTCAACAAGTCTTTTTTCATGTATTTATGTCCTTTGTATCTCTCACATACAAGCACTGAAATATTGCACAGTGATATTGCACTACTATACATGCATATACATACAATTTTAGAATTTTTCAGGCAGTAAAATCCATTTGTTTACTAAAAAATGGCATGCGTACCCCCCTGCACCCAATACATACAGAATTTTTGAAACTGCGAATATTTTTTAAATCATGTATTTTTTACAAATTCGTGAATATTTTTTGAATTCACAAACTTTTTTGAAATCGTGTACATTATTTTAGAACTCGTCAACAAGGTTTTATGCATAGGCGGACATTTCTTCGAATTTGGGAAAAAATGATATTCAGAAACTGTTTTTGTTTGTGACAAACATTTTTTTAATTCATGAATATTGTCTTGAATCAGTGAACATTTTTTAAAATATTGGTTTTTTTACATTCACATACATTGTTTTGAATATATTTTTACAAATTCGTGGGCATTGTTTGTAGACAGGAACCTTTATTTTTGAATCTTGAATATTTTTTGAACCGATGAACGTTTTATAAAAAACTCATGTATATTTTATAAATTCACGAAGTTTTTAAAAAGACGAGAACATACATATAATACAGTGTGCATCCGTATATGTAAAAGATCACGTGCTTGTTCTGGTGGCTTGCTCCCGCAACAACGTGCCACAGGTCGCAGGTTCAAATCCCTGCAGTGTGCTTTTTTTTCTTTATTTCTCGGCCCACTGACATATGGGCCTTATACAAACGTTGCCTTAGCCGGCCCGTGTCACCTACACAAATACGATATACGTATACAATGTGTAGAGCCAGGACTGTTGTTTCAACCTCAGGGACTATATTGACCACGTATTTTCATGTACCGGAACCGTATTGAAGCAATACGTAAATACCAGGACTAAGTTGAACGTCGCCAGCGACTACAAGGACTATAGATGCAATTATCTCATCAAACTATACACCATCTGACTCCAGAAAAAAAAAATCTAAAGGTCATCGACAAGTTTAGGCCGGCTTCGGCTCGTTATGACGTCGATAGAGATTGTTCTGCGGTCCAGGGACCTTGATGTAGTTTTTTTTATCATAATGGGTTGTTTTGTAATAGATTCATGTCTATTTGAGCGGAAATCGAGCGGACGCCACGCGTGCCGGCACGTCGCGCAGGGGCAGGCTAACGGTGACGGTGACGGCCCGACGGCGGCGACCGTCGCTGACTGGACGCGCGAAGATTCCAGCGGCAGTAGGCCCCGCCCTCGGGGTAGGCCAGCTCGGCTCCGTCCGTCCCGGGTCGGCTCGGCTCACGCCGCGCCAGCCAAAAACCCCGCGGCTCCGCACCCGCGGAGACCATCGATCCATTCGGTCTCTCTCTGCCCGCCCGCCCGCTCGCCCCACGCCTCCTCCCGCCGCCGCCGCCCGCAGCTAGGGTTCCGCCCGCCCGCCCGCCCGCCTCCTCGCCCCGCGGCAGATCGGGCCCCCCCGCTCCCCCGTCGCCGTCGCCGAGGTCTCCGCCCCGCCGCGGCAGGTATGCTGCCCCCCCCTTCCCATCCTCGCCCCCCCCACCCCGCGAGGGTCTAGATCTGCGGGATCCGGGGAGCGATCCGCCGGGATCCGCGGAGGGGGCCGTCGCTCCGGCCGGATTCCGTCTGCCCCCGGCTTCCGCGAGCTGGTTTCGCTGCGTAGCCTCTGCCTACGGGATGCTCTGTGCTCTTCCCCACGTAGCTAGCCTTGTGATTGCCGTACAGCTCCGGCTACTGCGGAAGTAGCACGGTGGAAGAGGTCACTGTAGAGCCCGGTGGCCCACGTTCGTCTACTTGGTCTGCAAGGGCCACAGACAGAAATCGCTACAAGGAACAATCTGGGTCCTCCTATATGCTATGCTCTAGGTCATATATAAGAATGGATGGTTCCCTGCCCGATTTGCTTGTTTGCTCGTTGCCAAGTGTTCATTGTCGCGGCATAATTTTGTGGAGCAGTAGTAGAAGCCAGCACTAGTTCATCTAGGATTGGAGACGAGTATTTACGGTTATTGTTTGCAGACGCGTTGCACATTGTTCGTCACACGGTGCCACCATTGTATTGTTTAGCTTTATTTATGTGAAGATCTCTTGGTAAGGTCAGTCTTGCCTTGCCAAATGAGCCGACCACAGTTTCCCTTTTCGTTAGCGCCCTCTCTATCTGCTTTTAGTATCTCAATTCGGTTGTTGAAATGTGAACCTCTGTCTTGGATGCTTTTGATAGCAGAAGCTTGTACAGTAAGCATAATGATCTCCAGACGTAATTGCAATGCTAGGTAATCATTTTGGTAGCTTATATGCATGTTAAGGTATGATGGCCGGCATCTAGTCAATCTACAATAATAAGTAAATAATAACACTATTTGTGTTTGGGATCTATGCACCTGTGTGTTTTATATTTGCCTCCACATTTAGTTCCAAGTTTCTTATCATGCTTATATGTAGCAGTAATGCTGAGCTTCTTATGTTGTGCATACAGGCATGATGAGTCGCCAACAGCAGCATGCACCTCTTAGGAGTTCCGCCAATGGAGCCCCCCACCGGAAGCTTGATAGGGAGGGTAGTGGAAGGCATGATAGTAAATCACACCTGATGAGATCTTCATCTGGTGGGTTTACCAGTGCAGGTGAATATCTCATCTCTTTTTATGCGGTATTATTGTGAAAGAACTGCTGTTGATAAGGTTCTTTCTGGGTTTAGAAAATGGAGGCAAACTTGGGCATGCAAACCCTTCACGGGATCGACTAGTCTATGTTATGACTCAAATTATTGGGCATCATGTGGATGTGCATGTCAAAAATGGATCTGTTATCTCTGGAATCTTCCACGCAACAAACACCGATAAAGACTTCGGTACCACCTCTCTCGCTTTTCCCCCTGATCTATCTTTATGCTTTGTTTAAACCTTTTTTAGCACTTATTTACTTATCACTTGGTGACATTTCCCTTAGATTGTATTTTCCTTGCATTCTGCGTGTACTTAGAATCAAACCCTGTTGCAGGAATCATCTTAAAAATGGCACAGCCGATAAAGGATACTTCTGTGGGAGGACAAATTAATACCTCTGATGTTATAAGAAAGCCGGAGACTATGATAATACCAGCACGGGAGCTTGTTCAAGTTTTCGCCAAGGTTTGTTCTCCTAGCAAACAAACAAACAACAATTCACTCGACCGTGGTTATAATTCTTAGCTGACTCCATTGTTGGTTTATATGGGCACCATGGATGTTACTTTGGACTTGAATTGCATCTTCCATGAATCGTTGCCCTATTTTTTTGCATTCTTGTGTAATGTCTATCTCTTGATAAATTACTAGGACGTAACACTAGGCGGTGATGAACTGCCAAAAGGTCCTGTCCATGACAAAAGGAAAGACTTGATGATAGATTCTGCCATCTCTCGTTCTCATTTCCCTGAAGAGAGGGAGCTTGAACGCTGGGCACCAGATGAAGGGGATTCAGACTGCATTGAATTGGAAAAATTTGACAGAAAGGGACATAGGTAATGAAAAGCTAAGTGAAGGCTTATCTTGATGTTTGTTAGTAATATTCAATCTTCTCATTGTGATTCATTCAAATGGTTATGGAAGTGGTAATTAATTTACTTGAGATACCTGGAATTGTTTATTGCGAGTAGTCATTGCATGTATATCTTCCTTGTTCATCCTTTTCATGTTGATGTGATGTATATTTTGGTTTTGTAAAAATGAAGACAAATATTCTTTATTAAAAAAACGCCTTGCCAAGCTATGAAAAATATTCACGTGCTATGTCAGTATATTGCTATGCCTGCCGATAGTTAGGCATTTTTTTGTTTAGGTTAATACTCTACCAAAGTTCTTGCATAAACTTACTGTTTTAGATGGAAATCTCTCTGTCAACCGTGGTCACATCATTAGTACTTATTAGAAACAATGAACTAAGCAAAAGAACAAGTTTATGCAGAAATTGTTTTCTATTGCTAAACCTGTTGGCATGATTTTTTTGGTTACATTTCTTGAACATACCTTTATGGAAATGGTGCTTCTTTATTATCATGAGTTCATGACAGTGCTGGTGTTATACATGTTTTTCTTGTTATATCGATTTTGTCATCATGATGATTGATAGTCAGTATGTTTGTAGGAGCTGGGACCAGTTCGAGACAAATGCAGCTTTGTTTGGGGTAAAGAGTACTTTCAATGAAGATCTTTATACCACAAAGCTTGAGCGAGGTCCTCATATGAGAGAGCTTGAAAAGCATGCTTCAAGGATAGCACGAGAAATAGAGGGTGAAGATACAGAAGATCTTCATCTTGCCGAGGTAGGCTTCTCTGCACTTATGGCTACAAATGTTTATGGTGAACGTGCTTGTTAGTTTCACAATTTTTTCACTACTCCCACTTGTGGTGTGCTTGATGGACAAACGTCAAAGGAAGTGTTGACAGACTGCGTAAAAATAGTAACAGACAAACACATGCACAATAATTTAGACAAAATGTTTGAAATGCTGAGGTTACTTACGCAGGAAAGAGGTTTATACTTGGATGAAGATTTGGAGCATGATGAAGAGATCAAATATTCTGCAGTTCGGAGGGATACTGATACCACAGTTAAACCCTTTACAAATGTCCCAAGCAGGCCAGTTAGCATTGATACCAAGGATTTGCCAGTGTGTTCATCCACAATGGTATGGAAATGAAACGACGTTACATATGCTGTATTTACACCATTTGGCATGATAATTGATCTGATGTATATGTTACTCCCTCCGTTCACAAGTAGAAGATGTTTTAACTTTTTTCTGAATCGAATGTACACGTTTTAGTTTGTTTGTTCACTCGTTTCAGTCCGTATGTAGTCCATATTTGAAATATCCAAAACATCTTATATTTCTGAACGGAGGGAGTAGTGAAAATAGGAAAAAGATAATGTGGACTGTGGTCTTAAATTTGCATGAGTGTATCCACCAGTCAAGCATGATTTTGATTGAACTAAGTTGGCATGCCATCTCTAAATAGACATACTTTGGTCCTTTACGTACTCAACTACACTAATTATGGGAACAAAATGTCACTCACTCAACTACACTACTTTTGGGAACTAAATGTCCAAATCTCAGGTCCAAGGAGTTGACTGTAAGTTAAGGAGCTGTTATGCATTAGACCCATTTGATTCGAACACTATTACACCAATTTAAGTCTTAAGGAGCTGCATGGAATTTCCATAGAAGAAGATATCTTACAGAATAGTATTTCCCCCCATAATGGATCAACTAATGCGTCTTCATGTGTTCTACTAAGTCATAGTTACAAGTATGGTTGTATGCCTTTGTCATTGTTTTAAGTGGTATAGGTTTGGTCTGTCTCATAATAAATATGCCACATCTGTTTCCTTGCTGCTAGGTTTATTGAATTTCTAATTTGTGAGAGGTTTTCATTATCTGGGATTTCCCAACTGCGGGCCGCTGTGTTCAAGAATTTAATGTTTAAGAAGTAGACCTTTTCATTTATTCAGCAGCACCTTTTTGTAAAATGATATATTTATGAAAGAATAAATATTCTAACACACTAATTTATGACCATTTCATTTAAATACCATCAAGTGTTTAATATCAGTTCGTATTTTTGACTTGTAGGATGACAAATCATCTTCCCATATATCTGGTGGTACTCATTTGTCTGCCACTGCTGAATACCAGTCAAACAAGCTTTTGCCTGCTGACGCCAACAGGTACAATATCTTTTGCATATGTGGCAAGTTAGCAATCCTCATGGTGGGCGTTTGCCTGGTTTGCTCATTGGTTGATTCATCATGGTCACATCTCCTTATATGTGGAAGACTTACTTGATCCCTAAGTAATACTGTCTCCAGTTTGAAGGATGCAATCTTAACCAATCCCAGATGCCCAACTACCGGCCTCACACTCCTTAGCTGGATCACTAGGGATGTACTTTTCCTTTTCTCTAACTGTTAGTGTAGATCACTCTTCAAACCGTGTAGGCTCCCTAGCCCAGCCGTCATATACTGAAATTTAGCCAAACTTGGTGTAACTCGTGGCTACCGATTTGGTGGCACATCGAATTTGATTCAACTCAACCTTGTGTGGCAGCTTGTGTCAGACTGAACACACTACTTCTGTGTACTGTTCCCGTGAAACTACTTTTATTTCTGTTTCTGTGATTTGACCTATTTGGGATTTTGTCCAACTAAGTTTGAGCCTAGTTCTGTTTCTTACTCAAGCAAAAGGTTCTTCAAGTTTTTGTTTAGTAACCATATGATATGTCTTGGAATAAGCTGGTTTAGGATATACGCTAGCTATACTGCAAACTTATTTCAAGTGGAAGCTAAAGAAGCAGGCACTACCATGTTAGTGCTTTTATCCATCCTTGATATGGTAGCAACCTATCATCACTTCCTCTCTGATGTTTCCTTTGTCTACGAGTTCCAGGTTTATCGTTTTTGACACTTCTCTTGTTAATCTTCAATCTACATCTTTTAGGGAGTTATTTACGTTCCCTTGTCCCCAGGAACACTGCTAGAAGCCTATCATCATTGTCTCTCTGATGCTTCCTTTGTCTACTGAGTTCCATTTTAATTTTTTTGACACTTTAATTTTTAATATTCCTGCTCACTATTGCTAATGTGATGTTCGTTATCATGACTGTCGACATCATTAGCATGGACATTCTAGGATAGTGGACTTCAGTTCAAATATATTGATTTGTAATATAGTGATTGACACATTCACTATGAACCCTAGGTTGGATGGTAAGAGAAGTAAAGATAGTAGCGGTGACAAAGACAACAGGATCTTGCAACCTGAGAATACTGTAAGCCTCCCTTTTTGCCAATATAATTATTAAAGCACTGCTCGTACCTGAATCCAGTCATCTTTTATTTATATAACTGTGCAAAGCCGTTCTTTTCGTGCCTGAATTTGGATTTTCCTGCTCATTTCGACAGTTACCTGAAGGGGGCAGGCCACTGGTTTCTGAAGGTGAGCAGTAAATTGTGCCTTACTTGGAAGTTTAATAAATTCATTCTTTGCCTGTTTAAAATGTATTGTTGTCACATCGGTTTCATGTGTTAGCTGCTAGGTCTGGTTATTCTTGATTTTATGCGTCTGGTGTGGTACTTTGGGCTCTTGTGAGATGTAGTTGAATGGGCCAAGAAAATATCAAAACGTATTGTTCTGTTGTGTTGTATCGACCAGCGATAGATAGTGTCCTGTTAGTCAGTACGTAAGTTCGATCCAGTCATTTTATGTAACAAGTAATTCTACAATTTAAATGGAATCATTTCTTCACTAGAGCATGCCAGGTGGATTATACTTCTGGCAGCTGCAAATGTCGGAGCTTCTTTATTGCATGCACATTTTGCGATGGAGGGAGGAGATTTAGATCCACTGTTTATTATTGTTGTTTATCTTTTCATTTTTTTATTGATAGTTCTATTTTATTTTTTCAACAGCGACATAATACCAATTACAACCCTTGATTCCCTTAACCATGAAATCATAAACTCATGTTTTTTAATGGAAAAAAATTGTGGCCTTATTAGTTTTAATTTCTTTCAGCTTCAACATTCTAAATTCCATGAATTGTTTTCAGCAGCAGAGTGTATGATACTTTTCTGATCTTGTGACAGATTTGGAAGGAGCACCTTCAAGGTCGCGTGCGTCTGAGCCTTCATCTTCTGGCCAAGGAAACAAGTCATCAGATGGTTTGGCACAAGATTCGACTCTACCCAGCAAACTTCCTTCTGCGCCTGAATATGCGAATTCTTCTCAAAGACCTGGCAGTTCTACACCATTAGCATCCGAGCGTGTTGCTGCGAGTGCTGCTCCAGGCTTATCACCAAGTTCTTCGATGGGATCTCTTAGCTCAGACAAATCAAGTTTGAACCCAAACGCTAAGGTCAGGATGTAATGTAGATATGTGTATCATATCTGGCCATGTTTTTTGCTTGGGTGTTTTGTTGGTCGCCTGTGCCAAGTGCACTGACTATTGGTTTTCCGTACCAGGAATTCAAATTGAACCCTAATGCTAAGAGTTTCACTCCCTTGACTTCTCCGAGGCCACATCACCCTCCAGCGCCTGATGCAACATACTATTATCCTAATAGCATAGGGGCTACTGGACCTGGTTTGCCTGTTGGCATGGGGGTGAGTTTCTACTTTTGATAGTTGCCAAGTTACTTACTATTTATGTAAAATGGTTGCAATATTTGAATTCAAATGGATGCATCTTCTACACCTATAAAAGCACGAAGGCCGGAGAACCAAAACCGTCTCGGCCATTGAACCATGCTGATCCAATGGTCTATATTATCACCCCAATGTTTAGCACCAAACTTGTTTAATGCTCTAGTTACTCACCACTGTCACTGGTTATAAACAAGTTTAGACTTAACACCATCCTATTAAATCTGCCACACAATTAATATTCTGCCAAATAACAGCATTCAATTAATATTTTACCTAATACTCCCTCCGTCTGAAATTACTTGTCGCAGAAATGGATGTATCTAGACGTATATTAGTTCTAGATACATCCATTTTTATCCATTTCTGCGACAAGTAATTCGGGACGGAGTGAGTATCAGCGTGCAATTAATATCTTACCAAATATCAGCGTGCAGTTTATATACCTAATATCAGTGTGCATTGTGATGCGATTACTGGAGTCGTATAGTTGTCTCAGTTATTTGTTGGTTTTTACCCCCCAAAAATGTGAATGGTTGCAGTGAAAAGTTCACAGGCTAATCAGCCAAACAGTTAATCTGGCACCAAAGCTTATCAGTAGATTTTATTGATAAGCTTTTCTTAATGGCTGTGGCCCTTCACTATTTTCCAAGGTCTTAAAATGCAGTAGTCCATGCTTTCCAAGGCGCACATAGGCTCTAGGTGATGTGTGTGCTTGGTTGTAGAAAAGAATATCTAGGTTATGTTTCCAAGTGTGCTTTCAGTTGAACCAATATGCAGTATATATTGTAAAATGATGCGATTAAATTTTATCTATTAATTATGTGGCGGTTCTTGAACATTGTACATTCTATTTTGTGTCCCCTTGTAAAAAGGCTGTACTAACTTCTGATGCATCGGCAGTGATTGCTGTAACTTTTTCTTGTGCTAACTATGCCTGTAATTGCTGTACCTCACTATGATAATTATATTGCAGTTCCCGCAGGCGTATGGTGGACAGCCTGTTGTTTACAATGCTCAGCCTGGATCTTCTCCCCAGGGTTACATGCATCCTTCTGGGCAACAGGTGAGACAGCTTACGTGAAATGAACTTCACTATGCATTCTTAGTTTCTTTACAGCCTCCCATGTATCATGTTTTGGCTTATCGTTGACATGCTGTTATGCTTATAGTTTTCTAATGATCCTATCTAGACCTAGGCTGGGTTCTCTTGGTTTATATAGTTATTACTTATGTCGATGTTACACAGTGGTGTTTATTAATTGCCTTGTGTTTGGTCCATGAGTTTGCCATTCCATGCTGTTATATAGTAGTCATTCATTCCCCCCTCAGGTCTAATGCCTGGACGCTGAATTACTGACTAATTGCATATAAGCTGATGCCCCGAGATTACTGATGCTCTTTGCTACCATCGTGCTAAGTAACTTTGTTTTCTTATCTGCAGTATGGGCAGCAAATGATGATGGGACAGACCCGCCCTGTCTATTATTATGCACCTGTAAGCCAACATACATGCCTCTTTTGAAATGAAATGTTGTACACCCCAGCGCTGTTTAAGCTGGAGACGCAAACTGCCCGTTCTAATCGTGTCTTCTTAATCTGTTTTGCAGGAGATGCAGCAGCAGCAATACAGAGGAAGGAACTTCTAGGTAGATTGATTTTGTTACGCTGCAATGTGGAACTCTGCAGTGAAATCCCCGTTGGCGGGGGATGCTAACCAGGCCGATGCGCCGCCATGTGTGAAAAAGAACTGGCGATGGCCTCTGACTTCAACCGTGTGTGTTTTGTCGCCAGGACGAAGATCACCGTTGTTCCTTCTGCGACAGTGTTCGAGTCTGAAGCGGGCTAACTCGGATTTATTGTTCTTATTTACACCATAGACGTGATGTTGTAAATTAAAAGAAAAATGCAAGGCCATCTATTTCGTGTGCCCCTGGGATGATGATATTCTCGAGTGTGTGGGTGGGTCCTTTCCTTTTTGTAATACTTGGTGTTTTGATGTCTACATCTTGCTGATTTATTTAAGACTTGTTTGGGAATCCCAAAACTGGGCTGTGCTATTGAATTCTAGTATGTGAAATGTTGCGTGAATTGGGGTTCCAAGAAGTGTGGATCAGTCATATTTGGAACGGCCTTGCAAGAAAGGAAATTTCTCAGAAGCAACAGTGATATAATAATGCCACTGGTTGCAACAATTGTGCGTCCACAATATTTGTTGGATGAGAATTAAAAGGTGGAGATATGAATAACGGCGTTTCGGAGCCCGAGCTCTCATCTGCTCCTGCTATGGAAGATGAAAGATAATGTGTTCTAGTTGTGTAAAATTTCATGGCGATATGGCATCAGATACTGCGTTCTAGGTGTGTAAAATTTCATGGCGATATGACATCGGGGAACTCTATTATAATATCAGGGCTCGGAAAATGTTTCCAAGGAGCATCGGGTTCTTTTCATGCATGTCATCTCGTCATGGAATTTTACATGCACGTGAAACCTTGAGCATCTTAGATTTCCAAAAAATAAAATAAAAAAAATCCAGTTCTTTTTTCAACCTTTTGTATTTTTTTTCCTTGTCTCCTTTCTACCAGCTTTCACACCTTAAGAGGCCGTCTCTTCTGCATGCTACACGGGCGGAGCTATGAGTAGCAAGTAGAATGTACTAGGATTGAGAGTAAACCGGGTCACGTGGGTAAAAATAGTTGGCCTTCCTTTGTACCGGCCCGTCCAACTTTGCTCGCCACTGCATATCGTCCCTGTAAACATTGTGACGTCTTTTTTTTTTTTGACGGGAAGGTATACTTTATTAGCTCAAATAACGGTTACATCATCCGCTAGGAATTTAACAAGAAAATTAGGAGGTGCATCTGCCCAAACATGAGGATCGTTTGCACACCCCCACTTTGCCAGCTCGTGAGCTACTATATTTGACTCTCTAAAGCAATGCTCAATAGTAACCTTCCCAAAATCACCCAAGATATTTCGACAATCATCTAACAAAGGCGCCGCAACCATTGAATGGCCTTCGTTTAGCTTTATTGCATCCACCACAACACTGTTATCCATTCTTACCATCAACTTAGCACATCCCACACTTAGGGCTAATTTTAAACCTTCAAACAGTGCCGCTGTTTCTGCCGCGACAACATCAGCGGCGTGTTCAAGTCTTGCTGTTGCAGCTGTGATGAAACGACCTTTATGATCCCTGACAACCGCCCCGCATGCACCTGAATTTGTCCCAGCAAAATAGGATGCGTCCACGTTCAGAACTAGATGCCCTGGTAAGATAGATGGCCACTTGTTTAATTTAGCAACAGTCGGACCTTTCCCTACAGCACGAGCGTAGTTGAGGGCAAGCGCCAAGATCGCAGGTGCTGTCCTCTCCGGCGTTTGCAGCTCCTCCCCTTTGACGAATTCTCTCCGCTGCCACCACAGATACCAGCATGTTGTGGCTATCATCTCCGATAGCTCAACCTGACCAGTGTACGCCTTCTGATAAGCTTCATCGCATAATAAGAAATCGATAACAGACGCACCAGCTCGGTCTATTACAACAGCAAACTGAATCTCTTCACTGAGTCCGAGTGCATCCCAAACGGCCATCGATCGTGCACACTGGAATAGGACATGACATATATCCTCCGCACCATCTTGGCAGACTGGGCATTGAGATATACTCCCTATATGGCGATTTGCGAGAACACTGAAGCATGGGATAGCATTGTGTAAGCATCGCCACAAAAAAATCTTTATCTTTGCTGGCACCTTCAGACTCCATAACTTGCGCCAGATTGGGTGTGGCGCCGTGGAGTAACGTACTAGGCCCAGATCATTCTCATCAAAATTTGCCTCCCATTGTTTATAATATGCAGACCGAACTGAGAAAACCCCGTTCTTTGTTAATTGCCATGCTACAAAATCTTCTGTCTCCGCATGAAATAAAGGGATCTGCAAGATGCGCTCGGCATCAATGTGCCAAAAGTTCTCACGGATCAACTGCTCATCCCACTCTCCAGAAATTGGGTCTATTAACTCACATACCCGGGTTAGCACTTGGTTTTCCTGGACAGTGATGATTTTCCTTGACGCACTATTCGGTATCCAGCAGTCATTCCATATATTTATCTTTGCACCATCTCCCACTCTCCAGATGCACCCCTTTTTGAAAGTCTGGACACCAGCCCAAATACTTTGCCATACGTAAGAGGATCCCTTTTTAAGTTCACAATTGAGAATGTCTCCCGTAGGGTAGTATCTTGCTCTAAGGATGCGAGCACACAAGGATCCATAATTCTCAATAAGCCTCCAACACTGTTTTGCTAGCATCGCCAAGTTGAAACTATGGACATCTCGGAAGCCCATTCCTCCTCTCTCTTTTGGCACACACATTTTCCACCAGGCGAACCAATGCATCTTCCGCTGGTTTTCCCCATCACCCCACCAATAGTGCGACATTGCATCAGTGATCCCCTTGCATACTTTCTTTGGGAATTTGAACACACTCATCGCATATGTTGGGATGGCTTGGGCCACCGCTTTCAACAATGCCTCCTTCCCTCCATAGGAGAGAGTTCTCTCTTTCCATCCGTTCACCATAGCTTGGATTCTCTCAATAATATGTTTGAAGCAGTCTACTCGATCAACTCCAATCATGGACGGCAGCCCCAGATACTTATCTGAGAGAGACTCCGTCATTATGTCCAGGATTTGGCAAACTACGGCCTTAATCTCCACGTCTGTGTTTGGGCTGAAGAAGATTGAACACTTTGCTACACTCACCAGTTGGCCTGAAGCTGCACAATATTCATCCAAAATCTCGCGCAATGTTTTTGCATTTGACTCATCTGCTCTCATCAGGATAAGTGAATCGTCAGCAAATAATAAATGAGAAACTGTTGGGGAATCTCTACACACCTGGACACCATTCAGATTGCCAACTTCCACCTCATGATTAATTAGGGCTGATAAACCCTCCGCACATAAGAGAAACAGATATGGGGATAGAGGGTCTCCCTGTCTCAGTCCCCTCGTCGGAGTAAACGGAAGTGTCTCGTTCGAATTAAATCGTACCTTATACTCCACGGAAGTAACACAAGACATGACCAGCTGGACCCAACTTGCATTAAACCCCAGCTTGGATAATATTGCCTCCAAAAACACCCATTCTACGCGATCATATGCTTTGTGCATGTCCAGCTTCACTGCACAAGTTCCAAATTTTCCTTTCTTCCTTTTTTTCATGGTATGTAAACACTCATAAGCCACAATTACATTATCAGTGATGATACGTCCAGGAACAAAAGCACTCTGAGTTTCACTGATTATATCTGGAAGTAATACCTTTAATCTGGCAGCCAACATCTTCGAGATCACCTTATACACCACATTACATAAACTAATAGGTCGGAATTGGGTGATTTTCTCTGGATTGTCCACTTTTGGGATCAAGACAATGGTGGTAGAGTTCCACCCCTCTGGAATAACCCCTGAATTAATGGCTGCCAAAACTTCCTTCACCAAAACATCACCAAGAAGGGGCCAGAATTTTTTATAAAAAATTGCATGTAGGCCATCTGGTCCTGGCGCCTTTAAATCACCTATACTAAATAGTGCTTTCTTTACCTCCTCTTCTGTATAAGGTGCAAGTAGTGATTCATTCATGTAGTCCGTCACACATCTTTTAACTTTATTCAAAACGTTTAAAGAAGGTACGTTCACTTCTGAAGAGAAGAGATGCTGAAAATACTCACTGATAAGGGAATCATATAACATTGTGACGTCTTAATAAAAGCTTCGCGAGGTTGTCTAAAAAAAAGTAAGGTTATCGCTTTTAGTTTTAACCTGACTCCCATCCTACGTTGTTCCGCGGGCAGCAGGTTCCATGCCCTAAGGGCATCCCCAATTATCTCCCAAGGGATCAACTCACTGAAATTAAAATTTAGGTCAGTCACTTGTCTCGTTAGCGCAACTCTTCCCTGACCGTTCGATCAACCACGCTGGAAAGTTCCCGTCGGATCAACACACACGTTCACACCTGCACAGGAGCTAGATGGCAGGGTGCTCCCCACATGCGACCGTCTCCTCCATAAGCGTGTCTTTTTTTTTCCTCGCGCGTACTCTGTCCAAGGGCTTTCTCTTTCTGGCCGGTCGACACACATGCATAAATGCATACTCTCGTTTTGAGCCCGGTCCTTTGATACGTGGGAATTAAAAAAAAAAAGAACCCCCCTCCCCCCCGGGAAAAACCTTCAAGAACGTATCATTTTCAACATCAAATTTCCATCCAAAATTTGTCTCCATGCAAAATAGTACTCCCTCCGTTTTTATTTAGTTCGCATATTAGCTTTGGTCAAAGTCAAGCTTTACAAACTTTGACTAAATTTATAAACAAAAATATTAAGATATACAATAAAAAATCAACAACATTAGATTTATTGTTGATTGTACTTTCACATCGTATAGATTTATTATGATGAATGTCTATATTATTTTCTATAAACTTGGTCAAAGTTTACGAAGTTTGACTTCAGTCAACTCTAATATGCAGAGTAAATAAAAACGGAGGGAGTACTCCAGTGCACACGCTAGCTAACTATGGTAGTATATTTTGTTGAACAGATATTGGAAACTACACAAAAGTGTTGGAGTTAATAGATATATCATGTATGTATGAGTTTTGATCGACCGATCCAATGAAACTTAATTGTGTTACGAGGTCTGCATATATATACATAGTTAGAGTTCAGTTAATCTTCGCATGAGCATGATGAAAGGAGTAGGCATGCCTATAATGTGTGTAGTGTTCTATAGGAAGAAAAATTAAATAAAAGGTAAAACAAAATTAAATAATAAAGTTTTCTAAGTAAGAATGAATTAGTGGCATTGGTATTGTCCTTTAACAAGAAGGAAAATAATAATAATAAATAATGACAAAATTTTTCTACTCCCTCAATTAAGTAAATTTAAGTCTTTTAGAGATTCCAATATGGACTACATGCGAGCAAAATAAATGAATTTACACTCTAAAATATGTGTATATACATTCTTATGTAGTCCCCAGGAAAATCTGTAAAAACTTATATTTAGAAACAGAGGGAGTAAGAATGAATGAATTACTGACATCGGTATTACGCTTTAAGAAGAAAGAAAATGAAAAAATAAAACAAATAATAACAAAATTTACACGCAATTTACAAAGAAATTACGCTTTCTTTAAATATGCAAAATAAGTATATTATAGTGGATTTTTTTACCAAAAGGAGTTTCTTAAGAAGGAATGGATTAGTATTGGCATTACCATTAAAGAAGAAGAAAATGAAATAAAACTAAGGAAAAATAAAATAAGAAGCTGTCTAAGAAAGAATAAATTTGTGGCATTGGTACTTCCTTTAAGAATAAAGATAAATAAATAAAACAAGTAATGATAAAATTTACATAGAAACTACCTTTTTCTATAATATGCAAGAATAAGCATACACTAGTAGACGTTTTACAAAATAAGAAAGAATAAATTAGTGGCACTGGTGTTACTTTTCAAGAAGAAAAGAAATGAAACAAAAACTTAACCAAATCAAAATAATGAAGTTTTCTAAGAAAGAATGAATTGGTGACATTAGTATTACACTTTAAGAAGAAAGAAAATGAAATAAAAAAATGCACACAATTTACAAAAAAATGTGCTTTTCTATATTTTTCATATAATAGTGAATTTTTCGCGAATGAATTAGGGGCACTGGTATTACCCTTTAAGAGAAAAAGAACTTGCACACAACTTTGCATTGAAATTGCACCTTTTGCAATATGCAAAGAATAAGTATATAGTATTAAAATTTTCACACTCTAGTATAATTTACACACGTATTGTATAGTACTTGCGTATATATATTCACACTCACCCAACATCCCAAAAAACATAGAAAAATAAAACCGAATGGAAAAGAAAACATAAACGAAAGAAAAACTAATACAAAATAGAAAATAAAATAGGCAATGAGTAACGGGTTTCAAGCCCAATTGAAATATCTTCAGCCCCGGAAGCCCTGAAAATTGACAAAAGGAAAAAAACAACACAAATCTTGACAAAAGAATCAACAGTTAACAATTTTACTTACCCAAGTTTAAATTTCAGGCAACTTACATAGTATTCTTCTAAGATGTGCACAATATAGCAAATGGAAACTACTGAGCCAGTCCTCAGTGTTTTAGACTCCTAAATTTTCCCGTAATTTTATTTCATATTATGTTTTTCGTAAAAGAGTCAAGTAAAAAGTAAAAAATAGCAATATGTTTTTGGTCTTTTTCGGCTCTCATTACATGAAGTACGTATAACTCCAAAAATCAAAACTGTACCCTGCAAGCCACACAAACAATGTAAAACAACTCAGCGCTGCCGGGAACTTGGAGAGATTAATTGCTATCTATCTATCTATCTATCTATCTATCTATTATATAATTAAAACAAGAGAAAAATAAGCCACCACGTTCATCCACATAGATTAAATTATGAGAACCATTAAAGTTTAGAGATAAGCGGCTCAGATATAAAGATATAGCGTTACAATACAATTATGTACATGTACTATTTTGAACATATGATATGTGCCACGTACATGTTTTTTTTGGAGATCGTTGTCACGTAAATGATTTAGTTATGGAAAAGTGCAACCGCAAACGTGTGTGAGAAGCAGTGGCGGAGCCAGCTCAAACTTAGAGCCTGGGCAAGGTATACGTGATGCCAAGTTAATTAGATTTTGCCCAAACAAACTGTAAGTAAACCATCTGTTTACTACTAGAGCTCCATGCACATGCACCATGGGAGCCCGGGCAGCAGCCCGGCTCGCCGGGTGCTGTCTCCGCCACTGGTGAGAAGGACACTACAAAGATTACATGCCATCATCACGTAATCAGTTTCGATTTGAATTAGAAAACAGACAGAAAAAGCAATAGGCAAGCACGCTGTACATGGGCCAACCTGGCACTAATATCAGCCCAGTTCACACTCCAGATCGGCCTACCCTTTGGCGAACAATAGTGGGACACGCCAAAAAAGAGTTTTGTCTGAAAAAATTGAGATCATATAAACGTTTTTTTTTGCGAATAAGATCATATAAACATTAAAAGGCTAAAAAAACATCCAGCCAATTGATAACTCTTATCTTACCAGAAGAATAAATAATAAGTTTTATATATGAAACTGAAAATAAAGGAAAAAAAATATGTTTATTCATATAAATTAAAAACACACAAGAGATTATGTTCGTCCACACAGATTAAATTATATTGACCATCAATTTTAGATATAAACAGCCGAGATTTAAAGATATTACGTTACATACCAATATATTATATAGCATTATTTGGCCCATATCAAGTCTGTCACGTACATCTATCTAGGATGGAATAATAACTATAAAAAATTATCTACAATGGAAAAGTGAAACCATGTTCACGTATAGAAAAAAGGACACGTACAAATTTACAATTCCTGTTGTACGTGCAAATAAAGAAATATGTGGTCAAGTCCGATTTGATTTCTTATAGAAGAAAAAAAAAACACATCGACCTTACACATGGGCCGACTTGCCACGGTGCCACCCATCAGTCCATGAACTTTTTTTAGCAACATCAATCCGTGTTCTTAAATCTTAATAGAGAGCACACACCAAGGTCGGCACCCCTAAAAAAGACAAGCGGTAGACAACACTTCTCTCCCTCAAAAAGAGAAAATGACAACACTTCTCAAAAATATATACACATTTTTGTTGGCATTCATACACAAATATATACTTGATGATTAATCTTAAATCCGGTCGCCAGCTTTTCAAATGTCACCTATCACCCTTTCATTCTCAGATCGGATGTACCTATACCAAGTAGAAGGAGGGACGGAAAAAAAAGGAAAAATAAAATAACTAGGTGGTAAAAACTAAAAGGTTGAAACACAGGCATGCATCCAATAAATAGATAGCTCTTATCGGATGGACACATAATACATTTATGTCTAATGTATGAAGGTCGAAATAGAAAAAAGAGGCATTTTATGTTTTAGAATGAACACTGTGTAACATTTATAAATAGATAAATTCGACTTTCAATAATACAACTACATTATACAATAAAAATATATATTATATTATTAAAATAGAAGGCATATAAGTCAACACGTTCTTTCACATAGACATAAGTATTTGCTTCGTTTTCTTAAGATTAACAACTATGATTTATAATTGAACTATCTAAAATATATTTGATCTATAAAAGTATATACGACCAAAATTTATATGCCATTACTTCCCATGGAATACAATGGTGTTCTAATCCGCATCTAAAAGTTGCGGCCCAATTGGTACAAGAGTCATGTTCCGGAAGAAACACAAAGGCAACATGAAGAACACGAGGGACACACAGAGCCTGTGCGTATATTTGTATGGATAACTAAGGAGAAGAAGGATGATATCCAGAAAAATGACATGAACGATGATATCCGAAAATATGACATGAACGATGCATAATTATGTTTACCATCTTTAAGTATCTTTATCCCTTAATGAAAATAGAAGCCTATTAATATTGAGTTATTGGTTGTGAGTTATCCGAGGAATAAAACATGACTAGACATGGTCATGAAATGTATATTTTTAGATTTAAATCTTGGTTCAAAATCATCTGAGAAAAATAATAAAAAATAAGCAGCATATTAGTATCCCCTCTCTGCTACAACTACAATATAATGGTTGGTGAAGAAGGTTGAAGAAGACAATACATGACTTTGGTAAAGAAAACACAAAATTTTGTTCTTAATAGAGTGGAAGTATATAGTTTTGCCAGGTACCAATAAAGTAATACATTGTAATGGAAATATTTTTAAAATTCAATCATATTTGTATAAGACATAGTTTTATAGACAACAAAATAAATATTTTTCTGATATATCAAGTCTCATATAGCTACGAACTATATCGAAAGATGCCATTTTTGTAGAAAATATTGAACGATACTTTTCGTGAAAATATGGAATGATACTTAAGTGATTTGAATGGAACAATACTTGGCCGTCCAAGAAAGGTAATTAGAGAAAGACAAACATAGACAACACAAATCTCAGAATTAAATACCAGGTTGAATATTCTCTAGAAGATATTTTGAAAAGGCATAATGAGCACGTGTTCATGCTTTAGTTTCTTACTACCTATTGTGGAGGTACAAATTAAAAAGTAAATGTGTCATGAAACTTTTCTTACATTAGCTATACAAATTAAAATTATTACACTTTTATTGGGCATAGATGGTTTTACAGAGTGCCACTATTTTATTATGCATTTTCTAGACTATCTAAAATCTAATCTAAAGTGATAATTATATAGATATATACGAATCTAGCCGTGCAAATGCGCAGGTCACTCCACTAGTTAATGCAACAACAAGCAGCTCCAGGTCCATCTCAGCGACGATTGCATGCCAGTGACGGGATCGTGTAAACAACTTTTTCCTCGGCCTTTTCCGACACCGCACCGATTATTTCAATATATCATAGTGCACTCTGAAACCCATATGTTAATGCTTACAACTTTTTTATTTTGCAAGTGAATGCTTACCACAAAGGCACAATATCTATGCATACAACAATAGTGATTGCAATCTGACAAGTAGGTAATCAAGATACATCCAACGGACACTGCAGTCTTATATAGCATAATCCCGATTAAACTTGTTTTTGCGCAAGTGTCGGGACAAGAATGAGATTTTCCTTGCGACCCATTGTGACGCCGAAGGACTCTGTCATATTGATTTTTACTGTTCCTGCAGGTAGATCCCAGTTGAAGTGGAACATGAGGTTTGCCAACATTATCTCAACAGTGGCCATTCCAAAGTTCATACCTGGGCACACCCTTCGTCCAGTGCTAAAAGGCAAATAATGAAAATTGCTTCCCTTGAAGTCATGAATCATGGTGCTTCCAACATTTTCCATGAAGCGCTCGGGCATGAACTCCTCTGCGCTCTCCCAGTAGGCAGGGTCCCTTGATAGAGCCCATCCATTGATGATCACACGGGTACCAGATGGTATGGTGTATCCCTCCATGTCGCAGTCGGCCGTGGAGAGGTGGGGCAGGAAGAGCGGCACAGGACTGTGTAGCCGGAGCGTCTCTTTGATAACACCCTTCAGGTAGATCATGCCATTCAGATCCTCTTCTGTAACCATTTCCTTCCCCTCTGCTACGCTCCTCACCTCAGCTTGGAGCTTGGCCATCACCTCTGGATTTTGGATTAGCTCAGCCATTGCACAATCCAACACTATGAATGATGTGTCCGTCCCACCTATGAACATGTCCTGCAAAAATAGAGACCACCATTTTTACATGTCAGTATATTAGTTATGTTTAATTTATATGTATCTAAATATGCTGTTATTTAGTATGATATGCATACCACCAACACGGCCTTGACGTTTTCTCTCGTTAGGTTGTACTCTTGTTGAATGGATAACAACACATCGATGAAATCTGTCTCTCTGTCTGGGTTGATTTCATGGTCCAACATCGTGTTCTTGGCGTGGTCGTTGATGATCTCATCAAGCAAGTCATCCCATTTCTTATTTATTCTCTCCGCCCTAGCACACACCATCCTCCTTACCACGTCCAGCCTTGCCAACTTGGGGAAGTAGTCCTCCAGGTTGAACCCACCTATGAGCTTCGAGCTAGTCTCTACCAGCTCGCGGAACAACTCGTTTCGACCGCCGCCTCTGAAGGACTTGCCCGACACAGCATGGCAAACAATATCAGTGGTGAAGGAGCTAAGCAGCTTACTAAGGTCCACTGCAGTGCTCCTGGCGGCTGCCGCGCGGATCCTCGCCATAGCGTCTTGTACCTGCCGATCATTCAGCCATGGATGAGTGGATGCTCAATAGGGATCAACGTATACCATGAATTGCAATTTTTCATACAGAAAAACAAAGTCAACGCTACTTGGGGCTCAATAACCACTAACCACAACAAGGTTTGTTAGTAGTAGCCTCTCTAGTCGACAATATATCAACCGCGGAGTCAAACTTCTTCTCTATGTTTGACGATTAATATATTCAAAACTCGTTATTAGTTTGTCTTGAAAAAAAAACACTTTCGTGATATAAAAAAATTCTGTCCATATTAATAGAAAAATCTTGTTCTTAGTGACATATTGCAGAAAGTAGTACTCAGAAACCAATTACCTCGTTTTCACGGGCGAGACGGTAGGAGCCAACTTTCTTGGAACTGAGAAGATGTGTTGCTGTGATCTTTCTAATCTGGCGCCAGTAATCCCCATATGGGGAGAAGCCCATATCAGTTGATCCATAGTAGATGATGTCAGTCATGGCGGACTGCACCCGGGACGCAAACACATGGTCGTGCGTGCGAAGAACTGCCATGGCTGCACGAGCGGACGACACAACGAGGCTGGGGACGGCGCCAAGGCGTAGAAGCATGACATCGGGGCCATGCTTCTCGGCGAGATTGCGGAGGGAAATGTGGGGCAGTGAGCCGACGAGGTGGAGGTGGCCGATGAGAGGGAGCTTGTTGGGAGGCGATGGGAGTCGGTCGAGCAGCTTGTCTGCTCTCCTTGTGGTTGTCGTGGATGTGGCAAACCGAACGATGAGGAGGAGGAGGACAAGAGGGCATACGATGAACACAAGGACTTGGGGAGACGCATGCTCATGGAGGCTGTGAAGAACTTGAGCCATGGCTAACTAGCTTGTTTGATGTATTGAGCAAACTTTCTAGTGCGATGGCTTAGTGTTCTATTTTCTAATTTATAGCCCAGGTGCTACTACTATTTATAGTATTTCACTATTTCTTGAGAATTCTTAAAGTGTCATTTCTGTTGTCCTCTGTGATGATATCTCTAGTGGAAATCAGTTTGGAGTTTTTTTTAGCATAGTACAATCAAAGTCGTTCACATACACGAGGATGCACTCATTAATATACGCAAGCACCCCTACCCCTATGAGCATCTTCGAGAGATTGAGCTGACATAGCATCTTGAGATAGACGAACTGTCACATAAGCATGTCGTAGTGGACGGGAATATCTCCTCCCACTGAACGGACATCACCAAAAAGTATGAAATAAATCTAGAAAAATACGAGCACCAATGTCAAGTCCAAAACTTAAACTTTGGTGGGTTGGAGATACCACTGTCTTTCTAACCATTCAACCACAGGTTGGTTCGTAAAATCGGTTTGGAGTTGATTCCCTCCTTGTGCGTTGCAGAGAAGTTCAATTTATATATTGCACATGCCACGTCACATCAGATGGTCTATCATTGATTGAATGCCTGGACGGAATCACAAAATATCGATGCTTATCATACGTGTGGAGAAATCAAGTTTACAAAATAACCTAGTTAACCAAGTCTGTACTTTTGAGCTTCCTTCTTTCCATGTCTTAGGTGCCCCCAAAACAAATGAAGCCACAAGAAAGAGCCTATTAGCAATGAGCACGCACCTTTGTCCCTACAAGCTGATTAATTAGCTCACCAAGGCTGGCAATCGTTATATTAAGAAGGGAAATGATTATATTGAGCAAACTTTCTAGTGCGATGGCTTCGTGTTTGATTTTCCTCATAATTTATAGCGCAAGTGCTACTACTTTTTTATAGTTTTTCTTGAGAATTTCTCAAGTCCTCTGTGATAATTTCTCTAGTGGTAATCGGTTTGGAGTTGATTCCCTCCTTGTGCGTCATGGAGGAAGGACCCTCTTTGCTGGGAGGGGGTGATATTTGCAAACGTTTTGATGACATTTTTAGTTGTTTGTGGGGTGACTTTTTTTCATAGCGAATGACAGTTTTGTTTGACAATTTTTTGGAGGATGACATTTTTGAGTTTTCATCCTAGAAAATGCCATGTTGATGTGAAGAAACTGCGACCCCTCTAACAACTAAAACTGACAGCAAAAACGTTTGAACTGCCACCCTCTCCCAGCGAACGGTCGCCAGATAAGATTTCCGTTCAATTTATGTATCACGCATGCGGCATCCCACACCACATCAGATATCTATCATTGATTGAGTGCCTAGATGGAATCACAAAACATCCGATGCTTGAATATGCGTGGGGAGAAATCGAGTTTACAAGATAACCTAGCTAACAAAGTCTGTACTTTTGTTTTGAGCTTCTTTCTTTCGATGCCTTAGGTGCGCCCAAAACAAATGAAGTCACAAGAAGAACCCATTCGCTCTTGTGCCCCAATCTGACTTCTCTTCCATCGGGCCTGCTGTGAGCACGCACCTTTGTCCCTACAAGCTGATTAATTAGCTCACCAAGGCCGTCGTTATATTAAGAAACAATTCATAACATACTAGCTACTCCAAAACTAAAGCAAACCATAGACCTTTCGACACCGCATGCTCTACGAGGACAACCTTTGGCAGGGGAGGAGGCCATATTCTCAAACAATTTGATAAAATTTGATCGGTACCAGAAGAAGGCGTTAAGTTCCTATCAGCTATATACCTGCTAGCTCGTCCCGGTGGCAAAGTTGGCCAGCTCCAAATTAGAAACTCCCGTACGAATCTTTCATATGATATAGCTATATAACAAAGAGCCTATCAGTGATGTAGCTATAATTGTACGGGAATATTCCCGTGCAAAGCTTTACAAAATTCCTAAGTTATACTAGTTCTATTTGACCTTGACCTAGATGGCTACTGTGTCCACGACATGGTGGCCGATCAAATGTAAATCTCAAGAGACATTGGAGAATGCGTACATGATTTATGAGATCCATTCGGCATTATTTTAGGACGCCGATAAGTGCCATACGTGTGGGCGTTAGGAAATTCGCCCACATATTTTGTGTGGTGTGTAAGAGGAACAGTCCACATACTTATGTGTGGGCAAAACAAGTAATGCCCACACATCTTTTTTTCCCTTCCGATCCCTCTCACACGCGTGCGTGTGGGCAAAGTTGATAACGCCCACACGCCCGTATGTCAGGCCTCGTATCCTCCTTGTCCCGCACGCCACGCGTGACGGTCACCGCGCGCCCGCAGTTGCCATGGTCCAGACCCTCGTCCATGTTTGTTTAACTGTAGTTGCCATGTCACTGAACTACGGTTGCCATGCCGGACAACTACAATTGCCATGGTTGCTCAAATGCAGTTGCCATGTATGGTCTGATCTAATATAGTTGCCATGATTTCATAACTTTAGGAGTTGCCACATACTAACACTAAGCAGTTGAGAGAGTTGCCATGTGCTCACAAGCATGCTAGGGCAGTTGCCATGTAAAAAGGAAGAGTTGCCATCTACTTACGTGCATGTTAGGGCAGTTGCCATGTGCCATGCAAAAACACATGGAAACTCGGTAAAAGAGAGTTGCCATCTGCTTACGTGCACACTAGGCAGTTGCCGTGGACCCTGCAAAACACATGGCAACTCGGGTGAAAAAGAGAGTTGCCACCTGCTTATAAAGCACACTAGGGGTAGTTGCCATGTGCGGTGCAAAACACATGGCAACTAGCAGCTTGGGTGTGGGAGAGAAGACGGTGTGTGGGCGAGATGGCAAATGCCCACACACTAGCCCTTGTGTGCGCGTACAAAGTAGCGTGTGGCGCGAACTGCTGAACGCCCACACACCAGCCCTCCGTGTGGTGAAACGGCCGTGTGGGCGTCCGAATGGACGCCCACACACCAGGCCAGTCCTACGTGGCATTAGAAACGTGCCAAAATTCGTGCGCTCACGAACGGACGCGGATCCACGCGTGTGGGCGAGATGCAAACGCCCACACATGTGGGCATTAACATTTCCGTTATTTTATGCACGATTGAGTAAACTAACACGTTACATGCATGTGTTAGGTGAGTATTAAGAATGCTTACATTATACATTTGAAATGATAATGTCGACCGATAAATGATGTATTGATGAGTAGTTGTTTCGTCATATAGGTAATTTTAATAAATTAATACACTAATCTACCCAGTCTGTGTCATGGCTACTTTTATTAGCACAACTAATAAATATAAATTAATAAATCCCTTGAAATATAAGGTGCCTTGGACATTAACATGGTCTACAAGGTAGTATTTCGAACATTAATTTTTACAGAATTATGTTTCATCAAATCGAAGTAAGTATGGACTAAAAGAATATATGTCATGACAGATCGATTGGTTTTGATACTGCAATTATCGGTAAGTATTGTTTAACAATCTTCAAAATACTTAAAAGTTTGGCTTGCATAGATGCTAGCTTTACTTTTTTTTTGCGGGGATAACTTCTGATCTATTCATCAACTGTCAAGGTAGTACAAAGAACACCAGAAGTAAAAAATACATCTAGGTCCGTAGACCACCTAGCGACGACTACTAGCACTGGAGCGAGCTGAAGTCGCGCCGCTGTCTTCGCCCCTCCCTCATCGGAGCCGTGCAAACCTTGTTGTAGTAGACAGTCGGAAGTCGTCGTGCTAAGGCCCCATAGGACCAGCACACTGGAACAACAACCGCCTCCGACGAAGAGAAGCGTAGACCGGAAGGATCCAACCTGTAGACACACAAACACCGACGAACGAAGACAGGATCCACGTAGATCCATCGAAGACAAACACCGACTGAATCCCGCGAGATCCGCCAGAGACAAACATCCACACGCCCTCTGACGATGCTAGAAACACCCATCAGGACAGGGACTAGGTGGGGAGAACCTTATTCCATCTCCAGAGAGCCGCCGCTGCCTCGCCTCTCTGAGCAGGACACAAACCCTAACAAAACTCTTGAAGACACGGGAAGATTAAATTACTCAGTCTTAGGTAGATTATCATTGTCATTCCCAGTTTCACATGTGAACAAAGTCAACTCAAGATTTGCCCATGATTAGATATCACACTATGTAGCTAATTTTTCAAAAAAAGGAAGATAGTTTCTCGCCTTGCGTTTACATCCACAAGATTGTTGCTTTCACAGCATAAAAATGGAAGTGCTGGTCACAAAGAATTTATGTTGCCAGATTCTGAACTTCGCTGATGAAAATCGGATATGTAAGTCGCCCTACATCCGTTTGCGTTAGCTATGGGCAGATTTCACACCAGGCTATTGTTTTTATGTGGATAACTGAAACACCAGGCTATTGGACGGGAGACTCAAGTCCACATAAAAATCCGATGTTAGTTAGGGACGGTAGTTAATTAATAACAACTCAAGTCTTAGACTGGATCCTTATACATGGCTAGCTGGCGATACAGCACACTTCATGCACGCCAACCTAATTAACTTGCAGACGACTAATTGCTTGACCTGATGAAGAGGCATATAAAAGATATGGGTGCTTCATCGATCCGATCCAATCGTCCTGATATGGGTGATTCATCAGGTCAAGTTTGATCTAATTAGATGTAGCAACACTTGCCCACATAGCATGTGGAGGCATATGAAGAGAGATTAGCTAATTTTATGCCAATAATTGAGTAAATTGACAGTCCTCGGTACACATTGTCAAGTGACAAGAGAATCAATGCAGTAAACAAATAATGTTTGACTCATTCTTCTAAGCTTAGAACTCCGATCCTGATCGCATCCTAGGCATTAAAAGAAGAGGATGGTTATCTCTACTCTTATAAAAAGCAGAGTTGTTGATGATGGTGTGCCTGCCATCCTGCAATATAGGCCGTCTTATTTATATCTGACGGATAAGAAGGAAACTATGACACTTTTGTAAAAAGATACCCAGACCCCTCTCCACATTTGTAAATAAGCCTTCCCTCGTTCATCCTTTTCTCTCACAAGATAAACTACTCATGCAAATGCATCTTGATGTTCTGTGCAACGCACGGGCATCTTGCTAGTTGAGGGAGTCCTGGATTAGGGGGTCCTCGGACAGCCGGACTATATCCTTCGGCCGGACTGTTGGACTATGAAGATACAAGATTGAAGACTTTGTCCCGTGTCCGGATGAGACTTTCCTTGACGTGTAAGGCAAGCTTGGCAATACGGATATGTAGATCTCCTCCCTTGTAATCGACTCTGTGTAACCCTAGCCCCTCCGGTGTCTATATAAACCGGAGGGTTTAGTCCGTAGGACAACAACAATCATACCATAGGCTAGCTTCTAGGGTTTAGCCTCTACGATCTCGTGGTAGATCAACTCTTGTAATACTCATATTATCAGGATCAATCAAGCAGGAAGTAGGATATTACCTCCGTCGAGAGGTCCCGAACCTGGGTAAACATCGTGTCCCCCGCCTCCTGTTACCATCCGCCTTAGACGCACGACGCACAGTTCGGGACCCCCTACCCGAGATCCGCCGGTCTTGACACCGACATTGGGGCTTTCATTGAGAGTTCCACTGTGCTGTCACCATAAGGCTTGATGGCTCCTTCGATCATCGGCAACGATGCGATCCAGGGTGAGGTTTTCCTCCCCGGACAGATCTTCATTTTCGGCGGCTTCATACTGCGGGCTAACTCGCTTGGCCATCTGGAGCAGATCGATAGCTACGCCCCTGGCCATCAGGTCAGGTTTGGAAACTTGAACTATACTGCCGACATCCGCGGAGACTTGATCTTTGACGGATTCGAGCCCATGTCAGGTGCGCCGCACAATCGCGATGAGCATGATTTAGCTCTGCCGTCGGACTGTGTTTGGGAGATCACACCTGAATCTACTCCGGCCCTCAATCCAGAAAAAATTGCGCCATCTGTGGACGGGTGGATGGACCCCGCCACGGAGGTCGCACACTCGGTGGCGATAGCGCCGAATACTGACCTTACCTCCTACGAGACCCGTGTTGCCGAACCGTTGGATTCGTCCCCGGCCACGGACTCCGAGCCGCTTGTGTCTGTGCGCATCAAATCCGATTGGGCACCGATCATGGAGTTTACCTCCGCGGATATCTTTCAGCACTCGCCTTTTGATGACGTACTAAACTCGTTGAAGTCTCTCTCCCTGTCGGGAGACCCTTGGACGAACTATGTCCGGCTAGAATGGGATGCGGACGACGAAGAAATTCGCGCCCCACCCACCACCCACTTAGTAGCCACTGTCGACGATTTAAGCGACATGCTCGACTTCAGCTCCGAAGACATCTACGGTACGGACGACGATGCAGGAGACGAACAAGAATCACCGCCCATAGGGCGCTGGACGGCCAGCTCATCGTATGACATATACATGGTGGACACCCCCAAAGAAGGGGATGGCGATAAGACAACGGAGGACAATCCCTCCAAGAAGCAACCCAAGCACCGACGTCAGCGGCGCCGCTCTAAGTCTCGCCATAGCAAAAGCAGCGATACCGGCACAAGAGATAATAACGCTCCGGACAGTGTCGAAGACGACGATAATCCCCTCCAGCCAGACCTCGAGCGGGAGGATGAACAAGCTAGCCCTCTGGAACAGGCAGCAAACGGAGAATCAGAGGATGACAATTACATGCCCCTCTCTGAAGACGAAGTGAGCCTCGGCGACGAAGAATTTGTCATGCCTGAGGATCCCGTCGGGCAGGAACGCTTCAAGCGCTGGCTTATAGCCACGGCAAACAGCCTGAAGAAAAAGCAACAATAGCTTCGGGCTGATCAAGATCTACTAGCGGTGGACCGAAGTCCTAGCAGCCGAGGAATACGAACTCGAGCGCCCAACCAAGAGTTATCCAAAGCGCAGGTTGCTACCTCACCTCAAGGAGGAAGCATTGAAACCTACATCACCAGCGTATGATGCGGCTGATCGGCCACCTCGTGGACGAGATAGAGAGACATATCAACCCGAAGTCCAGCCCGCACCCCGCCGCCACTCAAACAAAAATACAAAGGCCCGGGGCAACACGCAGGACCTGCGAGACGTATTGGAAAACAAGGCAAAACATGCAAGATTGATCTACGGATCACGGGGGCGCGCACCAACGCGGTCGCCGGATACACTAAAAGCAAATCCGGCCGGGACGAATACAGCAGACAAGACTCATATGAACTGCGTCGTGATATAGCCCGGCACAGAGGCGCCGCACACCCCCTATGCTTAACTGATGAAGTAATGGATCACGAATTCCCAGAGGGTTTTTAACCCGTAAACATTAAATCATATGATGGTACAACAGATCCCGCGGTATGGATCGAGGATTTCCCCCTCCACATCCACATGGCTCACGGTGATGATCTACATGCCATCAATTACCTCCCACTAAAACTCAAAGGACCAGCTCTGAAGGAAATATGCCCTAGAGGCAATAATAAATGTTATTATTTATTTCCTTATATCATGATAAATGTTTATTATTCATGCTAGAATTGTATTAACCGGAAACATAATACATGTGTGAATACATAAACCTACAGAGTGTCACTAGTATGCCTCTACTTGACTAGCTCATTAATCAAAGATGGTTATGTTTCCTAACCATGAACAAGGAGTTGTTATTTGATTAATGGGATCACATCATTGGTTGAATGATCTGATTGACATGACCCATTCCATTAGCATAGCACCTGATCGTGTAGTTTGTTGCTAGTGCTTTTCTTCATGACTTATACATGTTCCTATGACTATGAGATTATGCAACTCCCGTTTGCCCGAGGAATACTTTGGGTGCTACCAAACGTCACAACGTAACTGGGTGATTATAAAGGTACATTACAGGTGTCTCCAAAGGTACATGTTGGGTTGGCATATTTCGAGATTAGGATTTGTCACTCCGATTGTCGGAGAGGTATCTCCGGGCCCTCTCGGTAATGCACATCACATAAGCCTTGCAAGCATTGCAACTAAATGTGTTAGTTGTGAGATGATGTATTACGGAGCGAGAAAAGAGACTTGCGATGTGAGATTGAACTAGGTATTGGATACCGACGATCGAATCTCGGGCAAGTAACATACCGATGACAAAGGGAACAACGTATGTTGTTATGCGGTCTGACCGATAAAAGATCTTCGTAGAATATGTAGGAGCCAATATGGGCATCCAGGTCCCGCTATTGGTTATTGACCAGAGAGGTGTCTCGATCATGTCTACATAGTTCTCGAACCCGTAGGGTCCGCACGCTTAACGTTCGATGGCGGTCATAATGAGTTTATAAGTATTGATGCACGAAGGTTGTTGAGTCCCGGATGTGATCACGGATATGACGAGGAGTCTCGAAATGGTCGAGACATAAAGATTGATATATTGGAAGCCTACATTTGGACATCGGAAGGTTCCGAGTGAAATCGAGAATTTACAGATGTAGGGAGGTTACCGGAACCCCGGGAACTACATGGGCCCATAGTGGGCCTTGGAGGAAAGGAAAGGGCCAGCCCTAGGTGGTCGCGCCGCCCCTTCCCTAGTCCTATTAGGACTAGGAAAGGTGGGCGCGCCCCCTCTCTCTCTCCTCCGGGAATCCTATTCCAACTAGGATTGGGGGAGTCCTACTCCGGAGGAGTAGGACTCCTTAGTGCGCCTCCTCCTCTTGGCGGCCACCTCCCCTTGGCTCCTTTATATCTGGGGCAGGGGCACCCCAAAACACACAAGTTGATTTCCTTAGCCGTGTGCGGTGCCCCTTCCACCATATTCCACTTGGTCATATCGTCGCGGAGCTTAGGCGAAGCCCTGCGCGGAGAAGTCATATCGTCGCGGAGCTTAGGCGAAGCCCTGCGTCGGTGGAGCATCATCATCGTCCACCACGCCGTCGTCTTGACGGAACTCATCCCGACACTTTGCTGGATCGGAGTCCGGGATCGTCATCGGGCTGAGCGTGTGCAGAACTCGGAGGTGCCGTGACGTTCGGTGCTTGGATCGGTCGGGTCGTGAAGACGCACGACTACATCAACAGCGTTGTTATAACGCTTCGCTTTCGGTCTCACGAGTGCGTGGGCGGACACTCTTCCGCTCGTTGCTATGCCATCACCATGGTCTTGCGTGATCGTAGGAAAATTTTGAAATTACTACGTTCCCCAACAGTGGTATCAGAGCCTGGTTTTATGCGTTGATGTCATGTGCACGAGTAGAACACAAGTGAGTTGTGGGCGATACAAGTCATACTACCTACCAGCATGTCATACTTTGGTTCAGCGGTATTGTGAGATGAAGCGGCCCGGACCGACATTACGCAGACGCTTACGCGAGACTGGTTTCACCGCTGTGAGCACTCGTTGCTTAAAGGTGACGGCGGTGTCTGTCTCTCTCACTTTAGTTGAATCGAGTGTGGCTCGCCCGGTCCTTGAGAAGGTTAAAGCGGAGTCTATTTGACGAAGTATCGTTGTGGTTTTGATGCGTAGGTAAGAACGGTTCTTGCTCAGCCCGTAGCAGCCACGTAAAATTTGCAACAACAAAGTAGAGGACGTCTAACTTGTTTTTGCAGGGCATGTTGTGATGTGATATGGTCAAGACATGATGCTGAATTTTATTGTATGAGATGATCATGTTTTGTAACGAAGTTATCGGCAACGGCAGGAGCCATATGGTTGTCGCTTTATTGTATGAAATGCAATCGCCCTGTAATGCTTTACTTTATCACTAAGCGGTAGCGATAGTCGTAGAAGCAATAGTTGGCGAGACGACAACGATGCTACGATGGAGATCAAGGTGTCGCTACCGGTGGCGATGGTGATCATGGCGGTGCTTGGAGATGGAGATCACAAGCACAAGATGATGATGGCCATATCATATCACTTATATTGATTGCATGTGATGTTAATCCTTTATGCATCTTATTTTGCTTTGATTGACGGTAGCATTATAAGATGATCCCTTACTAAATTATCAAGAAGTGTTCTCCACGAGTATGCACCGTTGCGAAAGTTCTTCGTCTTTGAGACACCACGTGATGATCGGGTGTGATAGGTTCTACGTTCAAATACAACGGGTGCAAAACAGTTGCACACGCGAATACTCAGGTTATACTTGACGAGCTATGCATATAAGATATGACCTCGAACACGGAGACCGAAGGTCGGCGTGAATCATATAGTAGATATGATCAACATATTGATGTTCACCATTGAAACTACTCCATCACACGTGATGATCGGTCATGGTGTAGTTGATATGGATCACGCAATCACTTAGAGAATTGGAGGGATATTTTTCTAAGTGGGAGTTCTTAAGTAATATGATTAATTGAACTTAAATTTATCATGAACTTAGTACCTGATAGTATCTTGCTTGTCTATGATGTGTAGATAGATGGCTCGTTTGTTGTTCCGTTGAATTTTAATCGTTCCTTGAGAAAGCAAAGTTGAAAGATGATGGCAGCAATTACGGACTGGGTCCGTAACTTGAGGATTATCCTTATTGCTGCACAGAAGAATTACGTCCTGGAAGCACCGTTAGGTGCCAGGCCTGGTGCAAGGGCTGCGCCAGAAGTTGTGAACGTCTGGCAAAGCAAAGCTGATGACTACTCTATAGTTCAGTGTGCCATGCTTTACGGCTTAGAACCGGGACTTCAACGTCGTTTTGAACACCATGGAGCATATGAGATGTTCCAGGAGTTGAAGTTAATATTCCAAGCGAATGCCCGGATTGAGAGATATGAAGTCTCCAATAAGTTCTA
This sequence comes from Aegilops longissima, assembly GCA_021605205.1. Classification (NCBI taxonomy): domain Eukaryota; kingdom Viridiplantae; phylum Streptophyta; class Magnoliopsida; order Poales; family Poaceae; genus Aegilops; species Aegilops longissima. The sequence goes on from CM038681.1 coordinate 10,759,132, forward strand.
TAGCTGTAAGATGGAGGAGAATGGTTATGTCAGTGAGCATATACTCAGAATGTCTGGATATAACAATCACTTGATTCAACTGGGAGTTAATCTTCCGGATGATTGCGTCATTGATGAATTCTCCAATCACTGCCACCAAGCTACAAGAGCTTCGTGATGAACTATAATATGCAAGGGATGACCAAAACTATGCCCGAGCTCTTCGCGATGCTGAAAGCCGCGGAGGTAGAAATCAAAAAGGAGCATCAAGTGTTGATGGTTAACAAAACCACTAGTTTCAAGAAAAAGGGCAAAGGAAAGAAAAAGGGAAACTTCAAAAAGAGTGGCAAGCAAGTTGCTGATCAAGAGAAGAAACCCAAGTCTGGTCCTAAGCCTGAAACTGAGTGCTTCTATTGCAAGCAGGCTGGTCACTGGAAGCGGAACTGCCCCAAGTATTTGGCGGATAAGAAGGATGGCAAGGTTAACAAAGGTATATGTGATATACTTGTTATTGATGTGTACCTTACTAATACTCGCAGTAGCACTGGTATTTGATCTGGTTCATTGCTAATATTTGCAACTCGAAACAGGGGCTACGGATTAAGCGAAGATTGGCTAAGGACGAGGTGACGATGCGCGTGGGAAATGGTTCCAAAGTCGATGTGATCGCGGTCGGCACGCTACCTCTACATCTACCTTCGGGATTAGTATTAGACCTAAATAATTGTTATTTAGTACCATCGTTGAGCATGAACATTATATCTGGATCTTGTTTGATGCGAGACGGTTATTCATTTAAATCAGAGAATAATGGTTGTTCTATTTATATGAATAATATCTTTTATGGTCATGCACCATTGAAGAATGGTTTGTTTTTACTTAATCTTGATAGTAGTGATACACATATTCATAATGTTGAAACCAAAAGATGCAGAGTTGATAATGATGGTGCAACTTATTTGTGGCACTGCCGTTTAGGTCATATCGGAGTAAAGCGCATGAAGAAACTCCATGCTGATGGACTTTTGGAGTCACTTGATTATGAATCACTTGGCACTTGCGAACCGTGCCTTATGGGCAAGATGACTAAAACACCGTTCTCCGGAACTATGGAGAGAGCAACAGATTTATTGGAAATCATACATACTGATGTATGTGGTCCAATGAATGTTGAGGCTCGGCGGATATCGTTATTTTCTCACCTTCACAGATGATTTGAGCAGATATGGGTATATCTACTTAATGAAACACAAGTCTGAAACATTTGAAAAGTTCAAAGAATTTCAGAGTGAAGTGGAAAATCATCGTAACAAGAAAATAAAGTTTCTACGATCTGATCGTGGAGGAGAATATTTGAGTTACGAGTTTGGCCTACATTTGAAACAATGTGGAATAGTTTCATAACTTACGCCACCGGAACACCACAACGTAATGGTGTGTCGAGCGTCGAATCGTACTTTATTAGATATGGTGCGATCTATGATGTCTCTTACTGATTTACCGCTATCGTTTTGGGGTTATGCTTTAGAGACAGCTGCATTCACTTTAAATAGGGCACCATCTAAATCCGTTGAGACGACGCCTTATGAACTGTGGTTTGGCAAGAAACCAAAGTTGTCGTTTTTGAAAGTTTGGGGCTGCGATGCTTATGTGAAAAAGCTTCAACCTGATAAGCTCGAACCCAAATCGGAGAATGTGTCTTCATAGGATACCCAAAGGAGACAGTTGGGTACACCTTCTATCACAGATCCGAAGGCAAGATTTTGTTGCTAAATTCGGAAACTTTTTGGAGAAAGAGTTTCTCACAAAAGAAGTGAGTGGGAGGAAAGTAGAACTTGATGAGATAACTGTATCTACTCCCTCATTGAGAAGTAGTACATCACAGAAAACAGTTTCTGTGACACCTACACCAAATAGGGAGGAAGCTAATGATGATGATCATGAAACTTCAGATCAAGTTTCTACAGAAGATCAACAGAGCAAGGTCCGCACTGAGTGGTACGGTAATCCTATTTTGGAAGTCATGTTCTTTGGAACATGATGAACCTACGAACTATGAAGAAGCGATGGTGAGCCCAGATTCCACAAAATGGCTTGAGGCCATGAAATCTGAGATGGGATCCATGTATGAGAACAAAGTGTGGACTTTGGTTGACTTGGCTTCCCTTGTAGTCATGAATCATGGTGCTTCCAACATTTTCCATGAAGCGCTCGGGCATGAACTCCTCTGCGCTCTCCCAGTAGGCAGGGTCCCTTGATAGAGCCCATCCATTGATGATCACACGGGTACCAGATGGTATGGTGTATCCCTTATGTCGCAGTCGGCCATGGAGAGGTGGGGCAAAAAGAGCGGCACAGGACTGTATAGCCGGAGCGTCTCTTTGATAACACCCTTCAGGTAGATCATGCCACTCAGATCCTCTTCTGTAACCATTTCCTTCCCCTCTGCTACGCTCCTCACCTCAGCTTGGAGCTTGGTCATCACCTCTGGATTCTGGATTAGCTCAGCCATTGCACAATCCAGCACTATGAATGATGTGTCCGTCCCACCTATGAACATGTCCTGCGAAAATAGAGACCACCATTTTTACATGTCAGTATATTAGTTATGTTTAATTTTCACTAGTAGAAAAAGGGCCTATAGTCCCGGTTGGTGAGGGCCTTTAGTCCCGGTTCATGAACCGGGACTAAAGGGTCGGTACTAATGCCCTGACCCTTTAATCCGGTTCAATCCAGAACCGGGACAGATGGGCTCCACGTGGCCTGTCCATTGAGCCCAGCAGGAGGGCCTTTGGTCCCGGTTGGTGGCACCAACCGGGACCAATAGGCATCGCCGTCGACATTTCTTTGGCTCTGGTTTTTTTTTTTTTTAAAAGGGGGTGGGGGTTTTGGGGGTTAATTTGGTGTTTCATATATTGTGCTATAGCTAGCTAATTAATAGAGAAAAGTGTCCTTTCTTTTGTCCGTGCTTGGTCGACGCTACGTACTATACATACGTATAGAGAGGACTAACTAGACATGCTAGCTAGCTAGTAATTAAGCAAACAGAAGATCGTCATGAACATATATGCATACAGAGAGAAGTGATATCGACCACCTCTCCTACTCCAAGAGATTGGTCGAACAACAAGTTCTCGTATATCTATCCGACACTACCGGCTACATATATACAATAATTATCTTTTACAATACGGACGCGTGGTCCACATAGTATTCCCCGTCTTCAGCGATCACATGGTCAAGAAAGAATGCCGCCAATTCCTCTTGAATTGCTCGCATGCGATCTGGTGCTAGGAGTTCATCCCGCTTCCGAAACATCTAATTTTAAGAAAGGGGTCAATACATATATATATATATGAATGAATGAAACTCAACACAAATGATGGTAATAAAATAAAATTGTGAATATTTTTATTTACGCACTTCAAATTGTTTGTCGGAGTAGCCCTCTCACAGTGTCGTGTGGCGGATGGACTCGCAAGCGTAGTATCCACAGAAATCATTCCCTTGTTCCTGCCACAACCACTTTACAAGAAACAGAGGTCAATCAAACTGATAATTAGCAAGCACATGCTAAATGGTATTGATGAAACTAGCGCTTGAATCACTAGGAGATCGCGTGGAATATGCTACTATATAGTACTTACTTTCAGGTGTCTAAATTGCAACTTCTTGGTAGTCCGGAGCTTTTTGGTGAATTTTCCCAAGCCCTGCCATACAAAGAAAACAATTACTTGAGATCAGAAATGAACAAAGTTGCTGATATGGTGGATAATTATCGATTTAACTTACTTCTCGAGCATTTCAGTCATGTCCGCATACTCCTTGGGATCTTTTCGTCTCGATTCTAAGACAGTTACTACTCCCTGCTCAAGCTTAATCTCTAGGAGAATATAGTGGAACATGCGCACGCATGCATAACTCATCAATATTACATTACTATAACCTGGACTAAATAAGGGAAACCGAATATGCCACAAGACAGTAACACTCACTTGTAGTTGTAAGGAAAGAGTATTATATTTTGTGTTCATTTATTTCCAACGATCGTAGCAAGTTGGGCTCGGTTTCAATGACACGATATTTAACCTCATTTGCATCTATGAGATATGTGTTAATGAACCCAATATCACCCACTTGTTTTTCTTCATTTCTGCGATCTTCAATCTGCATAATATGTGAGGATATTTATAAATACATGCAATGAAAGAGCTGAGTTATATAGAGATACTTAATGACAGAAGTAGTACTACTTACAGACAGTAGCAGGTGACCGTTGCTTTATCGAGGGCCAATTGATTGAAAAACTGATAGAACTCCTCAAATGGAATAGGCAACAGTTCAATTCCAAGGAGGTCATGCTCCTTTTAACTCTCACATACAAAGTATTCCTCCCTCGAGACTCTTTGCAGGTTTTCATGTACCAATCATGCAATCTTCGCATCATCGTTGTTAGAGAGCTTTCATCTTTGACGAGAGGCTTCCGTACTCATATCTTTGTATCTGCACCTCCAAGAAATCATAATGTACATCATCGGGCAGGTAATCTGCAGGATTGCCATAACGGGCACCATCCTCGGATCGGCGATGTCGCTAGCAGCACCTTGAGCGGGGGCACGATTGCTTCCCTTGTTCGCCGAGCTGGGCAATTTGTTTCCCAGCTCGTCCGTTCTTTCATCCTTTGATCACCGCAGTACTTCCCGATCTCTCCGCTTCGCAAATGCCTTTCCAATAATGCGCTCATAGTTGCCTTTGGCGGAGACTTGGGTGGTTTTGTCGGGCAGCAGCAATCGCTTCGCTTTGACCGGATCTACCTTCTCCTCCGGAGGTGGATGTCTCTTTGCTTTCAACCCTTGAAACCAGTCATCCACTTGATCTGCGCGATCTTCGCGTTTTCCTCCTCGCTCCTCTCGACGGTAACTTCTCCGAGTCTTGAGAGAAGGACCGAATCATATCTCCTCCGCCTTTGGCTGTACTGCTAGACGCCGGCAGAAGCGACGGGCGGATGTCTTCTTTCCTTGCTTACGAGGCGGAGGAGAAGGACTACGACGCGCCGGAGCAGCCGGAGCGGCGGCGGGTCTCTTCCGCCCTTGCTGACGAGGCGGAGAAGGAGGAGGCTGGCTGCCCGGACGCGCCGGTGCAGGCGGAGAAGGAGACGGAGTGCCGCCACACGCCGGAGAAGAAGCCGGCCGAGTGCCCTGATCGTCACTCGCCGGAGGAGGAGGCGGAGTGCCCTGACTCGCCGGAGGAGGAGGAGGAGGCGGAGGCATCCAGTTCGGAAGGTTGATGAGATCCTTCCGCCATAGGCATGGAGTCTTCAGAGCAGAACCTAGCCGATACTCCCCTTCACCGGTAGGGTGGTCAAGCCGGAGGTCCTCAAATCCCTCCATTATTTCATCGACCATCACCTTAGCATATCCTTCTGGAATCAGCCGGCAGTGAAAAGTTGAGTCGGGTTTAGTAGGATAAACAGAGCCAACAGCCGCCTTGACCTTCAAATTGCTCCATTGCGCCATAAGGTGGCAATTTTCAGCATCCGTGATAGCATCCACGGGATAGCTGGCAGGAGCCGTCAAGGCATGTTGCTCTGGCTGAAGCAGCTCGGTGGAAGCCACGCTGCTTCTCCGCTGAGATGGCGGGGTAGCTTCGGGGGAAGCTTCGGCAGGTCGTTTGTTGTGATCTGCTGCTTCGTTCCTCTTCTCGTTCCTCTAGCCCCATTACCCTTTCATGCAGCGCTGCATTAGGCTCTGCTCCGTTTCTTCCTCCTCTCATGGGTTTTGTAACCCCTGCGTCCGAAATCCAGCCTTCCACGAAAGCGGATCTGGCGTGCCTCGTGCCCATCCAGGTGCTCGAGATTCCCGAGGGCCATTGTGAGCTCGTCCTTCTCCTGCACGAACGAACTTCCCTTGCTGCGCTGCTTCGATATAATGCTGAAGCCTCTTGGTGGTATGTCCAATTGTTCGTCCGTCCAAATGCACTTCCCGTTATAGGGTCAAGGATCCGCCGCCCGAAGAACCAAGTCCGCAACGGTCTGGCCAGTTCATTGTCTCGGGTTCGATCCCTTTATCAAGCAGATCATTCTCAGCCTTGGCCCACTTAGGCGGGCTATGAGGTAGCCACGACCCGTGCGATGGTGAAGCTTCTTCTTCGCAGCATTTCTCTTGTTTGTCGCTGACATCTTTTTACTCTTTTCCGATGTCTTGTAGGCCACAAATGCGGGCCATCATCTCGATCTTCTCATATTTGCCCGTGAATTCTGGTGTCTCATTTTTTCGACATACGTATTGAGTTCTTTCTTCCAATTCCTGAATAGTTCTGCCATCTTCTTAAGAGCAAAAGACTTGATTAATGGCTCTATTCTGGCTTCTCGGATCATCCTCTAGCGGTAGGGTAAAATTTGACTTCAGCTCGGTCCAAAGATCATTATTCGCATATCATTGACACAAGACACCTCGGGGTCTTCGTTCTTAGGCTTATACCATTGGTGGATGCTGATCGGGATCGTGTCCCTAACCGAACCCATGACCGAGCAACAAATGCCTTCTTTGTCCGGTAGGGTTCAATCGGTTGGCCGTCAGCGCGATTTGTATGACCTCAAACTTTTCATCCGAGCTCAACTTTTCTTGGGCCTCGTCTCTTTACGAAGTTGTGCTCGATCCGGAGGGCTAGAAAAAGAACAAAGACGAGAGTTAATTAATATGTGTACATATATACCAAAACAAAGGCGAGAGCTAGTCAGCACAGGCTTAACTAATATATATACCTGGCGGACTCGGTTTGGTGATCACCGAGCCGTCCTCACGGTCTACTTCTTCACCCTCTCCTTCTTGCACGGCATTGGGTCATCGAGACCATGTAAATCATAGCCAGCTGCTTGTTCACCCTCTCCTTCCAGACCATCATTGTCGTTGAGAAACATCAACGAGCAGACGGCATCACTTCCTTGTGCGATTATGTCCCTCAACATCGCTTCTTGTGCTTCGTCTCGGGGGGTGTCCATAGTTTCTACAAATATTTACAACATGGCAATTATTATTCAAACATGACAGATATGGATATATTAGTGCCAACGTAGAACTAGCTAGCTAATCACAATAAGGAATCATATTAGTGGCCTCGACGCTGCTTCTCTAGGGTTTGGGGTGGCCTCGACAACGCTTCAAGGGTTAGGGGTGGCCTCGAGGCGCTTCAAGCTAGGAGGGTAATATCGACCCCCCCACGTGTTGAAGCTATCGGGAGGGGGTCGGCGTTGAACAGTACATCTATGTCCCACAAGTGACGTGGGCATCGACGCCCGCGGTAGGGTAGAGGGTCGTGGATCGCCGAGCGGTCGAGGGTCATGGGGTCGAAGATCGCCGAGGGGTCGGGAGGTTGCCTAGTGTCAAATGATTCAACAAAACATGTCTTCATCATTAGGCGAAAGTAACAGGTGCATGATGGTGCAAGCTCTCCAAAGTTGTTTTGGAGCGGAGTCCCGAGATAGGATAATTAGCTTTTTGGTACAAAGTTCAGCAAAAGGCAAATTATCCTATCCGGACTCCATTCGTAACAACTTTGAGGACTTCATACCATCATGCCATGGTTACTTCCGGCTAATGATGAAGCCATGGATTTCTTCAATACTTTGACACTATAGGAACCTCGACCTGAAACCTTCGACCCTTGACCCTTAACGACCCTCGACCCTCTACCCTAGTTCCCGACCCTTGACCCCTCGGCGATCCTCGACACCCTCGTTATATCGACAACGGCGCAACATACATATACATGGGAAAATAATGTTATCGGGAGGGGTATCGGTAGCCCCCCTCGTGTCAAAGTTTCTTCTTTCTCCTCTATTCCTTTCTTTCTTCTTCTCCTCTTCTTTTCTTCTTATCCTCGAGAAAGAAAAATAAGGAAAAGGAAGAAAAAGGAAGAAGGAAGAAGGAAGAAGAAGAAGAAAAAAATAAGAAAAAAAAGAGAAGAAGAAAAGAATAGAGGAGAAGAAAAAAATAGAAAAAATTCTATTTTTCTTCTTCTCCTCTATTCCTTTCTTCTTCTTCTTCTTTTCTTCTTTTCCTCTCATTCTTTTCTTCTTCTTCTTCTTCTTCCTTCTTCCTTCTTCCTCTTTTCTTCCTTTTCCTTATTTTACTTTTTCCTCTACACTAACCTAATTAAAATGCACTAACCTTTTCCTGCACTAACCTAATTAAAATTGTAACTTTCTATATATGAACAAAAACTAAACTAATAAAATAAAAAACATATACATTATAGCCACATACACATATACATCACATATGAACAAAAAATAAACTAATAAAAATAAAAACGACGTAACATATGAGCAGAGGCTCGACGGCTGCGGCTCATAACGGGGCGGTGGCGAGGGCGACGGCAAGCGGCGGCGAGGGGCAGCGACGGCGACGACGAGGCGGGGCGGGGCAAGGGGCAGGCGAGGACGGCGGGCTCGGGCAGGGGCGACGATGGGCTCGGGGCGGCAGAGGCGGGGCGACGAGGACGGCGGGCTCGGGCGGCGACAGGGACAATGGGGCTCAGGGCGACAGGGACGACGGGCTCGGCGGCGCAAGGCGAAGGAGCGGCAATGGGCGGCGACGACGCGTCGAAGCGGCGCAAGCGGCGACGACGGGCGGGCAAGGGCGGCGGCGACGGGGCGGCGACGACGTCTTGTGGCGGCGACGACAAGGAGCAGGCGTCGGGGCATAGGGCGGCGTCTGCGGCGGGATGAGGAACTGAATGAAATTTTCGCAAAGTCCTGTATATATAGAAAGTGCATTGGTCGGTTCGTGGCACAAACGGGACTAATACCACCTTTAGTCCCGGTTGGTGCCACCAATCGGGACCAAAGGCCTGTTTTTCAGCAGCCCAAAGGGCGGAAGCGGCGACCTTTGGTCGGTTGGTGGCACCAACCGAGACTAAAGGGGGCATTAGTCGATTTGTTCCATGAACGGACTAATCTTTTAGTCCCGGTTGGTGCCACCAACCGGGACCAAAGGCCATGTGCTGCCCCGCGCCAAATGTTTAGTCCCACCTCGCTAGTTGAGAGGAGAGGCACCAGTTTATAAGGTGCGGTGCGGCTCCCTCTCGAGCTCCTCTCTAAAGCAGGCTTTGGGCCTAACTCGCCATCTGTGCTCAGGCCTCTTTGGGCCTTCAGCTGGCCTGAATCTGGCCCATAGGGTTTCTAGTCGTATTCGGGCCGTGGGGGCCCGATGGGTGGCACTTTTTTTGCTTTATATTTTATTTCTTTTTGCTTTTAGTTTTAGAAAAATATAAACTTTCTATTAGTGCCATTAGTTTTAAAATTTGAAAACACTTTTTTGTTTTCTTTGTTGCTTTATTTATTTTATTTTGTTTCTACTTACAACAAAATACTTATTGTTGCTATTTTTATTTTTTCAAGTTTTTGTTTTGTTTTCTGCATTATTTATTTTCTTTTGGTTTTTGCTTTATTTTTAATTCTTTTTGCTTTTAGGTCAGCAAAATTATAAACTTTCTGTTAGTGCTTTTAGTTTTAGAAAAATATAAACTTTCTGTTTGTGCCATTAGTTTTAAAATTGAAAACACTTTTTTGTTTTCTTTGTTGCTTTATTTATTTTATTTTGTTTCTACTTACAACAAAATGCTTATTGTTGCTATTTTTATTTTATTTTTCAAGTTTTTTGTTTTGTTTTCTGCATTATTTATTTTCTTTTGGTTTTTGCTTTATTTTTAATTCTTTTTGCTTTTAGGTCAGCAAAATTATAAACTTTATGTTAGTGCTTTTAGTTTTAGAAAAATATAAACTTTCTGTTTGTGCCATTAGTTTTAAAATTGAAAACACTTTTTTGTTTTCTTTGTTGCTTTATTTATTTTATTTTGTTTCTACTTACAACAAAATGCTTATTGTTGCTATTTTTATTTTATTTTTCAAGTTTTTTGTTTTGTTTTCTGCATTATTTATTTTCTTTTGGTTTTTGCTTTATTTTTAATTCTTTTTGCTTTTAGGTCAGCAAAATTATAAACTTTATGTTAGTGCCATTTGTTTTAGAACAATTATAAACTTTCTGTTTGTGCCATTAGTTTTATAAAATTTGAATTCTTTGAAATTTGTGTGAATCACAAGTTTGTGAGCTCAACAAGGCGTAGAGGGACGGGCTTATAAACCGGTGTGGCGCCCTTGGTTGGCGAGGTTTTCAAATTCATAGTTTTCAAATGAACTCTGAAAAAGTTGGCATAGCATGTTCATGAACAAAGCGGACAATGGTATCATACTCGTGTGTTACAAAGTTGGCATGGTATCATCATAATAGTTATGGAGAAAGTCTACACTTTTTCTTCGCTTGTGTCGTTTGCTTATTGCGCCGTAACCATGGATAATCTTCATCGTTTATCAGGATGCTTGGGTCAGCCTTGACTTTGAAGGGGGAATTTCATGAAACTTTTCATACTCTTGAGACATGTCATCTTGCCCTCCACTCCCAGGATGTCCCTTTTCCTGAAAGAACTATGTGGCGCTTTGGCTCATTGTATGATGTATTCGCTTCCTTATCTTTTCTTTTCCTCGGTCTGGTAGACATGTCCTTCACATAGATAACCTGTGCCACATCATTGGCTAGGACGAGCGGTTCGTCGGTGTACCCAAGATTTTTCAGATCCCTTGTTGTCATTCCGCATTGTGGGTCTACCTGCACCCGCCTCTGACAGATTGACCCACTTGCACTTAAACAAAGGGACCTTAAAATCTACTCCGTAGTCAAGTTCCCATATGTCTACTATGTAACCATAATATGTGTCATTTCCTTGTCGGTTGCTGCATCAAAGCGGACACCGCTGTTTTGGTTGGTGCTCTTTTCATCTTGGTCAATCGTGTAAAATGTATTCCCATTTATCTCGTATCCTTTCCAAATCATTACAGTCGAAGATGGTCCCTGGACAACAAGTACAGCTCATCACAAACAGTGTTGTCACCTCGAGGCGTGTTTCCAACCAACTGCTGAAAGTCTGATGTGTTCACATGTAATCCGATCGTCGACTTTGCTCCGGTGTTTGGGCGCAGACTGTTCTTGTGTTCATCGACATACTGGGGTCACCAAGGTAGAGTTACGTAGAACTGTGTAGTGTGCTTGAGACCAAGAATATCCGTCCCCTGCATATTATTGAGTCTCTTCCAAGCGTGCCTTTTCGATCAGTCTTCCCTCATACCGCGATTTAGGGAGACCTATCTTATTAAGGCCAGGAATGAAGTCAACACAAAACCCGATGACATCCTCTGTTTGATGGCCCATGGAGATGCTTCCTTCGGCCTAGCACGGTTCTGAACATATTTCTTTAGGACTCCATGAACCTCTCAAAGGGGTACATATTGTGTAGAAATACGGGCCCCAGAATGACAATCTCGTCGACTAGATGAACTAGGGCGTGCGTCATGATATTGAAGAAGGATGGTGGGAACACCAGCTCGAAGCCCGACAAGACATTGCGCCACATCACTCCTTAGCGTTGGTACGATTTCTGGATCGATCACCTTCGAGATATTGCATTGAGGAATGCACATAGCTTCACAATGGCTAATCGGACGTTTTCGGTAGAAGCCCCTCAATGCAACCGGAAGCAGTTGCGTCATAATCACGTGGCAGTCATGAGACTTTAGGTTCGGAACTTTTCTCGGCATATTTATTATTCCCTTTATATTCGACGAGAAGCCGGTCGGGACCTTCATCTTGAGCAGGCATTGAAAGAATATTTCTTTCTCTTCTTTCGAAGAGCGTAGCTGGCAGGACCTTCATCTGCTTCGGAGGCATGCCCTCTTTTTCGTACAAGCGTTGCAGGTCCTCTCGTGCCTCGGTGTATCTTTTGTCTTCCCATACACGCCCAAGAAGCCTAGCAGGTTCACGCAAAGGTTCTTCGTCACGTGCATCACGTCGATCAAGAGCGGACCTCTAGGTCTTTCGGTGAGGGTAGGTCCCAAAATATAGATTTCTTCTTCCACATGGGTGCGTGATTCTCAGCGTCATTCGAACAGCTAGTCCGCCGGGACCCTTTCCAAAGATTACGTGTAAATCATTGACCATAGCAAATACGTGATCACCGATACGCATGGCGGGCTTCTTCCGTGATCTGCCTCGCCTTTGAAATGCTTGCCTTTCTTTCGACATTGATGGTTGGTCGGAAGAAATCGGCGATGGCCAGGTACACATTCTTCTTGCAGCTTTCGGTATATACTATCGGTGTCAAGTAAAACAGTGCGTGCATCGTGGTATCCCTTGTTTGTCTGTCACGAAAGGTTCTTGAGAGCGGGCCAATCGTTGATGGTCACGAACAGCAACGCCTTTAGGTCAAATTCCTCCTTTTATGCTCATCCCACGTACGTACACCGTTTCCATTCCACAGCTGTAAAAGTTCTTCAACTAATGGCCTTAGGTACACATCAATGTCGTTGCCGGGTTGCTTAGGGCCTTGGATGAGAACTGGCATCATAATGAACTTCCGCTTCATGCACATCCAAGGAGGAAGGTTATACATACATAGAGTCACGGGCCAGGTGCTGTGATTGCTGCTCTGCTCCCCGAAAGGATTAATGCCATCCGCGCTTAAAGAAAACCATACGTTCCTTGGGTCCTTTGCAAACTCATCCCAGTACTTTCTCTCGATTTTTCTCCACTGCGACCCGTCAGCGGGTGCTCTCAACTTCCCGTCTTTCTTACGGTCCTCACTGTGCCATCGCATCAACTTGGCATGCTCTCCGTTTCTGAACAGACGTTTCAACCGTGGTATTATAGGAGCATACCACATCACCTTCGCAGGAACCCTCTTCACCGGAGGCTCGCCGTCAACATCACGAGGTCATCTCGTCGATCTTATACGCAATGCACCGCATACGGGCATGCGTTCAGATCCTTGTAGGCACCACGGTAGAGGATGCAGTCATTAGGGCATGCATGTATCTTCTCCACCTCCAATCCTAGAGGGCATCGACCTTCTTTGCTGCGTATGTACTGTCGGGCAATTCGTTATCCTTTGGAAGCTTCTTCTTCATTATTTTCAGTAGCTTCTCAAATCCTTTATCAGCACATCATTCTCTGCCTTCCCTGCAGCAATTCGAGTACGGTACCGAGCTTTGTGTTGCCATCTTCGCAATTGGGGTACAACCCTTTTGTGATCCTCTAACATGCGATCGAACTTCAGCTTCTCCTTTTGACTTTCGCATTGTGTCCTTGCATCGACAATGACCCGACGGAGATCATCATCATGGGGCACATCGTCTGGTTCCTCTTGATGTTCAGCAGCTTAGCCGTTGCAGCACCATCGTGCACATCGTCAGTGCATCTTGATGTTCAGTAGCATCACCGTATTCAGGGGCACATAGTTGTCATCGTACTCTTCTTCCTCGCCGTCTTCCATCATAACCCCTATTTCTCCGTGCCTCGTCCAAACATTATAGTGTGGCATGAAACCCTTGTAAAGCAGGTGGGTGTGAAGGATTTTCCGGTCAGAGTAATACTCAGTATTCCACATATAGGGCATGGACAACACATAAAACCATTCTGCTTGTTTGCCTCAGCCACTTGAGAAAAGAATGCACGCCCTTAATGTACTCGGAGGTGTGTCTGTCACCGTACATCCATTGCCGGTTCATCTGCGTGCATTATATATAATTAAGTGTGTCAAAAATTATTACAGAACATCATGAATAGATAATTAAGTGATCAAATTAATAGAAGTTCATTATCACATAAAAACCAAAGTACATACATAGTTCTCATCTAACAACATAAAGCTCTGCAGAGCATCTAAATTAATTAAACCATACATTGAAACTATGTAAAACATTTCAATGTGAAAACAAATATGATCATAATCGCAACCAAGGTAACAACTGATCCAACGGCATAATGATACCAAGCCTCGGTATGAATGGCATATTTTCTAATCTTTCTCATCTTCAAGCGCATTGCATCCATCTTGATCTTGTGATCATCGGCGACATCCGCAACATGCAACTCCAATATCATCTTCTCCTCCTCAAGTTTTTTATTTTTCCTTCAAGAAATTGTTTTCTTCTTCAACTAAATTTAACCTCTCGACAATAGGGTCGGTTGGAATTTCGGTTCAACAACCTCCTAGATAAATAAAATCTATGTCACGTTGGTGGCATAATTTTCATAAACAATAAATGAACCAATAGTTATGAAAAGATAATATATACCACATCCGAATCATAGACAGGGACGAGGGCCGACGAGGCGGATACCAAAACCATCGCACTATATAAGATGCAATAATAAAAGTAAGAAAATAATACAAGTAAGAATATTTTTCCTTTCAGAAAGAAGATAAGAACAAGAGGCTCACCACGGTGGTGCTGGCGATGAGATCGGCGCTGGTGATCGGACGGCGGTGAAGACAGGGGACAGGCGTGACGGACCGCTAAACCTAGACAAATATTGAGGAAAATGGAGGTTGGAGGTCGAGCTTGAGAGGAGAAAGCTTAAGTAGTGTGGCTCGGGCATTTCATCGAACACCTCATGTGCATAGGAGGTGAGCTAGAGCACCACAATGCCCCCTCGCCGGCAAGAGAAAAACAGAGCAATGGAGTGCTCTGCTTTCATGACGAGGGTATATATAAACAGCACTATTGGTCGGTTCGTGGCATGAGCCGGGACTAAAGGAAGCCTTTGGTCCCGGTTCATGCCACGAACGGGACCAATAGTGGTGGGCCAGGAGCCAGGAATATTGGTCCCGGTTCGTCCCACCAACCGGGACCAAAAGGTCCGGACGAACCGGGACCAATGGCCCACGTGGCCCGGCCGGCCCCCTGGGCTCACGAACCGGGGCAAATAGCTCCATTGGTCCCGGTTCTGGATTGAACCGGGACTAATGGGCTAAACTGCCCTGGACGAAAGCCCCCTTTTCTACTAGTGTTTATATGTATCTAAATATGCGGTTATTTATAAGTATGATATATATATATATGCATACCACAACACGGCCTTGACGTTTTCTCTCGAGAGGTTATACTCTTGTTGAATGGAGAGCAACACATCGATGAAATCTGCCTCTCCGTCTTGGTTGATTTCATGTTCCAACATCGTGTTCTTGGCGTGGTCGTTGATGATCTCATCAAGCAAGTCATCCCATTTCTTTTTTATTCTCTCCGCCCTAGCACACACCATCCTCCTAACCACGTCCAGCCTTGCCAACTTGGGGAAGTAGTCCTCCAGGTTGAACCCACCTATGAGCATCGAGCTAATCTCTACCAGCTCGCGGAACAACTCGTTTCGACCGCCGCCTCTGAAGGACTTGCCCGACACAGCATGGCAAACAATATCAGTGGTGAACGAGCTAAGCAGCTTACTAAGGTCCACTGTAGTGCTCCCGGTGACTGCCTCGCGGATCCTCGCCATAGCGTGTTGTACCTGTCGATCATTCAGCCATGGATAAGTGGACGAGCAATAGGGATCATCCTATACCATGAATTACAAATTTTCATACGGAAAAACAAAGTCAACACTACTTGGAGCTCACTAACCACCACAAGGTTTGTTGCTAGTAGCCTCTCCAGTTGACAATATATCAACCCTGGTCGGAATCAAACTTCTTCTCTATATTTGACGATTAATATATTCAAAACTCGTTACTAGTTTGTGTCGAAGAAAAAAACTTCCACGATATAATTTTTTTCTGTCCATATTAATAGAATAATCTTGTTCTTAGTGACATATTGCAGAAACTAGTACTCAGAAACCAATTACCTCTTTTTCACGGGCGAGACGGTAGGAGCCAACTTTCTTCGAACCGAGAAGACGTGTTGCGACGATCTTTTTGATCTGGCGCCAGTGATCCCCGTATGGGAAGGCCATATCAGTTGATCCATAGAAGAGGACGTCAGTCACGGCGGACTGCACCCGGGATGCACACACATGGTCGTGCGTGTGGAGAACTGCCATGGCTGCACGAGCCGACGACACAACGAGGCTGGGGACAGCGCCAAGGCGTAGAAGCATGACATTGGGCCATGCTTCTCGGCGAGATTGCGGAGGGAAATGTGGGGCAGTGAGCCGACGAGGTGGAGGTGGCCGATGAGAGGGAGCTTGTAGGGAGGCGATGGGAGTCTGTCGAGCAGATTGTCTGCTCTCCTTGTGGTTGTCGTGGATGTGGCAAACTGAACGATGAGGAGCAGGACAAGAGGGCAGAAGATGAGCACAAGGACTTGGGGAGACGCATGCTCATGGAGGCTGTGAAGAACTTGAGCCATGGCTAACTAGCTTGTTTATTGTATTGAGCAAACTTTCTAGTGCGATGGCTTAGTGTTCTATTTTCCTCGTAATTTATAGCCCAAGTGCTACTACTATTTTATAGTTTTTCCTGAGAATTCCTACAGAGTATCATTTTTGTTGTCCGGTGTGATGATTTCCCTAGTGGAAATTGGTTGGAGTTTTCTTTAACACAGTACAATCAAAGTCGCTCACATATACGAGCATATACTCACTCTTATTAATGCATGCCTCCGAAGCTTCGGGCGGATGCCACTGCACGAACATCTCCTTCAGGCTCTTTGTAGTCGACGAGAACATCTCTTCCCACTGAACGAACATCGCCAAAAAACATAAAATATATTCAAAAAAAATGCAACCACCAACGTTAAGTCTAGGACTCAAATCCTAATGGGTTGAGAATACCACTGTCCTTTTAATCATTCAACCATAGATTGATTTGCAAAATCGGTTTGCAGTTGATTCCCTCTTTATGCGTCACAGATAAATTCAATTTATGTAGCGCACATGCCACGGTCACGTCAGATGGTCTATCATTGATTGAATGCCTGGATGGATTCACAAAACATCGGATGCTTGAACATACGTGGGGAGAAATCAAGTTTACAAGATAACCTAGTTAACCAAGCCTTTAACTTTTTTTTTGGTGTGTCTAGGGTAGATGTGCTCTACTTATTACACATCTAAGTGACTCAATCAAGTATAAAAGACATGAATCTTCACAAAAGATCAATGACATAGAACTTAAATATGGAACACTTATGATATTAGATGTGCGTTAGCAAAACTGCTTTTTTTAGTTTACAAGTCTGTACTTTTGAGCTTCTTTCTTTCGATGTCTTAGGTGCCCCCAAAACAAATGAAGCCACAAGAAAGAACCTATTCGCTCCTGCTATGAGCACGCACCTTTGTCCCTACAAGCTAATTAATTAGCTCACCAAGGCCGGCCATCGTTATATTAAAAAGGAAAACAACTAAATACTGCTGGCCGGCCGAATCTTCGGGCGGCTGAGTCTGTTCATAGTTTGGTTGTAACTAGTAAAAGAGCCCGTGCATTGCAACGGGACAGAAAAAATACACGCTCTTAACCCAATGACCATGACTCGTGACCCTGATAGGTAGACGTTCTTTATTTAAAATGGCATCACATTTGTGTTCCCGACGGTGGTCTCACTGCTCACACAATGAAAATGCATTTGAGGTCAGTCTTAAGGCGTCTCTCTCTCTCACACACACGCGTGCTCGCACGCACACAATCGCTCAGAATAAGATGAGAAAAGTGTTGTTTTTTCCCGTGAGGTTTTTCAGAGTTGTGTATGCGTGGTTATCAATGTTTTTTCCCACTCAATCTGGTTTTAATGTGTGTTTATTTGCAATTTGGATCGCCGCCCACTACTAAGAAAAGGCAGCGCACTGGTTTTGCCTACTAATGGCGCATTACCAGTGCGCCATTAGTATCACGCCACTAGAATTTTTTACTAATGGCGCACCACTGGTGCACCATTAGTATATGGTATACTAATGGCGCACCTGGCAGTGCGCCATTAGTTTTGCCCACAGTGCGCCATTAGTGTCTTATATACTAATGGCGCATGACATGGTAGTGCACCATTAGTAACAATTTTTTTAATTTTTTTCCTTCATCTCAAGTCACTATTTCACCTATGAGATATCCAACACATATATATACAACAAGCATCCATATAACAATCATAGCCAACACACAAGTTCCATCATATATACATACATAGCCAACACACAAGTTCCATCATATATACATACATAGCCAACACATAGTTTCATCGTTACATATTACAAAAGTTTCACATTGTTCATCCAACACCGTTATCCATCAAATCACAAAAGTTTCACATTGATACAAAATAAAAACACAAATGGAAAAGAAGCACTCCATCCACGCAAGCTTCCGTCAATTAAATCAAATCTGCAAAATGATAAACAAGAAGTTAGAAGAAGAAAAAGAAGAAGACTAGAAGAATACTAGAAGAAGAACACTAGAAGAAGAATAAGAAGAGTTTTGGAAAAGAAGAAGAATAAGAAGAAGACTATAAGCTTATTATGTAAACTTGATCATTTTGTGCTAACATAAGTTATTTTGGAGCTAACCTATAGGAAACTAAGCATATAAGCTCTTAGTTAGTATATTAGAGCCAACTTAGGTAAAATGAAGCTAACCTATGTCATTTTGGAAAAGAAGAAGAATAAGAAAAAGACTATAAGCTTATTATGTAAACTTGATCATTTTGTGCTAACATAAGTTATTTTGGAGCTAACCTATAGGAAACTAAGCATATAAGCTCTAAGTTAGTATATTAGAGCCAACTTAGGTAAAAATGAGCTAACCTATAGGAAACTAAGCATATTAGAGATAACATAGGTAACTAAGTATATATATATATCATTTTGGATAACTAACCTATTGGAGATCTGACATACCTGACAAAGTTTAGTTCTCATGCATTGTTCTTCTCCTTCTTCTCCTTCCTCTCCCTGATGCGCCTAGAGCGGCGAGGCGGTGGAGGCAGTGGAGGCAGTGGGATGTAGTCTTCTACCACAATTGGCATGGTCATGTCGCCCAGCTGTGGGATCGCCGGCGCCACCACCGGTGCGTGGTCATTGTCAGGCACCACCACCATCGCGAGGCCACCTTCACGCACGACCATCGCTAGGTCATCCTCAGCCACCTCCATCTCTTGCCCATGGCCAGCCACCACCATCTCTCGCCCTTGGTCAGCCACCACCAGCGCTAGGTCATCCTCAGCCTGATGCCCATCGTCATCCTGCAGCTCCTCATCCTCACTCTGATCCTCTTCTCCCGCACTCCAGTCCAGATCATCCTTCTTGTTGTCTATGCTGCTGCCAGAATCGCTGCTGCTTTCTCTACAGCCAGAATCGCTGCTGCTTTCGCTACAGCCATAGTCGCTGCTGCTTTGGCTGTAGCCAGTGTCGTTGCTGCTGCTCCCATTACCTGTCCAAAATGCAACATTGACCGTTAACAATCGATGTGAGACAAAGCCAAATGTAGAGGAATAAGAAGAGGCAGAACGTACCGGCATCATCATCGGCAGCGTAGCGCATGTGACACATAGTCGTGTTGAACACCTTCACGATGAGCATGTTGGCGTCGTCGGCGTACCTGAAGAGAAGGAAGTACCCCAGCCGCAGGTCGTAGGCACGGTAGAACTTCTCCCACCCACGAGACAAGTACATGTGGCCCTTCTTGATCACCAACTGCACATCCCACTGCCGGCCTGTCGCAGCTTCACATTATTTGGCGGATCTTCACCCATCAGCATGTTCATAAAACGGTCAGGCAGCCTCTGCAGTTTGGGACAATGAGTGATGTAGCAAACAACAGATATCATAATGAGATGGGTGAAGGGGAGATCTCTCGTTTTATATACCTGCGTCATGGATGATACTGAAGCCTCAAGTATGATAGTGAAGAACTCGGAAGCATCCAACTCAAATCATGTGTCGCAGATCGGCGGTGGCTGCTTCCCGCCATCTCTGATAAGCAGCAGAAGAGACCAATTAGTACCCTTACAACAGATCATAAAACATGCATGATAACAGGCATTAGTCGCAAGTACCCCATATGTCCTATTTTTAGCAAAGTAATGCTAAAATTCACGAAAAATTTCAGCATTACCTTTGCTGAAAATAGGACATATGGAGTACCCGAATTTGCCGGAACGGAAGTTAATCGACATTCCGGCAAACTCAAGGTCCTCTCGGGATACCTACAACATCATCACAAGTACAGCAGCAGCAGCAGTGAATACAGGCATAACAGCATCAAAACTATATATTTTTATGCAGTAAACAAACGAACACTAAGAGTAGAATGTTCTTGCAACAAACATTATTGTGTGACATCGAAAGGCATCACTCTGCTTAAAGGGAAGGATGACTTAAGTGGCAGATGTATATGATTGCACCACTTGATCTGCACTTCTCTATATTATATGATGTCTTGAAGAACTTGAGCAAAAAAGATAAATAGGAACATATTTCTCACCTTGGAGGTGTTGCTGCTGCTGCTTTGTCTGCTGTAGCCAGCTAATTAAGTTAGCTTGTATTTGGGCTTGCTTTTCCTTCTAAGCTCTCTGCATCTATAACACAGAATAAGAGGGGAACTTGACAACTAGCTGGAGCATATATTTCAGGATCTTCTAATGGGGGGTTGTTTAGTTTCCTAGTTCCATGCTTTTGTTGGACAAGTTAGAAATGAAGGTCCCCTAAAATGGTATTTGATTAGTGGGCAAGCCCACAGATTTACAAATCCTTTGAAACACTAAGAACATTTGGTTCAATAATAAACAATTTTATTGGTTCACTTTCCTACATCATGCACAACAAGTTGAATTAGCCTAGAAAATTAAACCAAGGCTTTATGCAGACAAACAAGTTGAAATACTTCATGTACATGAAACAAAGAGGATCGATTACATTCAATTGTTGTGAGCATGGAATCAAATGAAACTCATTACTCTACATGGCATAGTCTATCATGTACATGAAAGAATGATGATCCAATTGCAGTTTATATTTGTAATTGACTAAAATAAGTACTGTAGGAGTATCTTTTTTTATACCTATTGTAGGAGTATCTATATATACAAAAGTTAATCATTATGCTTGCGAGATCAGAGTAACCAAATTTATTCAGCTGACCTCTCTACAAATTCATGGCGGGTGGACACAAAAGCCCACTTCTAAAGAACTATAATGATCTGTTTGAATTACTAAATAATAATATAAACTGGAACAGGAGCTCAAGTTTCTTGGACACAAGTTGACCATGCAGCAACTACATGAGCAAAGCATTACTATCTGTGACAAAACCTAGAAGCTTGATACAAAACGTTTTGAACTGCAGAGACAACAGAATCAACTTTGAATATTTTCTAAGTACAAACCAGCAATATCTAGGAACTAACAAAATTGTAACATCAAAACAAGAAATCATAAAAACACTAAATACAGGCCAAAGCAAATGATATGGCAGCTGACATGTACGTTCACTAGAAATATAAGACATTTCCTACTATAGTAATACAGTAAAACTACATATCGCAACATAAAACTATCAGTATCGCAACATCAAACTACAACAACATAAAACTACTGTATCTACAATAGTAGCAAGATTAATACAGATAATACACAAGAGATTAGTCAGTTTTACTGGCTGTTTCTACTCTTCTTGCCCTGCTGCAGGGGCGGAGGAAGGCGCGCCCGGTGGAGAGGGCGAGGCCGAGGACGGCGTGGGGCTTGAGGGCTGCTGCCTGGTGAGGCCGACGAGGTGGTCGTCCCCGACGCCCGTGAGCTAGGGTTCGAGGAGGCAGGGGCGGCGCGAGGCAGGCGGTGGAGAGGGGGTAGGGAGGTCGCGGGAGAAGAGAGGAGGAGGCGGGCGGGGCGCAGCTTGGGCTGGAGGGCTGTCTGGGAGGCGGGCAGTGGAGGGTTCGGCCGGTTGGGCCTGGCAAGGGTGGGCAGCAGTGGCGGTGACTAGGAACCCTAGCTGTCGCTCGGGAGGAGGGGACCTTGGCGGGGCCATGGTGGAGGGGGACGGTGAGGAGGTGGTCGGCGGAGGGTGGTCGGGTGCAGCCGGGACCAGGTGAGATGAGGCGGGAGGATTAGAGTGTGGATTGGGGATTGGGGATTTTCTTGTGGGGAGGCTTAGCAATGGCGCACCACCCGGGTGCGCCATAAGTACATCCATATCAATGGCGCACCACAGAAGGGTGCGCCATAAGTAATTTAATCTAGCCCGACTTGTCTTATATACCACCTAACCCTATCTACTATAGGACCCGCCCACTAGCCCGGTGGTCAAGTCTGCACACACATCATCGGGGTCTGGGTTCGATTCGAGTGCTCCCCAATATTTTTATGCATTTTAAATCCTGTTTGATATTTATTTGTGTTTAAATATGTTCAAACTTGTTTAAATCATAACAGTAATATTTTTTATAAAAATAGTAATAATTTTTAGAAAATATGTTCAAATTTGTTACTTGAAAATATCATCGGTGGCGGTGGAGCGGGGAAGATCTGGGGTGCCAGTTGGCGGCGGTGGAGCGGGAGGTCTTGGGCGGGTGCTCGGCGGCGGTGGTGCGGGGAGGTTGCGGTGGGTCGTCGTGGCGGTTGAGCTAGCGGGGAGGTGCGGGTGGGATCGAGATCGAGATCAAAGAACCCGCCCACTAGCCCGCGTGGTCGATCTGTGACATACACACCAGGAGGTCTGGGTTCGATTCCTGAGCTCCCAATATTTTTTATGCATTTTAAATCCTGTTTGATATTTATTTGTGTTTAAATATATTCAAACTTGTTTAAATCATATGATAATATTTTTTATAAAAACAGTAATAATTTTTTAAAAATATGTTCAAATTTGTTACTTGAAAATATCATCGGTGGCGGTGGAGCGGGGAGGTGTGGGGGTGCCGTTGGCGGTGGAGCGGGAGGTCTGGGGACCGGGTGCTCATCGGCGGCGGTGGAGCGGGAGGTTGCGGTGGGTCGTCGTGGCGGTGGAGCTAAGGGGAGGATCTGGGGTGCCGTTGGCGGCAGTGGAGCGGGGAGGGTCTGGGGGCGGGTGCTCGTCGGCGGTGATGGGAAGAGTTGCGGTGGGTCATCGGCGGTGGAGCTAAGCGGGGAGGTGCGGGTGGGATCGAGATCGAGATCAAAAGTGTCCATGAAAATATACACGGTGCGCCATTAGCAGTTTTGCAAAAAAGTATATATATATATACTAATGGCGCACTGTTTACAAGGTGCGCCATTACTTGTTAGAACTAGTAATGGCGCACTTTGGCGTCATGCGCCATTAGAATGTATGGAAAAATGAAAAAGAAATTCAATACTAGTGGCGCACCGTGTGCCTGGTGCGCCATTAGTGTCTTCCTTACTAATGGCGCATCTCCAACCGGTGCGCCATTAGTATATAGTAGTGGCGCACTGCTTACATGGTGCGCCATTAGTATCAATCCTATCTATAGTCCTTTTCCTAGTAGTGGCCGGTGCGAAAGAAAAACGAACCGTGCACTATAGATTAAGTTTGCACCCAAATTAATAGTTTAGAAATATTTAACAGCTAAAAGTAACAGCATATTTAGATTCTACACATTTTTGTAATGAAATTTCATATATAATATGTTAAAATCGGAGTTACGGTTTAAAAGATATGGATAATTTTGTTTTAGATAAACTGCGGATTGATTAACCGAAAGGTTAGGGGGTTTTCTGTTAAAATACAAAAAACGATTCATATGACTTAAACTTATATATGGACGGCGGGTTGATTACCTGAAATCTCAGGGGGTTTTTTAAAAAAGGTAAAAAAACGGTTCGTTATGACTTATAGATGGACTGCGGGTTGATTTCAACAAACTGTAGGGACTTTTTTGCAAATAGAGGTGACGGACGACGGAAACCCACCACGCTTTATTATTAGGTAGAGACTTAGACAGGTTTCTTTTTTCTTTTTTTTTTGAAATGGGCAGCATTATTCATTCATTTAGCTAATTGTTCAGTACACACAATGGTCCTGATAATTTCAGGAGCCTCGTTATACCAACAGGACCCAACATCATGTTCTGCTGATTTCGCCAGAACATGTGCTGCCACATTACAGACTTGATTTACATGAATAAACTTACAAGATAAGAAGCTTGAGGCCCTACTTTTGATATCAAACACAACGGCACCTATATGAGATCTATCAGCCATATTGCTCTTTACTTTGGTAACCAAGGTCAAACACTCAGATGCCACCATGATATTCTGGAAACCCAGCTTCCTCTGCGAATATCAGCGCATGACGCATTGCAATTGCTTCCCCCAGTTCATGATTTTCAACTCGGTCCACGTAGCGCCTGCAAGTAGCCTTCCTCTGGCGTCGTCGGATCTGATTTTGAGAGAGAAAACGACATGAGAAGCCCCGATCCAATGGCCATACATGCATGCATCCAACGCCTGTGCGATGACCGGCAAAATTTTGGGCCGGCCGACAGCTAGAACTAGCCTATTAAGAAACAATTCATAACATGCTACTCCAAAACTAACGCAAACCATAGACCTTGCGACACCACATGTTGTACGAGGGTAACCTTTGGCAGGGGAGAGGAGGCCATAGTCTCAAACAAAATGATAAAATTTGATCGGTATCAGAAGAAGGCATTAAGTTCCTATCAGCTACCTGCTACCTCGTCCAGGAGGCAAAGTTGGCCAGCTCCAAATATACTACTACAAGCTCCCGTACGAATCTTTCATATGATATAGCTATATAACAAAGAGCCTATCAGTGATGTAGCTATAATAATCTGTGCTCTGTTGTACGGGGAGATTCCTGTGCAAACCTTTACAAAATTCCTAGTACTAGACTACTAGCTAGTTTATACTTGTTCTATTTGATCTTGACCAAGATGGCTACCGTGTCTCCACATGGTGTGGCCGATCAAATGCAAATCTCAAGAGGCATTGGAGAATGGGTACATGGTTTATGAGATCCACTCGGCGTTATTTTATGCACGATTGAGTAAACTAACATGTTACATGCACGTGTTGGGTGAGTATTAAGAATGGTTACATTATACATTTGAAATGATAATGTCCACTGATGTATGGAGTACTTGTTTCGTCATAGATAATTTTAATAAACTGATACACTAATCTACCCAGTCAGTGTCATGGCTACTTAGCACAACTACTAAAACAAAAATACAAATTAATACATCCCTTGAAATATAATATAAGGTGCCTTGGACATTAACATGGTCTACAAGGGTGTTTTGAACATTAATTCTTAGAAGTATGCTACATCAAATCAAAGTAAGTATGGACTAAAAGAATACATGTCATGACAGATCGATTGGTTTTGATACAGTAATTATCGATAAGTATTGTTTAACAATCTTTAAAATTATGACCGAGTAATCACTCCATGTCTTCAAATAAGATTATTCAATTACCTATACGGGTAAACAAGTACTCCATACATCATTTATCAGTCGGCATTATCATTTCAAATATAATGTCTAATGTAAACATCCTTAATACTCACCCCACACATGCATGTAACATGTTAGTGTAAAATAATGCCGAGTGGATCTCGTAAATCATGTACGCATTCTCCAATGTCTCTTGCGATCTGCATTTGATCGGCCACCATGTGGACACAGTAGCCGTCTAGATCTAGTATAAACTAGTAGTCTAGTACTATGAATTTTGTAAATGTTTGCACAAGAATCTCCCCGTACAGCAGAGCACAGATTATTATAGCTACATCATTAATACGCTCTTTGTTATATAGTATATCATACGAAAGATTCGTACGTTGCGTAGTACTCCCTCCGTTCCATAATATAGTGCGCCCACGTTTTCCAAGATTCAAGTTTGACCTTAAATTTAACCAACGAGACAGACTGTGACGGGAGAAAAAAAATTAGATCACTGAATTCATATCAAAAATATGAATTCAGTGGGATAATTTTTGCTCCCGCCGCAGTCAGTTTTGATAGTTAAATTTACGGTCAAACTTAAATCTCGAAAAGCGCGGACGCACTACGTTGTGAAATGGAGAGAGTAGTATATTTGGAGCTGGACAACTTTTGACTCCTGGACGAGGTAGCAGGTAGCTGATAGGAACTTAACGCCTACTTCTGATACCGATCAAATTTTATCAATTTGTTTGAGACTATGCATGGCCTCCTCCCCTGCCACTGTCCTCGTACAACATGCAGTATCGAAAGGTTGATGGTTTGCATTAGTTTTGGAGTAGCATGTTACAAATTGTTTGTTAACAGGTCATTGCTAGCCGCCTGTCGGCCGGGCCAAATTTGGGCCGGTCACCGCACAGGCGTTGGATGCATGCATGTATGGCCATTGGATTGGGGCTTCTCATGTCGTTTTATCTCTCTTTATCTCTCAAAAACAAATCCGATGATGCCAGCGGGACAAGAGAGCGGTGACCCGTCGGCACCCACCATGGACGAGCGAACGCGCAACCTCGAAGCACCGCCTCCAACGCCGCTGGTTCACCGCCCACGACACCAGTCACTGCCCTCACCGGCGATCACTGCCTGCCATGCGTTTCTCGTTGGCTCCACGCATGCAACACCGAGCGCCCACAGGTTGCAGTCAATATGGCGATGGTCACAACTCCGGTTAACGACGGGACGTAGCTCCAGTGGCGGCGGTACCTCCCTAGGTTGCTGATCGCAGCAAATCCACCTTCCGGTTGTAGCAAACGCCGACAACGGCCGCAGCAACTCGGCTCGCCGGTTCCAGCAAATTTGAGCACCGGTTCTAGCAAAAGATCTCCTTCGTTGTTGAGCCCATCGCGGTCGCCAAGCTCGTCATTCGTGGCTGTAGCCTCCCCTGGGCGCTATTTGCAGCTCCTCAAGTCCATGGCGTGTGGTGTAGGCTGCAGGCTAATTGGGGAAGAAAAAAGGATGGCCTGCGTGGGGCCACCAGCAAGTGCTCTCCAAAAGAATTTCGCAACCAGCTAGCCATAGTGTAGGATCTGCTTACATCCTATGATGCGCGCTCCGCCTGCCCGAAGCCTCGGGCGGCCAGCCGTATTTAATCGTTTGCCGTCCACTACGAGATGCTTGTGTGACACTTCGTCTATCTCAAAATCAAACACCAAGAAAAACTATAGAAATAGTAGCAGCACTTGGGCTATAATTTATCACTGAGGAGATGCTCCCGTCCACTAGCGAAATCATCACAGAGGACAACAGAAATGATACTTTAGGTATTCTCAAGAAAAAACTATAAAATAGTAGCAGCACTTGGGCTATAAATTACGAGGAAGATCAAACACCAAGCCATCGCACTAGCTAGCTAGAAAGTTTGCTCAATACAATAAACAAGCTAGTTAGCCATGGCTCAAGTTCTTCACAGCCTCCATGAGCATGCGTCTCCCCAAGTCCTTGTGCTCATCTTCTGCCCTCTTGTCCTGCTCCTCATCGTTCAGTTTGCCACATCCACGACAACCACAAGGAGAGCAGACAATCTGCTCGACAGACTCCCATCGCCTCCCTACAAGCTCCCTCTCATCGGCCACCTCCACCTCGTCGGCTCACTGCCCCACATTTCCCTCCGCAATCTCGCCGAGAAGCATGGCCCAATGTCATGCTTCTACGCCTTGGCGCTGTCCCCAGCCTCGTTGTGTCGTCCGCTCGTGCAGCCATGGCAGTTCTTCGCACGCACGACCATGCGTTTGCGTCCCGGGTACAGTCCGCCATGACTGACGTCCTCTTATATGGATCAACTGATATGGCTTTCTCCCCATACGGGGATCATTGGCGCCAGATAAGAAAGATTGTTGCAACACATCTTCTCAGTTCCAAGAAAGTTGGCTCCTACCGTCTCGCCCGTGAAAAAGAGGTAATTGGTTTCTGAGTAGTAGTTTCTGCAATATGTCACTAAGAACAAGATTTTTCTATTAATGTGGACAGAAAAAATTTATATCGTGATAGTATTTTTTGCAAGACAAACTTAGCCTTGTGGTGGTTAGTGAGCTCCAAGTAGTGTTGACTTTGTTTTCCGGTATGAAAATTTGCAATTCATGGTATACGTTGACCCCTATTGATCGTCCACTCATCCATGGCTGAATGATCAACAGGTACAACACGCCATGGCGAGGATCCGCGAGGCAGCCGCCAGGAGCGCTTCAGTGGACCTTAGTAAGCTGCTTAGCTCGTTCACCACTGATATTGTTTGCCATGCTGTGTCGGGCAAGTCCTTCAGAGGTGGCGGTCGAAACGAGTTATTCCGCGAGCTGGTAGAGACTAGCTCGATGCTCATAGGTGGGTTCAACCTGGAGGATTACTTCCCCAAGTTGGCAAGGCTGGACGTGGTAAGGAGGATGGTTTGTGCTAGGGCGGAGAGAGTAAAAAAGAAATGGGATGACTTGCTTGATGAGATCATCAACGACCATGCCAAGAACACGATGTTGGACCATGAAATCAAACAAGGCGGAGAGACAGATTTCATCGATGTGTTGCTCTCCATTCAACAAGAGTACAACCTCACGAGAGAAAACGTCAAGGCCGTGTTGGTGGTATGCATGTCATACTAAATAACCGATATTTCGATACATATAAATTAAACATAACTGATATACTGACATGTAAATATGGTGGTCTCTATTTTTGCAGGACATGTTCATAGGTGGGACGGACACATCATTCATAGTGCTGGATTGTGCAATGGCTGAGCTAATCCAAAATACGGAGGTGTTGACCAAGCTCCAAGCTGAGGTGAGGAGCGTAGCAGAGGGGAAGGAAATGGTTAAAGAAGAGGATCTGAGTGGCATGATCTACCTGAAGGGTGTTATCAAAGAGACGCTCCGGCTACACAGTCCTGTGCCGCTCTTCGTGCCCCACCTCTCCACGGCCGACTGCGACATAGAGGGATACACCATACCATCTGGTACCCGTGTGATCATCAATGGATGGGCTCTATCAAGGGACCCTGCCTACTGGGAGAGCGCAGAGAAGTTCATGCCCGAGCGCTTCATGGAAAATGTTGGAAGCACCATAATTCCTGACTACATGGGAAACAATTTTCATTATTTGCCTTTTGGGACTGGACGAAGGGTGTGCCCAGGTATGAACTTTGGAATGGCCACTGTTGAGATAATGTTGGCAAACCTCATGTTCCACTTCAACTGGGATCT
This sequence comes from Aegilops longissima, assembly GCA_021605205.1. Classification (NCBI taxonomy): domain Eukaryota; kingdom Viridiplantae; phylum Streptophyta; class Magnoliopsida; order Poales; family Poaceae; genus Aegilops; species Aegilops longissima. The sequence goes on from CM038681.1 coordinate 10,788,073, forward strand.
ACCTGCAGGGACAGTAAAAATCAATATGACAGAGTCCTTCGGCGTCACAGTGGGTCGCAAGGAAAATCTCATTCTTGTCCCAGCACTTGCGCAAAAACAAGTTTAAACGGGATCATGCTATATAAGACTACAGTGTATGTTGGATGTATGCTTGATTACCCTACTTTTCAGGTTACAATCACTATTGTTGTATGCATAGATATTGTCCCTTTGTTGTAAGCATTAACATATGGGTTTCAGAGTGCACTATGATATATTGAAATAATATGTACGGTGTTGGCAAAGGCCGAGGGAAAAGAATTATTTACACCATCCCATCGCTGGCATGCAATTGTCGCTGAGATGGACCTGGAGCTGCTTGTTGTTGCACTAATAGCAATCTCTCCAAGTTCCCAGCAGCACTGAGCTGTTTTACATTTTTGAGTGGCTTGCAGGGTACAGTTTGGATTTTTGGAGTTGTAAGTATTTCATGTAATGAGAGCCGAAAAAGACCAAAAACATATTGCTATTTTTTACTTCACTCTTTCATGAAAAATATATATGAAATAAAATTAAAAGTAGGAGTCTAGAACATTGAGGATTGGATCAGTAGTTTCTATTTGCTATATTGTGCACATCTCAGAAGAATACTATGTAAGTTGCCTGAAATTTATTGGGTAAGTCAATTTTTTAACCGTTGATTTTTTTTTGTCAAGATTTGGGCTGTTTTTTTTCTTTTGTCAATTTTCATGGCTTCCAGGGCTGAAGATTTCTCTATTGGCCTTGAAGCCCGTTACCCATTCCTTATTTCTTTCTATTTGTATTAGTTTTTCTATGGTTTATATTTTCTTTTCCATTCGATTTTCTTCTTCTATGTTGGTATATTTTGGATGTTGGGTGAGTCTGAATATATACACTCAAGTACAATACAATATGTGTGTAAATTATACTAGAGTGTAAAAATGCAATATTATATGTTTATTCTTTGCATATTACAAAAGGTATAGTTTCAATGCAAAGTTGTGTGCAAGTTTTGTTTTCTCTTAAAGGGTAATACCAGTGCCCCTAATTCATTCTTCCTTACAAAACTTAATTATTTTTATTATGTGTAAAAAATTTAATTCATTTTTAAGTTTACTAATACCAAGGCCACTAATTCATTCTTTCTTAGAAAACATTTTTTTCCCGAAAAATGCACTATTATATACCTATTCTTGCATAATATAGAAAAGCATGTTTTTTTTGTAAATTGTGTGCAAATTTTGTCAAAAAACATGCTTTATATACTTTATATATTCCCGAAAAATGCACTATTATATACTTGAGGATTGGATCTGACGTCTTCTCGGTGATCTATTGAATGATTATTGCAAAGTTGTATGGCACATATTTCACCTTTGAGAGTGTGTCCCAGAGCACCTGGTATTTCACACCTGTTGTTTGCTGATGATACACTTTTGTTCTTTCGTGCAACAGAAGGGGAAGCGCAGCGAATCAATGGAGTACTCGATGTATATGCTAGTGCTACAGGGCAACTAATTAATCCCCACAAGTGCTCCATTTTATTCGGTGAACATTGCAGACAAGTTGATAAGGAGGATGTCATACGGGTGCTGGAGGTGCAGAATATTAGTTTCGAGGAGAAATACCTCGGACTCCCTACTCCGAATGGTCGGATGAGCAAGGGCCGGTTTCAGAACATTCAAGAAAAATTCACAAAGAGGTTTGTGATGTGGTGTGATTCGATGGCACAGAGTGGGAGAGAAGTGCTAATTAAATCAATTGCTCAAGCACTCCCGACATATTTAATGAGCGTGTTTAAGTTACCGGCATCAACTTGTGATGATCTAACCCGCATGGTAAGAAACTTTTGGTGGGGGGCTGAAAAAGGTCGACGCAAAACACATTGGCGTGCATGGGAAAAGTTGATCCGGCCAAAGGCACATGGAGGCATTGGATTCCGGGAATTTCGCTTATTCAACTAAGCTCTGTTGGCGCGCCAAGCTTGGCGAATACTGACTCAACCGGACAGCTTGTGCTCACGAGTCATGAAGGCTAAGTATTTCCCTACTGGGGTCTGGGAATCTAGAGGACACAGTTTTTCCTTCTAATTCTTCACCAATTTGGCAAGCCATTGCTCATGGGCTTGAACTTCTGAAGCGGGGCATCATTTGGAGGGTGGGTAATGGCCAATCAATACGCATATGGAGAGACCGCTGGTCCCGAATGGTGGCTCTGGTAAACCGATTACCGCACAGGGCCGGTGTTGTCTGCGGAGAGTGTCCGAGCTGCTGGATGGACGGGAGCATGGCGTATGGACCTTCTGCAGCAGTATTTTGCCCCTGTGGATGTTGAGCAGATTGTTAAAATTCGACCCTGCACACGTCTAGGAGAGGATGCCCTCGCTTGGGAACCGGAGTGTAATGGTATCTTCACGGTGCAGAGCGCGTACCGGCTGGCGCTTGATGAACGACTACGTCCATCTTCAGTCGCGGCGAGCAGGGCACCAGACGGGCGACGAGCCGTCTGGGCTTTTTTATGAAGATGCCCTGCTCCTCCAAAGATGCGTGTGTTTGCATGGAGAGTAGCGACAGACTGTCTCCCTACTTGGACAACTAAACATTCTCGTAATCTTGAAGTGTCTAACCTTTGTCCTGTGTGTGCCGCGGAACCGGAGGATACTTTCCATGCTCTTTGTAGATGCCCCCGAGCGGTCGCCCTATGGCTGTCAATGGCGAAGCAATGGAACATCCCAGATGTCCGGCAGCTTGTGAACACAGGGCCGGAGTGGCTCTTCCATGTGCTTGCTGACCTGCCAGAGGAGGAGCGCATGTACACGCTCATGACGATTTGGCGCTGCTGGCATGTCAGAAATGAGATCGTCCACAACAAACAACCACCACCAGTAGAGGCCTCAACAATGTTCTTGTCCAGCTATATCAGCTCCTTGCTGGCCCTTCAAGCGGATCCTCGTGGCGATCATGTCAAAGGCAAGATGGTGGCCGCTCCCCAGGTCAAGAGGAAGCAAGTAGCGCATGTCTACCATGCAAAGGAGCAGACATTCAGATGGGAGGCACCGCCGGCCGGTTGGGCGGCGCTCAACATCGACGGCTCCTTCTCTGACAAAGACGGGAGTGCTGGGGCAGGTATGGTTCTCAGGGACGAACATGGAGCTATCATCTTCTCTTCTAGCCGAGAGTTACGGCAATGTATGTCCCCGCTGGAGTCTGAACTTGCAGCATGCATGGAGGGCATTTCCCTAGCCTCACAATGGTCTGCACTACCGATTGTTGTCCAAACGGACTGCCTGGACGTGGTCAAGCTGATTAATGAAGGAGGAGAGAACCGGTCTGAGCATATGATGATGGTACGTGAGATCACTAAGCTTCTACAGGACCGTGGGGAATTTCTAGTCAAGCATGTAAGGAGAGAACAAAATGTTGTTAGCCATTTTTTTAGCAAACTATGGTAGAATAAAAAAGCGCATCGCGGTGTGGCTTCGATCTGGTTGATGAATGAAACCCTTTTCCCTTGCAAAAAAAAAAAAAAGTTGTACGGCAGATTTGTTAGAGAGGGTCCTCCTTCAATAGATCACAGAGAAGACGGCCGATCCAAACTCCCTAACAGGCGGCAGTCACGGCAGCTATGAACCCCGACTCGCACCATGAGAGTACTCAAGCTGTTTTTGAGGCTGCCGGCTGATCGGGGAGGAACCGTAGAAGAACAACATTCCCGATGTGCTCTTGCTATCATCTATATATGTCTCCTCCCATATCTGCATCACTGAACTGAATCCACGAAGCTTCGGCTTCGGCTTGGCCTCCTTGTACCGGCAGCCATGGAAGCGGGTGCCTGCCACGAACCCGGCCATGAATGCCATATCCGGCTGGGTGCGCACCAGGCAGCGGAGCATGCCAACAAGGCTCCGGGAAAGCGCCGCATCTGCTGGCGGGCTGGTGCTTGACCTGTGGAGCTTCAAGCGCACCTCCATGGGACTATGCATGGCTGGGTTGCGGTCCTCCATCGTTGTCCTTAATTAGAATCCACGAAGCTTCGGCTGCGCCGCATTTGTTGATGAGCGCTTATAATCAACAAATCATTGACATATACTCCAACCATTAGCAAGGCTGTCTCTCCACGGACAGAGACAGCGTGCTCGGGTTTGTTAGGCAATAAGCCACGGCGGGACGTGGCAAGTGGGTGAGAGGGTGCGTCGAAGCGCGGCCTGGCGTGTCAGTGCGCGCGGGTATAAAACCCCTCCCCCTCCTGTGTATTCGTTGCCCGGATCGAGTTCATGCTCGAGGAGAAAAAACAGTAAAGCCGTCTATGCGGCATGGTGTTTGTGCGTTCGGAAATCCTCTGTGTTGGTCTTCTCCCTCTCCAGTCATGTCTCCGGTGATCGTCGTCGAGTGCTAGGTCCAGCTGCGCCAACAGGATTCGCTCCGGTGGAGGCCGAGTTGCAACAGAGTGCTATCATCAAGCTTAAAATTCCATGGGCAGGGCAAGGGTGTTGTCCACGCTCGTAGAGCACCTTGTTAAGCTTCAGCACCTGATGTAAATTATAATAGAGTGTAAAAATGCAATATTATATGCTTATTCTTTGCATATTACAAAAGGTATAGTTTCAATGCAAAGTTGTGTGCAAGTTTTGCTTTCTCTTAAAGGGCAATACCAGTGCCCCTAATTCATTGTAGTGTAGCCGACAAGGTTACTCAAGGAAGGCGGTAGCCCTTTGTATCGTTGTCGAGGTAGCCGAGAGCGTGGGTGGTGGAGCCGTGGTCGAGGTAGCCGTGCGAAGAATGCCATGGTCGATGTCGAGTTGGGGTGGCCGGTGTCGAGGAAGTGCCACGGAGCCGCGGGCGCAAGTGGGTGCCAAGTTAGCATGGGCGCAGTGGTGTTGAAGTAGTGGTACGCCGGGAAGAAGATGTTGTTGACGACGCGCCGCGGCGGGTTTGCCAAGCCCAGGGACACATCGTGGACGAAGGCACGCACCGTGTTGCAAGCACCACACATGCGTAGACGGACGAAGACGAAGTTGACGAAGCGCCGCACCAGGCTTGCCAGGCTCGGGGACACGTCGTGGACGAAGGCACGCGGCGGTGTTGCCAGCACGGGGCATGCGTAAACTGGGACCTGCACGAGCTGTACGCCATGTCGAAGAAGTTGGAGAGGCCAGAAAAGAAGGACTCGACGACGGTTGCGGCGCCAATCAGCGCGGGGCCAATGTCGCCCGCGGTTGCCGGAGTAGCTAGATGAAGCGGTCGGGGTAGATGACGGCGACGCTGGCGACGGGCTGGTGCTGGACGAAGAAGAAGGGGGTGGACGGGCGGCTGTGGCGGTGGCGGCCGAAGAAGAGCGGCAGCGGCGGCCTAACAGCGGCGACAGCGGCTAGGTTAGGAGCGCGGCGGCGATGCTCGAAGTAGGCAAAGAACCCTGTCAGCGTGACGAAGAACGGCGTGGACGGTGGCGTTCCTGCGTCAAGGGAGACGGCGCGACGCATACCACAGGAAGTCGACGCGCGGGGACGGCGAAGTGGACCACGGGCTGCGGCACTACGGCCCGAAGGGGCAACGCAGCGGCGGCGGGCAGGTCGGGGCGGTGGCGGGGACCGCGGACTGCGGCGCTTCTGCCCGAAGAAGCGGTGCAGCGGCGGAGCGCGGGTCGGTGCAACCGCGGGGACGGCCTCGGGGCGGCGGATGGGACCGCGTATCGCGGCACTACGGCCCGTAGGCGCGACGTAGATGAGGCGGATCGCGGCGGCGAGCGGGTGATCAAGCCGATCACGCGCGAGGTCAGGGATGCCGCTCGGTGGAGGCGGGGTGGCGGCGGAGTCTAAGATGAGGCCGACGACGACGAACGGTGTGGGACGTCGTGCGGACGAGCTTGTCAGCACCGACACCCGGGCTGCCAAAGCAGCGCCGGCGCCCGGGCAGCAAGGCCCGAGCGACCAACGGAGCAGCGGCGCCCGAGTTGAGGCAACCGACGAGCCTGACACAGCCATCCCGACGCAGCCGAGGACGAGGCCGGCGAGGTAGACCGCCGGGCCGCCGTGCAGACGCAGCGGAGGCGGGTGGCGTGCATCGATTGGCGGGCTGACGCGCGAGCGGCGGCTATGATTGGCTGCTGCATGGCGCGAGGCTGCTGGGTGTAGGCAATGCAGGTGTCCCGATCGGAGCAGGGCGGTGACGGCCGACGCAGGGCGACGAGCAGGCCGGCATGCGGACGACGGCCTTGAGGGCTGCCTGTCGCGCGAGGCCGCCGGGTTGGTGAAGTAGCCGGCCGGTCGCGCCGATGTCGGAGTAGAGGCGCGGGGTGTCGACGGCGACGGCGGGCGACGTAAACCGATCAAGTATAGATCGGAAAACCAAAAAGGAAAACGCGCCGATCAAAGCGACCGGTGAGAGAAAGAAAAACCCAAATCAAAGGATCGAAAATAGACTCTATAGGGCAGCCGGTCAACATGACCGGCGGACGAACCCTAGGTACGGGCGGCGCGGCCCCCGTCGGCGGTCATGGAGGCTGACTGCCACAGAGACGACGCGCGGGTGCGGAAGCGGCGGCTAGGGTATAGGATCGAGGTAAGGCTGATATCATGTTAGAAGGGAGAGAAGGGGATTGGTGGAATAGTTGATGTATTGTTTGAGCCTCGTGGGCATATATATATATAGGAGTACAATGATTTACATGAAGTACAAGAAAGCCAGAACAAATTCTATTCTATTTCGTCTTTCCTAATAATCACGATACTCAACACCACTAATTCATTCTTTCTTAGGAAACATCTTTTTCCCCAAAAATGCACTACTATATATCTATTCTTGCATATAATATAGAAAAGCATGTTTTTTTGGAAATTGTGTGTAAATTTTGTCAAAAAAAACATGCTTTATATACTTTATATATTCCCAAAAATGCACTATTATATACTAGCAAAAGAGCCCGTGCGTTGCAACGGGAGAGAAAACATAACACACGCTCTTAACCCAACAACCATCACTCAAGACCACAATAGGTCCATCTTCTTTATTTTTGCGAGGCATCATATTTGTGTTGTCGCTTATCCTTCTTCTCACCCTCGCCGGCGATGGCCTCGGTGTTCACACAAAACAAAAACAAAAACGTGTTTGAATATGGTTAATCCTAAGGTGTCTCTCTCTCCCTATCTCTCACTCCTGCGATGAGAAATCTATTGTTTTCCCTGTGACATTTTTCAAAGGTATGCATGTGTAGTTAGCGATGTTTTTTTTCCTATATGGTTATAGTGGGGTGTTTACTTGCAATCCAGATCGCCGCCGGTATGAAAGAAAAAATGGATCTTGCGCTATAAATTATAAGTTTGCTTCCAAAATAATATTTTAAAAATATTTAAAGCTAAAATTAACAACATATTTAGATTCCACGCATTTTTCTAATAAAATTTCATATATAATATGTTAAAATCGAAGTTACGGTTTAAAAGATACTGATAATTTAGAAAATTATTTGTTTGACTTAAATATATTCCAAAATAATATTTATAATAATTAACAGGTAAAAATAATCTCATATTTATATTCTACATATTTTTCTAATCAAATTTCATATATAACATGTTCAAATCGGAGTTACGGTTTAAAAGATATGGATGATTTAAAAAAGCATTTGTTTGATTTACATATGATTTGCGGATGAATTACCTAACACATCAGGGGGTTTCGAAAAATGTAAAATAACTGTTCCGGTGTGACTTAAATCCGGACCGCGGGTTGATTTCATCAAAACACATGGACTTTTCTGAAAAATGCCATGACGGACGACTGAAACCCAATTTGCTTTATTATTACTAGCAAAAAAGCCCGTGCGTTGCAACGGGAGAGAAAACATAACAGACGCTCTTAACTTAACAACCATCACTTAAGATCACAATAGGTCTATCTCCTTTATATTTGCGAGGCATCATATTTGTGTTGCCGCTTATCCTTCTTCTCACCCTCGTCGGCGATAGCCTCGGTGTTCACACAAAACAACAAAAAACATGGGTTGAATATGGTTAATCATAAGGCGTCTCTCTCTCCCTCTCTTCTCCCCCCCCCCCCTCTCTCTCACTCACTTTCTCTCACTCTCGCGATGAGAAATTTGTTGTTTCCCCTGCGACATTTTTCAGAGGTATGCATGTGTAGTTATCGATATTTTCTTTTCCCTATATGGTTATAGTGGGGTGTTTATTTGCAATCTGGACCGCCGTCGGTATAAAAAAAAGATCTTGCGCTATGAATTATAAGTTTGCTTCCATAACAATATTTTAAAAATATTTAACAGGTAAAATTAACATCATATTTAGATTCCACACATTTTTCTAATAAAATTTCATATATAATATGTTAAAATCAAAGTTACGGTTTAAAAGATACAGATAATTTAGAAAATCATTTTGTTTGACTCATATATTTCAAAATAATATTTAAAAATACTTAACAGTTAAAAATAATCTCACATTCATATTCTACATATTTTTCTAATCAAATTTCATATATAACATGTTCAAATCAGAGTTACGGTTTAAAAGATATGGATGATTTAAAAAATCATTTGTTTGACTTAAATATGATCCGTGGATGAATTATCTAAAACATCAGGGGGGTTTTCAAAAAATGTAAAATAATGGTTCGGGTGTGATTTAAATCCGGACGGCGGGTTGAATTCTCTATATAGAGGGACTTTTATGAAAAATGCCATGACGAAAGAAAGAAACCCAATTTGCTTTATTATTAAATTAAAAAAAAGTAAAGATAAAGATTAGGTAAAGAAGGTAAAGACTTGAGGATTGGATCGGCCGTCTTCTCGGTGATCTATTGAATGGTTATTGCAAAGTTGCATGGCAGATTTGTTGTGGACGCTAAGTTCAGCCTAGAGAGGGTCCTCCTTCAACAGATCACCGAGAAGACGGCCGATCCAAACTCCCTAACAGGCGGCAGTCACGGCAGCTATGAACCCCGACTCGCACCATGAGAGTACTCAAACTGTTCTTGAGGCTGCCGGCTGATCGGGGAGGAACCGTAGAAGAACAACATACCCGATGTGCTCTTGCTATCATCTACTATATATGTCTCCTCCTATATCTGCATCACTGAACTGAATCCACGAAGCTTCGGCTTCGCCTTGGCCTCCTTGTACCGGCAGCCATGGAAGCGGGTGCCTGCCACTTACCCGACCATGAATGCTATATATATCCGGCTGGGTGCCTTGATGAGCGCTTATAATAATCAACAAATCATTGACATATACTCCAACCATTAGCAAGGCTGTCTCTCCCCGGACAGAGACAGCGTGCTCGGGTTTGTTAGGCAATAAGCCACGGCGGGACGTGGCAAGTGGGTGAGAGGGTGTGTCGAAGCGCGGCCTGGCGTGTCAGTGCGCGCGGGTATAAAACCCCTCCCCCTCCTGTGTATTCGTTGCCCGGATCGAGTTCATGCTCGAGGAGAGAAAACAGTAAAGCCGTCTGTGCGGCAGGGTGTTTGTGCGTCCGGTAATCCTCTGTGTTGGTCTTCTCCCTCTCCAGTCATGCCTCCGGTGATCGTCGTGGAGTGCTAGGTCCAGCTGCGCCAACAGGATTCGCTCCGGTGGAGGCCGAGTTGCAACAGAGTGCTATCATCAAGCTTAAAATTCCATGGGCAGGGCAAGGGTGTTGTCCACGCTCGTAGAGCACCTTGTTAAGCTTCAGCACCTGATGTTAGCGCCCCTTGATGACCACGAAGCCTGGCGGCTGCTCGACGTAGGCATCTTCCTCGAGGACATGGTTGAGGAACGCAGGCTTTACGTCCGTCCATGTGGTGCACCTCCCGCCCGCTCACGAGTCATGGCGAGAGCGAGCAACAGGCGGGCAGGCTCCAAGCGCGCGTTGCACTTGCACGTAGCCTTTGGAAGCGTCCCTTTTTTACTTTGAAGACCCACTTCAATCCGATCGGACAGTGTCGTGTACGGAGGTTAGTTAGAGACAATGCCACGTTCTCCTTGATGGAGCCCATTTCCTTGAGCGTCGCACGACGCCATCTATCAGGCGGCTCCGCCTCCGCGAAGTTAACCATCTCGTCGCCGACCGCCGGGTAGAGTTTGTCAAACCTCCAGCTCCACCTCGCCAGTGTTGTCAAACAGATTCGCCAGTGATCGCCGACGAGGCGCGCGTCTCCGGGTGGTGCTCGCGAGGCGTCTGGTGGTGGAGTGACAAACGCTACACCTCCCGAAGCTGGAGAGGTGTCAACTGGCCTGGATACCATCTCCGACGTGACCACAGTGAGGCTGTTGTCGACGTCGTCGTACGCGTCGGCGCCACAGTCCCAGCTCTGCTCTTCGTCCAAGATGACATCCCTTTGTCACGTACACGTGCTCAAATACCTTGTTCCGCCGTCCTCATACCCAAGAAACACCATCATCAAGCTTCTTGGCATGTGGCTTTGTGAATTATTTACCCAAAAATCACCACACTTGAAGCTAGGGTAACAACTCGGTACCATATTTGAACCAGGGTAAAAAAAAACATCGAAAATACGCTTAATCTGTAACGCGGAGCACTGATAAATTTGATAAGCTTGCGAAAATAGCGAAACAGACAAGTTGGGCCTGCATGTCGGGCAGACGTGGCGACGACTAAAAGCTTTGACCAACTAATGTGGCAAATGGGATGTTGGCCCTACCTGTCAATGACTAGACGGTCATCTTCTTTCCATATCTCATTCTTTTAGGCATTCCGTCCAAGAGCTTTTGGGCGCAGTCATTTTCCTCTCGCCGGAGAGAGTGAGCAGCGCTAGCTCGTCCACCTCTCCATGGAGTGCCGGCGGCAGCGTGCCCAGGCCGGCCCGCCGGCCAACGAGCAGCGCCCATCCCCGCCGCGCGCCAGGCCGACGACCAGTAGAGGATTGGCCACGGACGAGCAGCGTTTTGTCCTGCAAGCTCCAGAAGCTCGCCATCCTGCAGCTCAACAAGAACCAGCTCTCCGGACGTGTGCCAGCGGAGCTTGGCAGGTGCAACAACCTCATATGGCTTGAGCTCAACAGCAACAGCTTCACCGGCACGATACCGTCGGAGCTGGCGGCCCAGGCGGGGCTCGTTCCGGAGGGGGTCGTGTCGGGGAAGCAGTTCGCCTTCCTCCGTAACGAGTCCGGCAACATCTGCCCCTACGCCGGCCTGCTCTTCGAGTTCTTCGGCATCCGGCCAGAGCGCTTGGCCGAGTTCACCCCGGCCGTGCGCATGTGCCCAACCATCAGGATTTACATGGGCACCACGGTGTACACGTTCACCAGCAATGGCAGCATGATCTTCCTCGACCTCTTGTACAACGGCCTCACCGGCGAGATAGCAGCGAGCCTCGGCAACATGATGTACCTCCAAGTCCTTCTGACCTCGCACCCGCCCCACTCCAGTCGCTCGGCCATAGCGCCCCCGCGCCCACAGCTCGCACGAGCGCACGCCTGTAGTACCTTGTGACCATGGGGAGGAGGGGTACGACGGCACACATGGAGGCTCGTGGCCGACGCCATGGCAGCGGCGCTCTGGCTGCGGGGTGCCCATAAAATGTTTGTTGAAATACCCATAAAAAAGGAGGAGGAAGTAAAAAAGAAATACTTGAGTCATTGACAGGGGGGACCTATGTCCAACTCATCATATTGTCCACATAAGCACGCCACGTCAGCCCAACATGCGGGCCTAACTTGTCAGGTTAACTGTTTTCACGGCCAAATTACAGCATCAATGCTCCGCGTTACAGATTAGACGCATTTTTGGCGTTTTTTTGTGCCCTGGTTCAAATGTGGTACCAAGTTCTTACCCTAGCCCCAAGTGTGATGGTTTTGGGTAAATAACTCTGGCTTTGTGATATTCATGTGCGCGACGTAACCGAAGACCCGCAGGTGGTGGATGGACGGCTTCTCCTCATGCCATGTTAGTCCGGCAAGCGCTTTCATTGGCGATTGGCTCAAGAGAAGAACGACCGTAGCGACCGTTTCGCCCCAGAAACACGGCGGCATTGACATGGGTTTAATCATACTCCGGGCCATGGAGATGATCGTCTGGTTCCGCCACCCCAATGCCGTTCTGCTGTGGCGAGTAGAGCACATAGAGTTACCGCTTGACACCCGTCTCCGAACAATAGGCCGCGAAGTTGTTGGAGTTGAACTCGCCACCTCGGGTGATGACGATGACGTCTTTGTGCTAGCTCGACGAGGCATTCTTCGTAAAGGTGTGTTTGCAGTATCTTGTTTGTATGTGGTTCAGCGGACTGTGACGGTTTTCGCCACTCGCCACCACTGTCAGTGTGCAGAGCGCGTAGCTTCATCTTCTTCTCAACTTCGATGCCAACCTTGAATCTACGGATGGCCGTCGCAGCTTCGTCTTTTGCCCCAAGCATCAACAGCCACATGAAGTTGTTGTGATCATCGGTGAGGAGGAGAAACATCTTTTTCCTACCGGCTGTTGGCGGCGTGACCAGGCCACAAAAATCGGCATGTACCAGGTCCAGCACCTTTGGAGCACGCCACATCACCTCCATGGAAGCGGTGTACGGTGCTGCTTGCCGGCGAGGCACGCGTCACACAACTGATCCACCTGTGAAATGTGTAGCAGGCTACGAACTATATCGTGGGACGCAAAGCATGAAAGTTTAGATGCCATAAGGGGGCATGCCACCTCTCGGATTCCTCTCCACGATGTGGTGCGGCATAGCAGATGGGTTGCGCAAGATCGGTGTGGAGTATGTACAGGCGGTTAGCACTGCGGTGTACCTTAGCCATCACCTTGCGACGAGGATCATGGATTGTGAGAACCCCATCGCCGATCCCGATCTTGCAACCGTGTTTAATTACCTTATGGTTTCCTATGTGGTTAAAAGCTTCTAGACCTCCATTTTTAGGATGAGTCGTGTGTGCTGTGCATTGCAAGCGATTAGGAACATGAGAAGACAAGTAAGAATACTTCGAGTTTTAGTAAACCAACTCCTAGTACAAGATTTGTTGCTCAATTGCCATATTTGATCCATCAATATCTTTTTGCAGTTGTTGTCTTGACAATTAAAATGTTTTGAAGTAGATATTGTGTTCGTGGACAAGCTCATTGTCCATGACTTGGAAACATGCGTCTGGGTTGTACGGATTATGATTGGAAGCTCAAATCTCTTTTCTTCTAGTTTGACGTTCAGCTGTTAACCGCTAGGACGAGAACTCCATCAGTTATGGCCTTTCTGATTTGATGCACATGGAAAAACTTGTGGAGCTTCACCAGGTAAGGGGCCAATGCCCCCCCCCCCCCTCCCCCCGGTTCAACCTTCACATGACCTCCGAAGACCTATAGATTGAGTGTGGTCTTTTTAGTCTCCAGTGCAGTGCACTTCCATCAACAATAAGTCAACTAATAAGAAGATTGGTTCAGACTAAGTCAACTAAGAAGAAGATTCAGACAAAGACCCGCGATAGACCCGGTTCAGACCCAACGGGGCGAGGAACGCGAAAATCCTCGAAGGGACAAGACCCGCGATAAAGAAGGCCATAACAGCTTGCAACGGAACCATAAAAAAGTTGTCACGCGCCTGCCTTTTTCTACCTTTCACGCCAAACATTTCCCTGTTCAAGATGCACCTCTGGAGCTTGAACTTTGAAGTTTGGCACAATTGTGTTTAGATGACCGATGCAAAAGTGGCACTCCTACTACTAGCACTACCTCACCAGCACACTAGGGTGCTGCTGCGTCGCCGGCGCGGAAGGAACTGTTTCGTTACATTGTTGAGCTTTTGGAGGTCGAGCATACAAGGTACTGTGTCGGCCCTGCTATACGGTTGGGTTTGTTTAGTTCTGGACAATGGAGAGGATCTACCTTATTCCGACGAGACCTTTTGGAAAGAAGCAATCGTCTATCTAGGTCTAGATGCGAAAGGAATTCTGAACAGGGAGGTTAAAGAAACAATAAACGACCAAGCGGACAAAAGAGGGTTAGCGCGTCGGCGTCAAGTTTAGATTACACTCCCAAGACCTGTAGATTGAGTGTTTTGCAACGTCCTGTCATGCAAGCTAGTGTTGACAGCGACATGATCCATGTTGCAATACATGACCGCAACATGATCCTTCTGTTGCAATGATCCGACATCTACATGACGACACAAATCCAATATGACGCACGACCCCGCTTATTATTGCTAAATATCAGCCGGCCAACGTGTGGCATGCTCTGATAATTTTGCCTTAGGCCTGACTTGACGCCTGACTTGACAAACTCTCCTTTCCTTGAGTTATTTTAGGGGGACTTTTTTTGAGTCTTTGTAATAATTTATTTTCCTTTTTTTAGGGAAAAAGCTTGTGAATAGCCGGCTGATCCAACACCGCGCGTCCGCCGCCTTGAGTGTGTGACGCGTGTCCCATGCGTGGCCCGCCACTACATCCTTAGTGTAATTTTTCTGCAACAACGTCCGTGTTGCAAAACTACCTTCCGCAACAACATCCGTGTTGCAAAACTACCTTCCGCAACAACACTGATGTTGCAAAAAAGTGGAGACGTAAAAACAATTATGCAACAGGACGCGTGTTGCAAAAAATATATGCAACAAGACCTCTGTTGGAAAAAAAATGCCACAAGACCTCTGCTGCAAAAAATATATTTGCAACACTAACCTCGTTGGAAATATTTTTTGTAACAAGACTTGTGTTGCAAAAGAAAACTTGCAGCACGCCCTCTATTTCAGAAATGAGGACAACACTAAGCCATGAGATACAATGGATCTGACGACTCACAAACCAGCGGATCCTTTAAAAAGATTAGTCGGCTGACGCGTAGCACGTCCAAAAAAGAAAATCTGCAACACAACACATGTTGGCTCGTATGACACGTGCCCCTGGCTCCTCGTAACCCTCCTCTAATTTTTCTGCAACAACTCCAGCGTTGCAAAAGTTTCTCCCATAACATAATATATGTTGCAAAAAAGTGAAGACAATTTTTTCAACAAACCTCAGTTATATAAAAAAAAATTCTGAAACAAGACCGCAGTTGCAAGAAAAAGAAAATCTGCAACACAGACTGTGTTTCAAAAAGGTAAATAGCGGTTCCGACGTTTTGCAACCAGCATTCTGTTGCAAGAATTGTTCCGCAACACCAGCCTTATTGCAAAAGGGAGGCGGCGCTTGTGAGTGGGTTAATCGGATGGACATCCCCGCGTCCATCCAACGACCAGCAAGGCGGCGGATGTTTTCTAGCTATCCGTCGGTGGACGCGTAGTTTTTAGGGGATTTTTTTTTATTTTTCCTGGAGGGCCAGAACTTGTCCATATCGTTCTCCGTCTCATCTACCAAATCGGCCCATTTGAGCTTGTGGCCCACGCAAGGGATCCGAAGATATACCCTAATAATAATAAGAAAACAAAAGGAAAACAATCCCAATCCGAGCTCTTCTCCGCCGCCGCCGCCGCCGCCGCCGCCGCCATGTCCCGCTTCGTGCGGCGCCTCGCCGGCGTGCCGTGGCGGCAGATCGCCGGGGAGGCCGTCTCCGGCGTCTCGCTAGTGGCGCAGGGCCTCTGCGCCGTCCACGTCTTCAGCGAGCACGTCCTCGGCGTCGCCTTCGTACGCCCGCCCCCCATCCCCCCTCCCCCTCCCCCTCTCTCTCGCGCCATGCTCTGACGCGCGCGCTCTCTCTCTCTCTCTCATCCTTGTTGCCGCAGCCACGGGGCTCCAGCATGCTGCCGGCGCTGAACATGGCGGGGGACGTGCTGCTGACCGACAAGGTGAGCCCGCGGCTCGGGTGGGTGGGGCCGGGGGACGTGGTGCTCCTCCTCTCGCCGGAGGACCCGCGCAAGGTCGTCGCCAAGCGCGTGCTCGGGATGGAGGGCCACGAGGTCACCTACCCCGTCGACGCCGGCAACAGCGACGCCACCAAGACCGTCGTGGTGAGTTGAGAGTACCGGATTGAATTGAATTTCAGATCTCATAATTCCAGATTTCCTAGATTTATGGCAACTCTGGTATCTGATCAGTATCGGAATCGGCGCTACCGAGCCACTGATGGTATTTTTGGATGCCTGATGATTGTGTAATAATTTTTTTAGGTACCACAAGGTCATATTTGGGTGCAGGGTGACAATATTTATTCATCTAATGACTCGAGGCAGTTCGGACCCGTGCCTTACGGTCTCGTAAAAGGGAAGATGTCCTATCGGGTATGTCGAGCGACAAACTTCTATGTTTTGCCTCATACAAGTCTGATGAAGCCTTGGTGTGCTTCTTTACCCTGTTGTAAGATTTATATGTACATGTTAAATTGATTTGGCGTCTAAATATGTGCTCCCTCCGTCCCAAAATTCTTGTCTTAGATTTGTCTAGATACAGATGTATCTAATACTAAAACGTGACTTGATACATCTGTATTTAGACAAATCTAAGACAAGAATTTTGGGACGGAGGGAGTATTTAGAAAGAGAGGTTAGTGCAGTTTAAATAGATTTGACATCTACTTAGAGACCAACCTTTGTTTTTTCTCATTGTTGACTAGAGATGGTTTTAAACTTATTTTTTTTTTGTGTAACCGATTTTTAAACTGAAACCGAAATGTTATATCTTCATTACATGCTGTGAATATTAGGGCAAGTAATGATAATGTTCTATTGGCCAAAGCAGAGTTTCAAGTGCTTCAGTGTCTTTGTCTATTTCCAGGTTTAATTACTATGGTCTGGAATATTGGCCAAATTACAGCAGACATGTGCTGACTTGTATTATAAAATGTCATTCTAGGCCCAAGATAATGAACAGTTGGGTGATTGAGTACTCTACTTTTTGGTTGATTTAGCAGCACTAAAAGAAATTCTCCTTCCAGTTATGCGTGGGGGGCAATATTGCCCTTAATAAGATAACAATTGTTCTTTATAAAATTTACCAGGAACACTGAAGCCTGCTTAGATTTTTTTTAGATGCCTGGCCATCCTCTGTCTATTAGGCCTTTTTCTAAGCTGGACAGTTGTACAGTCAAAATTACCAGGATAAAACCAGAGATTAAATGAGCGTTGGTTTGAACTCGACAAATATATTTTACTCCCTCCGTCCCAAAATTCTTGTCTTAGATTTATCTAGATACAGATGTATCTAACACTAAAATGTGAATAGATACATCCGTATGTAGACAAATCTAAGACAAGAATTTTGAGACGGAGGGAGTATCAGTTAACCATGTTATGTAGCTACTGCATTGTCTTGCCGATAATCGTCTTCACACACTAGATATCAGTTTATATGTGTAATTTCATTTGAATCTCATAAGCCATAAAATTATATTTTGCATCATCTGCTAGTCGGAACAATGTTTAGTGTTTACCCACTCAATGTGGGCTGGGTCCTATCTTGCTTTTGTTTACTATACTCCTACTTGTTTATGTTAGCAATTAGAAAACCTAAGATTTAGGGCCCAATTCCAGGCCCCGTGACTAATTTGTTAATGCATTAAACCAAATGTGAAATGTGGCAGCATCAGCATGAGTATCGGGGGCCATCCTCCTAGGATTTTGTCACTCTGTTTTTCTTGCTGGTCGAAGTGCGAGTACTGACAGGGGTTTTTGTTCTCAGATTTGGCCACCGTCAAGGATTGGTTCGATTGGTTCAAAGGAGTAGGACACGGGTAAACTGAATTCTCGTTACCGGATGTTTTCCAAATTCCCGGTCATCCCTTTTCTGCACGTTAATTTACCTTTTGCCATTTTTTCCACAACCATCCAAGTCAGAGTACAAGCGACTGTTCATACGATGCAACCAGGCCCTGCATTTAACCCAGAAGCCAACCCCGTTCAGCGAATCTATGGCATGATTCGATTGCTGTGGCTCATGCCGTAACTTATGGTCTGTGATGCTTGTAAAGTGAACTAACCTGATGAAACTACAAGTTCCGGGCATGGCTGGGATCAGCTATCGTCTTGACGTTGAGATTGTATTGAACTTGTCATTCCCCTGGACCAAAGCTTGATCAGTTGTGCATTGTAACATTTGCTTATTATTAAGGCCGTTTTAAGCGGAAGGAATTGTGTTATCGGTGAGTGTTATGGATGGGTGATTATTCAAGTTCAAGCCATTTGAGCAGAACTAAGTTACTTTGGAAGAACAAAAGGCCAGTGAGCAAGTTGTGTATGGCAGTACGCGTCAGATTCCTTTGCCTATTGCGTACAGTGGGGGTAAAAAAATTCCGTATTGCATTTTTCAGGCCGTGTGAAGCATCGGTCGTTGTGTCGTAATTAAGGTTTTTATGTGGCAGTTGTGTCGTGATTCGGGCATGTGATTTTAACTTGGCCTTACTCTTTCGTACCGCCGTTCCAAAATATAAGACGTTTTGGCGATTTGAATTGAACCAACAGTTAGTCTTATATTTGGAAAACAGGGGCGTGTAGAATGTTGAAGTAGGTGGTAGCAAATTTTTGCCCTGTAGCTAGAGCTTCGACGGCGAGCTCCAGGCAACAATTTTCGTCCCAACTCGCTCCTCCCTTTCTCTCTTCCTGTCATTGCATTTCGCTTTTTGTTTTGTCGTGTCTCGAACCGAATGTGGATGTATTTCCGTTAAGCAATTGATGATGGAAAGGGGTGATGTCCGGTTGAAAAAAGTTGTTATGCTCTGCGTAATTTTTTTCCGAAATGAACCTGAAACTTGCGAAAGTGCTATTGTGAGCTCGAGCTCACAGGTACCCTTTGCTACAGTACAAACGAAAAATATATTTAAAAAGTTCAAAAAAATCTGAATTTTTTTGATAACAAACATTGATATATTTTTCACATGCGTACAAATTTTCATGACAAAATGACATTCATGCAGGTCTCAGCAAAAAAAAAAACAAAATCGATGCTCCAAAATGCTTCCAAAAACAGTTTTTTTGGAGCATGATTTTGTTTTTTTTGCTGACACCTCCACAAATGTCATTTCATCACGAAAATTGGCACGCATGTAGAAAAAACATCAAAGTTTCTTGACAAAAAAGTTCAGATTCTTTGAATTCTTTAACTATTTTTTCGGATTTTACTGTTCATCCAGGATCACTGGTACCCGGGATCAATTCCTCCGCGTCCTGAAACATGCCTCTACTGAACACCTGTTTATGGGCCAGGTTATGCTCAATCGTCCTCTTCTGTTATTATTACGACGAATGACGATGACTCCAGATTTGAGAATTCAACAAGACCAAACCATGATTAATCATTCAGATCAAAAAGTAAAAAAAAAAAAAAACATGCTTAGTTACTCGAAAAACCGCACCCCATGTCAAAAAAGAAGGAAAAATCTATCAAACCCTGAGTGCACTGAAGATGAAACACACGCAGGTTAGATTCTGCAACCGCACAGTCTATGAACTCGAAAGACGCGGAATTTTGCCACCATATCACTACACAAGCACGCTCGGTAAAAAGACCTATTTTCCCACTAAGTCAATCTTAGTAGTACAGTACATAGTAACAATCTCTGCTCGTACAAGCTAAAAAAAAAACCTATGCTCTGCTCGACGTATTTTTTTTGGTTTCCGTTTCGACCCGAACTACAAAGAATTAGACAAAAAAGGCAAGAGAAACACACACTGCTTACTACACACACACCGAGATGGCGAAACCGACGCCATCATCGTGTCGCGGCCGGTTACCGGACAAGCCATTTTGGAGCTCGGAGAGCTGCAGCTCAGCTGTGCTCCGATGGGTCGGCCGTCCAGTACGTCTTGACCGCCACCAGGACCTTCTCCGGGTTGAAGGGCCCGTCCTCGTGGTCCAGGATGCGGCTGTCCCACCGCATCCGCTGGGCTATGGCCTGGACCTTGGTGAGCACGTCGACCGTGTCGCGGATGATCGCCGTGCCCTCGGGCCTCAGTATCCTGTCCATCTCCAGGAGGATGTCGGTTATGTCGCACCTGCGCAGTTCACCAAAACGTACGTATGCAGTTCAGCAAAGTCCATCCATCCCCAGGAGGATGTCAGGTTATATCTTCTCAGAACCAGTAACAAACTCCACAACACAATCTGAAACACAGCCTGATAATGGAACGATACTGAAACATGCATGTTTCCTCACCTGTCCTGGTAGATGCTGAACAAATTGTCGGCGTGCAGAAGGTCGTAGGTCCTCGGATACGTCGAGAAGGCTTCGCACCAGTCCTGGTAAGTGCCGATGAACCCTCGCTCGTAAATCGCTCCGAGGGTGTCTTTGTCCGAATTGACCGGCACGACGTTCATCACCCACACGGGGTACTTCACCAGGGAAGCGGCGAAACCGCCCAAGTTCGCGTTCATGTCCATCACATTCCTGTACCGCCCCTGTGCTATGGGCGTGGCGCGTTTGTAGTACGCCAACCTCTTCTCCCACAACTTCATGTCCTCCTCAAACTTCTTTTCATCTATCCCCGGAATCGTGCCCCTCTTAACCCTTGGGGGCACCGTGAATGCCCTCTTTGGCCATCTCGCAACCTCTCCGCCGGCGATTGATCCCTGGTTGCTTACTTCAGGCAATGGAGTAAGACAGGATTCCATCTTCTTGTACCTATACAAAACAGTATGATAAACAAAAAATTCAGAGCAAGACAGACAGATGATTACCAACAGCATGATAACAATTCGAGAAGCGATTTAATACCAGGCAGCATCAGGATTGTCACTCTTGCAGACATGGGGTATCTTATGCTTCTTTTTTATGTCGGCACACTCAAGGTGGTTCTTGGGCTTCTGCCAGATGGAGAGATCCTCCTTCTCGGCCACCTTATTCCAGCAAAGGCTCCTCGCGACATCCTCAATCTTGTCTTGCTCCCGCTTGAGGTCTTCCTCGGCCCTCTTCCACCCATTGTGGTGCGTCTTCCAGTTGATTGGAGGGCCCGAGTGAATCCAGTAGCCCCCTGGCCTTAGAATTCTATCGATCTCGGCAAGGTACAGTCCATCTGAAGATTTATTTATTTACAACATGAGTCAATCAGGCAGTTCACTTTTACTCAAGAACAGCTTGAAAAAGCGAAGCGAAGGATAAGCCACATATTGGAGAAATTTCAGATGTATGAAGTGCTCACCATATCCTCCCCAAGGAATCAGACAACGTGAACAATGAGCCAGATCAAATGCCCTAGATGGATAAGGCAACCGTATTGATCCCATCACCCCGAGGATGGCAGGCACACCACGTTCCAGTGCAAATTGCACCTGAGCTTCGTGTGTGTCCCTCGGCGCAAACGACACGGTAATGATGTTCCTCTTCAGCAAGTAAGCCCCAAAGCTAGCAACCTTCATCAATAATACAAAAGCATCAGCATCGTAACAACATACATAAACCTGAAGTCAGAAGATTTTCTCCAACAAGATCCTTCTTGTCATACCCCGCAGCCCGTGTCGATCGCCGTCCTGATCCTCCCATCCGACAACGAGATGAGCTTACTGATTTCATCAATGTACGCGTCAGCACCATGGCGAAACATAGTGCCACCACCGGGGAACCGGAACTTGTTCCCCTCCACTCGGATCCAGTTCTGCACGGCCTTCTCGATGCTGAGCTCCTTGTGAGGGATATTGTCAAACCAAGCGACGTCCCTGCTCTCCGGCCACCTGAAGGGGTTCTTGTACTTTGGTGGCGCTGGAATGAGGCATCGGATCTGCTCGTCCTTGCCCGGGCAGTGCCTCTCACGGTATATCAGCATGTCCCGGTCGAACAGGCGGCCACGTTTCCGGTCCTCGCATGGCGTGTACTCGCTCTGATTGAGCGGGCACGCAGGGAACTGCTGCACCGCGGACTCCGTGTCACTGAGGTTCAGCTGGTGGTGCGCATCAAAATCGAGCACATTCTCAGATGCGGGCGCAAAAGACGGCACCGACCCGTCTCTCTGCGCCACGGTATCACAGTCGACTCGGCTGATTGCCGAATCAGCCACAGGATTCGGCATGGTGCTGTTCTGCCATGCCCCGAGCACGTAGAAGGCAACGCAGAGAGCGCTCACCACAAGTACGTAGGTGAGACGCTGCTTCTTGGATTCTTGCAGATGCTGGGCTTTAGGAGATGCTGGGTAATCTTTAGCCATGGCTCCTGCAAATTTGGAGAACGAGTGAGTGTTAGTACGGTGGTTTCTGAACTAGATAGAGCACCAGTCAACTTCAGATTTACAGTGAATTACAAAGCAAAAATAAAAGTACTAACTCGAATGCATTGCAACATTCAAGTTCAGACATAGACACTGAACATTTGACCAGTTACCTCTGAAGAAAACATACACTGACTATCAGAGACAAAACACACAGCTATTGTGAACATGAATTCATGGTAGTGTGCGCTGAAACAATTACAGTATAGGAACAACCACACAGCAGTAACTCAGTTACTGGAGGACTGTAAAAAAAAGTCATTTAAATCTGTGTGCTATACATATACATAGAGGAAAGAAATTATAAAAGGAATAAGGGGATGAAATTAGCCAACATAGACAATATAAAATGGATGTGTTACTACAGTAATTACAGTTCTAAGGAAATGGAGTCACAGTTAACATCACAAGTAAATGTAAATCCAAATTTACACTGACTTAAAAAAAATTCAGAGAATACGAAATTTGCACTGACTTAAAAAAGCAGAAATACAAGTCCTCAGTAAGTGTAAGAGAAGTGTACTAGAGCTGCAAGCAAACTTAAAAACCCAACTACTGGAGACACAGTGAATCATGGTCATTTTAAGTTTTTAACTGTAAAAGGAGTTTCACATAACAGTAAACGATGGAAAGAGCTCAAATACTAGTACAAAAGATAAGCTTGAAAGATGATCAACAACAGCCGCATAAATGCTATTGAAACTAGAATGAACCGTGAAGCAAAAATTCAGAACATCAGAGACAAAACTCTGCTTTCCTGACAGAACAACTAGGCAATAGTACCACTGGAAATAGAGGGGAAGGAAATTGTATCACCCGACATACATAGACAGAAATTTGTGAGAAACAACAGCTTTGCCGGGAAAACTGTAAGAAATCTCTCCTCCATCTCTAGACGAACAGAGCAAAAAATGTATCCAAGCACACAAGAACAGAGCAAAAAACTAGACGGATCTCGATCTCAATCCGTGAATTGCCTAACGCATTGCATGGAGAAGCATCTCGTTCCCTCTGCAAATTGCTCAACGCCGAAGCATCTCTCTCTCTCAATCCCTCTCATCGGAAGCAGCCGATCTGCACGGCGCGCCTCTCTCTGTCTCTCTCTCACGCGCGCGCACGCACATAGGCGAAGCCTCCTGGCCTGCCCCGGCGTCCCCGCGCATCGGCCTCCGGCCGCCTGCCCCGGCCGCCGACGAACAAGAAAAAGCGGGCACGAATCAGGCATGAGCATCAGCGCGGACCTACCAAGATTTGGGTTGCGGGGGAACCGGGTTCGGGGAGCGCGGACAGACAGACGCAGCGAAAATCGCAACCGACGGAACGGAGCAGATCTGGGGCGGAGGAGGGAGATGGGGGGGGAGTAGAGCCGCTACGCGTGAAATCCTATAGCGCTTATATACAAGAAAACAGAGCGCAAATGGCGAGGCGGAGCCACCGCCCGCCGGACCGTCGGATCCGCTCGCCGCCTGCACCACGCACGACCCACCCTAACAAGAAAGCAAGAAAGAAAACAGTAGGGCGAGCCGGCAGACCTGTCGGTAAGAAGCCGCCCTCCTCCTCTCCTGGGTAGGAGCTCAGCGCGCCGGGACGGAAGAAGGAGGAGGAGCGTCTCCGGTGAGCCCGAGCTCCGGTCCGGGCAGCGAGGCGCTATTTATTCACGCGAGCGAGCGAGCTCTTCAACGACGGCGAGCGGGGCGGGGCGGGCAGGCGAGCACTCTGAGCAAGGGAGTGGGGAGTGAAGTGGTGCGATGCCAAACACCACCCGGGAGACCGGACCGGACCACCATGCCTGCCGACACGAGGGAATAAAATGGGGGTGGTGCGAAACGAAAAGGGACTGGGGACGAAAGCAGGGAGGGAGGGAGGGCCCCTCCCCCTCCGTCAGTCCTCCTTCACATGGGGCCGTTAGTTAATTGCACCGACGAAATTGTACTCCCCGCCGGAATGCCGGATTTCTTTGCTCCGAGGAACCGGAACCAACGGACTGAGAAACAAGATGAGAGGAAACCGGTGCTTTGAACTGCTGGTTTCTTGGCATTCGTTGCTCAAAAAAATAATCTAGCTTGTGACAATTCAAGAAGGATCTAGCTCGGATTCGTTCATGTGATTCCGTTACACTACTAGGTCTTAAGGCATCTCCAGTGCCACCCCTCAAACCTCTCGGATCATGCAAGTCATTCAACACGATCATGTATCAATCCACGGCACGGTCGAACGCATTTTCTCCCGCAAATACGAGACAAACGTGGGGGAGGTTTACGGGAGTCCGGACCAATCACAAGTTCACTTCTGATCGCCCTGGCCCACCGAAAACCTCTCCCCCCTTCAATGTGCGCTTCTTGCCCGGCGCCAGCTGCCCACATTCATGTTGCTATAGAGCACGCCGCTTCACATTGAAGGCGGCTTAGGGCAGATGTGGCCTCTCACTCCCTCTATGATTGAAGCGGTGCGCCGCCCGCTGCACGTCCGGCTGTATATGCCTCCTCGCCGCATTCAAATGCCTTCATTAAACCCGCATGGAAGCTGAGAATTCTACTCGGGCCACACACCGGTTCAGGAGAGGGGCGGCATTAAACGCAACGCCGGCCGAGCTCCTCCCGTCCGCCCTCTATTAAGTGAGGCCAGACTCTGGGCAAGAATAGCACCACTTCGCCACTACCCACCTCCTTCTTGCACCATTTTCTTCACTTGTTCGATGGCATCCGGCGAGCAGAAAGAGCAGTTCTCCGGCATAAAAGCCGGCTAGGTGGCCCGCCGAACCGTTCGGATACAAGCAAGGAAGCTCACTGCTCCACCTCCCTCGCATAGCCCGGCGGAGCTAGTTGCCGCCCCAAGCCGGCGCGTGGTTCAACAACTCGCCGCGAGTTGCTTCACAGCGACACGAGCATCACCACTGTCGTTGACGACGCCGCGTTGTCCCCTGCCTCCCGCGCTTGCGGCTGCGCCGTGCAGGCAAAGACAGAAGCCGGGTGCGCGGAAATCGATGAGTCGGTGGTCAACGCGTCCTCGTCCGCCACCATCATCAAGGACAAGTAGAACACGGGAGGCCGCCGCCACTTGGGTCCCATGAAGGCCACCGCCGATGCGACGCCGACGTACACAGCTGGTGTCTTGCCCCGGTTCTTCTTCAGCGCAGACCATCGTCGCCCCCGCATGGGCTCCACAGAAGCGGAGGCGCTCCCTTTCCCTCCGGCTGAAGCATCAGCCGAGGGTTCCACTCCAATGAGCGATGGGGAAGCAAGTTGCCCTTTGCGTTGAAGCATATACCTCCGGGGCTCCCGGCATTCCAGTGATCAGGCTGCCGAACATGAGGAAGGCAAAGGGATCCGTGGGCGACCATTTAGAATAGGTATTAATTATACCTTCAGAGCCGGACTAGCACCGTTTAATTCATGTAAATGTAATGAAATCCATCATGTTTATATAAAATCGTCATGTTTATATGAAATCCGCCCAGGTTTGCATGAATATCATCCGGTTTGTTGAAAAAGGGTTTAAAATGTATGCGGCTCCGGTTGGATGACGGTCTCCCGCATCTGTGTCCGCGGACTGGTCCCCTGCCCGTGGACGAATGCGGGAGAAAATTTGTGGATCACTGTTGGAGATGCCCTATACCATTACCATACCAAACAAACAAGCAAATAATTCACCACGGTCACAGCTTATTCCTCGGGCAAGGCAAGACCGCCATGACAATCAGCACTAACCAGCGACGCCAAATGGGCAGCGCGCAACAATGTCATGTCAGCAAACAGCAGCAAATAGAGCTTTAAAACCATT
Source organism: Aegilops longissima (assembly GCA_021605205.1). Lineage (NCBI taxonomy): Eukaryota > Viridiplantae > Streptophyta > Magnoliopsida > Poales > Poaceae > Aegilops > Aegilops longissima. The sequence goes on from CM038681.1 coordinate 10,813,901, forward strand.
GAATTTCTCAAGATTGCAAGCACACGAACGAAACGAACACCACGCCTTTAAAAACGGACGACGATACAATGGCTCGGATGGATGGATGGATGGATGATTACCTTCACCAAGGCAAAGATCCCGTTCCCCCCTCGTGTCGCCCTCGCGGATTCGCCCGGCCTTGCCCGATCTACCATTGATCTCGGCAGCTTCACCCGCCGCGCCGCGCCGCACCCACGACGCCGCCCACGACGCCGCCTGCTCGCAATTGCAATTGCAATTGCAATTGCACTTCCAGCGCAATGCAAGGAGGGAGAGAGGGAGGATGGAACCAAAAGGCTCTCCTTTTGAGCCTTTACTTTCATTTATCTCGTCTCCCCGCCACGGCAGCTCCTGTTTTCCTCCTTGTTTCCTGCCTACATGGAGTGGACAGGATTTGGTCAATGGTGACAGCGCAGGCACCACACACGTTTTGGGGGAGCAGGTTATGGGCCGTCCGTCCGTCCATTTGAGAGCTCACGGTTTCCTTCTTCTTTTCTTCACTTGAAAAAAATACATTTACTACCTTCACAGTTGGTGGAAATGGTGGTAATGGTTTCATACCATGCTAGAAAGAGGTGCAATGACAATGCATGCACCACATGTCCACACGCCCCCCTTAATTTTGGTCTATTTCTTGGGAAAAAATTAGGAAGAAAACACTGTCGTGTTCCTTCCAGAAGACATGCTTCCAACGCGTATTTGTCGGTGCAAATTGCGTAACGGGAAAATGGCACCAGAGAAGTGAGGGTAATGTTGTCGTAACATGCATGATGATATTGCTTGCCTCCATCGCATCGCAGAGATCACCGAGTCGAGCAATGATCTCAAAAGTGAGCCATCACTTTCGAATTTTTCCTTTTCGCCTCTTTATCTCTTACACCGTTATTGTTTTTTAGGTGAAATTGTTAGGGGCGGCTATTGGAGATCCATAATTTTGGATATGAACAACACCCAACTAGATTCAGAACTGTAGCGTCATACATGCATTGCACCCTGGCACGAACTTTCTAGCTGGATTACCCTCAGGCATATAACTTTGAAGAAACAGTGGTGGCATGCTCTCTGAAAAGAGAAAATGTAACGACAGCAAACGTAGTGGTGACACATTCCTCCTTCCTGCAAGGATTTCTTCACGAACAAGGGTTCAAGGAGATCTTCCCCTTTTCTTCAGCTGCAACAAGAGGAGAGGCACCAGCCTACGACGATATCTCCGGGTTCTTTATATGCTACGAATGATCTCGTCTGGATACGCTGCAATGTGTTGGCGCATATGGGAAATCTAACTCTAAGAACCGTTTAAATTTTTGCACGTTCAACTCCGAAAAAGAGATCCCAGTGACGTATTTACTTTTCCTTTTAGGGATGTCACCGCATCCATTTGTAGCCCATCAAGGCATCTCAAATAGATGATGTTTTTCATCAAAAAAGTGGTCGGAGTAAAATATACATTTATCAAAAACATCCAACTCCAATAGATGATGTAAAATAGGTCAGCCGCACGGCAACCGCTCCAACAGATGATGTAAAAATAGGCCAGCCAAACAACAGCAGCCAACAGGAGCACATATTTGAATCAAAAACATCCCAAACTAATCGATAAACAAACTTAACAACAATTTCATCATTCCACAACATCAAATTATTAAATAATTCATCAAATCCACAACATGCATTTTACATCATCAAAAGGTGGTTGGAGTATCACCAGTAGCACATTAAAGCATCTCCAATAGTTGATGTATTTTACATCATCAAAAAGTGGTTGGAGTAAAATATACATCACCAAAAACGTCTAACTCCAATAGAAGATGTAAAATAGGGCAGCAGCATGGCAGCCACTCCAACAGATGATGTAAAAATAGGTCAGCCACACAACAACAGATGATGGCTGCGAACACAGAGAAAAGAGTGGTGATTGTGCGTGCCCGGGGCCAAATTTAACAAGTCCGCTTGTAGATGCTCTGACAATATTAGCTCCCTCGACCTCAATTCACCCCTCCTCACATCGGCAATGTTATGCTTCGCTTCTAGCGACACGTAGCGCTCGCATTGCCCACAGCACCTCGATCACAGCCTCCTGCTAATGGACCAGCAAAGGAGTGCGGGCTCTATTTTAACACCTGGTTTCTTTTACCTAAATTGGGTTCATAATTAAAAATATCACTAAATTCAAATAAATGTTTGCAAATTCAAAAAAGTTCATAGAATCAACAAAGTCTATGGATTAAAAAATGTCAACAGGTTTTAAAAAAAGTTCACGAGTTCAAAAAATGTTCATGAATTCAAAGAGAGTTCATGAATTCAGTTTTTCGTCATGAATTGAAAAAAAGTTCATGAATTCAAAAATTATTCACGAATTTGATAAAAGTTCAGGAGTTCAAAATATGTTCACGAATTCAAGAAATTTTTACAAAATAATAAAATGGTCATAAATTTTAAAATGTTCAGGAATTCATAAAATTTGCATGAATTTGGAAAAAGTTCACAAGTTCAAAAAATGACCACAAATCCAACAAATATTCATGAACTTTTAAAAAAATAGCCAATTAAAAAATTAATATAAAACTAGAAAAGAATTAAGAACAAAACAAAAATGGAGAAATAAGAGAAACAAATCTAGAGCAAACCATGATAGAAAAACAGAATAAAAGGAAAAGAAGAAGGAAGAAACAAAACCACACAACCAGAAAACTGAACTAAAGATTTTTTTTTTTTTTGAAAATTGAAAGGAAAAAAACCCAAATGAAACTAGGCAGCAAAACATAGTAAAAAGATATTGTAAAGAAACCAAAACCCGAACCCTCGAAATAGAAAAAATCCACTCCCAAACAAGATTAGCACGAGCGCCTTGTAGCAAGCGCTACTGGGACGGCCTACTTCCAACGCCATATGGGCGACTCGCGTGTAGCCCCCGTCATAGGCGGAACATAGCATTGTGTCCTCACACCCGTCTTTCACGTGGAGCACCTATATGACGCACTATGCGTCGGGTTGTCGGCCTCCCATTCATGCCGTTTCAATATAGGCGCACAATAGCGAACCAGGATCGGGCACCTGTAGTGATTGATCGACCACTGTAGCAAACCACATTATGTAGAACCTTGGTTTACTGTAACGAACAGTTCTTTTAGCAAATCGGTTATTATAGCAAATGTGTTTTAAGTGAACTTCTTTTAAAACATGAGCATTTTGGCAAATTTTTACCGTCTTTTGAAATTTGTGAATATTTTCAAATTTCTGATTTTTAATATGCAAATATTATGTCAAAACTTGAACAAGTTCGTGAAGTTTAAAAAAAATAAAAAGCCAAAAAAGGAAGCTAGAAAAATCAGTAACAACAAAATCGGGTTGAGATACCTTCTAGAAGGTTCCCAAAACTAGAACCAAAACCCCACTACCCACCACTAAAATGGGCCGGTCCACTTGATCGATGGTGCGCTTGTCCTTGTGCGAATCAATGACACTTTAATGCAATATAAGTTTCATAAAGGAAATTCATTTTTTTTTGGCTAAACATGCTCCACTTTATTGATCGAATGTCCGGAGGCTGAAGAAGCCGAAGATGGCGTCCTTTAGGGAGATCAAGAGCAAATTTAGCCAAGCTCTCTTCTATCTATCCCCAACTCTGGAAGATGAAAGGACTCTGGATTGACCCTAAGCTGTCCTCTATCGAATGTGGATTTATAATGTTGCTCTGAGATCTATGCTACACAACTAACTTGTTACATGAAAATTTCTCTTTTTTGTTTCTTCAAAACGAAACAACATATGAACTGCAAACTTTGCAGGACAACAAAATATTCCTACTACAATGTGGGAAAAAACTTTCAGATTTTTTGGTACGACATAAATATATAAAATGAGATTTTTTTTGGATAAAAAATATTAGTTTTAGTATATATGTTTCACGAAAAAATCTGAAAGTTTGAAGTTCTCCAAAGTTGTCCTCCAAAGATCTTTTGGATGGAAAATGAGATGTTTTGTTGTCCTTTAAAGTTTGAAGTTCATTTGTTGTTTTATTTGGAAGAAGAAACAAGAAAGACAAAAGTGCTCGCACGAATCTTGATGCATAGATGAATGGCTGGATAAGGGGGCGTATGAAACCCTATGCTTTGTCAAATGTTAACCCTCCTCTATCTGTCTGTCCCCAACTGTCGATTGGGCCCATTTTAAATAAACTCCGGATTGTTCCGCAGGTTGGGCCTGGCATGCATAGCCGACGTACTCCCACCAAATTCCATCATGTCGGTTCAGATTTGAGAAAACCTTACACCAGGCCGCCTATTTATTCCAACGAGGAGACACGAGGCGCATCGCATCGGCATCGATCTCGACCGGCCAGCCATGGCGAGCTCCGGCGGATTCATGGCGTTCGAGATCAACTCGTCGCTGCACAACTACTCGGCCGTCGGCCAGGGCGCCGTCTACTCGGAGGTCGTCCCCGCCGGCGGCCACTGCTGGAGGCTGGCCTGCTACCCGCACGGCGACCCCAGCCACGTCCCGGCGCCCTTCCGCTTCATCTCCATCTATCTCGAGCTCGTCGGCAAGCCGCCCAGCCATGTCGACGCCTCCTTCACGGTCACCTTCACCGCCTTCGCCGCGCACGGCGACGGCGCGCCGCCGTCCCACCACGCGGAGTGCGGGCACGTCTACACGCGGGGCAACCATGGCCTGAAGCGGCCGTGCGGGTTCCCGGAGTTCATCGGTGACTACACCGACATCCCCATCGAGCGCGGCCTGGCGGTGATGTGGAGGGTGAGGGTGACGCGGGAGAAGCCCGACGGCCCCGAGATGGGCCGCCAGCTCGGCCGGCTGCTGGACCCAGGGCTCGCCGCCTGGACCGACGTCTCCTTCGTGGTCACCGGCGAGACCTTCCGCGCCCATCGCGCCCTCCTCGCCGCCCGCTCCCCGGTCTTCGAGGCGCAGCTCTTCGGCGCCATGATGGAGTCCTCCTCCGCCTCCATCACCCTGGAGGACATCGAGCCCGGCACCTTCGAGGCCATGCTCCGGTTCATCTACACCGACGCACTCCCCGACGATCCCCCGGACCTCGAGGCGCTCCGGCGCCTCCTCGTGGCGGCGGACAGGTTCGCGCTCGACGGCCTCAAGCGGGAGTGCGCCGAGAGGCTACTTAGCAGCATGTCGACGGGCACAGTCGTCGACATGCTGCGGTGGGCCTGCACGTACAACTGCGTCGAGCTCCGGGAAGAGTGCGTTGACTTTGTGGCGGCGCGCCGGAATTTCAACGAGGTGGTGCTCACCGTCGGCTTCATGGAGCTGGTGCTCGAGTCGCCGTCCGTCCTCGCCGACATCAAGGAGAGCGCCGCGAGGCAGCAGCGCGCCAAGGAGTCTCTTGGTGATTCAGACGTATCTATACGTAGGGGTGTGGCATCGCCATATTATGGACATTATTATTAAGAAAAAGGGTTTCTCCCCGCTTTATATATTATAAAGCAACGAGCCAAGCATGGATATTATTATTACCAGCCTGCTGCTGCTTGATTTCACAGGCTTGGATGGAAACCCTAGGAATTTTAAGAAATCTAGTAAAGGAAAAATATGCTTGAGTTTATGAAAAAATTAATAAGGAGAGGCGCATAACTGTAGAATACTTATTTTATTTTTATTTTTGACGAGTTGGAACTGTCCATGGTGATCGATCCAAATTAGAGTACCTGATATGACTCTTGAATGTACGCGCGCGCACACACACTAGAGCCCAGAGTGCATCTTGCTTGCAATAAGTTAGCAGCCATCAGACCTGAAAAGGGCTAAATTTAGTTCAGCTTTTGTGAAACATGTTTTCTTACAAGCCAAAAACCAGAGCTAAGAACGAGAAGCGCAGGAAAAGACAGGGGCACGAATGGGAGATGAACATATTCCACCAGAGTTAAGAGACAAAAAAAGTGCTTACCCTGCAAACCAGTTGTTCCCTTTCCTTTGGCATTCAACTTGTTTCTTGTGCTTGCAACAAAACCCAGAGCAGGAGCCAGATCTCCAGCCGCGGTTCATGGTCAAAGCTTCCACGCCACTTCAATTAACCCCTTCCCTGATAATGCACTTTCAAAGAGATAAAGCAGGGATATCTTTCAGGCTCCGACATCGACCAACCATCTCACATCTGAGGAATATGTGGCAGCCATCCTCTGTTGAAGCAAACTGTGCACCCCGTGCCAGATCCACGACTCTCCTTGCAAAAACTTGTCCTCGAAGCAGGCTGCCAGTAGAACTGTTTGCCTTGTTGGGGATCTTTCATCCAGTTACCTGGGGCAGCCATGGATCCCTGAGAGTCCAGGGAGGACCCATCTTACTACACGCCATATGAGGCCAGCAGTTGTTGACGTAAAGAGATCTCCAAGGTTTATCTCAGTTGTCATATCACAGGTGTGACCAAAAGTGGATACAGAGTGCACAACAATGGCAAAACAAAACTGAGCTACAACACCCGCGCCTGAAACACATCTTGTTCTTACCACAGAAATTTGAACGTTCACGGAGATAAATATTGACAGGGTACCGACAAATGTATATATTCTTAATCCTTAACAAGGAACGGGAACTATGATTGCGAATAAATTGTTGGACTGGGAATTAATACCCATTGATCAGCATTACTGTAATATTTTTGTTTTCACTGAACTGAACATACGGTATTGTTAATCGAAAGTGTTCCTTTTCTTTTGGCTTGAAATGAGGATGTCATCAATCACAAATATCTTTCATGAGTTTTAGCAGGGGAATATTTTGACTCCTCGGTCTCAAAACTATGATATATATCATGGTATGGAATAGTAGAGTGGATAGTTACGGTAATCCACTTCTGAGCCCAGGCTCAGCTGCACCCGCGCTGACGAAAAATTCAAAACAAATACTAAAAAACTTCAAAAATTCCAAAAAAAAAATTTGGGTGGTAGATAATTTGATGCGTGAGGTTCACTCCAATTTTCAGATCGTTTGGACATCTGAGCAGCTCTCGGCAAAAAAGACAAATTCGGGGTCTGTAAAAATGTTAACTGTTCACGCACTGTTCTGACCCGATTTGTCTTTTTTGCTCAGAGCAGCTCAGATGTCCAAATGATCTAAAAATTAGAGCGAACCTCACGCATCAAATTATCTACCACACAAAAAAATTGGATTTTTTTTTAAATTGTTTAGTATTTGTTTTCATTTTTTTCTTGACCGGGTGCAGATGAGCCTGGGCACCAAAACGCCACACTCGGATAGTTAGCCCTTTTGAAATCATTCAAAATTGAACACGATCACAACACATAATTGATCACTAAACACAGCAATTTGCTACTTATGTTAGGAAGGAGAATGGGCCAAAAATGGTGTCAGTGTCGTGGAAAGACTTGGTCTGCTCAAAGCCAAAAATTGGGCTGACCTTTCAAGCTTTGCAAAATTGATATACAATTAGTTTTGTGATGAGATACAGCAGCAGAAATAAATAAATAAATAAATATAAACATATAGTTTTGTGATGAGATACTTACATATGCAAGCACTGAGTACCAGAAATGATTACACTAATTCATGTCATCTCCATCGGTTTAGTTCTGATGATCAATGGCAGATGTAAATGATGAGACTAATTCATTATCGGTCATGCTTCAGTCTCAAATAAGTTGCCTTTTCATGTTCGAAATTTTTCTGAGCGGAGTAAACTCAGCTACAGGATATATCTTACAATGATAAAGGGAAAGAAATCAAGAGGCATAGAAGATCACCCAATAGAAACATATTTCCTAAGCATATTTCCAATAGAAGAGCTGCAGAGTCAACTAACTAACATATGGTGGTAAGGAAAAAAGCAATAAAATGAAAACAGATTGGAATGAAAGAAAATTAGTGGAAAGCATATTTACTGGAAAACAATGCAAGGCAGTTATTTTCCTTTCTGGTTCTCTAGGTGCTGGTTTCAAAATAAAATGAGTCTACCCACACATCCAACGTCCATTATCCTAAAAAATGGTGGTCGGAAACACAAATATATGTATGGACTCTCATTTTCAGAGATTGTAGGCGATGCTTTCTTGTCTACTTAATGACAGCATTAACACCTCAGGGCTCAAGAATTAAATTGTCAGTTTCATTAGGCATTAGCAAGGACCAAACCAGCAATTGGCATACATTCTACAGCACAAAATCTACATCTATTTAGGCGAAAGATATAATGTGATTACCAGCTTTGTAGGCATGGTGAGAACACTGTCATATCTTACACAGTAATCAATTTCCATAGCCCGTCCTTGGTTCATGTAAATCTGAATCTAGTCGGAACTACCCCTCTGCAAGCGTCAGCATAGTCTCCAAGGTTTATCTCAGTTCTCATATCACAAGTGTGACCAAAAGTGGATACAGAGTGCAGAACAATCGCAAAATAAAATTCAGCTACAATACCCACATCTGAAACACTTCTTGCTCTTACCACAGAACTTTGAATGTTCACAGAGATAATCATTGATGGGTACTGACAAATGTACATATTTTTAATCCCTACCAAGGCATGGAAACTATAATTGAAAAATGAATTGCTGGACTGGGAATTAATACTCATCAATGAGCATTACTGTAATTTTTGTTTTAACTGAACATATGGTATTGTTAATCTTGCCAATCATCAGCTGTTGACATTTGAAGTTTTTATGCAAAAGTGTTCTTTTTATTTTGGACTGAAATGAGCCTATCATCGATCACAAATATCTTTCATGAGTTTTAGCAGGGGAATATTTTGACTCATCGATCTCAACAGAATGATATATATCATGGTATGGAATAGTAGAGTGGATAGTTAGCCCTCTTGAAACCATTGAACACGATCACAACACAGAATTGATCACTAAACACAATAATTTGCTACTTATGTCAGGATGGAGAATGGACCAGAGATGGTGTCAGTGTTGTGGAAAGACTTGCAGGTCTGCTCAGAGCCGAAAATTGGGCTGAGCTTTCAAGCTTTGCAAAATTGATATACATGTAGTTTCATGATAGATACAGCAGCAGAAATAAATAAATAAATGTAATTTTGTGATGAGATACTCAAATATGCAAGCACTGAATAGCAGAAATGATAAGACTAATTCATGTCATCTCCATTGATTTAGTTTTGATGATCAATGGCAGATGTAGATGATGTTTCATCATAGATCATGCTTCAGTCCCAAATAGGTTACCTTTTCATGTTCGAAAATTTTCTCAGCGGAGTAAAATCAGCTACAGGATATAGGAACAAAGATAATCAATCTTAGAAGCATAAGGGGAAAGATATCAAAAGGCACCCAATAGAAACTTATTTTCTAAGCATGGCCTAGAAGTAAAAAACTGAACTGCAGATGATGGAAAACAAAAGGCAAATCAATGAAAATGGAAACATAAAATTTGGAGTGGAAGCAAATCATATCGATATATATACTGGAAACGGATGTGGTACAGTCCTTTTGTTTTCTGGTTCATGGGTTCTGGTTTCAAAAGAAAATTGGTCTACCCACATATTCAGTTTCCATTATCCTAAATGGATGTCGGAAAGAAAAATATATTCATGACTCTCATTTCAGAGATTGTAAGCGATGCTTTCTTGTCTACCTAATGACAACATTAACACCTGAAGGCTCAGGAACTAAATTATCAGTTTCCTTAGGCATTGGCAACAACCAAACCAGCATGTGGCAGACATAATACAGCAGAAACCCAACATTTATTTAGGCAAAAAGCACTAATGTGAATTACCAGCTTCGCAGGCATGGTGAGAACCCAATCCTTGGTTCATGTAAATCTGAATCTAGCTGGCACTACCCCTTCACAAGCTGTTGCATAGTCTTCAGAGAGATGCGGCGCAACTTCCTTGTGAGGGCAAATGAACTTCTCCACGAATACCTTCTCTCTCACCTTGAAAGCGGTATAGTAGTAGCCTGGGTTGCACTTGAGCAATCCATTTTCCATGAGAAACTTTACAATGTAGTACCGGGGTTTCATCCGGCCCTCCAGCTTGTAATTGATAATTACTGACCGTTCAGCAATGTAGGACGGTTCCAAGCCCACCTCAGAGATGAGGAAATCAGACCTGCGCTGCAGTAATTCCTTTGACTTCCTCAGCACACACGGAGCCTTACGCAGAGCAATGCTCACCTCGGCATCTGACCACCTGAACGTCTTCTTCAAGTAGGCCACTTTGGCGGCGATCTTCTCCTCACCGAGGAATCCGACAGCATCCAACGCGTGCCTGAACATCCCCGAGCCACGAGGCACGCCAAGGCCTTCGGCGCATGCCACCATCGCCCCGACGCGCTCTGGCTTGCTGCTCAGGACTCCGCGCTTAGTGAGGGACAGCTTGGTGATATCGCAATCATCTAGCCCGCACTGCCGTAGGAGCGCGACGTTGGGTTTGACTGTCCCCTCTATGTCAGCACCGATGAGGTAGCCATGCTTGAGCACCCGGAAGAGGTTCTCCGAGGAGCCGAACAGGGGCAGGTAGTACTGCAGCTTGGAAACAATGGACCTGGAGCGGAAGTGGAGGAAGGAGAGCGGGACGAGGCGCGCGATCTCGGAATGCGACAGGCCGAGGCCGGCGAGCTCGACTACGACGGGGGCCAGGGTTTTCTCCGCGCTGGCGCAGAGGAACAGCGGGTCCTTGGCGACTAGGGCGGCGACATCGGCGGCGGAGACGCCGAGGCCGGCGAGGAAGGCGAGGACGGCGTCGGGCTTGGACGGGGACTTGAGGTGGGAGAGCTTGGCGGAGGCCTTGAGTGCCTGGGCTCGGGTGAGGCCGCAGGTGGAGACGAGGTAGTCGTCGGCGACGAAGCTAGGGTTTGGGGAAACGGCGGGCGCGGCGGCCGCGGAGAGGGGGCGGTGGAGAGGGGGGCCCTGAGAGGTGGCGGGGGAAGAGAGGAGCCGCACGAGGATGCAGCCACGGAGGCGGAGCATGGCGGCGGCGGCGGCGGAGAGATTGATTCCCTACGGAGGCGGGTGCGAATGGGATGGTGCTTCGGAGGCGGGGATGCGGCGCCCCGGCGTGACAGGTGAAGGCACGGAGGAAGAGAAGAGGAGAAGAGACCGGAGAGGATGGCGCTTCGCCGGCGGCGGCGGCGCCGCCGCCGGAGAGATTTTCCGGTCCGCTGTGAGTGGAGAGGGAAAATGGGGAATGGCTGGTGCGATGCGAATGGAGGCTCCCCAAATTGCAATATCACTGAATCCCAGGGGTCTTTACGTCTTTAAAACATACAAAATACATTTCTTTAAAAACAAAACATACATAATTCATTGAGCCTTATGAAAATTTTCATATACACATGGAAAATAGATATCCCCTGCGTTCAATAACGTAGTGCGTATAGATTTTTGAAAGTCAGACTTTGCAAATTATGAGCAAATTTATAAAGAAAACTACTTATACCTACATTATCAAATATATAAAATATGAACCTAAGTCTTGTCTTATGATGAATCTAATGATATATGTTTGTTTGACATTCAAGATGTAAATGTTTTTCTTCACAAACTTGGTCAAATTTTGTTAGGTTTGACTTTTCAAAAAATCTGCATGGAACCATTATGCAAAATGGCTTTGAGCGATAAGATTATATCACAAAATAAGTTATTATACGACTTGTATTTATCTTGTGATTTTTTTCTGTAGGTATAGTACTTTCTCCGTTTTTATTTACTCTGCATATTAGACTTGACCGAAGTCATACTTTGTAAAGTTTGACCAAGTTTATAGAAAAGAATATAAATATTACCCTAATAAATCTATATGATGTGAAAGTACGTTCAATAATGAATGTAATGGTATTGATTTGTTATTGTACATGTTCATATTTTTGACTATAAACTTCGTCAAAATTTACAAAGCTTGACTTTGACCAAAACTAATATGCGAAGTAAATAAAAACGAAGGAGTAAATGGCTATGATTTTTTTTGTAGGTAGTAAATGCTTACTTTTTTCCTATTTTTTAAATGGTTATGCTTGCTAATCAATCCAATCCAAATTATATGTCGCTCAAACGGATGAATCTAATTAATATGGATCGGATGGAGCAGAAAAGTTCATACGGATATATATTTTCTCTAAACTTGAAAATATGATTTCTACAAGTAAAAAATCATATTTGAACTATGTTTCTTTTTAGCATTTTGTGTGTGTTCATGTTTCTTTTTTTTCTCTCTCTTCATTCTAGCATCTTTCCCCCCACCTCACTTTGTTCTCATGTTGACATTGTTGCCTTTTTCAGCGGACTTCTACTTATCTTTTCTAACTTTTGAGGGGTGAGAATTGAGAAGGTTATTATTCTTTACTTTTATGTGTATAGCTATCCTAGAGTTACCCACAAAAAAAGCTATCCTAGAGTTGAGATCAATTGCATCGTGTCCACAAATCCTCTATGAAAGGATCGATATAGTTGACTAGAGGAGGGGTGTGTGAATAGGCAACTAACAATTTTTAGCTTTTCTTTGCCAATTTAAACTTTGCATCAAAGTAGGTTGTCTAGATATGCAACTAGGTGAGAAACCTATATGGTGCAACAACAACAAGCACAGAAGCAAGCAAAGGATACAACACAAAAAGCTTGCACGAGTAAAGGTACGAGATAACCAAGAGTGGAGCCGGTGAAGACGAGGATGTGTTACCGAAGTTCCTTCCTTTTGAGGGGAAGTACGTCTCCGTTGGAGCGGTGTGGAGGCACAATGCTCCCCAAGAAGCCACTAGGGCCACCATATTCTCCTCATGCCCTCACACAATGCGAGATGTCGTGATTCCACTATTGGTGCCCTTGAAGGCGGCAACCGGACCTTTACAAACAAGGTTGGGGCTCTCTCCACAACTTAATTGGAGGCTCCCAACGAAACCCCGGAGCTTCACCACAATGGAATGTGGCTCCGAAGTGACCTCTTCCGTCTAGGGCGCCCAAGCACCCAAGAGTAACAAAATCCACACAAGAAAGTATGGGGAATCAAATATCCTTTGGTGGAAGTGTAGATCTAGGTCTCCTCCTTCAATCCCTAGCAAATCAACAAGTTTGAGTGGCTAGAGAGAGAGATCGGGCAAGAGAGCTTTAATGGTAGGAATGGAGGAGAGAGAGAGGCAAGAGGTAGGTGGGAGGTGGGAGAAGACCTCCTTAAATAGGGTCCCTCAGATCCAACCGTTATGTGCAGAAAAGCATAGGAGCGGTACTTCCGCAATAGACACCGGTACAACCGGTGAATGCGAGAAACCCCTGCTAGGGCACCAGGGCGGTACTTCAGGTGGCGCACCCGGTAGTACCGGTATGTCGGAATAAATCGGAACTACCGCTCTACTATCGCATCTCATCCAGAAGGTTTACACCTCAGGGCGGTAGTTAGAGCGGTGGTTAGGCCGGAGCTACCGCTGGGCCAGCAGTCCCTGGATGGTGGAGTCCGAGGCGGTACTACCGCCCTGAACACCGGGAGTACTGGTTTGTCAAGACAAACCGGAACTTTCGTTCCACCACCGGTCTACCACCGTACCCGGTACAGAAGGGAGTCACCCCTGAGCGATACTTGGAAAGGTGGTAAGACCTGAACTACCGGCCAGCGGTACAACCGCTCAATGGAGCGGTACTACCGCCATGAGCCGAACTGCACAGGACAAAGGACTTTGGGGAACCTCTGCCTCCTCGAATGGAGGGTATATGGTGGGTGCAGAGAATGTGTACGTGACGTGATTCACCCAATACCTCCCGATGTGGATTCCCTCTTAACAGTACGGATATCCTACGACCAAAGGAATAAAAATGTCAGACACTCCCTCTTCGATCTTTTCCGCATAGAGGGAAGGCCTAACCGTCTTGCGCCACTTAATATGTACCTGAGAAAACTATGGCGCACGATTAGTCCACACGCGTGTTGTCATCATCACCAAAACTCTAAGGCAAAAAATGCCCTTACAATCTCCCCCTTTTTGGTGGATGATGATGATAGCCCACAAGTGTAGGGGATAATTGTAGCCTCTTTCGATAAGTAAGAGTGTCGAACCCAACGAGGAGCTAAAGGTAGAACAAATACTCTCTCAAGTCCTATCTGCCATTGATACGACTCTACACACGCTTAGTGTTCTCTTTACCTAGAACAAGTATGAAACTAGAAGTACTTTGTAGGTGTTGTTAGATAGGTTTGCAAGATAATAAAGAACACGTAAATATAAACTAGGGGCTGTTTAGATAAAGAGGCAATAAAGTAAATATAGCGAGTGTGGAGAAGTGGTGGTAGGAGTTGTGAAATTGTCCCTAAGCAATTGACTACTTTACTAGATCGGTAATCACTATTGCAATTCTATTTGAGGGAGAGGCATAAGCTAACATACTTTATCTTCTTGGATCATATGCACTTATGATTGGAACTCTAGCAAGCATCCGCAACTACTAAAGATCATTAAGGTAAAACCCAACCATAGCATTAAAGCATCAAGTACCCTTTATCCCATACGCAAACAACCTACTTACTCGGTCTCGTGCTTCACACCACGCCACCCACCATAAGCAAATCATAAACATATTACAAACCCTAGAGCGGGAATCCCTCACGCTTGCGCGACACGGAGGGCACAATAGGACATCACCAATAATAAAACATGCAATTCAAACCAACCATAGCAATTCATCAATCACCGGTAGGACAACGAAAATCTACTTAGACATCATAGGATGGCAACACATCGTTGGATAATAAATATGAAGCATAAAGCACCATGTTCAAGTAGAGGGTACAACGGGTTGCGGGAGAGTGGACCACTGTAGATAGAAGGGGGAAGGTGATGGAGATGTTGGTGAAGATGATGGATGTGTTGGTGAAGATCGCGGTGATGATGATGGCCCCCGGCGGCGTTCCGGCACCACCGGAAGTAAGGGGGAGAGAGCCCCCCTTCTTCTTCTTCTTCCTTGACCTTCTGCCTAGATGGGAGAAGGGTTTCCCCTCTGGTCCTTGGCTCCCATGGCATGGGAGGGGCGAGATCCCCTCCGAGATTGGATCTATCTCTCTGTCTCTCTCTTTTCGCGTTCGAGATTACGCCTACGACACCGTTTCTTTTATATCCGGATATCCGTAACTCCGATTGGATTGAAACCTTCGCCCAGATATTTTTCCAAAAATTAGCTTTCTTGCGGCCAAAGTAGAGCATCAACCGTCTTACGAGGGGCCCACGAGGGTGGGGGGCGCGCCCACTTAAAGTGGTGGCGTGGGCCACCCTCGTGGCCACCTCGGGCACCGTCTTGCATTGATTCTTCCTCCCCAAAATCACAAATATTCCAAAATAATTCTCCGTCCGTTTTTATCCCGTTTGGACTCCATTTGATATGGGGTTTCTGCGAAACATAAAACATGCAACAAACGGGAACTGGCACTGGGTACTGGATCAATATGTTAGTCCCAAAAAAATAGTATAAAAAGTTGCCAAAAGTATATGGAAGTTGAATAATATTGGCATGAAACAATCAAAAATTATAGATACGACGGAGACGTATCAGATGACAACCACACGAAAAGCAGAGGAGTTCTAGAAAATATAGACGGGGCTCCCCCTGAGTGTGAGTACTATTTAGTGTTTGCTTTTGGAATGCAAAGTGCTCACACTAGGATCAATAGTCCCCCTAGATTTTATAGACCAACCAATGACAACCCAACATAATACCATACATAAAGCAATAGATTTAAGGAAAAGGGCACCAACAACACGCAAACTCTACTAATAGACAAGTGCATAGATAAGTAGATAGGGGACGCATGTCTTACACCATGCAAAAAGTCACAACACATGATAAGTTCACAAGACACTAGAAAGAGCAACTGCAAATGAACTCACAAGACCAACAACAAATAAGATAAACCCCCCATGCAACTCCCCTGACCTAATGGAGCTCTCTCCCCCTTTGGCATCAAGACACCAAAAAGGAAAAGAGCGAAGCTAGCACCCCGGGGATCAGTAGATCTCCTCGCCTGTTGCCGCAGAGCTGTCAAAAGCATCATCATCAACATCATCGTCAGGCTCCTCGGACTCCTCAGACTCCTCAGACCCTGCAGTAGCCGCCTCAGGACCACAGACAGAAGAGGCAGCGGGCGCTTCATCAGACCACTGACAGTTCTCCAAGCACCATGTATCCTCAGCTGTGATGGTCTTCTCGGAGCCACTCTTCACATCTGGCATGTTGAGGTGCCTCATCAGCTGAATCTGCCCGCGACGCGTCATCTTCTCAGCAACATGGGCCTTGTAGAGCTTCTTCTGAATATGAGTCTGCAAGCAAAAGGTCTTCTTGATCTTGGAAGTTAGCTTCTCAACCCACGTGGACTGGGCCCCAGGGTCCAGCTTAAAGTACTCGTCGTCCGAGGTAGCAAACACATCCTCCTGATTGCCCGATGAAAAACGAGGAGTCTTATGCTTCTTCTTCCTCAACACCTTAACCTCATGCTCCGTGAGGTTGCCAGGAGTGGTGAGAGGCTCTCCTGGCCTACGGACAACCCAAACAGTGTTCAGAAACTGCATCACAAAAGGAGCATAGATCGGTACCTTGAGGTACCACACCATATTGTACATCTCGTCCCACATCTACTTGGAGACATCAAACGTGGCACCAGATCCCCTCTTGGTCTTCATGGCCACAAGTAAATCCACCAGATAACCATAGATATCATCTTGATTCCCAACCTTGGGAAGCAACACACAGCGGAACACACGATGCATAATGTCATAGACGGGCAGAAGGTCATTGGACTTACCCATAATACCATGTCCAGGGATGTACAGAGGGGCAAGCTTCACCTTACCCATGGGGTGAGCTCGGTCGTGAGGACGGAGGCCACCTTGACCCTCCACCCTGGTATCCTCATAGCCAAGAGCATTGCAGAAAGCTCTCCACGGGACATGAAAGAACTCATCACGGCACATAAAAGGAGAGGTGGCGCTCCTCATCAGAGCCGAAGTGGACTGTAGCATAGA
Organism: Aegilops longissima; assembly: GCA_021605205.1. NCBI lineage: Eukaryota > Viridiplantae > Streptophyta > Magnoliopsida > Poales > Poaceae > Aegilops > Aegilops longissima. The sequence continues at coordinate 10,830,865 of CM038681.1, forward strand.
ACTGATGGATGAGCTGCACATCGAAGTCACAGTTCACGGTCATGAGCTTTATTAAGTCAAACTCCTCACAGATCGCCAGAGCTTCTCCAAAGTAGTCAAGGTTTCTCCCCCAGTGATCGATGTCAATGGACAACATCTGGGTGAACTTGTTCTTGTGACACTCAAAAATTTATGACACAATCCTCATCTGTAACTCATTCCGGAACTGAGGGTTGCTCCAATTGGAATTCGGTGCTGCAGTGTAGGGATCTTGGAAACGAAACTTTTGCCACTCCGGCATCTTCCATTTGTGCATTGGCACCGCAACACGTTGCTTGGCAGCAGTAGACTTCTCCCGATGAGTGGCCTTGGTAGGGATCACCACCTCATGAGTATCCTCATTGTCATTGAAAGGTTTGCCCCTACAGGCCCTCTTCTTGGTGTTCTAAGTCTTCTGAGTGGCACGAGAGCTAGAGCCACCTGCAAACGCACACAGAGAGCACCTAGAAACCCCAGCAAAGATGAGAAGAATGTACACAAGAGCAGAGGAATACATCTCATGTATGTAAGTATAAGAAGAACAATGCATATAGGTTCAGAGAACCCGGTTGTTCCACCGGTACAACCGCTCGAGCGGTAGTACCGCTGAAAGCGGATCTGCCGAGTGGAAGAATGGGAACCGCCCTATCTCAAATCTAGATGCAATATTCCTACTTCTACCTACACACAGGAAACAGAAGGAGTTTATACAGATCTCTCCCACCAAACATTTGGCCAAAAATGCGGGAGTACAAGCAATGCCCTAGGGAAAGGATTCAACAAGAGGAACCCTAAGAACGAGAAGAAACATGGCATTACCGGTATCCATGGGAGTAGCTCGAAGAGGAGGTAACCTCAATGGAGCGGATCCGATGAAGGGTCGACCGATCCGAAGGGCCCGAGGGCGCTCCGGGGCGATGGGCGGAGCAACCGGTGGCTAGGGATTAGAGGAGGGACGAGCGTGAAGGGGAAAAAGAAAACCCCTTCAGACCGCGCCCCTTATATAAGCCCTAGATGTCAGCCGGTAGTATCGCTCCGAGGAACGGTAGTACCGGTCCTGTAGCTACCCAGTGTTTGAGAGCGGTACTTCCGCTCCAGAAGCAGCGGTAGTACCGCCTCCAAATACCGGTAGTACCGGCCAGAGGTACTGATACAGGCAGGAGCGGTAGAACCGCTCGTGCAGGAACTGAAGTACCGCTGGGACTACACAACATATTGTAAGAATGGTATAACCGCTCTAACCACCGGTTGTACCGCCAAGTTGCATCAGCCCAAGCACAAAAGGAGGTCAAACTTGTGTACATTGGAAAAGATGGCTTGGGATGAGAAGGCTTAGGATGTAAGCAAGTCACTGTAATATGATGATGAAGACTCTCAAGAGTGCAAGAAGCAAATAAGAAAAACCACTCTTTAGAGAATTCAAACATCTAGGGGAACCAAAGGAGCCAGGTAAAAGGAAACACACAACAAGGAAAAACACCTTTGCACAAGGGCGGTGGCCGGAGCCACCTATGTTTGAGTCAAATGGTATGGTGCCGCAAAGAATTATCCTTGGGCCCATGACCAAAAATCGTCTTTGACGCACAAGTGCCACCAAAAATGGATAATGTGAAAGGGTTGATCAATTTATGTATAATGGGGGGAGGAAGAGTTCATTGAGAGAACAATACTCCCCCTATGTCCATGCCTACACCTAGAATAAGACATCATAATGAGTATAGTGGGGTGTGCAAAGGTTCAAGCCACATTGCTCGAATCAATGATATTTAGCTCATGCCTTAACTCGCGAAATCTTGTTTCATCCAAAGGCTTTGTGAAAATATCTGCAAGGTTATCATGAGTGTTGACATAGTTGAGCTCGATCTCCCCTTGCCTAATATGATCCCGGATAAAGTGATACCAAATCACAATATGCTTTGTCTTGAAATGTTGCACCGGGTTGAGAGAAATCTTGATGGCACTTTCATTGTCACACCAAAGAGGCATTTTGTCACAAATGACACCGTAATCCTTTAAAGTTTGCCTCATCCATAGAAGTTGTGCACAACAACTACCGGCGGCCACATACTCAGCTTCGGTGGACGCGAGAGACACACAACTTTGCTTCTTAGAAGACCAACTCATCGGAGAGCAACCAAGGAATTGGCACCCTCCGGAAGTTGACTTCCTATCCACTTTGTCTCCCGCCCAATCGGAGTCCGAATATCCTACAAGATTGAAGCTTGCTCCTCTTGGGTACCATAAGCCAAAGTTTGGGGTATGAGCCAAATATCGAAAGATTCGCTTGACCGCCACAAAGTGGCTTTCCTTAGGTGCGGCTTGAAACCGTGCATAAATTACCACACTCAACATGATATCCGGTCTAGATGCACAAAGGTAAAGCAAGGAGCCAATCATGGAGCGATATACCTTTTGATCCACCGCTTTACCATTGGGATCTATGTCAAGTTGGCATTTGACGGGCATTGGAGTGGAAGCCGGCTTGACATCACTTAGATTGAATCTCTTGAGCATGTCTTGAGTGTATTTGGCTTGGTTGATGAAGGTCCCTTCTCTTCTTTGCTTGACTTCGAACCCGAGAAAGAACTTCAACTCTCCCATCATGGACATCTTGAACTTTGAGGTCATGAGAGCGGCAAATTCCTCATTGAAAGCTTTGTTAGGGGAACCAAAGATAATATCATCAACATATACTTGGCATACAAACAACTCCTCTTTGACCTTCGTAGTAAAAAGAGTGGGGTCGATTTTCCCAATTTCAAACCCACGATCTTGCAACAACTTAGTAAGGTGGTCATACCACACACGTGGGGCTTGTTTAAGGCCATAGAGTGCCTTATCGAGTTGGTACACATTTTCGGGGAAATAGGGATCCTCGAACCCGGGGGGTTGTCTGACATACACCAACTCATTAATAGGACCATTAAGAAAAGCACTTTTCACATCCATTTGTTGCAACTTGAAATTATGATGAGAAGCATAAGCAATCAACAAATGAATAGATTCAAGGCGAGCAATGGGAGCAAAGGTTTCACCGTAGTCGATACCCTCAACTTGGGAGTAGCCTTGTGCTACCAAACGAGCCTTGTTGCAGACTATAATCCCATGAGCATCTTGCTTGTTCTTGAATATACACTTGGTTCCAATGACATTATGGTTCCCCGTTGGCTTTGGCACCAATCTCCACACCTTGTTGTGCTCAAAGTTGTTGAGTTCTTCATGCATGGCATTAAGCCAATCCGGATCTTCGAGCGCCTCATAGACCTTTTGGGGTTCAACACAAGAGACAAACGCGTGATGTTCACAATAGTTTTCCAATTGTCTACGAGTGCTTACCCCCTTTCGTATGATTCCAAGAACATTTGTCATGAGATGACCCTTGGTAGAGAGCTTGGATGCAATCTTGGCGGCACGATGCTCCAATTCCTCCTCAGGAGTGAGTTGAGGAGCGGTTACTTGATCATCTTGAGCGTCGTCTTGAGCTTGTTCTTGATCTTGAGCTTGCTCTTGATCTTGAACTTGCTCGGATCAGAGAACTTGACCTTGGGCATCACTTGGTGGTTCAACACCATCTTGAGGTTGATCTTGCCGTTGGTCTTGTTCACGAGGTTGAGGGTCTTCACTTTGTTCTTCGGAAGCGTGTGGGTCTTGGGTTGGTGATGGTTCCACTTGAGTGGAACATTGTCCTTCTCCTTCGGCCACAAGGGGTTCCTTAATGGGTAGGATAAAACCAACACCCGTTCTTCTTATGGCTTGGGGAGGAATTTCATCACCTACATCACAAGTACCACTTTGGTCCACTTGGGAGCCGTTATTCTCATCAAACTCCATGTTACACGTCTGCTCAATAAGTCCCGTGGACTTATTGAGGACACGGTAAGCATGAGAGTTTGTAGCATAACCAACAAATATGCCCTCATACGCTCTAGCCTCAAATTTGGACAAATGAACACCTTTCTTGAGAATGAAACACTTACACCCGTGTTGGGGAACGTAGCAGAAATTCAAAATTTTCCTACGTGTCACCAAGATCTATCTATGGAGAAACAAGCAATGAGGGGAAGGAGAGTGCATCTACATACCCTTGTAGATAGCTAAGCGGAAGCGTTCAAGAGAACGGGGTTGAAGGAGTGGTACTCGTCATGATCCAAATCACCGGAGATCCTAGTGCCGAACGGACGGCACCTCCACGTTCAACACACGTACAGCCCGGTGACGTCTCCCATGCCTTGATCCAGCAAGGAGAGAGGGAGAGGTTGAGGAAGACTCCATCCAGCAGCAGCACAATGGTGTGGTGGTGATGGAGGAGCGTGGCAATCCTGCAGGGCTTCGCCAAGCACTACTGAGGAGGAGGTGGAGTTGGAGAGGGGGAGGGCTGCGCCAGGGGCAAGGGTGAAGCTCCCATGCGCCTCCCCACTATATATAGGGGTGGAGGGGGCTGGTTTATTGCCCTCCAAGTCCATTGGGGCGTTGGCAAAGGTGGGAGGAAAGAAATCACATCATTTCCTTCCCCACCGATTGTTATCCCCCCTTTTTAGGGATCTTGATCTTATCCCTTTGGGATATGATCTTATTCCTTCTAAGGGGGGATCTTGGTGCGCCTTGACCAGGGGTGTGGGGCCTTTCCCCCACTACCCACGTTCATGTGGGTCCCCCCATGCAGGTGGGCCCCACTCCGGAACCTTCTAGAACCTTCCCGGTACAATACCGAAAAATCCCGAACATTTTCCGGTGGCCAAAATAGGACTTCCCATATATAAATCTTTACCTCCGGACCATTCTGGAACTCCTCGTGACGTCCGGGATCTCATCCGGGACTCCGAACAACATTCGGTAACCACATACAAACTTCCTTTATAACCCTAGCGTCATCGAACCTTAAGTGTGTAGACCCTACGGGTTCGGGAACCATGCAGACATGACCGAGACGTTCTCCGGTCAATAACCAACAACTGGATCTGGATACCCATGTTGGCTCCCACATGTTCCACGATGATCTCATCGGATGAACCATGATGTCAAGGACTCAATCAATCCCGTATACAATTCCCTTTGTCTAGCGGTATTGTACTTGCCCGAGATTCGATCGTCAGTATGCCGATACCTTGTTCAATCTCGTTACCGGCAAGTCTCTTTACTCGTTCCGTAACACATCATCCCGTGATCAACCCCTTGGTCACATTGTGCACATTATGATGATGTCCTACCGAGTGGGCCCAGAGATACCTCTCCGTTACACGGAGTGACAAATCCCAGTCTCGATTCGTGCCAACCCAATGGACATTTTCGGAGATACCTGTAGTGCACCTTTATAGCCACCCAGTTACGTTGTGACGTTTGGTACACCCAAAGCATTCCTACGGAATCCGGAGTTGCACAATCTCATGGTCTAAGGAAATGATACTTGACATTAGAAAAGCTTTAGCATCTAACTACGATCTTTGTGCTAGGCTTAGGATTGGGTCTTGTCCATCACATCATTCTCCAAATGATGTGATCCCGTTATCAACGACATCCAATGTCCATGGTCAGGAAACCGTAACCATCTGTTGATCAACGAGCTAGTCAACTTGAGGCTTACTAGGGACATGGTGTTGTTTATGTGCCCACACATGTATTTGAGTTTCCTATCAATACAATTATAGCATGGGTAATAAACGATTATCATGAAGAAGGAAATATAATAATAACTAATTTATTATTGCCTCTAGGGCATATTTCCAACAGTCTCCCACTTGCACTAGAGTCAATAATCTAGTTCACATCGCCATGTGATTAACACTCACAGGTCACATCGCCATGTGACTAACATCCAAAGAATTTACTAGTGTCACTAAACTAGTTGACATCATCATGTGATTAAGACTCAATGAGTTCTGGGGTTTGATCATGTTTTGCTTGTGAGAGAGGTTTTAGTCAACGGGTCTGCAACATTCAGATCCGTATGTACTTCGCAAATCTCTAGGTCATATTGTAAATGCTGCTTCCACGCTCCACTGGGAGCTATTCCAAATGGTTGCTCCACTATATGTATCCGGTTTGCTACTCAGAGTCATTCAGATAGGTGTTAAAGCTTGCATCGACGTAACCCTTTACGCCGAACTCTTTATTACCTCCATAATCGAGAAACATGTCCTTATTTACTCCAAGGACAATTTTGACCGCTGTCCAACGATCCATTCCTGGATCATTCTTGTACCCCTTGACTGACTCATGGTAGGCACACTTCCGGTGTGGTACACAACATAGCATACTATAGAGCCTACGTCTGAAGCATAGGGGATGACCTTCGTCCTTTCTCTCTCTTCTGCCGTGGTCGAGCTTTAACTCTTAACTTCATACCTTACAACTCAGGCAAGAACTCCTTCTTTGACTGATCCATCTTGAACACCTTCAAGATTATGTCAAGGTATGTGCTCATTTGAAAGTACCATTTAGCGTTTTTTGATCTATCCTCATAGATCTTGATGCTCAATGTACTAGTAGCTTAATCCAGGTTTTCCATTGAAAAACACTTTTCAAACAACCCTATATGCTTTCTAGAAATTCTACTTCATTTTCGATCAACAATATGTCTACAACATATACTCATCGAAATTCTATAGTGCTCCCACTCACTTCTTTGGAAATACAAGTTTCTCATAAACTTTGTATAGACCCAAAATCTTTGATCATCTCATCAAAGCGTACATTCCAACTCCGAGATGCTTACTCCAGTCCTTAGAAGGATAGCTGGAGCTTTGCATACTTGTTAGCGTCTTTCAGATTGTCAAAACCTTCGGTTGTATCACATACAACCTTTCCTCAAGAAAACTGTCAAGGAAACAATGTTTTGACATCCTATATGCAAGATTTCATAAATAATGCGAGAATCGCTAATCCAATTCCAACAGACTCTTAGCATCGCTACTGGTGAGAAAGCCTCACCGTAGTCAACTCCTTGAACTTGTCGGAAAATATCTTTAACGACAAGTCGAGCTTTCTTAATGGTGATACTTACCATCATTGTCATCTTCCTTTTAAAATCCATCTTTACCCAACGTCCTTACGACCATCAAGTATTTCTTCCAAAGTCATGGATCCTCTCTCGGATGTTATGGCCTCGAGCCATTCATCGGAATCCGGGCCCACCATCGCTTCTCCATAGCTCGTAGGTTCATTTTTGTCTAGCAACATGACCTCTAAGACAGGATTGCGTACCACTCTGAAGTAGTACGCGTCCTTGTCGACCTACGAGGTCCGGTAGTGACTTGATCCGAAGCATCATGATCACTATCATCAGCTTCCACTTCAATTGGTGTAGGTGCCACATGAACAACTTCCTGTGCCCTGCTACACACCGGTTGAAGTGATGGGTTAATAACCTCATTAAGTCTCCACCATCCTCCCACTCAATTCTTTCGAGAGAAACTTTTCCTCGAGAAAGGACCCGTTTCTAGAAACAATTACTTTTGCTTCCGGATCTGAGATAGGAGGTGTACCCAACTGTTTTGGGTGTCCTATGAAGATGCATTTTTATCCGCTTTGGGTTCAAGCTCATCAACCTGAAACTTTTTCACATAAGCATCATGATCCCAAACTTTTAAGAAACGACAACTTAGGTTTCTCCAAACCATAGTTCAAGCGGTGTCATCTCAGCGGAATTACGTGGTGCCCTATTAAAGTGAGTGCGGTTGTCTCTAATGCCTAACCCATGAGCGATAGTGGTAATTCGATAAGAGACATCATGGTACGCACCATATTCAATAGGGTGCAACTATGATGTTCGGACACACCATCACACTATGGTGTTCCAGGCGGTATCTATTGTGAAACAATTTCCACAATGTCTTAATTGCGTGCCAAAGCTCGTAACTCAGATACTCATCTCTATGATCATATCATAGACAATTTATCCTCTTGTCACGATGATCTTTAACTTCACTCTGAAATTACTTGAACCATTCGATAATTCAGATTTGTGTTTCATCAAGTAAATATACTCAACATCTACGAATCATCGTGAAGTAAGAACATAACGATATTCATTTGCATGCCTCGGCACTCATTGGACTGCACACATAAAATGTGTTACTTCCAACAAGTTGCTATCTTGTTCCATCTTATCGAAAACGAGGCTTTTCAGTCATCTTGCCCATGTGGTATGATTTGCATATCTCAAGTGATTCAAAATCAAGTGAGTCCAAATGATCCATCTGCATGGAGTTTCTTCATGCGTATACACCAATAGAAATGGTTCGCATGTCTCAAACTTTTCAAAACGAGTGAGTCCAAAGATCCATCAACATGGAGCTTCTTCATGCGTTTTACACCAATATGACTTACATGTTAGTGCCACAAGTAAGTGGTACTATCATTACTATCTTATATCTTTTGGCATGAAAATGTGTATCACTACGATCGAGATTCAATAAACCATTCTTTTAGGTGCAAGACCATTGAAGGTTTTATTCAAATAAATAGAGTAACCATTATTCTCCTTAAATGAATAACCGTATTGCGATAGACATAATCCAATCATGTCTATGCTCAACGCAAACACCAAATAACAATTATTTTGGTTTAACACAAATCTCGATGGTAGAGGGAGCAGGCGATGCTTGATCACATCAACCTCTGGAAACACTTCCAACACATATCGTTAGCTCACCTTTAGCTAGTCTCCGTTTATTCCGTAGATTTTATTTCGAGTTACTAACACTTAGCAACCGAACCCGTATCTAATACCCTGGTGCTGCTAGGAGTACTAGTAAAGTACACATTAACATAATGTATATCCAATATACTTCTATCGACCTTGCCAGCCTTCTCATCTACCAAGTGTCTAGGGTAATCCTGCTTCAGTGTCCGTCCCTCTCATTACAGAAGCACTTAGTCTCGGGTTTGGGTTCAACCCTGGGTTTCTTCACTGGAGCAGCAACTGATTTGCCGTTTCATGAAGTACCCCTTGTTGCCCTTGCCCTTCTTGAAACTAGTGGTTTCACTAACCATCAACAATTGATGCTCCTTCTTGATTTCTACATTCATGTGTCGAACATTGCGAATAGCTCAAGGATCATCATATCTATCACCGATATGTTATAGTTCATCACAAAGCTTCTAGCAGCTTGGTGGCAATGACTTTGGAGAAACATCACTATCTCATCGGAAGATCAACTCCCACTCGATTCAAGTGATTGTTGCACTCGGACAATCTGAGCACAAGCTCAACGATTGAGCTTTTCTCCCTTATTTTGCAGGCTAAGAAAATCGTCGAGGTCTTATACCTCTTGGCGTGGCACGAGCTTGAAATCCCAATTTCAGCCCTCGAAACATCTCATATGTTCCGCGACGTTTCAAAATCGTCTTTGGTGCCCCAACTCTAAACCGTTTAACTGAACTATCACGTAGTTATCAAGACGTGTATGTCGGATGTTCGCAACATCCACATACGACGTTCGAGGTTCACACACCGAGTGGTGCATTAAGGACATAAGCCTTCTCATCGCATAATTGCTATCGTCAACTTTCAACTATATTTTCTCTAGGAACATATCTAAAACAGTAGAACTAAAGCGCGAGCTATGACATAATTTGCAAAGGGTTTTGACTATGTTCAGGATAATTAAGTTCATCTTATGAACTCCCACTCAGATAGACATCCCTCTAGTCATCTAAGTGATTACATGATCCGAGTCAACTAGGCGTGTCCGATCATCACGTGAGACGGACTAGTCATCATCGGTGAACATCTTCATGTTGATCGTATCTACCATCGACTCATGCTCGACCTTTCGGTCTCTTGTGTTCCGAGGCCATGTCGTACATGCTAGGCTCGTCAAGTCAACCTAAGTGTTTTGCGTGTGTAAATCTGGCTTACACCCGTTGTATGTGAACGTAAGAATCTATCACACCCGATCATCACGTGGTGCTTGAAGCGACGAACTTTCATAGCGGTGCACGTTAGGGGAACACTTTCTTGAAATTTTAATGAGGGATCATCTTATTTACTACCGTCGTTCTAAGCAAATAAGATGCATAAACATGATAAACATCACATGCAATCAAATAGTGACATGATATGGCCAATATCATTTTGCTCCTTTTGATCTCCATCTTCGGGGCTCCATGATCATCATCGTCACCGGCATGACACCATGATCTCCATCATCATGATCTCCATCATCATGTCTTCATGAAGTTGTCTCACCAACTATTACTTCTACTACTATGGCTAACGGTTAGCAATAAAGTAAAGTAATTACATGGCGTTGTTCAATGACACGCAGGTCATACAATAAATAAAGACAACTCCTATGGCTCCTACCGGTTGTCATACTCATCGACATGCAAGTCGTGATTCCTATTACAAGAACATGATCAATCTCATACATCACATATCATTCATCACATTCCTTTTTGGCCATATCACATCACATAGCATACCCTGCAAAAACAAGTTAGACGTCCTCTAATTGTTGTTTGCATGTTTTACGTGGCTGCTATGGGTTTGTAGCAAGAACGTTTCTTACCTACGCAAAAGCCACAACGTGATATGTCAATTGCTATTTACCCTTCATAAGGACCCTTTTCATGGAATCCGATCCGAAAGTGGGAGAGACTGGCACCCGCTAGCCACCTTATGCACCAAGTGCATGTTAGTCGGTGGAACCTGTCTCATGTAAGTGTGCGTGTAAGGTCGGTCCGGGCCGCTTCATCCCACAATACCGTCGAAACAAGATTGGACTAGTAACGGTAAGCATATTGAACAAAATCAATGCCCACAACAACTTTGTGTTCTACTCGTGCAAAGAATCTACGCAATAGACCTAGCTCGATACCCTTTGTTGGGGAGCGAGCAGAAATTCAAAATTTTCCTCGTGTCACCAAGATCTATCTATGGAGAAACCAGCAACGAGGGAAGGAGAGTGCATCTACATACCCTTGTAGATCGCTAAGCGGAAGCGTTCAAGAGAACGGGGTTGAAGGAGTCGTACTCGTTGTGATCCAAATCACCGGAGATCCTAGTGCGAGCAGACGGCACCTCCGCGTTCAACACACGTACAGCCGGTGGCGTCTCCCATGCCTTGATCCAGCAAGGAGAGAGGGAGAGGTTGAGGAAGACTCCATCCAGCAGTAGCACAACGGCGTGGTGGTGATGGAGGCGTGGCAATCTGCAGGCTTCGCCAAGCACTCGAGGAGGAGGTGGAGTTGGAGAGGGAGGGCTGCGCCGAGGCAAGGGTGAAGCTCCCATGCGCCTCCCCCACTATATATAGGGGTGGAGGGGCTGGTTTCTTGCCCTCCAAGTCCATTGGGGCGTTGGCAAGGTGGGAGGAAAGAAATCACATCATTTCCTTCCCATCGATTGTCATCCCCCTTTAGGGATCTTGATCTTATCCCTTTGGGATATGATCTTATTCCTTCTAAGGGGGGATCTTGGTGCGCCTTGACCAGGGGTGTGGGGCCTTGCCCCCACTACCCACGTTCATGTGGGTCCCCCATGCAGGTGGGCCCCACTCCGAACCTTCTAGAACCTTCCGGTACAATACCGAAAAATCCGAACATTTTTGGTGGCCAAAATAGGACTTCCCATATATAAATCTTTACCTCCGGACCATTCGGAACTCCTCGTGACGTCCGGTATCTCATCCGGACTCGAACAACATTCGGTAACCACATACAAACTTCCTTTATAACCCTAGCGTCATCAAACCTTAAGTGTGTAGACCCTACGGGTTCGGGAACCATCTTGAGACATGACCGAGGCGTTCTCCGGTCAATAACCAACAGCGGGATCTGGATACCCATGTTGGCTCCCACATGTTCCACGATGATCTCATCGGATGAACCACGATGTCAAGGACTCAATCAATCCGTATACAATTCCCTTTGTCTAGCGGTATTGTACTTGCCCGAGATTCGATCGTCGGTATGCCGATACCTTGTTCAATCTCGTTACCGGCAAGTCTCTTTACTCGTTCCGTAACACATCATCCCGTGATCAACCCCTTGGTCACATTGTGCACATTATGATGATGTCGTACCGAGTGGGCCCAGAGATACCTCTCCGTTACACAGAGTGACAAATCCCAGTCTCGATTCGTGCCAACCCAACAGACATTTTCGGAGATACCTGTAGTGCACCTTTATAGCCACCCAGTTACGTTGTGACATTTGGTACACCCAAAGCATTCCTACGGCATCCGGGAGTTGCACAATCTCATGGTCTAAGGAAATGATACTTGACATTAGAAAAGCTTTAGCATACGAACTACGATCTTTGTGCTAGGCTTAGGATTGGGTCTTGTCCATCACATCATTCTCCAAATGATGTGATCCCGTTATCAACGACATCCAATGTCCATGGTCAGGAAATCGTAACCATCTGTTGATCAACAAGCTAGTCAACTAGAGGCTTACTAGGGACATGGTGTTGTTTATGTACCCACACATGTATCTGAGTTTCCTATCAATACAATTATAGCATGGGTAATAAACGATTATCATGAACAAGGAAATATAATAATAACTAATTTATTATTGCCTCTAGGGCATATTTCCAACAACCCGAACACCCGGAAGTACTTGAGGTTGGGCTTGTTACCGGTGAGTATCTCATAAGTGAAAGTGCGTTATATCGACTAGAGGGGGTGAATAGGCGATTTTTATGAATTCTTCAATGAGGAATTTTCCGGTGAGGAAATTCCTAAGTGAAGAACTACTTGCAGCGGAATAAGTACTCAGAAGTGAGCATAAGAGAATGCGGGCATGGTCATCATGATGAAATGAAGACAATCAAAGAGTACAGAAAGCGTAAATACAGGATAGCACAAGATGAAGACAAACAGACTGAAGAATTGAACTGAGGAAATTGAGAAAGTCTTCAGTCAAAGTCTTCAAACACAGATATGAACGAACACTCAACACAGTAATGAGGAAATGAAAGAGTTGAGGAAATAGAACCAGTTAGGTTGGTGAAGACAATGATTTGGTAGACCAGTTCCAACTGTTGTCTCAGTTGTACGTCTGGTTGGAGCAGCTGAGTATTTAAACTCGAGGACACACATTCCCGGACACCCAATCGCTGAGCACGCAGCTTAGGACACCAAGTCCTCACTGTATTCTCCTTGAACTAAGGTCACACAGACCTCGTCCAATCACTCGTGGTAAGTCTTCAGGCGACTTCCAAACCTTCACAGACTTGGTCACTCGGCGATCCACAATTCCTCTTGGATGCTCTAGACCATGACGCCTAACCGTCTGGAAGAAGCACAGTCTTCAAAGGTAACAAGCGTCAGATCCACGCAGGATCAATCTATTGATGATGCTCAATCACTTTAGGTTTGTAGGGTTTGGTTTTGGGTTTTCCTCACTCGATGATTTTCGCTCAAAGTCCTCGGAGGATGGGTTGCTCTCAAATGACAAGTGTCAAGTTCTCTCGAGCAGCCAACCAGCTAGTGGTTGTAGGGGCGGCTATTTATAGCCTAGGGAGCAGCCCGACATGATAAGACATAAATGCCCTCAATGATATGACCGTTAGGTGGATAAGATATTTTGGGACAGTGGCGGCAAGAAGACAAAGAACGGTCGGAAATTTGACTCTCAAATTCCTCGGGGCTATCATGTTCCTCCTTTGTAGGCAATCCAGATGGCGAATTTCTAACTCCTCGGTCGAACAAATTCCTCGTGACCGGAAGAACTTCGTCTCACATCTTTGAAGAAATTGACTGAGCTGTATGAGATTTCAAAGGCTTCACTCGAAGGGATTGGTAGGTGTAGGATTTTGAGTTGAGCATCACATGGAAATTTTTCCTTAGTATTTCCTCGACCCCCTTTAATAGTACGGTGTTTCCTATGACTCAAGAAAGAGAAAACGAAACTACGAAAACAAAAGTCTTCACGCTTCATGTTCCTCAAATGAATACCAAGTCTTCAAGGTCACACCAATTTCTTCACTTTCAAAGTCTTCAGAATATCAAAGTCTTCAGTCGAAGAACTTCATTTTTAGGGGTCGACTTTCTCTATAAATATCAAACTCCTTATAGACTTATAGACCTGTGTACACTCATAAACACATTAGTCCCTTAACCTATAAGTCTTCAATACACCAAAATCACTAAGGGGCACTAGATGCACTTACAATCTCCCCCTTTTTGGTGATTGATGACAATATAGGTTAAGTTTTCAACGGGGATAAACATATGAAGTGTAAATACTGATATTGAGGAATTTGATTGCAAGATATAGAAGAACTCCCCTTGAAGATGTGCATAGTGAGGAATTTTGCTTTTGAGGCATTGCACATTTGAAGAGTTGAATCATGGAGATCTCCCCCTATATCTTGTAATTTATACACGCATTTGACATATAATATGAAGAATTTGAAATGCATGATGAAATATGGTGACTGATGTAGTTCAGCATGCGTGTATTAACATATAATGAGGAATAAGCATGCAAAGGAACACATCAAAAGTATCAGAGCACCATCAGGTTTAAGATTACAACTCGATCCAATAAAGTTTCAGAAGAACGAGAGTTGTAACTTAGCAAAAAAACGCCCATATAGTAGACCCGCTTGAAGACTAACTCGCATTTCTCCCCTTTGTCATCAAATGACCAAAAGGATTGGCGAGGACTAACGCCTGAAGAATTTCAAGTTGATGAAGGGCGCCTTGCGTTGTCGGGTCGGTTGTCGTAGTAGGGCCTGCCGCAGTGTCGCCCAAGTCTTCATTTTCATCGATGTGTCGCGATGAAGAATAGGAGCTGGCTACCAAGGAAGGAACCTTGACCTTCTTGAATTTCTTGGTGGAGGTACAGACCAGTCCAATTCTTCCTTGAGACCCATTGTCTTCAGTTCTTCTGCGCTGTAGACATTAGAAATAACAGCCCAGGTGTGGTTGAAGGTTTCATGGAGGTAGTATTGGTTTTTCTTCACTGCATTGTGTGTTGAGGTCATGTTGTGAATAATTGAACCAAACTGACACTTGACCCATTTATGATTGCGATCAACCTTCTGATGAAGACTGAGGAGTAACTCATGATCAGTCATCACCCTGGGTGCCGTGGCTTGAGGATTTTGCTTGGCTGATGTATTGGCGGCAGAGTCATGTGTGGCAGAGTCATCATTGGTGGAGTAGGATGCAGCTTTGCGAAATTGACCATCCAATGGACGAATGCCTTCATCTATCACAGCAGTTGCCTTGCCCTTGTCATCAGCTGAGGAAAATGTCCGTTTGAGGACTTCAATTGGAGGCAAGTAGCTACAGTGGTTCAGAGTATCAGCCTTATAGTTGAGTGAAGACCTTGTCCCGATGAACCTCATAATCCATGGTGCATAAGGCTTCAGCTCAAAAGGTGACATAGCAATGTTTGCCAGAGTCCTCATGAAGAAATCATGGAAGTTGACGGGAACGCCATGAATGATATTGAAAAGCATATTCTTCATGATGCCAACGACTTCTTCATCATTTGAGTCGTGGCCTTTGATAGGACTCATTGTCTTCGTCAGAATGCGATAGACAGTCCGAGGCACATACAGTAATTCCTTGACGAAGAATTTGGTTCGAGGTGCCTGTCCTGGCTTCAAAGGCTTCATCAGCACTTGCATGTAATGATTTGAAAGCTCAGGTTCGTTGTAGATGCAACGAGCACCATCAAGGGGAGGACTGAGTGGGAGGGCACGAAGCAATTCAGTTGCTGGTGCCTTGTAGTGAGTATTTTCTGTCATCCAGTCCAATACCCATGAGTTCACATCTTCAGAATCTCCGGTGATGTGCAGCGTCGCATAGAATTGAAGAATGAGTTCTTCATTCCAATCACAGATGTCAGTGCAGATATTCAGCAATCCTGCATCATGAAGAACACTAAGGACTTGCTCGAAGTCTGGCAGAGATTCCATGTCCACATGAGGAATATGTGCATGATCGAAGACTTTGTCTTTGTTGAATAGCACAAAGGAATAGAAGTTGGCTTGACTAGCAGTCCAGAAACGCCTCTTCCTTATGCGAGCAGAGTCATATGGGTTGTAGTCAGTGAAGAATACATGCTCGCCTAAGAAATCTTCAGCCTTGAACTTTTGCTTCGTTGAGAATGGATTCTTTGACTTTAGCAGTGGAGTGTCAGTGAGTTGCATCACGACCTCAGGAATCGCAATCTCAGGTTCTTCAGGCTGAGGAATTTCTGGTTCCTCTTCATATGCGATCTGCGTGTTCATAGGATCAGCAAGAAGAGGTTCTTCAAAGACACTAGTGGCTGGAATTTCTTCATGCACGGATGAGTTGGGATGAGTTTCTTGAGCCCATTTGAACCGTTGGTGCAGGGACCGAGGAATCTGTTGGATTGGGGTGAAGAGTGGAGAATTGGGATCTGACTTTCCCAAAAGTCATCGTTCATCCAAGCGTGGTGCATCCAATATCCACGTCTTCGTCTTCAATTTCCTCAACACCAGCCTCTTCACTGTGAACCGAGGCATAGGCGAGGAAATGATTGGTGTTGAAGGGATTGCATCCACTTCAATTTCTTCATCAATCTGCTCTGACGAAGCAGCAGAATGATTTTCTTCATCAGATCCGCTTGGGATCTCATACTCTTCACCAAAAGGAACAAGGTCCTTTGATGGAATGGAGGAAATTAGAACATCATCGATTGGATTTTCAAAAGAGCTTGTCATAGGCTTCATTTTCTTCGGGCCTGAAGAATTTGAAGCAGCTGATGCTTTCCTTTTCTTCACTGCAGCTCGCTTTGCAGCCTTGGTCTTCTTCACATCAGATGTAGATGGAAGGATTGGAGTTGGTGTAGGCGCGGGAGGAGCTGAGGAATCTGGTTGAATTTCCTCAGGAGCAACTGATGCAGTTGCCCTGACTTCTTCAGTTTCTTCAGGTGCACCACTAGTGGATTCCCTGGTAATTTCTTCAGCGGCTGGAATGGAGTCATCAGCCCTGGAACTAGCATTGTCTTCAGCAGGCTGAAAATCATCAGCGGTGCTGGCATGTTCTTCAGCAGGCTGAGCAGAGGCTCCAGCCTGAGGAATTTCTTGTTGCGTTGGGGCTGCAACATTTGTGAACTTCTTTGTCAGATTGACAAATCTGACTTTGGCTCCTTGCCAATCAGCATAATAGGCATCAAAGTTATCACTTAGGGCTTTGATTTCAGACTGGATCTTGAGGAGTTCCTCAGTTGTCATTCTGACAACGTTTTTCCTCAGGAACTTCTCTTTCCTGAATTGAGCCTTCTTGATCTGCCTTGCCTTCTCAAATTTCCATTTCTCTTCAGAGATGAAATGGATCAGCAGGTGACTTTGTCCAGGTGTCAGATGAAAATCAGGCATAGGTGTCTCTGGATCCTTGTGCCAGAGATCAATGTACTCGAGGATCGCCCTTGGATCCAAAAGCAGTGGCACGGGTGTGCCTTTGGCTCTAGCGGCCCTTTCTTGTCGGTCTCTGATGATTTCTGCAAGTTCGTCATCATCAGCTTCATCATCAGATGGCACTTGGAAGGTGACCTATTTCTTCTTCGGACTTGGCCGAGGACCTCGTCCAGCAGTTGCCTTTTTCTTCAGCAGAGTGGGGCCTGATGAAGAATTTGGTGCAGCTGAGGAACTTGCTGAGACACCAGAGGCAATAGAGATGCCTGCAGTCCTTTGGCACGTGGCCAGATGCACAGGTGTTGAGGACTTTGGAGGAGCTGCTGAGGACTTTGTAGGAGCTGAGGATTTGGGAGGAGCAAGAGCAGCATGAGGAACTGGCCGTGAGGGCATTGAAGATTCTGGCCGTGAGGGCATTCTTGAGGATTTTGGTCGTGAGGGCACTTGTTGGTGAAGCACTTGGCTTGTCGCTGGCTTCTTTGCCATTGATCTTCTGTGGCTGAGCAGGGGCCTCGATGGCAGCAGCGATGTGAGTCTTCATTGAATTTCCTCACCGCTTCTTTGGCTTGTCTCGCCAACTTGGCTTGGCACTTGGCCCATTCTTCAGAAAGTTCTCACCACGCTTGATGCTGGTGGGGTCAGCTTCTTGGCCAAGTGCCAATGGAGCTCTTGGGCATGGAGGATTGGTCTGAATTTCTTCATGTACTTTGGAGTAATATATCTGTACTCCCTCCATTCCCTTGCCCATCTCCTTTCAATCCTCTGAATGCGCACCTTGCGCTGATTTTTGTTTTCCTTGCCAAACTTGGCTTCATCAGGTGTGCAATAGTCAGCGTATATGTCCTCAGGTATCTCGAAAGCAGTCATGACCTCAGGCCTCTTTCCTCTTTTCTGTGGCTTCTTTCCTTCTTCCATATTCTTCAGCTGAGGAATTTGAACAATCGAATTCTCTGAAGAAGTATGCAACTTTTCTTCGAGGAACGCTGCAAATGAGTTAAGTTGATGAGAACCTAGTGATTCAGCAGCGGACATGAGTACCTGTGAACAGAGTATAGTTGCGAGGAATTTGGAGAGGTCATATGCGTTCTCAGAAGGTTTTTTTAAAAAGAACTAGTTTGAGGAATTTGACCAGATGAGCCTTGAAGAATTTCACTAAGCGATCTTTGTCTTAGGTTCTAGAGTTGTATAGATCGAGGATCCACACAATTGAGGAATCTTGAAGAAAATCATTGCTTAGAGAAACGAATCAAGAGCATATTTCGTTTGAGGTGTTCATATGTGTGAAGATTTGAAGAATAAACACCTTTGAAGATTTTAGGAAGGTTTGAGAATCAAAGCGAGTAATAAAAGTAACTTTTAATTACCCGAAATGAAGAAACGATTTAACCGAGAAGTGTAGATTAGAAGTTAAATCAGTTCAGATCTCCCACGCCCTAACTCGGCGGAGGAAGACAACTACGGCGGCGGCAGAGTGAAGATTTCCGCGGTCGGCGCGAGTACGACGACGACGAGGTCGTGGCAGTGAAGCTCTTCCTCACCGGCGACGATGGAGTAGCGGTGGCGCTAGGGTTTGAGAAGCTCGAGCGAGAGAGAGAGAGAACGGTCGAGCGGAGTAAAGGAAGTGAGGAAGGGGAGAGGGGTTATATATAGCCATAGTGAAAAACCATTCGCCCGAAGATTTTGGACGAACGTGCCCCTGGCCCTTCTCATTCGCTTGACATGTGTCACCCACGTACTGAAAAGTGGAGATTGTGTTAGATCGTGGGTGAATAGATAAGTTTATCGTGGGATGCGGAACGGTTTGAGCGGCAAAGCCGAAAATTTGGATAAGATAAGTTAAAAGTTCCGTTCGCAATTTCTTCAGCTGACAAGGACACAGTGAAGATTTTGAACGAGTTTCAAATAGAACGCACATGAAGAATTTGTGAATAGCTTGGGTTGAGTATAGCATAGAGGGGGAAGGGTCCGATCACATTCACTTAGCAGAAAAAGCAACTTGAAGAAATAGCCATAAGTGAATGCTGTAGAGGACATAAACCCATATATATATATATATATATATATATATATATATATATATATATATATATATATATATATATATATATATATATATATATATATATAGTCAATGAAGAAAGACAACGGAAACAGTGAAGATTTTGCAAAGTTGAAGAATTTGAAAACTGAAGAATTTCAAAACGAGGAAAAACTCAAATTGAAGATTTTCAATTTTGGTGGTGGCGTGTCCCACCGTATAATAATGATGATTTCAGACACGCGTACAATTGTCGAGGGTTACGAGAATCAAATTCTTCATTAATTTCTTCACACTTAGAGTGTTATTCTTCATTGATTGAAGAAAAACGTTTCTTCATGTGTTGCACATCTAAGTCATCAATTTTGCATAAGTGTCAGGATGTGTGTCCTTTTCTTCGAAGATTCTAAGATATTTAGCTCACACCGCAACTTGCTAAATCTCTTCTCATCCAAGGGCTTTGTGAAGATATCGGCCAGCTGTTCTTCAGTCTTCACATGCTCGATGGAGATGTCGCCCTTCAACACATGATCACGAAGAAAATGATGATGAATCTGAATGTGCTTTGTCTTCGAGTGCTGAACTGGGTTGTGAGCAATCTTGATGGCACTCTCATTGTCACAGTAGAGAGGCACATTCTTCACGTTGATGCCGTAGTCCTTGAGAGTTTGCTTCATCCATATCAATTGAGCACAACAAGAGCCAGCAGCAATGTACTCAGCTTCCGATGAGCGGTGATACGCAGTTCTGTTTCTTCGAGGACCAACAGACCAAAGATCGTCCGAGGAAATGACAAGTACCAGATGTTGACTTGCGGTCCACACGATCACCAGCATAGTCAGAGTCAGAATATCCAATGAGATCAAACGTAGAGCCCTTGGGGTACCATAATCCTAGTGTTGGTGTGTGAGCTAGATATCGAAGAATATGCTTCACAGCCTTATGGTGTGATTCCTTTGGTGTAGCTTGAAATCGGGCACACATGCAAACACTAAGCATTATATCTGGCCTAGATGCACATAAGTACAATAGAGAACCAATCATGGAGCGGTATACCTTCTGATCGAAGTCAATACCATTTTCATTAGTGCATAGATGGCCATTTGTGGGCATAGGAATTTTGACGCCTTTGCAATCTTGCATGACAAATTTCTTCAGAACATCTTTGAGGTATTTCTCGTGAGATATGAATATGCCATTGTGTTGTTGACGAATTTGAAGACCTAAGAAGAATTTCAATTCTCCCATCATAGACATTTGATATTCTTCACTCATCATATAGGCAAATTCATCACTATAACGTTGGTCAGTACAACCAAAGATAATATCATCAACATATATTTGGCACACAAACAGTTCACCATCATATGATTTAGTAAAGAGAGTAGGGTCGAGTGAACCGGGTGTGAAGCCATTCTTCACGAAGAATTCCTTCAATGTATCATACCACGCCCGTGGGGCCTGTTTGAGGCCATAGAGGGCCTTGTTGAGTCTGAAGACTTTGTCGGGATTCTTTGGATCTTCAAAACCTGGGGGTTGAGCAACATATACTTCTTCCTCAAGCTTACCATTGAGGAATGCACTTTTCACATCCATTTGATATAAAGTGATATTATGATGGTTAGCATAAGCAAGTAATATGCGAATAGCCTCAAGTCTAACAACAGGTGCAAAAGTTTCATCAAAATCAATTCCTTCAACCTGTGTGTAGCCTTGAGCTACAAGTTGTGTCTTATTCCTCACCACAAGGCCATTTTCATCTTGCTTGTTGCGGTAGATCCACTTTGTGCCAATGATATTATACTTGCGAGGATCTGGACATTTGACCAGTTCCCAGACATTGTTGAGCTCGAACTGATGTAATTCTTCTTGCATTGCCTGAATCCGCTCAGGCTCCAGAAATGCTTCATCTACCTTAGTGGGCTCTGTGATAGAGACAAAAGCATAGTGCCCACAAAAGTTAGATAAATGTGAAGCTTTTGAGCGTGTGAGAGGACCTGGCGCTTCAATGTCATTGATGATCTTGTCAACTTGCACTTCTTTTGCAACGCGAGGATGAGCTGGTTGCCGTCGAGGAATTTGATCAACATTTTCTTCAGCACCATTTTCTTTAGCATTATCTTGGTGCATCAGCTCGGCGTTCTTGGCGTTTCGGAATGAATTCTTGACATATTCTTGAAGAGGAATTACATCCTCAGTAGCCTTGAACTTGATAGATTCCTCTGGTGCTGGTTCATCTATCACAGAAGGTAGGTGCTCTCTTTGCGAGCCATTAGTTTCATCGAACCGCACATCTATAGTTTCAACAATCTTGTGAAGAGCGATGTTGAAGACTCTGTAGGTGTGCGAGTCCTTTCCGTAACCAAGCATAAAACCTTCATGTGCTTTCGGTGCAAATTTAGCATTGTGATGAGGATCTCTAATCCATCATTTAGCACCGAAGACTTTGAAATAACTCACATTGGGTTTCTTGTCAGTGAGGAGTTCATAGGCAGTCTTCTTGAAGAATTTGTGAAGATATACTCTGTTGATGATGTGACACGCGGTATCAATTGCATCAATCCAAAAACGACGAGGCGTTTTGTATTCATCAAGCATAGTGCGAGCCATCTCAACAAGATTCTGTTCTTGCGCTCCACGGCGCCATTTTGCTGAGGAGTATAGGGAGCAGATAACTCATGAGTAATACCAAGTTCATCAAGATAGTCATCAAGACCGAATTCTTGAACTCAGTTCCATTGTCACTCTGATGTGCTGATCTTCACACCAAAGTTGGTTGAAGCCCTCGAGGAAAATCGTTTGAAGACTTCCTGCACTTCATGTTTGTAAGTAACAATGTGTACCCATGTGTAACGAGAGTAATCATCAACAATAACAAAGCCATATAGAGATGCATCATTAGTGACTGCTGAGTAATGATTAGGACCAAAGAGGTCCATGTGAAGCAATTCGAATGGACGAGTAGTGGTCATGATAGTCTTATTTGGATGCTTGGCCTTGGTCATTTTCCAGCTTCACAGGCTCCACACAAGTGATCCTTGAGGAATTTGACATTCTCAATGCCAATGACATGCTTCTTCTTTGCAAGCGTGTGCAAATTCCTCATGCCTGCGTGACCAAGTCGTCGATGCCATAGCCAGCCTTCTGAAGCTTTTGCAAGTAGACACACGGCTGGTTGTGGTCCTGTAGAGAAATCAACAATATACAAGTCTCCTCTCCTAAAGCCTTCGAAGACTTTGGAATTGTCAGCTTCCATGATCACAACACAGCGATACTTGCCAAAGACAACAACCATATCAAGATCACAAAGCATTGATACTGACATGAGGTTGTATCCTAAGGACTCAACAAGCATGACTTTGTCCATGTGTATGTCCTTAGAGATCGCAAACTTACCAAGACCCAATACCTGACCTTTGGCCTTTGTCAGCAAAGATGATATGCTTCAGATGTGACGGTGATAAGGGAGCATCCATCAATAGATTCTTGTCACCAGTCATGTGATTTGTACATCCACTATCAAGGGCCCACTCATTGTCTTTGGGTTGATCATCCTGCAGATGGATTAGTGCAACTTACGATCTCATATACTTCATCAATGAAGAATATGATATCAATTTCATCAGATGAATTTCATCGAGCAGATAACAGATAAGCAAGATGAGGGCGTGTGAAATGAAAGTTCATTTCTTCATGATTAGCCTGCGTCCTTTCAGGCATTTTTGTCAGGCCCCCAACAAATTCTTCAGACGTTAAAGCACGTCTGGAGACCTGACCCTGCAGAAGAGATTAGTTCCTTTTCTTCACCACCCACATCTGAAGGGGTGGCAAAGAGTTCATCACTCTGCGAGCTCCATATGAGAATGGTGGCATAGAGGCCAATCCATTTCGTTTCACATAAGAGGGGTTAGGGTAAGCATATGAATAAGCAGAGAAATTCTTCGAGGACTTATGAACATATTGGTTTGAAGAATAATGCACATATTCATAGCCCTTAGCTCTACCCTGCGAAACAGAGTTGTTAGCACGATGATAATCATATGAGGACTTTGATCCATGTGAGAAATTTGGTCCGTATGAGGACTTGGATCCATATGAAGAATTGGTCCAAATGAAGAGTTTGATCTGGGGTTCCTATTCTTCACAGGTGGTGTCATGAGGACATTCACCTGAAGACTTTCAAGGCACTTCTTGGGAACCCAGATTTTCTTCATAGGGGAACCGTTCCTGCAGTTAGTGCCAACATATCTAGCAAATACTTCACCATTCTGATTTTTGAACAGTTTATAGTTGGAGTCAAATGACTCATCAGAAGAATGAGGAGATTCACATGTAAAGCCAGATAAGTTAGATGGATCAACTGGAGGTCCCTTTGCAGCAACCCATGAGGTTTTGGGGTACTGCTCAGGTTTCCAATATGTTCCATCAGCATTGAGTTTCCTCTCAAAGGCAATACCCTCTTTCCTAGGGTTCTGTTGAGGATCGCTTTTAAGCACATCACAAAGAGTCGATGCCCTTTGAGGCTTTTGTACATGCCTGTCATGTACAATTCCTTCAGCCCTGCATCGTCAGTGATACTAGCAATGTCCTCAGATGAGGAATTAGTGATAGCAGAGGCGGGTGAAGAATTTGTAACAATTGAAGCATTTGAACATTCACGTGAAGAATTAGCAGATTTACGTTCAATGCACTTTAAGCATGGAGGAACAAATTCTTCCTGAGAAGCGCTGATTTGTTGAGCAAGTAATGAATCATGCTCCTTCTGAAGATCTTCATAACTCACTCTTAGCTTCTCAAGATCTTGCTTTCTTTGAAGAAATTCATAAGAAAGTTTCTCATGATCAGACAAGAGAGTGTTATGATGACCTTGAAGGCTGTCAAACCTAGACTGAAGTCTCTGAAGATTTTCAGTCAGGGCTTTAGTGCGATCCATTTCTTCACCTAACATATCATCACTTTTACCTAACATGTTTTGAACCTTTTCCAAGGCATGTTGTTGTTTGGTGGCAATACAAACAAGCTTGGTATAGCTATGTTCAATATCATCATCAGATCCATCATCATCAGATTCATCGTCACTATACTCGGATGAGGAACATTCGGTTACCTTGTCACCCTTTGCCATGAGACATGATGCAGAACATGATGATTCTGGTTCAAAAGTCATTGTTTTGAGAGATTCCTTGAAGTCCTCAAACCAAGGATCATGACGGGTTCGATGACCTTCATAGACGTCGAAGATTCGGTCCCAGATAAGCTTCGCATTGCAAAGATGCATAATGCGCTTGAATTCATCTCTAGATAGGCAGGAACAGATGATATCCTTCGCCATGATGTCAAGTCGAGTGTACTTGCGAATATCATCTGCGTTCGCCGTCTTGCACAGATCAGTAAGACCAATTTCAGTGACGGTCCACAGCTCGCTGTCCATTGCCATGAGGCGCTTCCTCATCATGGCCTTCCACTTGGGATAATCATGACCGTCAAAGATAGGGCATGTCACTTTCTTCATACCTGCGGTCGACATAACTAAAACTCCAGGTGGTTAAACCAAAATCACACAGAACAAGGGAGTACCTTGCTCTGATACCAATTGAAAGTGCGTTATATCGACTAGAGGGGGGTGAATAGGCGATTTTTATGAATTCTTCAATGAGGAATTTTCCGGTGAGGAAATTCCTAAGTGAAGAACTACTTGCAGCAGAATAAGTACTCAGAAGTAAGCATAAGAGAATGCGGGCATGGTCATCATGATGAAATGAAGACAATCAAAGAGTATGTAAAGCGTAAACACAGGATATCACAAGATGAAGACAAACAGATGAAGAATTGAACTGAGGAAATTGAGAAAGTCTTGATCAAAGTCTTCAAACACAGATATGAACGAACACTCAACACGAAGAATGAGGAAATGAAAGAGTTGAGGAAATAGAACCAGTTAGGTTGGTGAAGACAATGATTTGGTAGACCAGTTCCAACTGCTGTCTCGGTTATACGTCCTGGTTGGAGCGGCTGAGTATTTAAACTCGAGGACACACAGTCCGGACACCCGATCGCTGAGCACGCAGCTCAGACACCAAGTCCTCACGTATTCTCCTTGAACTAAGGTCACACAGACCTCGTCCAATCACTCGTGGTAAGTCTTCAGGCGACTTCCAAACCTTCACAGACTTGGTCACTCGGTGATCCACAATTCCTCTTGGATGCTCTAGACCATGACGCCTAACCGTCTGGAAGAAGCACAGTCTTCAAAGGTAACAAGCATCGGATCCACGCAGGATCAATCTCTTCAGTGATGCTCAATCACTTTGGGTTTGTAGGGTTTGGTTTTGGGTTTTCCTCACTCGATGATTTTCGCTCAAAGTCCTCGGAGGATGGGTTGCTCTCAAATGACAAGTGTCAAGTTCTCTCGGAGCAGCCAACCAGCTAGTGGTTGTAGGGGGCGGCTATTTATAGCCTAGGGAGCAGCCCGACATGATAAGACATAAATGCCCTTCAATGATATGACCGTTAGGTGGATAAGATATTTTGGGACAGCTGGCGCGCAGCACAGCAATGGTTGGAAATTTGACTCTCAAATTCCTCAGGGCTATCATGTTCCTCACTGTGTAGGCAATCCACACTGGCGAATTTCTAACTCCTCAGTCAGAACAAATTCTCGGTGACGGAAGAACTTCCTCTCATCCTTGAAGAAATTGGTGAGCTATATGAGATTTCCAAAGGCTTCACTCGAAGGGATTGGTAGGTGTAGGATTTTGAGTTGAGCATCACATGGAAATTTTTCATTAGTATTTCCTCGACCCCCTTTAATAGTACGGTGT
Organism: Aegilops longissima; assembly: GCA_021605205.1. Taxonomy (NCBI): domain Eukaryota; kingdom Viridiplantae; phylum Streptophyta; class Magnoliopsida; order Poales; family Poaceae; genus Aegilops; species Aegilops longissima. The sequence goes on from CM038681.1 coordinate 10,857,086, forward strand.
TTCCTATGACTCAAGAAAGAGAAAACGAAACTACGAAAACAAAAGTCTTCACGCTTCATGTTCCTCAAATGAATACCAAGTCTTCAAGGTCACACCAATTTCTTCACTTTCAAAGTCTTCAGAAAGTCTTCAGAATATCAAAGTCTTCAGTCGAAGAACTTCATTTTTAGGGGTCGACTTTCTCTGTAAATATCAAACTCCTCATAGACTTATAGACCTGTGTACACTCATAAACACATTAGTCCCTTAACCTATAAGTCTTCAATACACCAAAATCACTAAGGGGCACTAGATGCACTTACAATAAGGAGTTTTGTTCAAGGCTTTGCGGACATAGAGCCGATTGGATGCATGACACGCGGTGTTGATGGCTTCGGCCCAAAAGTTGTATGGAGACTTGAACTCCGCCATCATGGTTCTTGCCGCATCCATCAACGTCCGGTTCTTCCTCTCCGCTACACCATTTTGTTGAGGGGTGTAAGGTGCGGAATATTGATGCTTGATCCCCTCATCACTAAGAAACTCATCCAAGGTGTAGTTCCTGAACTCAGCGCCGTTGTCACTTCTTATCATCAAGATCTTTGCATTGTGTCGACGTTGGGCTTCATTTGCAAAGTCAATGACGGTTTGTTGGGTCTCACTCTTCCTCTTGAAGAAGTACACCCAAGTGTATCTTGAATAATCATCCACAATCACCAAGCAATACTTTCTACCTCCAAGACTATCAAAGGATGGAGGCCCAATGATATCCAAGTGAAGGAGCTCCAAAGGCCTTGAGGGAGTTCCGGACTAGGGGGTGTCCGGATAGCCGAACTATCATCATCGGCCGGACTCCAAGACTATGAAGATACAAGATTGAAGACTTCGTCCCGTGTCCGGATGGGACTTTCCTTGGCGTGGAAGGCAAGCTTGGGGATACGGATATGTAGATCTCCTACCATTGTAACCGACTCTGTGTAACCCTAACCCTATCCGATGTCTATATAAACCGGAGGGTTTTAGTCCGTAGGACGAACAACAATCATACCATAGGCTAGCTTCTAGGGTTTAGCCTCTTTGATCTTGTGGTAGATCCACTCTTGTAACACACATCATCAATATTAATCTAGCAGGACGTAGGGTTTTACCTCCATCAAGAGGGCCCGAACCTGGGTAAAACATCGTGTCCCTTGTCTCCTGTTACCATCCGACTAGACGCATAGTTCGGGACCCACTACCCGAGATCCGCCGGTTTTGACACCGACATTGGTGCTTTCATTGAGAGTTCCTCTGTGTCGTCGCCGATAGGCCCAATGGCTCCTCCGATCATCAACAACGACGCGGTCCAGGGTGAGACTTTTCTCCCCGGATAGATCTTTGTGTTTGGCGGCTTTGCACTGCGGGCCAATTCGCTTGGCCATCTGGAGCAGATCGAAAGCTATGCCCCTGGCCATCAGGTCAGATTTGGAAGTTTAAACTATACGGCCGATATCCGCGGAGACTTGATCTTCGACGGATTCGAGCCGCAGCCAAGCGTGCCGCACTGTCTCGATGGGCATGATCTAGCTCTGCAGCCGAACAGTGCCCTGGAGGCCGCACCAGTATCCACTCTGGCCCTTAATCCGGAGGTGGATTCCCCGACCGAGGACGGGTGGTTGGACACCGCCTCGGGGGCTACAATCTCTACGGCGATCGAGCCGAACTCCATCCCTGTCCTTTGCAAAGACTCCTACTCCAGGGCGCCGGACTCCTCTCCGGACTCCGAACCCTCCGCGCCCTTGCCGATCGAATCCGATTGGGCGCCCGTTATGGAGTTCACGGCCGCGGACATCTTTCAGCACTCGCCCTTTGGCGACATCCTGAATTCACTAAAGTCTCTATCTTTATCCGGAGAGCCTTGGCCGGATTACGGTCAGGAAGGTTGGGATGCGGACGACGAAGAAATTCAACGCCCACCCACCACCCACTTGGTAGCCACTGTCGACGATCTAACCGACATGCTAGACTAAGACTCCGAAGATATCGGCGGTATGGGCGGCGATGCGGAGGCGACCAAGACCCAGCGCCTACTGAGGCCTTTGGAAGGCCACCTCGTCATATGACATATATATGGTGGACATCCCAAAAGATGGGAACGACGATGGAACAATGGAGGATGACCCCTCAAGAAGCAGCCCAAGCGCCCGGCGTCGTGGCGCTAAATACCGCCACAGCAAGAATGAAGATTCCGGCACGGAGATAACAATACATCGGACGGTGCGGAGACAATCCACTCAGCAAGATCCAGCGCAGGGAAGATGGAGGCGCCAACCCTCACGAGAGGCGGCGGAAGAAGAGGTAGAGGATTATATGCCTCCTCCGAAGGCGAAGCAAGCCTCGGCGACAATGAATTCGTCGTGCTCGAGAATCCCGTCGAACAAGAGCGTTTTAGACGAGGCTTATAGCCACGGCGAACAGCCTCAAGAAAAAGCTGCAACAGCTTAGAGCTGATCAAGACCTGCTAGCCGACAGATGGACTGAAGTCCTCGCGGCCGAAGAGCATGAGCTCGAACGCCCCTCCAAAAGCTACCCTAAACGCAAGCTGCTCCCCCGATTAGAGGAGGAGGCTTACGAACCCGCATCACCAGGAGACAATACGGCTGACCGACCACCCCGTGGTCGCGACAGAGAGGCTTCTAGGCCCTTCACTAGAACCGTACCCCGGCATCGCTCAAAAAGCACACGGCCAAAGGGGAACGCTCCGGACCTGCGAGATATATTGGAGGACAAGGCAAGACAATCAAGATCGATCTATGGATCGCGTGGGCGCCCCACGACACGTGATGACAACCGTCGCGCCGGACACAGTAAGTCCGGCCGGGCCGAACAAAACAGACCAAGCTCTTTTGAGCTCCGTCGCGATATCGCCCAGTACAAAGGCGCCGCACACCCACTATGCTTCACAGACGAAGTAATGGATCATCAAATCAACGAAGGGTTTAAACCCGTCAATATTGAATCCTATGATGGCACAACAGACCCCGCGGATTGGATCAAAGACTATCTCCTTCACATCCACATGGCCCGCGGTGACGATCTTCACGCCATCAAATACCTCCCCCTCAAGCTTAAAGGACCAGCCCGACATTGGCTCAACAGCTTGCCGGCAGAGTCAATTGGGAGCTGGGAGGACACGAAGCCGCATTCCTCGATAACTTCGGGGCACTTATGTGCGACCACCAGACGCCGATGACCTAAGCCACATAATTCAGCAGCCAGACGAATCGGCCAGACAATTCTGGACACGGTTCTTAACCAAGAAAAACCAAATCGTCGACTGTCCGGATGCGAAGGCACTCGCGGCCTTCAAGCATAACATCCGCGACGAGTGGCTTGCCTGGCACCTAGGACAGGAAAAGCCAAAATCCATGGCAGCCCTCACATCACTCATGACCCGCTTCTGCGCGGGTGAGGACAGCTGGCTAGCACGCAGCAACAACCTCAGCAAAAATTCTGGCAGTCCGGACTTCAAGGACCAAAACGGCAGGCCGCGTCGTAACAAAAACAAACGCCGCACTAACGGCGACAATATTGAGGATACGGCAGTCAATGCCGGATTCAAAGGCTCTAAACCCGGTCAGCGGAAAAAGCCATTCAAAAGAACTACTCCGGGTCCGTCCAATTTGGACCGAATACTCGACCGCTTGTGCCAGATACACGGCACCCCCGAAAAGCCAGCTAACCACACCAACATGGACTGTTGGGTATTCAAGCAGGCAGGCAAGTTAATTGCCGAAAACAATGACAAGGGGCTGCATAGCGATGACGAGGACGAGACCCAACCGCCGAACAATAGAGGACAGAAGGGTTTCCCCCCACAGGTGCGGACGGTGAACATGATATACGCAACGCACATACCCAAAAGGGAGCGGAAGCGTGCTCTCAGGGATGTCTACGCGATGGAGCCAGTTTCCCCGAAGTTCAATCCATGTCCTCCTGCCCGATCACTTTTGACCGAAGGGACCACCCCACCAGCATCCGCCATGGCGGATTCGCGACCGGTCCTAGACCCAATCGTCGATGGATTTCACCTAACGAGTCGATGGACGGCGGCAGCAGCCTGAACCTGCTTTACGAGGATCAAAGTCGCAAAATGGGCATAGACCCCTCAAGGATTAAACCTACCAAAACGACCTTTAAAGGCGTCATACCAGGTGTAGAAGCCAATTATACAGGCTCAATTACTTTGGAAGTGGTGTTGGATCCCGGATAACTTCGAGTGAGGAGTTAATCTTGACATAGTCCCGTTCATGGCGGCTATCATGCCTTGCTCGGACGTACCGCATTACAAAGTTCAGCGGTGCCACACTACGCATACCTCGAGCTCAAGATGCCAGGCCCTCGAGTCATTACGGTCAAGCGGAAACACCGAGCGTTCTTCCACACGGAGGAACATACAGCGGCTCTCGCGGCAGAAGTGCAATGCAGCCTCTTAAGGCAATTATCGAATCCGGCCGTTAAGCGGCCGGACACAGCCAAGCGCGCCCGGAGTAACTTACAACAAGACCACCTGGCACATTCCGAGCACGCGTAGCAGTGCGGCCCCAACCCCAGCTCCTGCGAAACGTCAAAGCAGGTCCTTCGCGTACACCATTACGCTCTGAAGATACCATGGGCATGGGGAGAGGGGCACGACCACGATAAACCCTGACTGCGGCTCAACCACACGGGGGCTCTCAAGTGTGTCGTTCCTTTTCTTTTCTTTTTACCTTCTACTTTTTACACAGGACTCCGTTTGTCGAAGCCCATGTCAGCAGCAGACCTGCCGAACTCACGATGCAACAGCCAGGGAAGGATAAAGGCTACAACGAATATACAGGTGGTCTCCATTACGAGCATTTTCATACACCAATCTGCAGCCTACCCCTGGAGGGGGACATGTTTAACAGTCTCATACCTTGCTTATCGCACTATTTGTATCGTTCTGCATTCGTAGCTTTTCGTTGAATAAAACAATGCAGCACCTTTTTTTTTATAATTGCATTTCTTTTTCATACATATGTTCATTTACGACATGTTGCATCCGTACACTTTGGTATGGCTAATATACACCAGGGGCTTATGTTTCCCGCGTTATGGTGTGATGAGTCCGAACACTTTCACAAGTGCGGCACCCCGAACTTATAGCACTATATGCATCGGCTCTGAATCATGTCTTGGGTCAATAGTTGGGTTTGCCCGGCTCCCGTGTTTTGGTACCTTACGTTCCGTTATATCGGCTAAGGTAGCACCGGGAGAACCACTGCGATTCCGCCCCAGTTCGGCTGGGTTAACGCCTCAGTGGAGAAAGCTAAAACTGACCGTCATGATGAGGCGAGAGACCGGTCGCTGTTCGAGAGGTTTTTTACGAGTCCTTAAAGACTTATGCCGCTTAGAGCGAGGAGCCCGATACTGTCCGGCCAAGGCGTGGATAGCGCCCCAAATTTGGCCTTCCGAAGACTAGGGGCTTCGCCGAAATTTAAAATTATAGAATTCTATGGCTAAGTGAGAGTGTTCAAGCATTATAAGTCCGGTTGCCTTGTTCGCTGTGTTGAGCGCCTCCCTAGATGGACCCAAAAATGGGAACAAGAGCGCTCAAGTTTATCCCGAACACCCCACTTTCGTGGCATGGGGGCTGAAGCCGACGACTTGCCATCTCTCGATTTGATAAACAGCCACAGAAGGTAATATTTTAAATTAACAAGCGTTGCTTAGCGCATATGAACTAAGTTTTCAGCGCAGGATAACAAAATGCGAGTCTACTCAAATATTACATCTTTGGAGCACTCACCCGCAATAGTCTGGCGCCCTTCAACACACTCTTATAATACATCTCGGGCATGCGATGCTCCTTGCCCTCCGGTGGCGGGTCCGTCCACGAGCTTACAGGCATCCATCTTGCCCCAGTGCACCTTCTTGCGGGCAAGGGCCCGACAGGCACCCTCGATACAAGCGGAATGCTTGATAACTTCAACCACAGCACGCATGCACCAGCCGCCCGCACCAGGGCGAAGTAGCTCCGGGCATGGCCTCCTTAGGCCATAGCCGAACTATGAGGCCCTTCATGGCCTGTTCGGCTGCCTTGTGGAGCTCGACCAGCTGCTTCAGCTGGTCGCTAAGGGCACGGATGGCGGCCTCGACATCTCGAGACCGAAGACCTTCTCCATTGAGCTCCCTCCTCGGCCCGGTAGAATGCGGCAGCATCGGACACGCTGAGGAAATCTGCGAACATACGAGAGCTCCAATTCGGGTAAGCAACAGGTAATTAACACTCGCATGCTTACTCTGCATGAAAATGCCATACCGCTGCTATTTTCTTCACCGCCTCAATCTCTGGAGGGCCTTGTAGGCTTGGCCTTAGCGGCTTTGGCACTCTCAAGAGTCGTTGCAAGCTCAGACTCTCGAGTCTTGAGTCACCCTCAAGTTCTCATGTTTTTCACGAGATCCTGGAGCTCTTGCTGTACCTCTGCCACCCGCGCCTCCTGCTTCTCTCGCTCGGTGCATTCCGCGGCCGCATTACGTTCTGCTGCGGCCACCGCCTCCTTCAGGGTCGCCACCTCGTTAGTGGCCCCTACATTACCCACGCTATCCTTGTCATTTTTCTTGCAACCAAATCCTTTTCTGTAAGGTACAATTTTCATAAGGTATTACTCACCTTCTTTTTCCTCGAGCTGCTTCTTGGCATGACCGAGCTCGTTCTCGGACCACTCAAGGTTTTTCTTCAAATTATTGACCTCCGCAGTCAGTGCGGCGGAGGTCAGCAGCACAGCCAGCAATCCCATATTGACATATTTTTATGGCTCCTGCGTTTATCTTTCTAAAGATCCTCAGTCCGGCTTTTCTTTCCGAACACCGAACCGAGCATCAGGGGCTACTGTCTATGCGGTACCATTTTACATATATTGAAATTCTTACCTCAAAGCCTGTTAGAAGGCTATTGCAGGCTTCGGTCAGCCCGCTCTTGGCGAGCTGAACCTTCTGAATCACCGCACTCATAACAGTGCGGTGTTCCTCTTTGATGGAGGCGCCATTGAGCGCCTCCAGCAAATTATCCGGCACCTCCGGTTGGACGGAGGCAGCCGGCGTCTCGGTCTTGCCCTTCTTACGAAGGGGTCGCCCGCCGGACTCCGGAGCCACTGCGGCCTCCGGGGCTGAGTCCGGTGCACAGTCCGGGAGGGTGTCCTGCGACACCTCCGGGGCCTCCCCCTCCTGGTGGGTCCTTTTCTGGGATCCCACCTCGGCATCATCCGCGGCACGGGGGGTGGAGGCAGTCGGAAGGAATCCATATCCGACGCATCCAAGGACCCTTTCGGCAAGCAGGAAGATCATCCTTGGGCGGACTGCAGGGTTGTATGCGGCATTAGAAAGACGTTATGTGGCGAAAACAAAAACCTTGAGGTTATTCGGGAGTCCGGATACTTACGATCTCGCCAGGGGCTTGGCCCTTGGATGCCAGTCTTCGTCGTCGTCACTGGCGCCGGCGGAGCAGTCCGGAGGAAGAGTTTTTCCCTTCTTGGACCCTTCAGCCTCCCTTGTTGGGGAGGCCTTCCTTTTCTTTCCTCCCCCCGCTGGGGGAGAGGCTTTCTTCTTCTCCCCCTCACCTTGGTGGGAGGAGTCGGCCTCGGATTCATCATCCGATAGCACCTGGCAGGAACTCTTCCGAGTCCCGTGGCCGTCTTCTTGGCCTTCTTCTCGGCACCACGTGGGGTGCGGAGCCAAGCCCGTTAGGCGAGCGTCCGCTGGGTCCTCGGCAATGGGGCGGACAGGTAATCCGTTCGGCCTTCGCCAGCCATTCCTATCAAAGGCAAGGGGAGTTTAGATCCCGCATAGAGCCAAACTATGGAAAACAAGTGGTGAAATCACTTACCTCGTCAGCTGGACACTGCGAGCAGAATCCGCGATCTTCGGTAGCGGATGCGGGAGCTTCGGCGCCCTTGAACAGCACCTTCCAGACATCTTCGTACGTAGTGTCGAAGAGCCCGCTCAGGGTCTGGTGCTGCGCCGGATCAAACTCCCACATATTAAAGCCCCATTCTTGGCACGGGAGAATCCGCGGATGAGCATGACTGGACTACGTTGATAAGCTTGAGCTTCTTGTCCACCACTTACGGATACGAGGCTTGGAGTCGGTCAGCTCCTCCGAATCCCCATATTCGGCCACTCTCTTTCCAGGAGGAGAGCCGTGTGGGAATACCAGATCTAAATTCGGGGGCCGCTGCCCAATCAGGGTCACGCGGCTCGGTGATGTAGAACCACCCCGATTGCCACCCCTTGATGGTTTCCACGAAAGTACCCTCCAGCCACGTAACGTGGGACATCCTGCCCACCATGGCGCTCCCGACTCCGCTTGGCTGCCCTTCACAACCTTGACTTGACTTTGAAGGTCTTGAGCCTAAGTCAAGTGGGGCTGTATGCAGAGGAATGCCTCGCACACGACGATAAACGCCGAGATGTTGAGGATGAAATTCGGGGCTAGATCATGGAAATCTAGGCCGTAGTAGAACATGAGCCCCCGGACAAAGAGATGAAGCGGGAAGCCCAGTCCGCAGAGGAAATGGGGAAGAAATACTACCCTCTCATGGGGCCTGGGGTTGGGGACGAGCTCTCCCTCGTCGGGGAGCCGATGCGCGATGTTGCTGGATAGATATCCGGCGTCGCGCAACTTCTGGATCTGCCCCTCCGTGATGGAGGAGGCCATCCACTTGCCTCCTGCTCCGGACATAGTTGGAGAAGGTTGAGGTGAGGAGTGCGGACTTGGGCGCTGGAGCTCGAGTTCACGGGAATGGATGAGCAAAGGAGGAAGAAGGCGCAGGTAAAAGGGCTGGATCCTTATCCCCTTATATGGGCGGACAAAAACATGTGTCCCCACCGGCCTGGTAAAACTCGCTTATCTCCCAAGCGCCACAATCAATGGCGCGGTTGGGTTACCCACGTCCGTATTGATGGGAATCCCGGAATAAGGGGAACACGATCTCTGCCTCGACAAGACGTGCCAAGGAAACCGCTTCGCTAAACGCGCTGAGGTGGAACAGTAAAAACAATTTGAATAAAGGCTTGGTAGTGGTGCGACGTCACGCCACAAAATATGTCAGCAGATTGATCTTGTGTAATATTATTCTCTCTACGGTGGTATGTGGAATTTATTTTTGCGAGCGGACACTATCCTGATGTTCACAATCTTCTATAAATTATTAGGAGGAAGAACCCGCCTTGCAATGCCGAAGAAAATATGCGCGCGGACCCATCGTCATTGAAGCCTGGTTCAGGGAGACTCTTGAGGAGTTCGGACTAGGGGTGTCCGGATAGCGAACTATCATCATCGACGGACTCCAAGATTATGGAGATACAAGATTGAAGACTTCGTCCGTGTCCGGATGGGACTTTCCTTGGCGTGGAAGGCAAGCTTGGCGTCGGATATGTAGATCTCCTACCATTGTAACCGACTACTGTGTAACCCTAACCCTATCGGTGTCTATATAAACCGGAGGGTTTTAGTCCGTGGGGCGAACAACAATCATACCATAGGCTAGCTTCTAGGGTTTAGCCTCTTTGATCTCGTGGTAGATCCACTCTTGTAACACACATCATCAATATTAATCTAGCAGGATGTAGGGTTTTACCTCCATCAAGAGGGCCCGAACCTGGGTAAAACATCGTGTCCCTTGTCTCCTATTACCATCCGCCTAGACGCACAGTTCGGGACCCCCTACCCGAGATCCGCCGGTTTTGACACCGACAGGCCTCTTCGAGTAAATGATAGTCGTGGGAGGGTGAACCTTCTCATGTAGCTTTCCTTCGATACAAGCACTACAAGCACGATCTTTAGCAAAACTAACATTTGTTAGTCCATGAACATGGTCCCCCTTGAGAAGACTTTGCAAAGATCTCATATTGACATGGGCTAAACGGTGATGCCAAAGCCATCCCACATCAACTTTAGCTATTAGGCATGTCGCAGTCTTAGTGGGTCGCTCCGAGAATTAATCACATAGAGACCGTTCTCGACATGCCCAACAAAGGCTACTTTAAGAGTCTTGCTCCACAAGAGGGCCACGGTATCAATATCAAAGAAAAGTGACAAAGCCCATGAGTGCAAGTTGACGTACGGAAAGTAAATTGTATGCAAGGGACTCAACACGCATGACTTTCTTGATCGTGAGATCATGAGAAATGACAACCTTGCCAAGTCCCAATACCTTAGAGGATGAGGCATCACCCCACTCGACATTGGTGGGCATAGATGGAATCTTGTGCACGTCCACCACCAAGTCCTTGCTTCCGGTCATATGATTTGTGGCTCCACTATCGAGCAACCATGATCCCCCACCAGAAGCAAACACCTACAAGAAATCAATGCTTGGTTTTAGGTACCCATTTTGTAATGGGTCCTTTGATGTTAGTAACAAGGGTCTTAGGAACCCAAATAGACCACTCAATGTACTCATAGGGAGAACCAACAAATTTAGCATAAACATGTCCATCACTAGCACGACATAACACATAAGAAGGGTTAAAGTCGCCGGCTTTGTTGGAAGGGGTGGCATTGCCCTTCTTGACACCGCCACCCTTCACATTGTTCTTCTTCTCCTTAGAAGCACCCTCTCCCTCCTTCAAAAAAGTTTGCTTGAGAGGAGGAGGTCGTTTGGCCTTGTCATTCTTCTTATTGTTCTTGGACTTGGGTGCGAACACAATTCCTTCCTTGGCCACAACTTCCTTTTGATTGCTCAAAAGATCGTTGAAGTTCTTCTCACCTTGTATGCACGACACAAGGCCCTTTTCAAGTTGCTCCTTCAACTTTCCATTCTCCTCAACAAGATGCACATGCTCACAACAAGGGTTAGTAGCATTTGCATTATCAATTAAAACCATATGAGGAAAAGTGGCTTTCTCCTTGGTTAGCTTCACTTGGAGTTGATCATGAGACTCTTTAAGACTAGCATGAGTACCCTTCAAGGCCTTGTAAGCCTTGTCAAGTATATCAAACTCCTCCTTGAGTATAGCAAGATCAATCCCAAGTTTAGCCTTCTTGGAATTTAGCACATGAGATACAACAAGAGCATGATTGTCGGTGTCAAAACTGGCGGATCTCGGGTAGGGGCTCCCGAACTGTGCGTCTAGGTGGATGGTAACAGGAAACAAGGGACACGATATTTTTACCCAGGTTCGGGCCCTCTCGATGGAGGTAAAACCCTACTCCTCCTTGATTAATATTGATGATATGGGTAGTACAAGAGTAGATCTACCACGAGATCAGAGAGGCTAAACCCTAGAAGCTAGCCTATGGTATGATTGTTGTTCGTCCTACGGACTAAAACCCTCCGGTTTATATAGGCACCGAATAGGGTTAGGGTTACACAGAGTCGGTTACAATGGTAGGAGATCTACATATCCGTATCACCAAGCTTGCCTTCCATGCCAAGGAAAGTCCCATCCGGACACGGGACGAAGTCTTCAATCTTGTATCTTCATAGTCCAGGAGTCCGGCCAAAGGTCATAGTCCGGCTATCCGGACACCCCCTAATCCGGGACTCCCTCAGTAGCCCCCGAACCAGGCTTCAATGACAACGAGTCCGGCGTGTAGATTGTCTTCGGCATTGCAAGGCGGGTTCTTCTCCAAATCCGTGTCCCTGTTTGAATAGTGTCCGGCTTCTTGTAAACATCACGCTCCTTGGCTTCCACGCCCAATAATGGCTATCTTCCACGTGTTGAATGAATGCGAAAAGCCAGGGTATTTTTACATTTATCTCCCTAGCTGCGCAAATGAGCTGCCTATATAAGGGACGAGAATCTAGATCCAAATCACACCACCTTCCCTTCGCGAGCTTTCATCAGAGCGCATCTGACAGAAATCCATTCCATCATGGACAGTCGACACGGCTCCTCCTCTCGCCCTCCTAGTCCTTAGCCTGGAGATTGCGAGATGCTCCATCCCGCACAGCGAGTTAGTGACGCTCCAAACCAAGGGGTTTCTTCCCCCGGCCTTCATGGTTCCGGTTCGAGCCGGACTCGCCACCTATAAGGGCGGAAAACAAGCGGAGAGCGTCCCAGTCCTCCCGAGGAAGTGGGTATGCCTTGTCCCTTTTGATAAGAGGCTCAGATTTCCAATTCATCCGTTTCTCCGGGATCCCGGAGTTCTATGGCCTCGGTTGCACAACCTTACGCCTGCCTCCATTCTGCATATTGCGGGCCGTGGCCCTTTGCGAGCTGTTTTTGGGCATCGAGGCTCATTTCGCTGTGGAAGAGGTTGTTCGCCTCGTACCCGTTCTCAAGAGGGGTCGATATATCAAGTGGGCAGAGCGAACTATGGCGCATCGTCGGGACCGGATATCTATCCGGAACCCCGAAGAAGGCGTCCGAAGACTGGCCTTCGGAATGGTTTTATATAGAAGACGTCCCCCTGCCGGACCCTGTTCGGATTGGCCTCACGGAGATCAGTAATGATCCTCTGAAGAAACGCCTAAGCTGGCGTCCTCGGAGCCCCCAGAGGGAGAATGACAGGGACGTCCTTCACCTGATGAGCCGAATAAGGTTGTTGGCTCATTCCGGATTGACCATGATCGGGGTCATGGCCACATGCATTATGCGGGGAGTGCAGCCGCTCCAGTATAGGGGCCACCCCATGTGGGATTTCAACGGGGAGGATGATGCCACCCGTCATGGCCGTAAGGGGCCGGGATCGGTCGCTGATCTGATGAAGATCTTGTCCGCATTGTACAAGGGAGAAGAGGAAGAATTTCTTCGCGTCAATCGTCAGGACGGGTTTTCTATGAACAATCCTCCAAGCTGGGTAAGAGGACATTTCTTTATGCCCATCCGTTCCATATTCCCATAGTTAAGTACCTTATCTTGTGATTTTGACGCAGGAATTGCGCCGGGCCGTAAAGGATATAAACAGCCCACCTCCACAACCTGAGGATCCGGAAAGGTCCCTCGATCCGGCCTCCCAAGAGGATCCGGACATATCTGTGGAGCTGATTGATGGGGTATTTTACCAACTGAGCATCGACAATGCCTTGGTTGCCATTACGGCCGATTACCCCGGAATATTTCCAGCCTCACAGGTAATTGAGACCGAAGTCTCAATATTTTAGAAATGATCCCTCCGTGCTTATCTTTGACCACCGTATATCAATGGCGTTCTGCAGGGGGAGCCCTTGAGGCGGAAGGCCGAGCCTGTGGTGGCTAGCCAACAAGGGGCAGCACGGCCCAGCAGGCTAAAAAGAAGTGCGGTCCGGACTGAAGCGCCGGTGCAACGGTATGGCGTGTCACCTTATTGCCAGGTTTTATTCCGGAAGGCATGCTAACGCTCGCGCTCTTTTCAGAAAAAAGAGCGCTCGCCGGACTATATCCGGAGAGGTTTCCAATCGAGTCTCCGCCAGCCAGGCTTCAAAGCCAGGCCCAGAAGCGGAGGCGAACACTAGGCGTGCGTCGGACGCTCCTCCGACAGAGGATGCCGACAAATTGTCCGCCACCAACTCCGAGGTGGAGAGTGCCATGAATCACAGGCGTCGCCGGACTGTTCTTCGTGACGCATGTTTCTCCCAAGAGGCATTGGATGCCTTCAATTCGGGAGATGCGCACCTCCGTGCTGCTCAAAATGGTCTAGCCAGAGCCACGGAGCAGTATGTGAAAGACATAAGGGTGAGAAAATTTGACGGTTATATATACCAGTAGCCCCGGAGACTTAAAATAGTTGGAATAACTGATTTAAGGATCATTTATTGTGCAGGATCTTACAGAAAATAATACCCAATTGTGCTAGGAGCTTGAAGAGTGCAAAGCCCAACTTGAGGCCGCACAAGCCGCGACAGGAGAAGCCAAGGAGACCCCCTTTGGTAACATATGCTTTTAAAAGATAAGTATGTTATGAAGTGCGGCGTGTGTATAGATCTGACAATGACATTGCAGATGGCACCGGGGTAGATCCGGACAAGCAACAGCTCTTGCGCCGGTTAAAGGCGGCGAAGCGTGCTACGAGGGTGAGGCGGGGAGAAAATAATCTCCAAGATGCCAACACCCAGCTGGGTGAGGAGCTAAAGGATGTTCGTGCCCAGCTATCGACTCCGTTAAGGAGAATCGGCTTCGACGCAGCATTTTAGTAAGTGCTTAAACGAACTTTGAAAAAAGAGTTTGGGGAGGAAGTCGACTAACGAGTTATGTCTCGTAGTTATGCTCACGAGCCGCCCTGCGGAGAAATGCCCGGTTCTACGGTTGACCTTCTTCCTGAGCTCTTACAACTGCACGAACGGGTTCGGCAGGTGATGAAAGGCGTCGCCCAGGCCTTGTGGCCATCTGTCTCCGTGCCCGAAGGCCTTGGGGAGCTTGCAGAGAGGCTCCAGGGAGCGCGGCTGCGCTTTCGGTTATGGAAGATATTGGTCTGCCGTCAAGGCGCCAGGGAGGCCTGGGCCATGGTGAAGACGCGGTACACGAAGGCTGACCCAAACCACATGGCCGAGGTCGGACCTGTGGGGCCAGATGGGAAGGAGATCCCTGTGAGCTTAGTGTACGGCCAGGTGGAATCGTCCGCAAAGTATTCCCAGCAGGACTGTAAACTAGACAGCCTGTTAGATGGTATAGAAGAGGAATACAATCAGTCAAATTGGCTATGTAATTTTAAGTGACATGTAAAATGCCTTCTAGCCGGATTGTAGATCGTTTGTCTTAGCGGACCTTTTCGCTTCAACCTCGGGACCCGATAGTCCGGAGTGTGTCCGAATACCCTCGCGGTTATATAAAAACTGGGGCATGCGTGGAGACCAGGCATAGGGGTCGTCATTAGTGCTTTATCAGACAAGTGCCCAACTAGTTATGTTATATTACATGGTTAGTAAGAAACATCTTCCAGGGAGAATAGTTCTGTTAGGGGTTCCTTTTCTCGGGAGGCATGCCCTAAAGTGCATGTCCGGATTTTAAAAAGCGAAAAAAAAATCTGGGGCAGATAAATAAATAGGTAAGAAATCTTCTTTTAGTTCACCGATCGAATATTCTCTTAAGAACGCTTAGCTTTGGCTTCACCCAGTCTGAGGTACACATCCCGTGACCGGCAGTAACAATCACAGAGGTGCTCCTTTACCACCTAGCCGAACAATCGGGAACGAGGGGTAAGCACAGGAGCCAGGCAACCCAGCTTGGCCAAAACTTAAGTCATATCGATGCATATAATGGTGAATAAAAGGTACATGCGGAAGTGTGACACATGTATTGGGCATTGAGGGAGTCCCGGATTAGGGGGTGTCCGGATAGCCGGACTACCATCATCGGCCGGACTATCATTTGCCGGACTATCATCATCGACCGGACTCCAAGACTATGAAGATAGAAGATTGAAGACTTCACCCCGTGTCCGGATGGGACTTTCCTTGGCGTGGAAGGCAAGCTTGGCGATACGGATATGTAGATCTCCTACCATTGTAACCGACTCTATGTAACCCTAGCCCTCTCCGGTGTCTATATAAACCGGATGGCTTTAGTCCGTAGGACTACAATCACAACAACCCTTACAATCATACCATAGGCTAGCTTCTAGGGTTTAGCCTCCTTGATCTCGTGGTAGATCCACTCTTGTAAACATCCACAATATCAATATCAATCAAGCAGGACGTAGGGTTTTACCTCCATCAAGAGGGCCCGAACCTGGGTAAACATCGTGTCCCTTGTCTCCTGTTACCATCCGCCTAGACGCACAGTTCGGGACCCCCTACCCGAGATCCGCCGGTTTTGACACCGACATTGGTGCTTTCATTGAGAGTTCCTCTGTGCCGTCACCAATAGGAAGGATGCCTCCTGCCGTCTTCAAGGACGGTATCTTCGCCAAAGGAGCCTTGGCCGCCGGCCAAACTATCCGCTAGGTGGTTTTCTTATGACCGCTTTGTCCGCCATCGCTCGACAACGACCTCTCAAGTCGTCAAAAGCAATCTTCACGTCAGCTCGGAATTCGCCGGCGGCTGGATCAATAGAGCTCTCGTCCAGAACGAGCTCTTGGATCGCATCGCCGCCACAGGAGTCGCTACAGACTACGATCAGATTGGGCTTAAACCCGATCTGAGAGAAATTAAATTTCCCCAGGTCACCCACCATGTTGCAGTGGTAGAGGAACAATGCGGCGACGCTTCTCCTGTATTGAAAACTAGTCATGTCCGGATCCCCGAACCCCCCATGCCAGATTTCCGCGGAGGGATGGGCTTGGATCAAACTCCGAACTTAAAGTCAGGCATCGGACCAGACTCGTTGGACAACGTCCAGAAATCCAAGCTTCCAAAATTGGAAACTTCTCGGCCTTCGAGCCTTGATATGGGTAGGGTTCCGGACTTAGTTCCACCCACCCGCCTAGACATATGCGATCTAACTCTAATTCGGCAAGAGCCCGCCGAGACAGTACATCACTACTGGGCCAGATTCCTCCTGGTTATGGACAGTATAAAGGACTGCCGAGAGGAAAACGCAATCTCAGTCTTCTGCAATAATTGCACGGACAAGGGAATCCTAAACGCCATAAGTCGCCGCGACATTACGCGCTTCGCTGACTTGGAGACCATCGTACAAAAGTACTGTGCGATGGAGAGCGCCTGGAAAACCGAAAGTAAATTTTGGGATAATCCGGTCCCAATACATCCCTAGTCCGGAACCAAAGGGTGCATCATTATCAAGCACCTGGGCTAAATACCAAAAAACCAAAACCCCCTAAAGGGTACGGAACCGTACTGGAGGGCTGGCTAAACGGACCCTGCAAAATTCATAGCACAGAGGGCGCCACTCCAACTCATAGCCTTCGAGCATGTTGGATACTACGCAGGTGGCCAAAAGTGGCGAAGAGCTTCTAGCTTCAGAATCCCAGCCCAGCAACACCAGTACGGTGTTAACAGTATTCGAGACTTTCGCATCCAATAACAGGCGAAAACAACAACTCCGCAACCTTGCCGAAGTCTACCAAGTAGCAACAATAAATCCATGGAGCGACACGGCTATTACCTTCAATGCCGGATTGAACCTAAATTCGAACTGCCGGGCACCGGCCGCATTGGTCCTCGGCCCAATAGTAGGCGGCTTTCGCCTTACTAAGGTACTCATGGATGGCGGCAGCGGACTAAACCTCATCTATGAGGAAACCCTCGAAAAATGGAAATAGTGGAACCGCATTGAGAGAAGCAGCACAACCTTTAGAGGAATAATCCCCAGCCGGGAAGCATGCTGCACAGGAAAAATCACGCTGGACGTAGTGTTCGGCTCGCCGGACAATTATAGGTCCGAGGAGGTCACGTTTCAAGTGGCCCCATTCAGCAGCGGATATCATGCTCTATTAGGACGAGAGGCATTCACAATTTTTCAAGCTATACCCCATTATGGGTACATGAAGCTTAGAATGCCCGGTCCCAACGGAATTATCACTCTCGCTAGTGATCCGGACATAGCACTCCGCGCCGAAAACAAGACAGCCGCACTAGCCCTCGAGGCACTATCCGAAGCCCTAGCGGCCGAGGAACTCACCGCGATGCGCTCCACGGTGAACATGGACGATGTGATACTTGATAAAAGATCCAAGTCCACCTCTTTTAAACCAGCGGATGAAATAGTCAAATTCCAGGTCCACCCAACGGACCCCACGAAGACGGCCTCCATCGGGGCACAATTGAACCCTGATGTAGACGCCGCACTGCGAGAATTCCTTCGGGAAAATTGGGACATTTTTGCCTGGCACCCATCGGATATGCCCGGAATCCCACGCAGATTGGTAGAACACAGCCTAAACATCCTAAAAGGATTCAAGCCAGTCAAACAGGCTCTTCGACGATTTTCCGAACCCAAAAGACAGGCAATGGGAGAATAGCTAGCCAAGCTATTGGAAGCCGGATTCATCAGAGACATCAAGCACCCGGATTGGCTAGCAAACTTGGTGATGGTACCAAAGAAGGACAAATCCTGGCGCCTATGTGTCGATTTCAAAGACCTAAATAAGGCCTGCCCAAAGGATCCCTTCCCCCTCCCCCGCATCGACCAAATCATCGATGCCACCGCAGGACACGATTCATTGTGCTTCCGGGCGCATACTCCGCTATCATCAAATCAAGATGGCGAAGCGGATCAAGCCGCAACAGCATTCATTACTCCATATGGACCATTCCGCTTCAACACGATGCCCTTCGGACTTAAAGCGCGGCGCAACATATCGGCGCATGATTCGAGACATGTCGGCTACCCGGATCGGCAAAACAGTAGAGGCATATGTGGACGACGAGTCGTCAAAACTAAACACGTCGAAACTCTAGTAGGCGACTTGAGGCTCACATTCGACGCCTCGAGCATATGACATCAAGCTGAATCCGGAAAATGTGTTTTGGCGTACCAGTGGAAAGCTGCTGGGCTTCATCGTATCCGGTAGAGGAATTGAAGCAAACCCAGCCAAGATCCGAGCTCTGTCACAGCTAGATATCCCAAAAGACCTCAAGCAAATACAAAATTGATCGAATGCGTAGCGGCTCTAAGCCGCTTTATCTCCGTCTAGGAGAAAAGGCATTACCCCTCTTCGCCTCCTCAGCGCACGAACACTTCGAGTGGGCGGATGCTGCCACCGCGGACTCGAAGAAATAAAGGCCATATTGGCAACAATCCGGTCTGGCTGCGCCCAACCTGGGCGAACCAATGTTGTTATACATCGCAGCTACGCATCAAGTTGTAAGCGCGGTACTTCGTCGTTAACGAGAAAGCGAAGGGCATAAATTCCCTCTTCAAAACCAGTATACTACGATCCATTGTGTTAACCCCTTGCATGTCCGTTACGCCGCACTATCGAAGATAGCGTCGCGGTGTTCATGGCATCCGGAAGCTCGACACTACTTTCAAGAGTGTTCGATAACGATGGCCTCAAGTACCACTTAACGACATTATAAACAACTGCGACGCGACGGGCAGGATTGCAAAATGGGCCATTGAGCTCTTACCATTTGATATATCTTACAAACCTCGCGAGCTATCAAGTCTCAAGTTTTGGCTGACTTTGTCGCTGAATGGACCAAGCCGAACTCCCTAAAGAATACGGCGATACTCCAATTGGATTATGCACTTCGACGACTCTAAAATGTTAGCGGATGGGGCTGGCGTCGTATTGACGTCCCCGACCGGAGACACAGTCCAATACGTACTTCAGATAATGTACACGGACTCTAACAACGCAGCCGAATATGAGGCCCTTTTACACGGTCTCCGGATGGCAATCTCCATGGGCATTCAACGCCTAGAGGTGCGCGGGCTCAAACCTCGCAATATCCCAAATAAACGGAGACTTTGACGCCAAAGATCCGAAAATGGCAGCATATCGCAACGCTGTCCTAAAAATGTCAGCCCGGTTCGAAGGACTTGAATTCCATCACGTCACCCGGGATAATAACCAAGCGGCCGACGTACTGGCACGCATTGGCGCAAAACGCGACGCTGTCCCTCCTAACATCTTCCTGGAACGGCTCTTCAAGCCATCCGTACTATGGGAAGAAGAGTCCGGAACTAACAATCCGGAACAAGCCGCACCAACCGGCGATCCAGCCGATGACATAACACCTTCCGCCCACGACATAATGGCAGTAATTGCCCCGTGGAAACAACCATTCCTCGCCTACTTGCTTAGGCAGGAGCTTCCCGAAGACCAAAATGAGGCCCGCTGCATTGTCCGGCGATCAAAAGCCTACAAGGTCTATGAGGGAGAACTTTATAAGAAAAGCACAACCGAGTCCTTCAAAGGTGTATCTCCAAGAGGAAGGGCGAAACCTCTGGCTGAAATTCATGCCGGACTAGGCGGACACCACGCCGCAGCTCGGGCTCTTGTAGGAAAGGCATTCCGCACAGGATTTTACTGGCCGATGGCTCGAGCAGATGCCCGGACTTAGTCCAAAGATCGTCGGTTGTCAGCTCTTTGCTAATCGAGCCATATGCCACCCACCGCCTCAAAACTATACCAATTACCTGGCCGTCATGTGCTGGGGCTTGACATGGTTGGACCACTTAAAGGGGGAACCCACAAGCAAAGGTACCTATTGGTCATGGTGGATAAATTCAACAAATGGATAGAGGCCAAGCCGTTAAAACGGCGAGTCCGGACCAGTGATAGACTTTATATCCGGGGTAGTACACCGTTATGGTGTCCCCCACAGCATCATCACCGATAACGGCACGAACTTTACCGCCGATGAGGTTAAATCATGGTGCAAAAATATGGGCATCAAGCTCGATTACGCTTCAGTCTATCATCCTCAAACCAACGGTCAAGTGGAACGAGCAAATGGTCTAATAATGAGCGGCATCAAACCCAGACTAGTGCGGTCCCTTACGAAATCTGACACGCACTGGGTAGAGGAGCTCGACTCCGTACTCTGGGGGCTGCGGACAACGCCTAACCGTACCACCGGATTCACACCATTTTTTATGGTATACGGCGCAGAAGCAGTTTTGCCCTGCGACATCATTCATGACTCACCTCGAAAGCGCATATACGAAGAAAGAGAAGCCGAGTTGGATCGGCAGGACAGTTGGACACATTGGAGGAAGAGCGCGGCGTCGCCAAGGCTCGTTCCGCATTCTATCAACAGCAGGCTCAAGATACCAAAGCAGAGAAGTATGGGCCAAGACTTACAACGTTGGCGAACTGGTTCTCGCTGCGGACAAGAAAAGGACAAGCTCAAGCCCAAATGGGAAGGTCCCTTCATCATTGATCAAGTCTTGACCGGCGGAGCGCACCGTCACTTAAATGCATCGGATAACCGACTCGAGCCGAACCCATGGAACGCAGCCCGCCTCCGACGATTCTATGCCTAGCGCCGGACTAAGAGTTCGTCCCCTTCCCCCGTCCAAAATTTTTTCTTTTATTTATTTCAGCCGCCTTTTGTTTATCTTTTTCTTCTCAACCCTATTCATCCAAGCCTTAAAGGGCTTTACCCGCGCAACATTTGCGCACAATTGATGTGCTACCCGCACTCATTATACCTGGGGGCTTCTTTACCAGAAGCTTAATTATACGGGCTCCATGCCCAGCACATGTGTCAAGCCTCCACATGGTCCTTTTATTCACCATTATATGCATCGATATGACTTAAGTTTTGGCCAAGCTGGGTTGCCTGGCTCCTGTGCTTACCCATACGTTCCCGATTGTTCGGCTAGGAGGTAAAGGGAGCACCTCTGCGATTGTTACTGCCGGGTCAGCCGGATGTGTACCTCAGACTGGGTGAAGCCGAAAGCTAGCGTTCTTAAGGGAATATTCGGTCGGTGACTTAAAAGATGATTTTTTATCCACCTATTTATCTGCCCCCAGATGTTTTCTGCTTTTTTTGCAGCCCGGACATGCACTTTAGGGCATGCCACCCCCAGCGGAAAGGAACCCTTAACGGAACTATTCTCCCTGGAAGATGTTTCTTACACCATGTAATATAACATAACTAGTTGGGCACTTGTCTGATAAAGCACTGATGACCCCTACGCCTGGTCTCCATGCATACCCTGGTTGTTTCATAACCGAGACGGTATTCGGACACACTCCGGACTCTAGGGTCCCGAGGTCGGCTTAAAAGGTCGGCAAAGACAAGCGATCTACAATCCGCTAGAAGGCATTTTGTATGTCATTTTGTAATACATTGTCAAATCGAGTGATTGTATTCTTCCTCAATCCCGTCTAACAGGTTGTCTAATTTACAGTCCTGTTGGGAAAATTTTGCGGCCAACTCCACTTGGCCGTATACTAAACTCACAGGATCTCCTCCCATCGGGCCCCACAGTCCGACTTCGCCATGTGATTGGGATCCGCCTTCTTGTACCGCGTCTTTACCATGGCCCAGGCCTCCCTGGCACCTCGGCGGCAGGCCGAAATCTTCCATGAATGGAAGCGCTGCCGCACTCCCTGTAGCTTCTCCGCAAGCTCCCCAAGACCCTCGGGTATGGAGAAGGCTGGCCATAGCGCCTGGATGACGCTGCTCATAGCCTGCCGAACTCGTTCGATCAGTTGCAACAATTCGGGAAGTTGATCACCCATTGTTACAGGCATCTCCTCCGCAGGGCGACCTGTGAGCATACCTACAGACATATTCTGTCAAATTGCCTTCCTCGCCGAACTCTTCTTTTCAAAGGAGTTCGCTCAAGCACTTACTATATATGCCGCGATGAAGCCGCTGATTCTCCTTAACGGAGCCCGACAGCTCGGCCCGAACGCCTTTCAGCTCTTCTCCAAGCTGGGCATGGGCATCCTGGAGCTTGTTCCTTTCATGCTGCACCTTATGCAGCACCCTCTCGCCGGCCTTTAGTTGGCGCAGAAGTTCTTGCCTGTCCGGATCTTGTCCGGCAGCACCCGCAACGTTGTTTTTTAGACTTGCGCAAAGGCCAAACGCTACTTATCCTTCTAAAATAATGCGTTACCAGGAGTGGTCCTATGCGTTTCCTCCTGCGCTGCATAATGCGGCCTCAAGTTGGGCCTTGCACTCTTGCAGCTCTGAGACAGTTGGGTATTCTTCTCGGTAAGATCCTGCATTTCATATGATCCTTAAATCAGTTAATATAACTAATCTAAGTCTCGGGGGCTACTGGCATATACAACCGTTAAAATCTCTTACCCGTATGTCTTTTACATACTGCTCCGTGGCTCTGGTAAAACTATCTTGAGCGGCACGAAGGTGCGCGTCCCCGTGTTAAAGGCATTCAACGCCTCGGGAGAAGCACGTCACGAAACACTGTCCGCGGCGCCTGTGATTCAGGCACTCTCCACCTCAGACTTGGTGGCGGACATTCTTCGGCATCCTCCGTCGGAGGAACGACCGCTCGCGCCTTGCGCCGCCTCCCCTCGACCGGGTGCGGGAGCCCGCTGGTAGAGGCTGGATTGACAACTTCCATGCCCGCAGTCCGGCGGACGCTTTTTTCCCTATAAAAGTCATGAGCACTCAAAACGCTTCCTAGGAACGTTGCTCTAAAAATAAGGAATTGTGAGCTACACCTTTGCGGCGACGTTTCAGTCCGCGCCGCGCTCCTCTTCCGCCTACCGGTCCGAACTGGCCCTTGTTGGTCAGCCACCGCGGGCTCGGCTTCTCGCCCTAGGGGCGCCTCCTGCACAACGCCATCATATACGGTGGTCAGGAATAAGCAAGGAAGGAATGACGGTATCGGGGCTTCGGCCGCAATTACCTGGGAAGCCGGATATAGTCCGGGATAGTCTGCCGTGATGGCGACTAAAACGTTGTCCATGCTAAGCTGGTGGAACACCCCGTCGATTAGCTCCACCTTTATGTCCGGATCCTCTTCGGAGGCCGGATCCCGGGATCTCTCTGGATCCTCGGGCTATGGAGCCGGACTCAGCATTCCCTCCACAGTCCGGCGCAGTTCCTGCGTCGAAAGAAGAACACAACATAAGAAACTTAAGTTTCGAAAGGCACGGGTCGGACACGCTGAGTGTTCACTTACCCAAGGCCGGGGATTGTTCATGGAAAACCCATTTAACGGGTTCGTCCGAAGGAAATCCTCCTTCTCCCCCTTATACAGGCCGGACAAGATCGTCGCCAGATCTTCGGCCGATTCCGGCCCTTTGCGGCCATAACGGGTGGCATCGTCCTCCCCGTTGAAATCCCACATGGGGTGGCCCCTGTATTGTAGTCGCTGCACTCCCCGCGTAATGCATGTTGCCATGACTCCAATCATGGTCAACCGGGCATGGGCCAGTAACCTTATTCGGCCCATCAGATAATGGACGCTCTTGTCTTCCTCCAGTCGGGGGCTCCGCGGACGCCAACTGAGGCGTTTCTTCAAAGGAGCATTGCTGAACTCCGGGAGGCCGATCCGAACAGGGTCCGGCAGCGGAGCGTCTTCTATATAAAACCATTCCTAAGGCCAGTCTTCGGGCATCTTCTTAGGGGTTCCGGATGGATATCCGGTCCCGGCGATGCGCCATATTTCGGCGCCGCCCACTTGATATATGGACCCCTCGTGAGAGCGGGTACAAGGCGAACAACCTCTTCCACAGCGAAGTGGGGCTCGATGCCCAGGAAAAGCTCAAGAAGAGCTATGTAACCCGCAATATGCAGGATTGAGGCGGGCGTGAGGTGATGGAGCTGGAGTCCATAGAACTCCAGGAGCCAGCGGAGGAATGGATGTACAGGAAACCGAGCCCCTTATCGATAGGGGACGAAGCATACCCGCCCCTTTGTTGGGATTAGGGTAACCTCTGCTTGCTTCCCACCTTTGTAGGTGGCAAGCCTGCTCAAACCGGAACCATGAAGGCGGAGGAGATATCCCCCATTTGGAGCTTCACCAGCTCGCAGCGAGACAGAGCATCACCTCCAATCTCTTGGCAAAGGGCTGGGAGCGCGAGAAGAGGAGCCGCGTTGACGGTCCATGATGGAATGGATTCTTGGTCGAAAGCGCTCCGATGAGTATTTGCGAGAGGAAGATGGTGATTTGGATCTGGATTCTTGCCTCCCTTATAGGCAGATTGTTCGCACAACTAGGGGGTAAAACATAAAAGACACCCTGGCATTTCACATTCGCACGGTGCGTGGAAGAAGGCCCTTATTGGGCGTGGAAGCCAAGACGCACAACATTGATGAGGAAGCTGGACACTGTTCGGCAGGTACATGGAACTTAAAGGAGAACCCGCCTTGCAACGCCGAAGACTACACGCATGCTGGACTTATCGTCATTGAAGCCTGGTTCGGGGGCTACTGAGGGAGTCCCGGATTAGGGGGTGTCCGGATAGCCGGACTACCATCATCGGCCAGACTATCATTTGCCGGACTATCATCATCGACCGGACTCCAAGACTATGAAGATAGAAGATTGAAGACTTCACCCCGTGTCCGGATGGGACTTTCCTTGGCGTGGAAGGCAAGCTTGGCGATACGGATATGTAGATCTCCTACCATTGTAACCGACTCTATGTAACCCTAGCCCTCTCCGGTGTCTATATAAACCGGACGGCTTTAGTCCGTAGGACTACAATCACAACAACCCTTACAATCATACCATAGGCTAGCTTCTAGGGTTTAGCCTCCTTGATCTCGTGGTAGATCCACTCTTGTAAACATCCACAATATCAATATCAATCAAGCAGGACGTAGGGTTTTACCTCCATCAAGAGGGCCCGAACCTGGGTAAACATCGTGTCCCTTGTCTCCTGTTACCATCCGCCTAGACGCACAGTTCGGGACCCCCTACCCGAGATCCGCCGGTTTTGACACCGACAGGCATGAAGCCCTTATAATTAAGATTCTGTGAAAGAAGCCCCCAGGTACAATGAGCGCGGATAGCGCATCAAGGGTGTGCGAACAATGCGCTAACGAGCCTTCCAAGGCATGAATGAAAAAAGGAGGGAGAAGGAGAAAAATAGAAGACAACTAAAATGTAAAATATGGACAGAGGAAGGAGACGAACTCAGAATCCGGCGCTAGGCGTAGAATCTTCGAAGACGTGCTGCGTTCCATGGGTTCGGCTCGAGTCGGTTATCCGATGCATCTCGCAGACGGTACGCTCCATCGGTCAGGACTTGGTCGATGATAAAGGGACCTTCCCATTTGGGCTTTAGTTTGTCCTTTTTCTTGTCCGGCAGGCGTAGAACTAGCTCGCCAACATTGTAAGTTTTGGCCCGTACTTCTCTGCTTTGATATCTTCAAGCCTGCTGTTGCTAGAATGCGGAACGTGCTTTTGCTACGTCACGCTCCTCCTCCAAGGCGTCCAAACTATCCTGTCGATCGAGCTCGGCTTCTCTTTCTTCGTACATGCGCACGCGAGGTGAGTCATGAATTATGTCGCAGGGCAGAAATGCCTCTGCGCCGTATACCAAAAAGAATGGTGTGAATCCGGTCGTGCGATTCGGAGTGGTCCGTAGCCCCCAGAGTACGGAGTCGAGCTCCTCTACCCAGTGCGTGTTAGATTCCTTGAGGGATCGCACTAATCTGGGTTCGATGCCGCTCATAATTAGACCATTTGCTCGCTCAACTTGACCGTTAGTTTGAGGGTGATAGACTGAGGCGTAGTCAAGCTTAATGCCCATGTTTTTGCACCAGAGTTTGACCTCGTCGGCCATAAAGTTCGTGCCGTTATCGGTGATGATGCTGTGGGGGAGACCGTAACGGTGTACGACCCCTGATATGAAGTCTATCACCGGTCCAGATTCGGCCGTCTTGACAGACTTGGCCTCTATCCATTTGGTGAATTTATCCACCATGACCAGTAGGTATTTTTGCTTGTGGGTTCCCCCTTTAAGGGGTCCGACCATGTCAAGCCCCCAGACCGCAAAGGGCCAGGTGATGGGTATAGTTTTGAGGGCGGTGGGTGGCATGTGGCTCTGATAAGCAAAGAGCTGGCATCCGACGCATCGTTGGACTAAGTCCTGAGCATCTGCCCGGGCCGTCGACCAATAAAATCCTATACGGAAGGCCTTGCCTACAAGGGCCCAGGTTGCGGCGTGGTGCCCGCCGAGTCCGGCATGTATTTCAGCAAGAAGATTCCGCCCTTCTTCTTCGGAGATACACCTTTGAAGGACTCTGGTTGTGCTTTTCTTATAAAGCTCTCCCTCACGGACTTTGTAGGCTTTAGATCGCCGCACTATGCAGCGGGCCTTGTTTTGGTCCTCGGGGAGTTCCTGCCTGGTTAGGTAGGCTAGGAATGGTTCTGTTCACGGGGCAATGACTGCCATTATTACGTGGGATGAGGATGTTATTTCGGTGGTAGAACCACCAACTGTGTCAGAATGTTCAGTGTGGGGCAGTGCGGTTGGGTCCGGATTGTTATTTTCGGACTCTCCCTCCCATAATATGGATGGCTTGAACAGCCTCTCTAGGAGGGTGTTGGGGGGGACAGCATCGCGCTTTGCGCCGATGCGTGCCAACACGTCTGCTTCCTGGTTGTTGTCCCGGGCTATATGGTGAAATTCGAGCCCCTCAAACCGAGCTGACATTTTTAGGATTGCATTGCGATAGGCTGCCATTTTCGGATCCTTGGCATCAAAGTCTCCATTTATTTGTGATATCGCGAGGTTCGAATCCCCGCGCACCTCTAGGCAATGAATGCCCATGGAGACTGCCATCCGGAGACCATGTAGAAGGGCCTCGTATTCGGCTGCGTTGTTGGAGTCAGTATACATTATCTGGAGTATGTATTAAACTGTATCTCCGGTTGGGGACGTCAGAACGATGCCAGCTCCCAGGCCAGCTAACATTTTGGAGCCATCGAAGTGCATTATCCAGTTGGAATATGCGCCCTACTCTTTAGGGAGTTTGGCTTCGGTCCATTCGGTGACGAAGTCGGCCAAAACTTGCGACTTAATAGCTCTCTGTGGCTTATAGGTTATGTCAAACGGGAGGAGCTCAATGGCCCATTTGGCAATTCGGCCCGTCGCGTCGCGGTTGTTTATAATGTCGTTAAAGGGTACTTCGGAGGCTACTGTTATTGAACACTCTTGAAAGTAGTGTTGCAGCTTCCGGGATGCCATAAACACCGTGTACGCTATCTTTTGATAATGTGGGTACCATGACTTGCATGGAGTTAGGACAGTGGACACGTAGTAAACTGGTTTTTGAAGAGGGAACTTGTGTCCGTCCGTTTCTCGTTCGACAACAAGCACCGCGCTTACAACTTGATGAGTTGCCGCGATGTATAATAGCATTGGTTCGCCCATGTTGGGCGCGCCAGACGGGTTTGTTGCCAATATGGCTTTTATTTCTTCGAGTCCGGCCGTGGCGCATCAAATCCACTCGAAGTGTTCGTGCGTCGGAGGAGGCGATAAAGGGTAATGCCTTTTCTCCCAAGCGGGGATAAAGCGGCTTAGAGCCGCCACGCATCCAAATCAATTTTGTATTTGTTTGAGGTCTTTGGGATATCCAATTGTGACAGAGCTCGGATCTTGGATGGGTTTGCTTGATTCCTCTACGGATACAATGAAGCCCAAGAGCTTTCCGGCGATACGCCAAAACGCATTTTCCGGGTTGAGCTTAATGTCATATGTTGGAGATTATCGAATGTGAGCCTCAAGTCGTCTACTAGAGTTTCGACGTGCTTGCTTTTGACGACCACATCGTCTACGTATGCCTCCACTGTTTTGCCGATCTGTTTTGCCAGACATGTCTGAATCATGCGCTGATATGTTGCGCCGGCATTTTTTAGCCCGAAGGGCATTGTGTTGAAGCAGAATGGGCCGTATGTAGTGATGAATGTCGTTGCGGCTTGGTCAGGCTCTGCCATCTTAATTTGGTGGTAGCCGGAGTATGCGTCAAGGAAACACAATGAATCGTGTCCTGCGGTAGCATCGATGATTTGATCGATGCGGGGGAGGGGAAGGGATCCTTTGGGCAAGCCTTGTTGAGGTCCTTGAAATCGACGCATAGGCGCCAAGATTTATCCTTCTTTGGTACCATCACCAGGTTTGCTAGCCAGTCCTGATGTTTTATATCTCTGATGAATCCGGCCTCCAATAGTTTGGCTAGCTCCTCTCCCATGGCCTGTCTCTTTGGTTCGGAGAAACACCGAAGAGCCTGTTTGACTGGCTTGAATCCTTTTAGGATGTTTAGGCTGTGCTCGGCCAGCCGGCGTGGGATTCCTGGCATGTCCGAAGGGTGCCAGGCAAAAATGTCCCAATTTTCACATTGGAATTCTCTTAGTGTGGCGTCTACATCAGTATTTAATTGTGCCCCGATGGAGGCCGTTTTGGTAGGGACCGTTGGATGGACTTGGAATTTGACTATTTCGTCCGCTGGTTTGAAGGAGGTGGATTTGGATCTCTTATCAAGTATCATATCGTCCCTATTCACCGTGGAGCGCAGCGCAGTGAGTTCCTCGGCCGCTAGGGCTTCAGATAGTGCCTCAAGGGCCAGTGCGGCTGTCTTATTTTCGGCGCGGAGTGTTATGTCCGGGTCACTAGCAAGAGTAATGATTCCGTTGGGCCCGGGCATTTTGAGCTTCATGTACCCATAATGGGGTATAGCTTGAAAAATTGTGAATGCCTCTCGCCCTAATAGAGCGTGGTATCCGCTGCTGAACGGGGCCACTTGGAATGTGACTTCCTCGGACCTATAATTATCTAGCGTGCCGAACACCACATCCAGGGTGATTTTTCCTGTATAGCGTGCTTCCCGACTGGGGATTATTCCTCTAAAGGTTGTGTTGCTTCGCTCAATGCGGCTCCAGTCTATCTCCATTTTTCGGAGGGTTTCCTCGTAAATGAGGTTCAATCCGCTGCCACCGTCCCTGAGTACCTTGGTAAGGCGAAAATCCACTATCGGACCGAGGACCAATGCGGCTGGTGCTCGGGCTGTTTGAATTTAGGTTAAATCCTTGGCATTAAAGGTAATAGCCGTGTCACCCATGGGTTTATTGTTGCTACTTGGTAGACTTGGCGAGGCTACGGAGTGTTCGTTTCCGCATATTATTTGATGCGAAAGTCTCGAAGACTGTTAATACCGTACTGGTATCCTTGGGCTGGTGCTATAGAGCTAGAAGCTCTTCGCCACTTTTGGACACCTACCGTAGTATCCAACATGCTCTAAGGCTATGAGTTGGAGTGGCGCCCTCTGTGTTATGAATTTTACAGGGTCCATTGAGCCATCCCTCCAGTACGGTTCCATGCCCTATAGAGAGTTTTTGATTTTTGGTATTTAACCCAGGTGCCTGGCGATGATGCACCCTTTTATTTCGGACTGGGGTTGTATTCAAGGCCGGATTGTCCCAAAATATTGATTCGGTTTTCCAGGCGCTTTCCATCGCACAGTACTTTCGTACTATGGTCGCCAAGTTGGCAAAGCGTGTAATGTCACGGCGACTTATAGCGTTTAGGATCCTGTTGTCCGTGCAATTGTTGCAGAATAATGAGATTGCGTCCTACTCGCGGCAATCCTTTATCCTGTCCATAACCAGGAAGAATCTGGCCCAGTAATGGTGTACTGTTTCTGCGGGCTC
Organism: Aegilops longissima; assembly: GCA_021605205.1. NCBI lineage: Eukaryota > Viridiplantae > Streptophyta > Magnoliopsida > Poales > Poaceae > Aegilops > Aegilops longissima. The sequence continues at coordinate 10,886,984 of CM038681.1, forward strand.
TTGCCGAATTTGAGATAGGTCGCTTATGTTTGGGTGGGCGGGTGGAATTAAATCCGGAACCGCGCCCAATCTGAAACTTAAGGGCCAGGAGCTTCCGAACTTGGAAGCTTGGATTCTTGGATGTTGTCCAATGAATCTAGCCCATTGCCTGACTTTAGGTTTAGGGCTTGTGTGATGTCCTCTCCTCCGCGGGAATCCGGCATGGAGGGATTGGGAATCCGGATGTGGCTAGTCCTTAAGATAGAAGAAGGGTCGTCGTATTGTTCCTCCACCACAACAACGTGGTGGGTAACCTGGGGAGAGTTGATCTCTCTCAGATCGGGTTTAGGCCCAATCTGATCATAGTCTATAGCGACTCCCAGGGCGGCGATGCGATCCAAGAGCTCGTTTAAGGAAGAGAGCTCCATCGGATCTAACTGCTCGGCGAGCTCCGAGTTAACGTGAAGATTGCTTTCGATGACCCGAGAAGTCATCATCGGCGGCGGCGAACAGCGGTCATAAGAAAACCGCTTAGCCGGAGAGTTTGGCCGACAGCCAAAGCTTCTTTAGAAACAGTCCCGTCTTTAAAGACGGGATGAGGCATCCTTCCTGACGGCGACGACACAGAGGAACTCTCAATGAAAGCACCAATGTCGGTGTCAAACCGGCGGATCTCGGTAGGGGTCCCGAACTGTGCGTCTAGGCGGATGGTAACAGGAGACAAGGGACACGATGTTTTTACCCAGGTTCGGGCCCTCTCGATGGAGGTAAAACCCTACTCCTTCTTGACTAATATTGATGATATGGGTAGTACAAGAGTAGATCTACCACGAGATCAGAGAGGCTAAACCCTAGAAGCTAGCCTATGGTATGATTGTTGTTCGTCCTACAGACTAAAACCCTCCGGTTTATATAGGCACCGAATAGGATTAGGGTTACACAGAGTTGGTTACAATGGTAGGAGATCTACATATCCGTATCGCCAAGCTTGCCTTCCACGCCAAGGAAAGTCCCATCCGGACACGGGACGAAGTCTTCAATCTTGTATCTTCATAGTCCAGGAGTCCGGCCAAAGGTCATAGTCCGGCTATCCGGACACCCCCTAATCCGGGACTCCCTCAATGATCAAGATCTTTCTTTAATTTAGCATGATCATCGTTGTATGACTCCTCAAGAGCCAAACGATGACCACGCTCTTCCTCAAGAGCGTTAGAGAGATTCGATATCTCATCGGCATAGTCACGACTATGGTCCTCCATCTTAGAGATGGTTTCTTCGTGAGCCTCGATCGTGTCATTAGCTTCACCAAGTTGTTCCAAGAGAGCAAAAAAGTGCTTCTTGGACTTACCCTTGAGCTTACTCATAAAAGACTCAAATTAATTTTCTTCCTCATTAGGCCCCTCACTTTTATCAATGCAATTCGTCAAGGAAGGATTAGTAATGATGGTAGTTTTTATGTTGGGGGTTACCCTGTTGGTGGCTTTAGCTATGAGGCACTTGGCGGTGATGTTCTCATTGGGTGAATCAAAGAGGGACACCCGTGGAGTTGTTGCAATGGCCATGGAGGCCATGGCAACCGAGTCACCGTCTTCATCGTCATTATCATCCTCATTGTACTCTTCTTGCGCCACCAACCCCTTGGGAGGAGTCTTCTTGGTGAAGTTGCTCTTGTTGGGGAAAGACTTGGCCTTGTCTTTTCGGATGAGCTTGCCACCATTGTCTTGCAACTTCTCATATGGGCATTCCACAACAAAGTGGCTCACATTTCCACAAATTATAGCAAGTCCTCACACGTTGCTTGCCCTTCTCGCCACTTGAGTTGCTTTTGTTGAAGTTTGGCCTTGTGTTCTTCTTGCTCCAAAATTGCCTTGAAGAGAGAGCCATGTGATCATGATAAGCATATTTTATATCTTCGAGGGAGCTCTCCTCTTCTTCCTCTTCATCCTATTCTTCCACACTAACCTTGGCCTTCAAAGAAAGGTTGGGCTTCTTATCTCTTTGAGAACACAATACCACATTGTCGGCAGTCTTATCCAAGATCCTCATTGCCACAAACTCATCCAAGACTTCACTTGAGGACAAGGTGTGGAAGTCAGGCCTTTGACGGATGATGGACGACATGGCCTTGTGGTAAGGCATCATGTCCTTGAGGAACTTGCGCTTGATCCAATTGTCATCCGTATCCTTGCTACCATGATTTCGGAGTGAGACCGCGAGAGTGGTTAGCCTCCGGTAAAGCTCACGAGGTTCTTCATCTTCATTCATTGCGAACTCATCGGCCTCATCTTGCACCACTTCATAGTTGGAGCGTTGAATGCTTGCACTTCCCTTGTAAAGGGAAACAACATGGTGCCATGCTTCCTTGACCACTGTGAAGGGTCGGAGATGAGCAATATCTTCAGGTGGAATTGCATCTTTGATGATGAAGAGAGCACTCTCATTGAATTGATTATCTGCGGCTTCTCTAGGGGTGAAGTTGCTTCGGTCATGCGGATAGAAACCATATTCAATGAGTCTCCCAAGATTATTATTAACATGGTTTAAATGACGCTTAAAGCGATATACCCAGGCATCAAAGTCCTCATTTTTCACAATCTTAGGGGGAGAACCGGCATGATTCAAATGAGTGAAAGGAATCGGTCCACCATAAGTAAGCGGAGGTTCCACACGGGCAAAGATGCCAGTTCCACTTCTACCACTAGATAAAGGAACTTTGCCATTAGTAGCTTCCCCTTGTTGGAGTTAGCATCGGACACCTTGTTAGTGGGACTGACCACTTCCAACGGTGCGGTGGGTAATTTAAGACCATCAAGAAAGTTCTTAAGCATGCCTTTGACCTCGGCCATCATGGAAGTTTTCAATGTGTCCAAAGCCACATTGAACTCCTCGCGTGAGATCGAGGTTCCCCCATCGGCCGTAGACAAGGACGGAATCACACCGGGGTGCTCCTCCTCTTTGTGTACGGAGTCAACCATACTCTTCTGACGGCAAAGTCCTTAATAAAGAGACGAGGCTCTGATACCAATTTAAAGGATTGATATAGTTGACTAGAGGGGGGGGGGTTGAATATGGAACTAACAATTTTTAGCTTTTCTTTACCAATTTAAACTTTGCATCAAAGTAGGTTGTCTAGATATGCAACTAGGTGAGCAACCTATATGACGCAACAACAACAAGCACACAAGCAAGCAAAGTATACAACACAAAAAGCTTGCACGAGTAAAGGTACGAGATAACCAAGACTGGAGCCGGTGAAGACGAGGATGTGTTACCGAAGTTCCTTCCTTTTGAGGGGAAATACGTCTCCGTTGGAGCGGTGTGGAGGCACAATGCTCCCCAAGAAGCCACTAGGGCCACCGTATTATCCTCACGCCCTCACACAATGTGAGATGTTGTGATTCCACTATTGGTGCCCTTGAAGGCGGCAACCGGACCTTTACAAACAAGGTTGGGGCTCTCTCCACAACTTAATTGGAGGCTCCCAACGAAACCCCGGAGCTTCACCATAATGTAATGTGGCTCCGAAGTGACCTCTTCCGTCTAGGGCGCACAAGCACCCAAGAGTAACAAAATCCATACAAGAAAGTATGGGGGAATCAAATATCCTTTGGTGGAAGTGTAGATCTAGGTCTCCTCCTTCAATCCCAAGCAAATCAACAAGTTTGAGTGGCTAGATAGAGAGATCAGGAAAGAGAGCTTTAATGGCAGTAATGGAGGAGAGAGAGAGGCAAGAGGTAGGTGGGAGGTGGGAGAAGCACCTCTTAAATAGGGTCCCTCAGATCCAACCGTTATGTGCATAAAAGCATAGGAGCGGCACTTCCACAATAGACACAGATACAACCGGTGAATGTGGGAAACCCCTGCTAGGGCACCAGGGCGGTACTTCCGGTGGCGCACCCGGTAGTACCGGTTTATCGGAATAAACCGGAACTACCGCTCCACCACCGCTCTACTACCGCATCTCATCCAGAAGGTTTACACCTTAGGCCGGTAGTTAGAGCGGTGGTTAGGCCAGAGCTACCGCTGGGCCAGTAGTCCCTGGATGGTGGAGTCTGAGGCGGTACTACCGCCCTGAACACCGGTAGTACCGGTTTGTGAAGACAAACTGGAACTTGCATTCCACCACTGGTCTACCACCGTACCCGGTTCAGAAGGGAGTCACCCCTGAGCGGTACTTGGAGCGGTGGTAAGACCTGAACTACCGGCCAGCGGTACAACCGCTCAATGGAGCGGTACTACCTCCGTGGGCAGAACTGCATAGGACAGAGGACTTTGGGAACCTCTGTCTCCTTGAATGGAGGGTATATGGTGAGTGCAGAGAATGTGTACGTGACGTGATTCACCCAATACCTCCTGATGTGGATTCCCTCTTAATAGTACGGATATCCTACAACCAAAGGAATAAAAACGTCGGGCACTCTGTCTTCAATCTTTTCCGCATAGAGGGAAGGCCTAACCGTCTTGCACCACTCAGTATGTATCTGAGAAAACTATGGCGCATGATTAGTCCACATGCGTGTTGTCATCATCACCAAAACTCTAAGGCAGAAAATGCCCTTACACTCTATAACACTAAGCTCCCTAGTTTTAAAAAGCCCACACTCAATTAAGGTCTCCAATTAGAAGTGGATCACCCGATTTTGATCGGGTCAACAATTTTTCAAAGCTTCATAATCCAATTCTTTTATACTATATAGTATGCTTCCTAATTTTTAAGGCGTCACAATTAATTAAGGTATTCAATATAGGTTGATCATCCAATTTTTACTGGGTCAACAATTTCTCAACCTCTCCAATTGAATTCTTTTAGTTCACTTCGTATTCTTATTCTAAGCCTTTTGTCCCAAACAAGTTGGGATAGGCTAGATATGAAATCCTTTCACGAGGACTTCCCAGGAGGTCACCCATCCTAGTACTACTCTCGCCCAAATGGGTTTCATACCCAAAGGGCTGGCTAGTTTTTACATTGGCTCGCCAAGCCTATCACAACCCTTATATATGAAACCCTTTCACGAGGACTTCCCAGGAGGTCACCATCCTAGTACTACTCTCGCTCAAATGGGTTTCATACTGTAGGACCTTGAAGTATGTCTAGAGGGGGGTGATTAGACTACTTGACCAATTAAAAACTTAACCTTTTCCCAATTTTAGACTTTGGCAGATTTTAGCTATCTTAGCACAAGTCAAGCAATCTTCACACAATTCAAGCAAGCACGCAAAGAGTATATAGGTAGCGGAAATTAAAGCATGCAACTTGCAAGAATGTAAAGGGAAGGGTTTGGAGGATTCAAACGCAGTTGGAGACACGGATGTTTTTGTCGTGGTTCCGATAGGTGGTGCTATCGTACATCCACGTTGATGGAGACATCAACCCACAAAGGGTAACGGTTGAGCGAGTCCACGGAGGGCTCCACCCACGAAGGGTCCACGAAGAAGCAACCTTGTCTATCCCACCATGGCCGTCGCCCACGAAGGACTTGCCTCACTAGCGGTAGATCTTCACGAAGTAGGCGATCTCCTTGCCCTTACAAACTCCTTGGTTCAACTCCACAATCTTGTCAGAGGCTCCCAAGTGACACCTAGCCAATCTAGGAGACACCACTCTCCAAGAAGTAACAAATGGTGTGTTGATGATGAACTCCTTGCTCTTGTGCTTCAAATGATAGTCTCCCCAACACTCAACTGTCTCTCATGGGATTTGGATCTGGTGGAAAGAAGATTTGAGTGGAAAGCAACTTGGGAAGGCTAGAGATAAAGAATCATATGGTAGGAATGGAATATCTTGGCCTCAACACATGAGTAGGTGGTTCTCTCTCAGAACTGGTAAGTTGAAAGTGTAGGTTTGTTCTGATGGCTCTCTCTACGAATGAAGAGGAGGTGGAGGGGTATATATAGCCTCCACACAAAATCTAACCGTTACACACAGTTTACCAAACTCGGTGGGACCGAATCAACAAACTCGGTCGGACCGATTTAGTAAATCTAGTGACCGTTAGTGATTTCGGTGGGACCGACATGCAACTCGGTAGGACCGATATGGTTAGGGTTAGGGCATAACGTAATCTCGGTGAGACCGATAACACAAACTCGGTGAGACCGATTTTGGTAATTAGCTAACCAGAGAGTTGGTCAGGTAAACTCGGTGGGACCGATTTGCTCTTTCCGGTGAGACCGAAATGTCACGAAAGGGAAACAGAGAGTTTACATTGCAATCTCGGTGGGACCGATCGCTCACTTCGGTTAGACCAAAATGTTACGAAGGGAAATAGAGAGATTACAATCCCATCTCGGTGAGACCGAGATCCCTATCGGTGAGACCGATTTGCCTAGGGTTTGTGGCAGTGGCTATGACATTTGAACTCGGTGGCGCCGGATAGAAAGAATCGGTAGGACCGATTTTGACTTTAGGTTTAGGTCATATGTGGATGTGAGAAAATAGTTGAGGGTTTTGGAGCATATCACTAATCACATGAAGCAAGAGGCTCATTAAGCAACACCTCATCCCTCCTTGATAGTATTGGCTTTTCCTATAGACTCAATGTGATCTTGGATCACTAAAATGTAAAATGTAGAGTCTTGAGCTTTTGAGCTTGAGCCAATCCTTTGTCCTTAATATTTCGAGGGATCCATTTTCATCATCCATGCCATGCCATTCGTTGAGCTTTCCTGAAATATTTGTCTTGGAATAGCATTAGCTCAATGAGCTATATGTTGTTATGAATTACCAAAACCACCTAGGGATAGTTGCACTTTCACATACCCATGGGACTGGCTAGTTTTTACGTTGGATCGCCAAGCCTATCACAACCCTCCTCCTTTACCCGGGCTTGGGACTGGTTATGCGTAAAAAACATTGCGGAGTTAATTCTTTTAATTCACCATGTTCCTAAATTTTGAATCTCTTTCATTTAATTAAGGTATTCAATTTTGATTTGGTTGACGATTTTGACTGGGCCAATGAATTTTCAAATCAATGAGCTGCAACTGACCTATAAAAACATATCAATCCCATGCACCCTCCCACCACCTAGAAAAAAGAAGCGTCACTATGTGATATTGTAGCATCAATATAGTACATGCAACCACTGACGCAGAAATTTCCCCACATAAATATAGGTTGGTTAGTAGATGACAGAGTCATCTCCCCACCCGCCTACCTTAATATTCCATCAGTTATAAATTATAAAGGGTATTAATTTTGTAGAAAGTCAAACTTCTTTATATTGACCAAGTTCAAAGTAAAAATATCAACATCCATAATATTAAACAAAAAAGGTATGGAAATTCATTTGGTGATGAATCTAAAAATACTGATTTGATCTTATGAATTTCAAAATATTTCTCAACAAATTTGATGAAACTTAAAAGGTTTGACTTTTCTAAATAATAATAATACACCTTATATTGTGAAATAGAATGATTAGTTTTTTAAGATAACTAACAACATGAACGGCGCAGCAAAGCGCGCACAACCCTTCTAGTTAGTAGTATATCTAAGAACAGTTGGCATCCCATTGATGATCGATCAACCTTCTTAGTCCAGCTAGTGGTTGTGTCGTCTAGAGATATATATGGAGTCAGTTGAGATGCGATGGTCAGCCAAATAGGTTGATTAATGCTCCTCTTAAAATTCGAAGCCTAAAGTAGACGTGCTACTCGAGAAATAAAAAGACCAACGTAGACCGTACCAACATCTAATATTTGACGTCACATTTGAATTTGATACTATTCATATCCGTAATTGTCCCTTTTTTTTTACGAGGTAATACGTTTCTCATTCATAAAATAAAGATCCGGTTACAGGATACGTAATCACCGACATTACAGTACTGAAAGGATAGAATAATCCTACACAAAAAACCAGCGCCTGTTCCTCTCCTTCGGCATCACCGAAGCGACCACCAAGAGAGAGAAGACAGATCACCTCTTCACCCGAGCTCGACGCGGCTCCATCGCTGATCTGCAGCTTTACGGACCTCCAAAGTAGTTTGCCAAAAGCAAAACCATTGCCGTTGAAAGAATTAGACCGGGGCAACGTGTCCCCGGACACGCCATCGAACTCCAGACCTGACATCTCCGCACGACTACAATGTCGGAGGAGAAAACCAGAGCTGTCAGCCTCCAACCACACACCCAGCACAGGATGCACCATCTTCCAGCTGTCAACTGCGCAGGCCGCCGTCTGCGCGTACTCCCGGACGACAAAACCTTCCTGCTCCACCATGACGTCGGAGACAACGCCACAGCAACGAGAGCAGAAGGAGAGACACACCTGATGGAGTCGCCACCGCCGCCTCGCCGACACCATCCATGAACCCTAACTTCGCCGATCTGAAGGATCGGCAAACACACGATGCCTTCAACTCCGAGACGCCGCCATGAAGGACACCGCCGGTGTGGGAGTGGAGCTGAGGCAGATTTATTCGTCCGGACGCCGCACCCACCACCCCAACGACGCACCACGACATACAAAACCAAAACCTAACTACAGAGCGGAGGAACGGGGCCCCCCCTCCCTCCCGCCGCCGGAGCAGCAAACGGAGGGAGAGGGGACCAACGATCTCGCCGGTGAAGATCGGTGGTAGGTTGGTCGCCTGCCTGGTCGCCGCTCCTGGCGGCTAGGTCAGGGAAAACGATTGGGCGCGTCACATCCGTAATTGTCCCTTTGCTCATCGAATTATGCATCTTATATAAATGTTGTAAATGATCAATTTTTATGATAATTTCAGGGTTGTAGTTCGGTGCATAGGTAGCTCAGAGGAACCATAGCCGTCGCTTCCTCTCCAATAAAGCTTAGGGTTCCTATGCCTCCTGCTGGCGCCGCTGCCGGTCCACCTCGTCTTCGGTGGCCCTAGGGCCATTGGGACATGGTGGATCTCATCCCTTACCAGCGGGAGGGCTTTGTTTTTAGACGTCTTTTTGATTTTTGTTAGGGTTGTGTCCTGCTAAGGAGGACAAGACAACGACGGCTTCCTGAAGAGTGAATAAGGTTCTCCCCGCCTAGTCCCCGTCTCGATGGCGCATCTAACATCGTCGGAGAGTGTGTGGAGGTGTGTCTCCGGCGGATCTCGCAGGATTCGATAGGTGGTTTGTCCTTGGTGGATCTACTCGGACCCGGTCTTCGTTCGTCTACGTTTATGTGTCGTTAGATTGGATCCTTCCGACCTATGGGTCTCTTCATTGGCAGCGGTTGCTATTCTATCTTCATCGGCGGCGGTTGCTATTCTAGTGCGCTGGTCCTATTGGGCCTTAGCACGACAAGTTCCCGACTGTCTACTACAATAAATTCTGCCCGGCTCCGGCGAGTGAAGGGCGATGATGACGGCGCGTCTTTGGCTCGCTTTAGTGCTTGTAGTCGTTGCTAGATGGTCTACGGATGGATGTAATTTTTATTATTCCTATTGTTCATCGTATTGTCATGATTGAAAATGAATGGATCGAAAGATTTCTCACCGAAAAGAAGCTCAGAAGAACCATTAAAAGGACAATCGTGTGGTCTCCCTAGATGGTCCTTGGAGGGAACGATGTAATTTCATTTCCTTTTTTTGCATTCTCATGAATCTATGGGATACACAGATTTGGAATAGCCATGCGTTATATAGGTTTGGAAAAGATGAATGGGCAGGACAAAGCCCATCAAGGTCCAGTGTTGGACGTGGTATTTTTCTCTTCCCTGATCTTGTGTGGTTGTTACATTACAACGAGGACTAGATGCATTCATGAACCTGAGGAGACATATTTACCACGGTGATTATATCGTGGCTATCATATTTACCTATTTTACAAAGAATGATCGGATATAATTTAGTGGTACAATCCATTGTGTGCCTTTCACGCTTCCGTCAGTTTAATTTCCTCACACTTTAAGTAGTCTTGTGATCAGGTAGCTCGCAATCTGAATTTCTGTAATGAATATTTTTTTGGTCCAACGAGTAAAACGTAGACTTGGTGACCCTCAAAAGGGATGATATCTTATATCTTATATTTATTAATTGAAGGCACCATACGTAGACACCACGTTAATCCAGATAATTAAGGATTTTTAACCATTTGATTAATATATAATGTATCCATAGCCATCATATGAAAGATAAGACATCATGTCTCGTATTACCACGTATGGGAGTCTTACTCCCTTGGGACTCTGTCCGTTTCCTAGAAAAAAAAATTCTTTTAAAAACCAAAAACCTGAGTGTGCATATCCATTAGATGAAACATAAGATTACACTCCTGTGCTATCACGTATGGGAGACTTCCTCCCTTGGGTCTCTCTTGGTTTCCTAGAAAAAGGAAAATCTTACTTAAAAATGATCAGAAACCAGAAATTTTAATGTGAAATAACTTAAGGGTAACATAAGTTAAAAAATATATATTTATTTTCACGCACCAAAAAATCATAATTACACAAAAACCTACTCCCTCCGTCCGGAAATACTTGTCTTAAAAATGGTTGAAAATGGATGTATCTATAACTAAAATAAGTCTAGATACAACCATTCCTAAGACAAGTATTTCCGGACGGAGGGAGTATTATATTTAAATATGATTAGTCAAGATCAGTTAGGTGGCCATGCCATATAATTTTTTAATGAAAAAATAACACATACCAAAAGTACAAAATAGATTAAACCCACATGCACGAAAATAGTCCTGGATGCCCATGTTCAAGTGCCGATAAAAAAAGCCATATTCCTTCTCCATTCATCATAAAAAAAAGAAGATACATTATAAAAAAAAGTACACAAAAATGAAACGTCCATCGACGCCATGCTAGAAAAAGAGTCTATGTCCCAACTATTACCAAAATAAAAACCATGTGCGTGTTCCCTTGAGAAAAAACAAATTGAAGTGACGTACAAATAACTGCTCCCCAAAGCCTCATGCTTAGAAAGAAAGTCTGTGCCTGAATGTTTTTAGCCACGTGCATGTTCCCTTAAGAAAAATGAAATTAAAAAGATACTACTTACAAATAAATGCTCGCCAAAGCATTACGTTTAGAAAAAAAATAGTCAATTCATGAATGATTTTATTCATTCCTTCTGTAAGAAAAGAAACATGACCCAGATAAAATAAATCAAAAAAATGAAAAAATATCTCTCCCTAACAGCTTCAAAATTACAATTGATTTATAATTTTTGTAAGCTTTTACCTGATATATGTACCAATTACAAGAAGACTCCTCGGTAGCTCATCAGGTTAAGAAATCATATAAAAATTTGGAGGTACGATGACAATTATATACTGATGTTAAACGTTCATACTTATACAGTCTAGGTTTAAATGAATTGATGATTCATAACAGCAATATTAATGTAGTCATTGGCTCAAAAATTTTGTATTTTATCGTCACACTACAAAGAGTAAAAGGACCAGCATGACCATCTTTAGCGAAGAATTATTCATTGGATCTCCTGAGAGGAAAGAGCATATTAGCATGATAATAAGCACATTCTTATTATTCAAAATTGCATGCAAACTTTCCATGTTCTTAATGTAATTATATGGATAAAGAAATTGGCTTAGCATAAGAGTACAAATCGTATGTGTACAAAATGATGATTTCAATGATTGATATTCTTTAATTACCTAACAACAATTGGTTATTGCAGATTTTAATTTATATTTAGTGTAAGCTATTCAAAAAGGAATATTTTACATTGGCAATTCGGAATGGTAATCACATTTTGGTTATCATCACATGAATACTTTTCTCCGGTTATCGTTCACCACTGAAAAAGGGTTGGAAGCAATCATTTCTTGAGGCTATTTGCTTGAATTTCGTTTTTGCCACGGTTGTACCTCCGTATTTCCATAAAGTAATCAATAATACGATTAGTATTAAAAGAGCATATTACAAAGATGTCCTACCGTTAATGTTGATCCAAGGGTGGAGATTACTACTATTATTTTGACACAAGAAATGTTCGACCGATAGAAACCTATTGGGATGCCTCTATACTTCTCATCATCTATTATAGGAAACATGATGTGCTTGACCAACAAGTTATCTATCCAAAAATGTTGATATGGTTTGTCACAACTCTAAGGCAGAGGAATTTGCACATACGCCGACACTCTGATTCAAAAAAATAAGTGAAAAATGAATTCACACAACACTATTAAGACAGAGGAATTTCTAGCCCGTGCAGCCGCACGGGTTGATGACTAGTTTTACATAATGAGTAAATCATGACGTCCTTAGATATTTCTTATGAGTATTTCTTCTTTTCTGCAGAAAAGTTTCTTGTCTTCTGAACCCTTGGATGTGGGCAGAACTACTTCCATGCATGCCATTGTCAGTCAAGTTTGCCATTGTTTGATGGGAAGTTTTCAAGTGCTACATGTAGAAGGACGCTATAGTGGCTGCAATCTTGCTGCTAAGTGACACGTACTGTCACCATGTTTCTAATGAAAAAAACTGAAGAACAATGACTCATTTAAACATTGTTCAATTTCGTGGTTCATGAGCCTTTTCTTCAAAGTTTACTTAAAAGCTGGGTTATTAGGTAAAAAATGGTTCCTTCCCTTTTGTGCTTGCAATTTATTGTCCTGACAAAACACTTTTTATTGCGGTGCTAAAGAAAATGCGTCTACTACTTAACTGAACTAAACACTCTTGATAGCAAGTGCCCTCTCTGGGTATATTTGTAGATTCAAGGTGAGGAGACATGCCAGCATACAGACCAGCCTTGAAAATAGTCAGATAAACATTGCAAGACGTTGGCAGAAATACATACATTGCACATGTATCATGTTCTAACAAGAGCATAAAGTTGATTGATTCTTGATAGCATCGCCTGAATATATCGCTCACGGATTCATGAATGTTCCCCCTTGCAATGCATGTCCATTCACCTAGTAAAGGCAATGATTTGTTGGTAGTAGAGGCATCTCATGTTTTTTTTTTGCGAGGATAAGGGAGTTTTATTAATGAGTAACATTGTTACAATCTATAGGCCATATTTCCTCGATACATGGTGGAGCCGAGGTCAACCACACAGCAGTTGTGCTCTCGGTGCGGCTATAATTGGCCAAACGATCTGCAACTCTATTTTGACTACGAGAAATTTTCTGCGGATAAAACTCCCTACCAGACATTAACTCTTTGATCTCACTAACCAAATGCCCATAAGCTGAGCGCTCGAGTCCCCGGTTCAACAAGCAAGAAAGCGCCTCTGTTGAATCTGACTGAACAACCACCGGTAAAGACGAGTTTTGGATTGCCAATGCCATACCCTGCATGATCGCATGAATCTCGGCTTCCAGAGAGTCGTTGCAGTTGAATATCACACGGTAAGCCGAGAAGATGATGTGACCCGTGCTGTCTCGCAGTACCATCCCAGCAGCCGCCGAGCCGTCCGAAGCACTAAAGGAACCATCCACAGAGAGTGCAACCTGCCCTGGTACTGGATTCGGCCATGGCTCAACTGGCGGCGCTGTTTTCTCAGCCATAAGAGGGATAGCCGAAGATGGCATCTTCCCTTTGATGATTTCATTCGTTGAAAACCTCTCAGCTAACCTGACCGACTGATAGTAGCTATCCAGAAAGTCTACGGTAACATGAGCTGGAGGAACTTCTTTCCCATGGGTTTGGTCTGACCGCAGCTGCCATATACGCCAACAAAGCATGATGATCATATCCCGTGTATTCTCTGAACACCTAGACAGAAGATGTAGCAGCCATTCCTTTCCATTGTCAATGAGCATTTCATCTCCCGGTAGTGGCCATCTTGTCCTCATGCTGATCCAAATATTTCTGGCATGAGAACACGCTACCAGGGCTTGATAGGATCCTTCCTCCTCAATACCACATAAGGGGCACGTGGATCTAGTTGAGAGATGTCTGAACCTTTTACATTTTTGTGTTGGGAGGGCCCCCGTAGCTACTTTCCACGCTGATATTTTCATTCGTTGGGGAACAGAAGATTTCCATATGCAATTCCATAGCGTGCGCCGACCACACGGTTCGTAGCTGGAAGAACCTCCTGCAAGGGCGACATCATGATCACATGTATCCACTTTGTAAGCGCTCCTCACCGTGAACAGCCCACTTTTCTCCGGCGCCCACGCGACAAAATCAGTCCGCAACCTCGGAGAAGTCCGTATCTTTAATATATGCTCTATATCCATTGCCCAGAAATGATCTCTCAGTCTGTCCATCCTCCAAGCACCATTCATATCCAAGAAATCAGAAACTCTATTAAAACGACAATTGCGCTTCGGGGTGATAGGTCTGTAAGAGTACGGCCGTGGGATCCAAGGATCTCTCCAGGTCCTGATAAGCGTTCCGCTCCCAACGCGCCAAATTATACCCTTCTTTAACAGCTCAAGCCCATACAAAATTCCCTTCCACACCGCCAAGGCATCTCATGTTTCAAAGGGTTAAACCTTAGCCGTCGTGACCAGGCTCCATGGCTGGCTCAATCTCGCACCTCTGTTGGTGCCGAACCCTAGGCAAATTCCCCCAAATCTCTTGTTGTTTCTATTGATTGACTGAATGTGAGGAGTGATAGCAGATCAATAACTCTGGTCTAACAAAGGAAAAAAAAGTTAAGGCCTATCATTCTGCCTATGGACATCTCGTAGCTGAAATTAAGGCGTTGATGAGGGATAGGGAGTTTATTCCCCCAAAATTAGATAGGGATCAGAATAGAGTTGCTGACCGCTTGGCAAATTATAGTCGCGTAGAGTGTACCACCGCCGTGTGGATGCATCTAGGACCACCATGTATCGAGGATCTTTTGCCTCTCGACTGTAACTCTATCAATTTGGAATAGAACTCCTTTTTCATCGCAAAAAAAAAAAAACAAAGGAACAAAAAGAAATGAAGCAAAGTTGGTGAAAGTATCAAGTGGTACATATACTTTTGATAACATCACACGAAGCCGGGGAAAAGGAAAGCCAACCTAGCGGAGAAACCGCATAGAGGGCCTATCAGGAGTGAACATTGCCTGGACGCCGCTGGCCGCATCTCATCGTCTTGTTGTCCAGAAGAAGAAATGACCATCGATGCCGCCGCTGCCCCCATCTCTTTGACCTTGTCGTCCAAGCCGGCAACAGCAACAACATGCAGCACTAGAGCACGGGAGGACAGAGCTTCCGGCCGGGGAAATTGCCTTTCTTGACGACGGGAGAATCAGTGATGGGCGACTCCACGCGACGCCGACGCGCGCGATTCCAGGCCACGTGATTATTTTTGTCAAAAAAAGAAGAAGAAAATCCTCCGTTACAATCTCCAACCATCCCTCAAAAAAAGGAATCCACTATCTGGCTGACTGCCCACGTCAAATTGACCATCAGATTTATAAATTGATTATCTACTACCGTCAGATGATGAGTTACCTGAAATAAATCTCCATGTCGTTCTCCTTCCTCCATACGTCTCAAAAAAAATATCCCCAGCGAGGCATCGATCCATAACCCCTATGGGTCGCTCCTGTTTATCCTTCTCCTACTCCCCTATAGTCTCAAGGCAGAAATCAATCTAAAAAAGCATGCGCTCTACCTCTTCCTTTTCTTTGAATCTCTGCTCCCAATCATGATGCACTACATGCAATCCAACTAGATTGATGCGACTGAGGAGGAAGTTCTTTCAATCTCCTGATTTCTAATCTTTCATACCCGACGAAACTGCAATCCATGGAAAACCATGCGGCAGTATAATTCGGATAAGATAGCCACCATTGTTGGCTGGGCTGCCCTGTGGAGGAACTACAGAAGATGGATCGTTCTGCACGGTTGTTGAAATACCTCCCCACGCTGCAATGACTCTATCTCACGTGCCGATGGATGTGCTACTGCAGAGCCTCCTCTCTTCAGCCGTCTCTCTTTCTCTAACACCGGATCCTTTGATCCTTCTTATCAGGCTTCTTTTTTCATAAGGCTTCCAATCTGCTTGCTGCAAACCACCGCTGGCTAAACCCAATTTCTGAGCCACGCTGCACACGTCTGATGTGAATTTGGAAACAGCGATCAAGTGCTCATGTGGAGGTCCGTGGGGTGCAACCGTGCAACGTGCATCACTTGCTAATGGCCATGTAGTTTGCATCCATGACAGCGGCCATGTCGACGGCAGCATGCTGGGTTGAGCCATCGACATGAACGACCAAGAGAACATACACGTACAACAACAGCAGATTGATCCTTTGAGATGTTCGCATGCTGGCAGTTCTATCGATGCTTCACATGGTTGTATATAAACGATTTAGACAGTCTTGCCCAAGCTGCAGCCTTCACGTTGCATTGGTATGAACTATGAACGTATGACTCATTTTTTTAAGGCAGCGTACATCTCATTTCTTGCTTTGTATGTCAAATTGCAGTAGTAATTTATTTTAGAGAAAAAGTAGTAAATATTCAAATTATTCATCTCTTACCTCAGGCAAACAAATATTTCAAATACATTGAAGACTAAAGGAAATAGCTTGAGAGTGGTCATAATAAGCATGTGGTTGTTCGGCGATTTGATTAATAAGTAGTGCTACTTGAAAAAATTCAGTTGTGTATGCTGAAAAATCATGTAGTACACTACATTTACTTCCCATGATTTATCATTTTACATAATTAACAATATATAATAAAGCCTAAAAAAGAGTACTGTGGGAAAAAAGTGGACGACAACTAATATATATGGCTGTCGGAGAAAACTAAAACTTGCTAACCGCTGGATTTTTTTACCAGTAAAGGACTATCTTATATATATGATCCACGGGGTTCTAAATAAGGTTAGCTTAACTACCATGTATTTTCAGCAGAATAAATGAATACACTGGATTTTTCACCACATTGATTATTGCCTACTCAAGGTCATCCCCGTACGTACATCTGTCCGGCTGAAGTAGAGTAGGAGTAAAATCTTCAGATCAGTAATGCTTTGACCTCAATATCTAGAAATTGTTGTCCGTAGAGAAAAAATGTCACAAAATTGGTTTCGTTTCTTTGCAGAGAAACTGTATTTCTTGCCCTTATGCAAAACACACAGTTAATTTGGCAAAGTGTCGAATCATTTTTCCCAATGAAAGATCTCGAGAGTGAGACAACTTTCATCAACTTTCATCAGGTTCAAAGCGTGACACAATACTAACAACTAGCATAACTTGGATCTTGCATGATTTTCTTATTCAAGCAATAGTCTATTTTGTGTATGGAAGTAACTAATTGTAAATATTCCCATAAATCTTTGTTGTTTTCTTGCAGAAATGCCATTATGAAATTAAACCGGTAACTCTTTTCCGTCACATGATGGTTTCCAGGTTTATAGATGCATTGGTCCATTGACACCATTCCCCAAATTTATGCTACTAGATCTTGGAACTATTAGATGGGTGGATAACAATAATTCTCTGCATTGAAAGCATTAATGTCTGTTTGTTTCTAAAATCAGTAATACTAGAAGAGCATTCATATCTCCTTGAAACTAAAGAATCAAAATATTTACCTCTATCTTTGGGGTACATGTCGATTTGACTTTCATATTTGAACACAAACCTATTGTCCAGCTATGAAACGCGAGTATTGAAATATACTGTTGTTATCACAACTAAAATATTACTCAAAATTCAGTGATAAATTCTATCGATAGTTTTCCTTTTTATGTCTATTAGTCACACTAGGAAAAGCTTTGGTTACAATATAAAGTAACTTTGTTTCATCTTACACAATTAGCATGATTGTATAATAACGTGCATGCCTATGCGCATTTTTCTGTCCATTCGTTTCATTTGTATAGAAATTGTAGATACGTATAAATATGTATTTGGGAATTTTTTGCATTCTATTTTTGAATTATTGAATATGGATTCATGTAATACGTAAGTTTCTATTAGCAACATATATTAAAGTTCTAATTACATACTAGATTTGTATAATATGTTTATAATTGTGGATATCGCTAGCCCGTGCTGTTGCACGGGTTGTTGACTAGTCTCGAAAAGAGTAGAAGGCCTGGATTTCGAGAGCATCTGAGCTCGCGCTCAGAAATCTATTTTTGTTCCCACGGTCCATACACAAAGAGAAACCAGAAAATAGAACGCAAAACACGCATATATACATGCATGCATGCTTCCACAAATGGGTTACCACATATACCTTTGTGGGGCTCTGGTGACCTCACATTCATTGTTGACCGCTTATGACCTCACATTCATGGGAGAGATTTCCTGACCTCACATTGTCTCTATAAAAGCCTATCACCTTTATGAACCATGTGTCTCCACCATTTCAAATCCTCCGCGCGCCTAAGATACCAATTGAGAAATTACTAATGGCCAACGGAAAGAATGTCGTGGCCATGTTATTTCTCACCACCATTGTGGCGGTGGCGGCCACAAGGCCAGCCGAGACCTATGGCGCTGCGGAGGAGAACACATTGAAGATGGCTACCCCCAGCAGGAAAGGGGTTGACGCTACATTAGCAGCTACACGTGTTGTTGCCGCCGAGAAATCCATCAAGAAGGCTGAAAGCGCCACCACACCAAAAGAGGCCGTGGCTGCCAAGCAAGATGGAGCAAAATCTGCTTCTGCTGCATTAAAGTACAATGCCATCTCTCAGCAGGCAAATGGTAAAGGTTCTTCTATCTCCCCAGGCAGGAAAGAAGCAGCCGGTACTTTAGCCGCCACACACTATGCTGCCACCGACAAGTCCATCAAGAAGGCCGAAACCGCCACGACACCTGAAAAGGTCGTGGCTGCCAAGCGAGACGCAGCAAAGTCTGTTGACGATTCATTAAAGTATGGTGCCATCTCTCGGAAAGCAGCTGGTACAAGTTCTTCTACCGCCCCCAATAGGAAAGAAGCCACCACTGACTTAGCAGCTATGCACACTGCTGCTGGTAAGATGATCACCAAGAAGGCTGAAACCGCTACCAAACCTGAAGAGGCCGTGGCTGCCAAGCGGGCTGCAGCCAAATCTACCGCTGCTGCATCAAAGTATGGTGTCATTTCTCAGCAAGCAGCTGGTACAAGTTCTTCTATCTCCCCCAACAGGAAAGAAGCTGTTGGTACCTTGGCAGATGCGCGCATAGCTGCTGCCGAGAAGTCCATCAAGAAGGCTGAAACCGCCACCAGACCTGAAGAGGCAGCACCCGCTAAGAAGAATGCCGCGAAATCTGAGGCTGATGCAATGAAGTACGGGGCCATCTCTCAGCAGGCCGCCGGCAAAAATGGTGCCTAAGTGGTGCCTTAAACACCTATTCACGCGCAACATCATCTGCATACTACCATGCATGCAAAATAGCAGCATTGAGATATCCCATTATGCTAATTAATTATCATGCATGCACGCTTTGTTTAAATATTCCCATTACCAATCATGTTTTATTGTCTTGCTTGTTTTACTTTTAGTAGTGAGACACGCTTGACTTGCTTAAAAAAAATACAATGATCAATGTGTACATGTACTATCTGAAAATTAATAATATGAGTTCCACTGCAATTTGTGTTTTTTGTCATAATTTAGGTGCAACCAATGCACACATCCAATACACAAAATTGGCCGAGTCAATGTATTATGGCTCCATGGAGCGGCGAATCATGTTTTAATGTCTTACTTGTTTTACTTTTAGTTTTAATAGTAAGATACGCTTGACTTGCTTTAAAAAAATACAATGATTGATGTATACATGCATTATCTGAAAATTAATAATACGAGTTCCACCGAAATTTGCATTTCTGTCACAGTTTGAGTGCAACCAATGCACAAATCCAATACACAAAATTAGAGGAGTCAATGTGTTATGGCTCAATGGAGCGGCAATGATATACGATATATCTTCATTACTTTAAAAAGAACTTCAGGTTTCGTCATACGTCTGCCGTTCATCCGACCTCCCTGCCAATCCTTCCTGTTTTGATTTTTTTCTCCCATCTTTGATTTTTCTCCCCATCGATTCTACCTAAAAACCACCTCAAAAGTCACATGTTTACTATATATGTCAAGTGGTTGTGATGAGACGGTGGCTCGGCGCTTCAGATTTTCAGCTTCAGATTTATTCCAGCAACTGATTGTCAAATTGAGTCATCCGCCGTCCTTTCGATGATTGTAAGAAAGTAATCGATTATCGTTACCGGCCACAAAGTTATATTTTCTTGTCTTAATGAAGGGTTGCATACAATGCGCGTAGGTCTTGACGCCAACGTTGTCAACTCCATGTACAATCAACCAATCACAAATCACGATTTTTTTTTGTTCGTCAACCTTATGTTTCTTTTGCGGAAAGAATCTCAAATTTCAAAATATGTCAAACAATGATCAGGCGCACATTATATATTCTCCCTAGTGGGCGACACAAGGGGTGCGTCGGTGGGCGATAGGTCGAGGTAACAAAGCATCAATACGAGAAGGATTCAAACAATTGAAAATTTTGAATATGATTAAAATGCACAACCAATTTTGAACTAGCGTGTGCCGGTCTCTTATGTTCGTGGAACTTTAGATCCTTGTAGTTACAACTCAAATATCACCACCCATCAGGCATTTGCTATCCATCTTGCAAAAACGGAACAAAAAGAAATCCATGCCCATCAGCATTAGTTTTTGGACATCCATCAGCTGCAGCTATGCAACAATTAATAGAATCCTTCCCGTGTCGATCTCCGGGCAACATAAGAAAGCCGAGATATTCTTCTCTACATTCAAAACCCATATGACCAGAGTCGTACAGATAGACAATTCAGAGCATATCAGCTACAGGGCTCTACTAAAGTAGCTGCCCACCAATTCCAGTAGGTCTACAATCAACTACGGAGTAAGTTGGAAACAATGCTTGACGGTAAAGCATTTTGTTCTGCAAAATCTGACCAGAAAGTAAATAGCCATCAGAAAAAGATGTCAGTTAAGGCAAATGAAAGTGGCAAATACCAAGAGAATGGCAGAGGATGATTGGCTGAACTTACATCTTGCCATGACCTCTACAGATGAAGCTTCCGTCGATGTCGTTGGTCGGTACTGTCACGAGTTAATTTGTCACAGGACAGCAGATGATGAATGCCTTTTTGAAAACTTCTCCAATTCATTTGACAATTGGCAGGGTCCCTTGTTCAACTGTTGTTTGTGCCAGAGGGCACAGAGGCAAGAATGACAATCCATGCAAATAATATTCAGGATATACAACAACGGGTCAATGGCTCCTATGCGACATCTTTCGTGGGAATTGGATGGAGTGAGACGTTGTTCGACAGAATGGCTTTGGGGCAACATTTTTGAGTGAGTAAATAGCCCACACACTACATGGCCCTTAAGCTGAACTGGTGCCCTCATTAGCTGTTATGGGCTGGACCCACAACTTATCCACGTAAGCACAGGACCCACCACTTGTCCAGTAAGCACGGAACCCACCTCTTCGCACGTGCCCGTCCGCCCGCCGCCGCCCATTGCTTCCCCTTTCCCCATTCTTCCTCTTCTCCGGCGACCTAGTCCAGATGTCCACCTCGTCCGCCATGCACTCAAAATGGCGTCAGTATGGTCCAGTGCTGCTCACAAGGTGCCCGTCATGCCCACGCCCAGAGCCTCTAAAACGGTGGGTCAGTAGGACTGATGAGAATGGAAATCTTGGGTGGGAATTTGTGAAGTGCTTGAGCAAATCAATGGCAGGAAGGGATGGCAAGGTTAGATCTCAGTTCTTAGCCCGTTTTTTCACTGCCGTTTGCTCTGATTTCTCCATATTTTGTTTTCCCCTCGAATTTTGAATTTAGGGTTCATGTTGTTTCCAGATCCTGAAGAAATGCACACATTTCGAGGGGATGGATGATTATGTTGAGAGGATTCAGTTTGAGGGCTACGTTGATTCGAGCGGGGCCACAACCTGGGAGCTCAATTTGGTCGGGGTGCCGCAGATGGAGACTTTTGGGAGCTCGGACAGAGGGGCGGGCAGAGTCGTGCCAATGGCGAGCTATGCGCGCAATGCTGAACCGCACTTGGAGTCTCAACTGACCGAGGAACTGAAGAAGATCAAGAAAAATCAAATGGAGATGATCAATTTGTAGAAACAAGCAAATATCATGGCAGGGGGGTTTTATTCTTGTGTCATTGCTCTATTTATGTTTTACTTGCTATTCATCCGTCATTAGAGGGGGCATTTAGGTCTGCCAGGGCATAGGATGCGATATGTGCGCCATGCCAAGTTCTTATAACTGAATCGAAGCAGAAATATTCAGTGTTCATGCTCTGTTCTTATTCTCCAGTTAACAGAGTGCACCCCCCCCTCAAATTCAGAAACAACAAATCTTGCTGCCGAATAGATGTTGGGCCGTGAGAAAATAACGAGGCCCTAATTTAGAAAAGCCCACCCGCATAGGGGTACCAGCCCAGTTTTATAGCATAGAGGCACCCATGTTAAAAAAAATGCTTCGACTAAATCAAAATATAATGTTGCTTCGGCAAATAAACCTTTAACAAACATGTACTTCTTTACTTGTTTTTTCTTTAGCCAAAATTTCCTGTCGAATAAATGTTGGGCCGTATGTATTGTACTTTTTTGTTTTTCTTTACATATTTGTTGTGATTCTTTTTATGCATGTCTATGGTTCCATGAAACCCAAATCAAATGGGGATATGTGAAAGCCTCAGAAATCATTTTTTTTGGAAATGACATGTTAAAATTCGATTCAAATAGGTCCAAGAAAATGTCCCCGTTTTGCTCTGAAAATATTGGCCAGAGGTAAAACTCAAACCAATATTATTAGGAGCACAGAAATATTTATTTGGGCATTTGAGTTAATCCAGTAATTATTTGCACAAATAAAATTGCACCCTACACCTACTAGCTAGGGTGGCCCTAAATAGCCCGGGCCTAGATATGAATGCCCACATGCAGCACACCAATATATGATTTTTTTTCTTTTCGCAAAAACAATTGGGTACCCATACACTTGCATGTCCATAGTGGAATCTACCTTGTATTAGTAACACATAGATCAACTAGATAGAACATCAAGCACATATATCAATTAACCAATATCAACTAGATAGGAAAAACAAAAACTAGATATAACACTTTGTGAGTATGTGGGTCATGACTCATGATTTGGCCGACATTGTAAAGACCGTTTGTGTGGCGTGGTGAACGGGTGTAGCAACACAAGGCAACACAAAAATAATAGCATGAAACGGGTACAACACAAGGCAACACACACAAATAATAGCACGAAACAAAAATATAAAAAATAAGAAACCCAACAACAATATAAATAGTAGCACAACCGATAGTTCCACGACATAGATAGCATAGCCTTACAACTTAATAATAGTAGAACACAAACATAAACCATTACAACTTAAAATACTAAAATGATAGATAGATAGCTAGATAGATCGGGGGCACCAAACGGGGTTCTTCTCCTTCTCCTCCTCTTGGCGAACGCCACCTCGCTCCTTTGGGCGCCCTTCACTCCTGGTTGTCGACGGGGTACGGGAGGGTGTGCATGCCGTTGTAGGTGGGGAAGATGTTGTTGAAGTCGGTGAAGATGTTGTGGGTGGTGAAAGCAATAAACTCACACCCACACCAAAACACTCGGTCGAGGAGGTGGAAGGCATCGAAGGGGTTGGTGAATGTAGCGAGGAGCCCAACCACAATGCCATTGTGATTGAGCTCCTCAACATGGAACATAGTCGGAGAGCCACGGGGGAGGTGGCGGTAGCGTCCGAAAGGAAGAACTGCCTGAACTCCCTTACGCCCCTCCACCTTGAGATCGCGCACACCCTAAGGGTGTTCTCTACATAGACGCTGGCGGGATAGAGCCTCTCCGGCACGGTGGTGGGGTA
This sequence comes from Aegilops longissima, assembly GCA_021605205.1. Lineage (NCBI taxonomy): Eukaryota > Viridiplantae > Streptophyta > Magnoliopsida > Poales > Poaceae > Aegilops > Aegilops longissima. Next base: position 10,910,721 of record CM038681.1, read on the forward strand.
GCAGTAGGTCAGGCCATTGTACTGCATGGTGGCTTCGGGACCCTCTAGTTTGTGGAGAAGAAGGAAGAAGGAGGGCATATGGGGGCAGATGTGAGAGGATGGGGTTGGGGTATGGATGAGGAGGGAGAGGAAGACGATAGGTATGGCTTAAATAGCCCTAGTGCGACGTGTTTTTTGAATTTTTTTGAATGGTTTCACTTGGTGGAAGTAATGACCGGGCGGCGTTTGGTGGCATCAGGAGTGTGTACACACATGGGAAACCAAAGGCCGCATGCATCAATGGGGGGTGCCCCTGCATCAATAGCCCCGCTGCGACGTTTCCAGGTGCACGCGTCTGTGCCATCGGTCGGGGGTCAAGGGGTCACGCTGACCCGTTTTCTGTGCGTGTTCCACCCATGAATGCATGCATCGTAGGCTCCGATCGAGCATGGCAACGTAGCCTGCTGGCTAGGGCCTGGCTAGAGGAGGCATGGTTCGGTTCAAAGGTCCAAAGGGTGGGCTTCTTTCACCAGAGCCCAACGGCAAGACCACTCGCCGCAGCGCAAAGAATGTGTTTATGAATCCAGCAAATCAGAGCGCAGCGCGCGGATTGTTGACGTGTAGCACTGCATGCTGATCCACACCGTAGAACGCATAGTGATCCAGTGATCCGGAGTTGAGGCAGGGGGTTATCCAGCATTGTCGACTGCAGCCAATTACAGAGCCTCACACGGATCAGTGACGTAGCCCTAGCGCCTGATCTAGGCTGTCCACTAACAGAGATCAAGCGGCGCGGAAGGGTGCGGGGTTTCAGATGGGGTTTTGAGGGGGGTTTGAGGGGGTTTGAGAGGGTTTTGAGGGCTAGGGTTGAGCATAACTAATTCAAAAAAATCATAAAAATATGAAACTTGCACTCATCATCGTTTTACGCGAGTGAGTTGCTGGGAAAAATAAGAAACTTGGTATATGGGTATTTTCATGAAAAACCCTTCACAAAATATAGCTATCATGAACGAGGTTGCATGGGATTCAAGCTAGGGTTTAGGGCTAAGCGTGTCATAATTTATACAAACGATCTCATATTGGGCATGGACCCTATATTTGCACACCAGATGTCAAGTTTTGATTTTTGGCCCATTTAGAAAAGGTAGAAAAAATTTGCTTACAAATGGGGTGTTTAGCCTAGCTTCGGAGCACATTTGGAGCCCATTTTTCGTGACCAGTGTTTTACATCAACAATAAGTGCTCGGATTGATCGCTTAACATGCTTATATATGACTAATATTTGAGAAAGCATTGTAACATCAATACCACATACTAAACAATTTCAAATTTGAATTTTGGGTCAAATTTGAAATTCAGCCAGAATTTGAATAGCATTACACAAATACCATTTTACACAAATTGAGGCAAGTTTGTTATTCTACAACACACATCACCATTAGAAAAGTTTGACGAAAGAAGTTTTCACTTCTTATTCTTACCACTCGATTTCTTCTTCTTCTTACCACTTTTTGATCCTACCACACCTAGTTCACTCTAAGTCTTGGTTTTCTTAACTTTGACTAGTTGGGACAGCTTCAGTTGGCACCACAACATCTACATGAGGATCAGTTTGCACAACATCAACTCCAGTAGCTTCAATTGGTAATACAACTTGCAATATAGGCTCAGTTTGCGGAACATCTGCCGCAACAACTTCAGTTTGCAGAACATCTGCCGCAACAACTTCAGTTTGCATCACATTCTGCAGCACATCATCATCCAAATGTTGCTCATGATGCATCACAAGATCAAAGAATACCTCATTTTTCACAACATCATCCAAATCTTGATCATTTTGCATCACAACATCATCCAACTCTTGCTCATTTTGCACCGCAGCATCATCCAACTCTGGTTCATCACCAACATTTCTCTTTTTTCTACAGCCATTGATTCTTGCCTTTTTGATTGCCCAGCAATCTTCAACAACAAGGGGTTGACCTCCATGCTTCCTCCTGGAAAACAAAGCTTGTACTTTTGCTAGTAATTAAAAACAACACCCAAATAAAAAAAACACAAACGTAAACATACTTTGGCCTTTTCGGAGTGTAACGACATTTTGGAGATCCTTTTCGGTGCCCAAGTTCCTGGCACAATTTGCATATTTTTTGTTACCTTTTTGGGACCTTTTTGGCTTTGCATCCTTCTTCACCTTCCCCTTTTTTACTAGTCCCACCTTTCTCAAACCATGCCTTGAATCTACTCTCTTTAGAGCATCTCCAGCCGCGCCCCCAACAGGCCCTCCCAGCGTTTTTTTTCATGGCGCCAAAAACGCTTGATCGCGCCCAGACGCCGAATTCCGCCGGCTCGGCCCGTTTTTGCGCCCGACAATCGCAGGCCGAACCTGGCGCACTAGGGGGCGCTCGAGGGCTCCGGCGCAAGGGAAAAGCGCTCCTGGGGCCACATTGTCAGGCGAAAAGTCAAGCCACCCATCCAGATTCGCCTCCGACCCCCCATGCTCGGCCGCCACCGAGCGCCACCCTGCCGATCCCGGCGCCGTCCACCACCCACCGCAGCTAGGTAGATCATTTCCCGCCGGGGAAAAGAAGCAGTTTCGCCTAGGCAGCCTCTCCGCCACCGTCCGGGCAACTTTTTCGGTGTTCCGGCCGCGCTGGCCTGTACATCGGCGGGGTTTACGCCCACCTCGCCCGCAAGGTGTTCGGTGATTTGCCCGGCCCGGCGATGGACTCCGAAGATGAGGAGGCGCTCACAACGTTGCTGGAGGAGGAAGCCGAAGCCGACGTCCAAGAACAGGAGCATCTCATGGTGCTCGCCGCCCTCGCGAGCAGTGAAAAGCCGCGGCGAGGTGGCTCAGCGCCGAGGCGGGTGAAAGCAAAGAACCGGCATCGTCTGTAAGGCTACTGCATGCTCTACTCGGACTACTTCGCCAACGCTCCATTGCACGGTGAGAAAACATTTTGGCGTCGTTTATCGGATGAGCCGAAAGCTTTTCCTCAGGACTGTGAATTCCATCCGGGAGTTCGACAGCTACTTCAAGTGCAAGATAGATTGCACCGGCACACTTGGATTTACCTTAATCCAGAAGTGCACGCCAGCTATGAGGATGCTTGCATACGGAGCTCCCGGTGATTCACTCGACGACTATGGGCGCATGGCCGAGTCCACCACCATTGAGTGTTTCTACAAGTTGCAGGGCAGTGGTGGCAGTTTTTGGACCGCAGTACTTGCGAACACCCAATGCGGAAGACACTGCTCGGATCCTAGCACAGAATGCATCAAGAGGATTTCCTGGGATGCTTGGAAGCATCGACTGCATGCATTGGAAATGGAAGAACTGTCCATTTTCTTGGAAGGGTTGTACAAAGGCGCCAAAGGAGGTTGCAGTGTGGTACTTGAGGCAGCGGCCACACAGGACCTCTTGATTTGGCACTCTTTCTTTGGGATGCCAGGAACTCACAATGACATCAACGTCCTGCAGTGCTCCCCTATCTTTGCCAAGCTTGTTGAAGGTCATTCTCCTCCGGTGAGCTTCGTGGTCAATGAGCGGCACTACAACAAGGGGTACTATCTAGCTGATGGCATCTATCCGAGATGGTTGACATTTGTGAAGACCATCTCAAACCCTGTGCCAGGAGGCAAGAACGCCTGGTTTGCGAAGGTTCAGGAGGCTTGCAGAAAGGATGTCGAGCGGGCATTTGGTGTGCTCCAATCTCGATTTGCTGTTGTCCGGTTCCCTGCTCAGACCTGGTCGAAAGATCAAATGTGGGAGATCATGACTGGCTGTGTCATCTTGCACAACATAATCATTGAGAGAGAGAGCAGGAAGAGCCAGTGTTTGACACTGAACCATATTACAGACAGGGTCCTCTTGCCCAAGTTGATCACCAGCTACCGGCAACCTGGACTGACTACCTCAATATGCATCAGGAGATTCGAGACCCACATGTGCATGAAGAACTGCAACACGATCTGGTGGAGCACCTATGGAGGCTCAAGGGCGAGGCCGGGGCGACGCGGGAATGACTTGTGATGAAACTCATGTTTTTATTTGTTAAACTATATATAATTTGTACTGAACTATTTGTTGAACTATTTGATTTACGTATGAAACACGCCGAACCATGCCGAACTATGTGATGAACTAATTGATTTCTATTTGTATGCGAAAATTCACGCTGAAGCTAGCCGAACCGCGCTGAATATGGGCCGATTCACGCAGATATCGGGCCGTTTTTGGACACAATTGGGCCGAACACTAGGCCAAAATCGGCGCCTGGGGGCGATCTGGGGGCGGCGGCTGGGTGCCCAACCGCACCCAGCGCCGAGTATACCGCCGACTAACCCCCAGGCCGCTCTTTTTCGGCGCCCTGGGGAGCCGAACGGCTGGAGATGCTCTTAGGCCTGCTAGCCTTTCTTTTTGTTAGGGGAGGACACATGGAAAATTCAATTTCCACTTCGGGCCACTAAGACTGATCTGTAAGTGCTGGAATTGGAGTTGCATATGGAGCCTTGAATCTTGCCATTGAGTAATATTCATGCATAATTGAAGGAAATATGCCCTAGAGGCAATAATAAAGTTATTATTTATTTCCTTATATCATGATAAATGTTTATTATTCATGCTAGAATTGTATTAACCGGAAACATAATACATGTGTGAATATATAGACAAACAGTATGCCACTAGTATGCCTCTACTTGACTAGCTTGTTAATCAAAGATGGTTATGTTTCCTAACCATGAACAAGGAGTTGTTATTTGATTAACAAGGTCACATCATTAGTTGAATGATCTGATTGACATGACCCATTCCGTTAGCTTAGCACACGATCGTTTAGTATGTTGCTATTGCTTCCTTCATGACTTATACATGTTCCTATGACTATGAGATTATGCAACTCCCGTTTACCGGAGGAACACTTTGGGTACTACCAAACGTCACAACGTAACTGGGTGATTATAAAGGAGTACTACAGGTGTCTCCAAAGGCAGATGTTGGGTTGGCGATTTGAGATTAGGATTTGTCACTCCGAATGTCGGAGAGGTATCTCTGGGCCCTCTCAGTAATGCACATCACTAAGCCTTGCAAGCATTACAACTAATGAGTTAGCTGTGAGATGATGTATTACGGAACGAGTAAAGAGACTTGCCAGTAACGAGATTGAACTAGGTATTGGATACCGACGATCGAATCTCGGGCAAGTAACATACCGATGACAAAGGGAACAACGTATGTTGTTATGCGGTTTGACCGATAAAGATCTTCGTAGAATATGTAGGAACCAATATGGGCATCCAGGTTCCGCTATTGGTTATTGACCGAGAATAGTTCTAGGTCATGTCTACATAGTTCTCGAACCCGTAGGGTCCGCACGCTTAAGGTTTCGATGACAGTTATATTATGAGTTTATGAGTTTTGATGTACCGAAGGAGTTCGAGTCCCGGATGAGATCGGGGACATGACGAGGAGTCTCGAAATGGTCGAGGCGTAAAGATCGATATATTGAGCGACTATATTCGAGTTCGGAAAGGTTCGAATGATTCGGGTATTTTGAGTACCGGAGAGTTACGGAATTCGCCGGGAGAAGTATTGGGCCTTATTGGGCCCTGGGAAAGAGAGAGGGCTGCCTAGGGTAGGCGCGCCCCCATGGCCTAGTCCGAATTGGACTAGGGAGGCCGCACCCTTCCTTCCCTCCTTCTCTCTTCCCTTACTTGTCTCCTACTCCCAATACATGGAAGGACTCCTAGTTGGACTAGGAAAGGGGAATCCTACTCCCGGTGGGAGTAGGACTCCCAGGCGCCCTACTAGGGCCGGCCTCCTCCTCCCTCCCTCCTTTATATACGGGGGCAGGGGGCACCCCATGGACACACAAGTTGATCTACGGATCGTTCCTTAGCCGTGTGCGGTGCCCCCTTCCACCATATTCCACCTCGGTCATATCGTCGCGGGGTTTAGGTGAAGCCCTGCGCCGGTAGAGCATCATCATCGTCACCACGCCGTCGTGCTGACGGAACTCATCCCCGAAGCTTTGCTGGATCGGAGCCCGGGGATCGTCATCGAGCTGAACGTGTGCTGAACTCGGAGGTGCCGTACGTTCGGTGCTTGGATCGGTCGGATCGTGAAGACGTACGACTACATCAACCGCGTTGTCATAACGCTTCCGCTTTCGGTCTACGAGGGTACGTAGACAACACTCTCCCCTCTCGTTGCTATGCATCACCATGATCTTGCGTGTGCGTAGGAAATTTTTTGAAATTACTACGTTCCCCAACAGTGGCATCCGAGCCAGGTTTTATGCGTTGATGTCATATGCACGAGTAGAACACAAGTGAGTTGTGGGCGATATAAGTCATACTGCTTACCAGCATGTCATACTTTGGTTCAGCGGTATTGTGAGATGAAGCGGCCCGGACCGACATTACGCGTACGCTTACGCGAGACTGGTTTCACCGTTTCGAGCACTCGTTGCTTAAAGGTGACTGGCGGGTGTCTGTCTCTCTCACTTTAGTTGAACCGAGTGTGGCTACGCCCGGTCCTTGCGAAGGTTAAAACAGCACCAACTTGACAAACTATCGTTGTGGTTTTGATGCGTAGGTAAGAACGGTTCTTGCTCAGCCCGTAGCAGCCACGTAAAACTTGCAACAACAAAGTAGAGGACGTCTAACTTGTTTTTGCAGGGCATGTTGTGATGTGATATGGTCAAGACGTGATGAGATATAAGTTGTTGTATGAGATGATCATGTTTTGTTGAAGTTGTCGGCAACTGGCAGAAACCTTATGGTTGTCTCTTTATTGCATAAGATGCAGGCGCCAAATAATTGCTTTACTTTATCGCTATGCGATAGCAATAGTTGCAAGAGCAATAGTTGGCGAGACAACCATGTGATGACACATTGATATAGATCAAGATGATGGAGATCATGGTGTCATGCCGGTGACGATGGAAATCATGACGATGCTTTGGAGATGGAGATCACAAGCACAAGATGATGATGGCCATATCATATCACTTATATTGATTGCATGTGATGTTTATCCTTTATGCATCTTATCTTGCTTTGATTGACGGTAGCATTTTAAGATGATCTCTCACTAAAATTATCAAGAAGTGTTCTCCCTGAGTATGCACCGTTGCCAAAGTTCGTCGTGCCTGCACACCACGTGATGATCGGGTGTGATAAGCTCTCACGTCCATCTACAATGGGTGCAAGCCAGTTTTGCACACGCGGAATACTCAGGTTAAACTTGACGAGCCTAGCATATGCAGATATGGCCTCGGAACACGGAGACCGAAAGGTCGAGCGTGAATCATATAGTAGATATGATCAACATAAGATGTTCACCATTGAAAACTACTCCATCTCACGTGATGATCGGTTATGGTTTAGTTGATTTGGATCACGTGATCACTTAGATGACTAGAGAGATGTCTGTCTAAGTGGGAGTTCTTTAGTAATATGATTAATTGAACTTTAATTTATCATGAACTTAGTCCTGGTAGTATTTTGCAAATTTTGTTGTAGATCAATAGCTCGCGTTGTTGCTTCCCTATGTTTTTATATGTGTTCCTAGAGAAAATTGTATTGAAAAATGTTAGTAGCAATGATGCGGATTGGATCCGTGATCTGAGGTTTATCCTCATTGCTGCACAGAAGAATTATGTCCTTAATGCACCGCTAGGTGACAAACCTATTACAGGAGCAGATGCAGACGTTATGAACGTTTGGCTAGCTCAATATGATGACTACTTGATAGTTTAGTGCACCATGCTTAAAGGCTTAGAATCGGGACTTCAAAGACGTTTTGAACGTCATGGACCATATGAGATGTTCCAGGAATTGAAGTTAATATTTCAAGCAAATACCCGAGTTGAGAGATATGAAGTCTCCAATAAGTTCTATAGCTAAAAGATGGAGGAGAATCGCTCAACTAGTGAGCATGTGCTCAGATTGTCTGGGTACTTCAATCGCTTGAATCAAGTGTGTCGTGGATTTAACACGTCAGATGTCCTTAGTGTTAGGACTTAGTCGCGAGGCCAACGCATCTATGTGGTAGCTTGAGAGGGGTTGAGCGGGACGAGAGACGCGAGGTTTTACCCAGGTTCGGCCCCTCACGGTGGAGGTAAAAGCCTACGTCCTGCTTCATTGATATTGATGATGATGATCATGGTTACAAGAGTGCTCTAACTCGAGAGCTATTGTCTAAACCTAACTTGTCCAACTTGTGGAACCTGTCCCCCTTTTTGGGGAGCCCTGCCCCTCCTTATATCTGTTGAAGGGGCGGGCTACATGTAGAGTCCTATTAGGATTAGGACTAGTCTATCTCTAATACAAACCGGATACAAGTCCTAGTATTAACTCCTTGTAAGGCAAATATTCCTTTCCTCTGAAACCGGCCCACAGTGGTTGAACCGGCCTTCATGAACCGCCAGACAGGCCACCGGGTCTTGTTGCTCCTCTGGCCCGCCTGTCGGATTACCAATGAACTATAAATCGTCTGGTCTGTGCAGGTCACCGGTGAATCGCCAAGTCCGGCCGGTTTATCTTTCCGGCCGGTTTACACCGCGGGGCATATCCCCGACATTAGCCCCCAAGTTTAGCTTGGATTTATCCATGGTAAACTTATGCTGCAAATAAACACCAAAACAAATTTGACAGGTTGTGCTCCGGGTTAAGAATTCTTGTAGACCGGCACCTGATCGTCTTTAAGTCCTTGTCATTTCTTCCTCCTGATATTCAGCCGGTTTGAAGATGCAGAACTTGCCGGTTTATGATTACCACCATTGTCGGGTTATAAAAGCTGATACTTCCGAGTCATGATTGTTGCAGACACCGGTTCATGACTGTTGCCAACACCGGTTCACGATTATTGATGACGCCGAGTTGCAGCCACAGGGTCATAATGATTGGTGACGCCGGGTCAACCTAGTTTGCTCAATCAGAGAATTTGAAAATATTTCTTCGATAATAATATAATACCTGTAGCCCCCAAGTCTTGAGCAGAACAAAGTAATGGTTTAAGACTTGCTTCAATATAATTACTGCCACTTTCGAAGAAATCCATGTTGTTCATCCCAGTCACTTAGTAAAACTGAATACTCCATATTATGTAGCCCCCAAGTGCCGGGTTGTTATGCTTGCAGCAACCTGGGACTTGTAATTTCCTGATGCTCATAAAAACTTCAACCAGTGTAGCCCCCAAGGGCCGGGTCATTATGCAATAATGAGCAGGGACTTTGATATACACTTGAATTGTTTTAACAGGAGCAATTGATAGCCCCCAAGGGCCGGCTCATTATAATGTGATGAGTCGGGTCTTCAATAAGATGAACAAAGAATGACTTTGCATTAGCCCCCAAGTGTCATGGTGCATGCTTGCATCGACATGAGACTTGCATATTTGATGTAATCTCAACTTCAATAATGTAGCCCCCAAATGCCGGGTTGTAAGCCTACAGCAACTCGGGACTATTCCTTCAATTGTAGAATAAAAGACATATCTATTGATAACATAATATCCATTGCGCTAAAGCGACTTTGAAAACCTCAATCATAATATTAATAACCATAATAAAATCCAGCCATGTTGGCTATTCAAGATAATATAATCCGGTATGAAAACCTTATTCATCCAATATCATAATGAAAATTCAGGCAAGTTTGGCTATTTGAATAATATAACCCAATCATTTATAAGCGCATGATTCCAATGGCGCAATCCAAATATATACTGGCGACTTTAGTCCAAAGCCAGACCGGTTTAATAAACACCGGACAATTTATAATCATGCTTTATTCAACCTGTTTCTGCATACAACAAGTTTAAAGTGTCCTGGCGGTTTACCGCCGGACGGATCATAATGCCCAATATATAACCCGGGTTTATAACCAAGGCTGTACTTAAAAATAATCAAATATGAAATATATCATACCTGTGACATTGAATAACATCATTGGCTTACCAACTTTTTGTAGTAAGAGTGATAACCCCAATCTTGAGTAATGATAACTCCTTTCATACTGTGCCGGTTGATGATAAACCGTACCGGGTTGCGATAAACACCGGTTTAACCATATATAATACCGGCGACTCGTAGTCAAACCAGACCGGGCTGATAGTTTCCGGATTATAACTTGATCCTGTATTGACAACTTGTAATTGAAAGTCAAGCCGGGTTGATAAACACCGGTTTACTCCATAATAGGATGGTAACAGAAAATCAAACCGGGCAGATAGTCTCCGGTTTAAGAATTGACCGTGTTCCGTCACTTGACAGTCGAACCGGATGAAAACGCTGTCGGTTTAAAAAACGCAACAAAAATGGAATACCAATTATGAAAAAAATATGGAAATAGAGGCAACAACTTTTTGCAAAAGAAAAGCTTTACTGAGCTGGTCAGATGGCATTACCATGGTCAGACGCAACCAAGCTCCCCGAAGGTGTAGCGATGGTGCTAGTCGGCCAGGTCCCCAAAAGACTCGTGGCATTACGCCGGCCAAGTGGCATGACATTGGTTCGGGTTCGACCAAGCCCCCAAATGACTCTAAGGCCTGTAGGCCGACCAAGAGGCGTGACCGGTTCAGACTTGACCGTGTCCCCAAATGATCTGGTGGCTTTCGCCTATCAAGAGGTGTTGCATTGGTTCGGACACGACCAAGCCCCCAAGTGATAAAAAACAAATGTCAAGGGGTAAACCGGAGGCCGCTTTAAAAACAGAATCACTCCATGTAACCACGCATGATGAGAAAGACAGAGACCCCGCTTTATGAAGCAGAAGCCCCCATGTGATCAATAATATGATAAGCCAATAAGGCATGATACCCATGTTTGAACCGCGCATCATGGCAGCAGGTCCTCTTTGGCACCTTTAACTTTTTGCAAGAGATAAATCCTTCTTGAACCGGGATTTTGAACCGGACATTGAGAGCTTCAAAGCTTTGTGGGAGACATCTTTCCCTTGAACCTGATTGTAAACGGGAATCTTCATTTTCAGCCGGAAATTTGCTGATGGCCTTTCAACTCGAACTTGCGAGAAGTTAATTCCTTTTTGAACCGGACATTTTTAAACCGGATTTGAGCGCTTGAGAGCTTTGTGGGAGAATACATTTCCCTTGAACCGGATTGTAAACCGGATACTTGAGAGCTTCAGTGAGACTGACTTCCCTTGAGCCGGATTTTAAACCGGAATCCTTTCTGATGATCCGGAACTTCTTCATTGAGCCGGGATTTTGTAACTGTCATATACTTACTAAGCCGGAAATTTTCTGATGGCCCTCAAATAACAGTAGCCTCCGGGACCGGGTTATCTTTCCCTCCATCGTCCTGGGGTTCTTTAAATTTGCTGAAACTGGCAAGATTTGCTTAATCATGTCATCGTAGCCCCCGAGTCTCAAAGGTGACTCGAGGAGTTGGCTTGAGACTCTCCATATTTGACTGTAATATAAACCGGCATAACTTGTATATCATTGTTGTTGATAGCACGATGTGAATCCATAGAAGGTTGAGGTGACTGCGGCGGGTTGTAAATGATCCCATATGAGCCGTGTCAGCAACTCGGCCAATGGTTTCTTTCAACCGGCGATTTGAAGTTAATCAAAACTATAATGGCGGCGACTTTGTGCGCCTGCCTATTGAACCATCCAATGCAAACGGCGGTTTGATGATAATTTGTCTCCAATTTGAAAGAAAACCGGGCTACCCAAGTTGTGACTTGCTCATACCCAATAAACAGCTCATGCAGACAGATGCGGCCCGGTATGTTGATGTAGACCAGGCCGCGAGAGACGGACGACAAAAACGACCGCAACATCAGAAGCAGCTCGGATAGATGAATCGGCCGCGGCATTGTAAACCGGTGCGGACGGGGAAGCTCTTCACCGGTGTTGTAAACTGGCACGGACGGGCGAGTTAATCGCGGGTGCGGTCCCGGTGAGTTGAAGTAGTCCGGGCCACAAGGTCGGCGTCTTGCACGCATATTCTTTGATCATTGTGGCACGGTCATATGCTAGCACATGACAGTAATTACGCAATTTATATATCCATGATCCGGCCATCGACTTTGTAATGACCAATTGTCCTACATATAAAATGCAAAGACCAAAGTAATTGCTTTCTGATAAAAACAATATGTGCTAAAGTTACATTTAGAGGGATATCACCTGATTCGCCCAGACAACAGATGAGTCGGCCGTGGCATTGTAAGCTGGTGCGGATGCGTGAACCGCCGTGAGGGCAGATGAACGAGTCATCCATGGCGTTTGTAAAGCGGTGCGGGTGGCGATTCAAACATGATGTTGTTTAATCGGTGTAGATGCACGAATCGGCGGCAGGAGCGGACGGATGTAATCCGAACATCGGGGCGGCGACTTGCACGTATATCCGTCAAGCATCCTAGCACGGACAAACACCAATGCAAAAAGTGATGTTGATGCGCCCCCTTAGGCGACACCCTCTCGTAACGGTCTGACTCATCCGGACAGTAAATGAATCGGTCTGCGGCATGAACCAGTGCAGACGGGCAAGTTGATTGCAGGCGCGGTAAACCGCGCGGTCAAACGAGTCAGTCGCGTCATGTTGATGTAGACCGGACCATAAGGGCAGTGGTTTGCACACATCCACTGAGCAAATTGACATAGCGCTGATGTAGACGCGATCTAGTTGAAATATTCCCAACATAGAAGTGAGACGATCGGCGGTTTGTGCGCGTCCGTCCGGCGGTTCATAAGAGCGAGCGCGGCACCAGCGTGTTGAGGTAGACCGGTCCGCGGGGCGGCGGCTTGCGCGCGTCCGGCAGGCGACGCGGCAATGGATGGTGTAGCCCCAATATTTTTTTTTTAAAACATCCAACTCTTCTTGATAGAGCAACATCTGATTTCTTTTTTTGGCTCGGTCTTCACATGTAGCATGTTACCTTTTCCTTCATAATTACACTTGACAATACGTGTTTGTCAGTGATATTGGCATTTTCCTTCTTTCCTTTGTTACTGTTTGGATGTGACATCCGAAAATGACGTGCATCCGGTCTGGTTACCTGCGGGCTGACTCTGTTTCCCTTTCTTTTCCCTGAACCAGACTCTGACTAGCTTTCTTGTGCTGATGTATTGCTACTCGGATTGGAGTTGACGCCTGGGGTTTGTCCCAACTTTTTGTTTTGATGGCATAAACTCTTAGCTGGTTTTATCTGCCGCCACTCCCGGAACGAAGATCGAGGCGGAGTCCTAATCTGCGTCTCTCCCTTTTCCTTGCGTGAGCCAGAGAAAAACTTCCTTTCCTTTCATCTTGACATGATGATAAACTTGCCGTAGTACTCCCTCTAGTCCACGCGCACGCATAGTCACTCGGGCGCTCCGCAAGCCTTCTACTTCTTTTCTCGATATTTTCAAACCTGTACTGTTTGCCTCGGTACTTGGTACATCAGCAGATTATATTGTGGAGGCACGGAGCAGCAAACGTAATCTTGATGGATTGGACAAAACGATTGCAACAGAGATTCCCTGCTCATCTCGGTGCAACTTGCAATTGACTGATCGCCGAAACTGCCACCATCAAAAACTCTCGTCACGGACTCGGCGAATCCCCACGGTGCTTCCGTCGGCCGCATAAAACACAAAACTGAATTTCTCTTGATCTCAAATCTCGTATATGCCATATGTAGATTCTTCTGCGCCGGGTCTTCTTAATCTGGCCGATCGTGAGCCTCTCAATCCCTTGAAGGGTTCCCTCCAAGAACTCATCACCACCGTGCGCGGGCCCCACGGTGGGCGCCAACTGTCGTGGATTTAACACGTCAGATGTCCTTAGTGTTAGGACTTAGTCGCGAGGCCAACGCATCTATGTGGTAGCTTGAGAGGGGTTGAGCGGGACGAGAGACGCGAGGTTTTACCCAGGTTCGGCCCCTCACGGTGGAGGTAAAAGCCTACGTCCTGCTTCATTGATATTGATGATGATGATCATGGTTACAAGAGTGCTCTAACTCGAGAGCTATTGTCTAAACCTAACTTGTCCAACTTGTGGAACCTGTCCCCCTTTTTGGGGAGCCCTGCCCCTCCTTATATCTGTTGAAGGGGCGGGTTACATGTAGAGTCCTATTAGGATTAGGACTAGTCTATCTCTAATACAAACCGGATACAAGTCCTAGTATTAACTCCTTGTAAGGCAAATATTCCTTTCCTCTGAAACCGGCCCACAGTGGTTGAACCGGCCTTCATGAACCGCCAGACAGGCCACGGGTCTTGTTGCTCCTCCGCCCGCCTGTCGGATTACCAATGAACTATAAATCGTCTGGTCTGTGCAGGTCACCGGTGAATCGCCAAGTCCGGCCGGTTTATCTTTCCGGCCGGTTTACACCGCGGGGCATATCCCCGACAAAGTGGGAGTTAATCTTCCAGATAAGATAGTGATTGACAGAATTCTCTAGTCACCATCACCAAGTTAGTAGAACTTCGTGATGAACTATAATATGCAAGGGATGACAAAAGTAATTCCCAAGCTCTTCGTGATGCTGAAATCAACGAAGGTAGAAATCAAGAAAAACATCAAGTGTTGATGGTAGACAAGACCACTAGTTTCAAGAAAAGGGCAAAGGGAAGAAGGGGAACTTCAAGAAGAACGGCAAGCGAGTTGCTGCTCAAGTGAAGAAGCCCAAGTCTGGTCCTAAGCCTGAGACTAAGTGCTTCTACTGCAAAGGGATTGGTCACTGGAAGCGGAACTACCCCAAGTGATTGGCGGATAAGAAGGATGGCAAAGTGAACATAAGTATATTTGATATACATGTTATTGATGTGTACTTTACTAGTGTTTATAGCAACCCCTCGGTACTTGGTACTGGTTCAGTTGCTAAGAGTAGTAGCTCGAAACGGGAGTTGCAGAATAAACATAAACTAGTTAAGGGTGAAGTGATGATGTGTGTTGAAAGTAGTTTCAAGATTGATATGATCATCATCGCACACTCCCTATACTATCGGGATTAGTGTTGAACCTAAATAAATGTTATTTGGCGTTTGCGTTGAGCATGGATATGATTTGATCATGTTTATTGCAATACGGTTATTCATGTAAGTTAGAGAATAATTATTGTTCTGTTTACATGAATAAAACCTTCTATGGTCATACACCCAATGAAAATGGTTTGTTGGATCTCGATCGTGTGATACACATATTCATAATATTGAAACCAAAAGATGTAAAGTTAATAATGATAGTGCAATTTATTTGTGGCACTGCCGTTTGGGGTCATATCTGTGTAAAGCGCATGAAGAAACTCCATAAAGATGGATTTTTGAAATCACTTGGTTATGAATCATTTGATGCTTGCGAACCGTGCCGTTTGGGCAAGATGACTAAAACTCCGTTCTCCGGAACAGTGGAGCGAGCAACTGACTTATTGGAAATAATACATACTGATGTATGCGATCCAATGAGTGTTAAGGCTCGCGGCGGGTATCGTTATTTTCTGACCTTCACAGATGATTTGAGCAGATATGGGTATATCTTCTTGATGAAACATAAGTCTGAAATAGTTGAAAGGTTCAAAGAATTTCAGAGTGAAGTGGAAAAATCATAGTGACAAGAAAATAAGGTTTCTACGATCTGATCGCGGAGACAAATATTTGAGTTACGAGTTTGGTCTTCAATTAAAACAATGTGGAATAGTTTCACAAATTCATGCCACCTGGAACACCACATCATAATGGTGTGTCCGAACATCATAACCGTACTTTATTGGATATAGTACAATCTATGATGTTTCTTACCGATTTACCAATATCGTTTTGGGATCATGCATTAGAGACAGTTGCATTCACGTTAAAGCGGGGCACCATCTAAGTCCGTTGAGATGACACAATATGAACTATGGTTTGGCAAGAAACCAAAGTTGTCATTTCTTAAAGTTTGGGGCTGCGATGCTTATATGAAAAAGTTTCATCCTGATAAGCTCGAACCCAAATCGGAGAAGTGCGTCTTCATAGAATACCCAAAGGAAATTGTTGGGTACACCTTCTATCACAGATCCGAAGGCAAGACATTCGTTGCTAAGAATGGATCTTTTCTAGAGAAGGAGTTTCTCTCGAAAGAAGTGAGTGGGAGGAAAGTAGAACTTGATGAGGTAATTGTACCTTCTCCCAAATTGGAAAGTAGTTCATCACAGAAATCAGTTCCAGTGATTCCTACACCAATTAGTGAGGAAGCTAATGATGATGATCATGTAACTTCAGATCAAGTTACTACCGAACCTCGTAGGTCAACCAGAGTGAGATCCGCACCAGAGTGGTACGGTAATCCCATTCTGGAGGTCATGTTACTTGATCATGACGAACCTACGAACTATGAGGAAGCGATGATGAGCCCAGATTCCGCGAAATGGTTTGAGACCATGAAATCTGAGATGGGATCCATATATGAGAACAAAGTGTGGACTTTGATGGAGTTGCCCGATGATCGGCAAGTCATATTATATAAATGGATCTTCAAGAGGAAGACAGATGCTGATAGTAGTATTACTATCTACAAAGCTCGACTTGTCGTAGAAAGGTTTTCGACAAGTTCAAGGTGTTGACTACAATGAGATTATCTCAACTGTAGCGATGCTTAAGTCTGTCCGAATCATGTTAGCAATTGCCACATTTTATGAAATCTGGCAAATGGATGTCAAAACTACATTCTTTAATGGATTTATTAAAGAAGAGTTGTATATGATGCAACCAGAAGGTTTTATCAATCCTAAAGGAGCTAACAAAATGTGCAAGCCTCAGCGATCCATCTATGGACTGGTGCAAGCATCTCGGAGTTGGAATAAACGCTTTGATAGTGTGATCAAAGCATATAGTTTTATACAGACTTGCGGTGAAGCCTGTATTTACAAGAAAGTGAGTGGGAGCACTACAGCATTTCTGATAAGTATATGTGAATGACATATTGTAGATCAGAAATAATGTAGAATTATTCTGCAAAGCATAAAGGAGTGTTTAAAAGGAGTTTTTCAAAGAAAGACCTCGGTGAAGCTGCTTACATATTGAGCATTAAGATCTATAGAGATAGATCAAGACGCTTGATAAGTTTTTTCAATGAGTACATACCTTGACAAGATTTTGAAGTAGTTCAAAATGGAACAGTCAAAGAAAGAGTTCTTGCCTGTGTTACAAAGGTGTGAAATTGAGTAAGACTCAAAACCCGGCCACGGCAGAAAATAGAAAGAGAATGAAAGTCATTCCCTATGCCTTGGCCATAGGTTCTATAAAGTATGCCATGCTGTGTACCAGATCTATTGTATACCCTGCACTGAGTTTGGCAAGGGAGTACAATAGTGATCTAGGAATAGATCGGACAGCGGTCAAAATTATCCTTAGTGGAATAAGGATATGTTTCTCGATTATGGAAGTGAAAAAAGGTTCGTCGTAAAGGGTTACGTTGATGCAAGTTTTGACACCGATCTGGATGACTCTAAGTCTCGATCTAGATACATATTGAAAGTGGGAGCAATTAGCTAGGGTAGCTCCGTGCAGAGCATTGTAGACATAGAAAATTGCAAAATACATAACGGATCTGAATGTGAAAGACCTGTTGACTAAGATTATCTCACAAGCAAAACATGATCACACCTTAGTACTCTTTGAGTGTTAATCACATAGCGATGTGAACTAGATTACTGAATCTAGTAAACCTTTTGGATGTTGGTCACATGGCGATGTGAACTATGAGTGTTAATCACATGATGATGTGAACTATCGATGTGAATCACATGGTGATGTGATCTAGATTATTGACTCTAGTGCAAGTGGGAGACTGAAGGAAATATGCCCTAGAGGCAATAATAAAGTTATTATTTATTTCCTTATATCATGATAAATGTTTATTATTCATGCTAGAATTGTATTAACCGGAAACATAATACATGTGTGAATATATAGACAAACAGTATGTCACTAGTATGCCTCTACTTGACTAGCTTGTTAATCAAAGATGGTTATGTTTCCTAACCATGAACAAGGAGTTGTTATTTGATTAACAAGGTCACATCATTAGTTGAATGATCTGATTGACATGACCCATTCCGTTAGCTTAGCACACGATCGTTTAGTATGTTGCTATTGCTTCCTTCATGACTTATACATGTTCCTATGACTATGAGATTATGCAACTCCCGTTTACCGGAGGAACACTTTGGGTACTACAAAACGTCACAACGTAACTGGGTGATTATAAAGGAGTACTACAGGTGTCTCCAAAGGCAGATGTTGGGTTGGCGTATTTCGAGATTAGGATTTGTCACTCCGAATGTCGGAGAGGTATCTCTGGGCCCTCTCGGTAATGCACATCACTAAGCCTTGCAAGCATTACAACTAATGAGTTAGCTGTGAGATGATGTATTACGGAACGAGTAAAGAGACTTGCCAGTAACGAGATTGAACTAGGTATTGGATACCGACGATCGAATCTCGGCAAGTAACATACCGATGACAAAGGGAACAACGATGTTGTTATGCGGTTTGACCGATAAAGATCTTCAGAGAATATGTAGGAACCAATATGGGCATCCAGGTTCCGCTATTGGTTATTGACCGAGAATAGTTCTAGGTCATGTCTACATAGTTCTCGAACCCGTAGGGTCCGCACGCTTAAGGTTTCGATGACAGTTTTATTATGAGTTTATGAGTTTTGATGTACCGAAGGAGTTCGAGTCCCGGATGAGATCGGGGACATGACGAGGAGTCTCGAAATGGTCGAGACGTAAAGATCGATATATTGGACGACTATATTCGAGTTCGGAAAGGTTCGAATGATTCGGTATTTTTCGAGTACCGGAGAGTTACGGGAATTCGCCGGGAGAAGTATTGGGCCTTATTGGGCCCTGCGGGAAAGAGAGAGGGCTGCCTAGGGTAGGCCGCGCCCCCATGGCCTAGTCCGAATTGGACTAGGGGAGGCCGCACCCTTCCTTCCTCCTTCTCTCTTCCCTTACTTGTCTCCTACTCCCAATACATGGAAGGACTCCTAGTTGGACTAGGAAAGGGGGAATCCTACTCCCGGTGGGAGTAGGACTCCCCATGGCGCGCCCCTACTAGGGCCAGCCTCCTCCTCCCTCCCTCCTTTATATACGGGGGCAGGGGGCACCCCATGGACACACAAGTTGATCTACGGATCGTTCCTTAGCCGTGTGCGGTGCCCCCTTCCACCATATTCCACCTCGGTCATATCGTCGCGGGGTTTAGGTGAAGCCCTGCGCCGGTAGAGCATCATCATCGTCACCACGCCGTCGTGCTGACGGAACTCATCCCCGAAGCTTTGCTGGATCGGAGCCCGGGGATCGTCATCGAGCTGAACGTGTGCTGAACTCGGAGGTGCCGTACGTTCGGTGCTTGGATCGTTCGGATCGTGAAGACGTACGACTACATCAACCGCGTTGTCATAACGCTTCCGCTTTCGGTCTACGAGGGTACGTAGACAACACTCTCCCCTCTCGTTGCTATGCATCACCATGATCTTGCGTGTGCGTAGGAAATTTTTTGAAATTACTACGTTCCCCAACAATAATATGGGTGCATGTTTATCTTGGGTTGGGAGGCCAAGAAAAGAATGGAATGGTCACATGGTTTCCCGGTGGTTGCCACTCGAGGCAAGTGCAGTCATGCAACTCAGTGTTAACAACATGCCCCCTTCCAGTCTTGGTATCTCTAACTTCAGCACCCCACAATGAAGATTTTTCCACAGACAAATGTGTAAGATTTATGCTCCTGTTCACCACTTGTTGTACCACTGCAGGAAGCTTATCCCCTTGTAGACAATCACCAATCCTTCTTCTCAATTCCCACATGCGCATGATCATTATCCTGATTTGGTCAACCATGTCATGCACAGGCATGTTCTTCAACCACTTTATCTTGTTGTTAACACTTTCAGCCAAGTTATTGTTGATATGATCACATTTGATGACAGTGTTAAATCCTGACGTGTACCACAATAGAGAATGATAGGTGTTTAACCATGGACCAAACTCACAGCATG
This sequence comes from Aegilops longissima, assembly GCA_021605205.1. Classification (NCBI taxonomy): domain Eukaryota; kingdom Viridiplantae; phylum Streptophyta; class Magnoliopsida; order Poales; family Poaceae; genus Aegilops; species Aegilops longissima. The sequence continues at coordinate 10,930,706 of CM038681.1, forward strand.
CTTCTTTTATCTTATCAAGATGATATGAATGTGTTTGTTTGGTGTAAGATCTTGCTGCTGGCCACATTCTCCCAAATTCCCCCCCTCTGAATTTTTTGATCAAATTCATCGACATATGGCCAAAGCACTCCCTCTGCTAACAATGAGGAAAAACATTCTTCACTGCATTTTCTAGCCCTTTACATGCATCTGTGTGTACTGCCAAAGGTGACATAGGCCCTATGCATCTTCTCAACTACATCATGAACCATGTCCATGAAACCTCTGTCTCTGACTGAAACAAACCAATAGCAATAGGGAACATCCGGTTGTGTCCATCTAAAGCATTGCATGCTGCCAATTGACCATTCCATTTGCCTGTCAAAAAAGATGAGTCTATGTTCAAATATGGACGAAACCCTGCTTTGAAGCCATCTACGCAAGGCTTTAAAGCCATAAAGAACTTGGAGAAAAGAACTCTACCATCCTCTGTTACCTCAGTATCTATCTCCACAACACTGCCAGGTGACCTCTTTTCCGCCTCTGCTTTGAAGTTATATAGCATCCTAAAAGTATTTGCCCAATCACCATATAATTCTTTCATTGCCCTTTGTTTTGCTTTCCACACTGTGGTATACTTCACCTTAATGGAGTAGTTCTTTTCCAAGTCCACTTTAAGTTTCGTTGCTGTAGTGTTTGGTTTCTTGGCTAAAATTGGAGTGACCTTTTCTACAATCCAAAGTTGTGATGTCATGGTTGATACTCTCTGTGAACTTGTAATACAAGTATGTGGATTTGAAATTTGATTAACCCTAATGGTACTTCCATCACATTGAATTCTAGCAGATATGTACCACTTGCAAGGCCTGACGCTTGCGTCGAAACCTCTGCACCTTGCATAAAATTTCTTTTCTGTCAGTCCACATAGTATTGGCATCAAACTCATGTTTGACTGCATAAGTCTTGAAACACATCCTAAACTCTTTCATGCTTGGGAACAACTTGCCTACTTCAATAACATGATTTTCTTTGTCATACACACTTACAAGCTCATCATCATGTGCATCATCTACATTATCTGCAACATCTTTCATCAGCTGTCCATCCACATCTTCACAAGCATCTATGTTAGCATCATTAGGCAAACTCGATTCATCCCTCTCTTCCTCATCTTGATCATCTACTGGATCTACTAGAATGCCATAAAATTTGGCCATCTCAGTGTCAGCCATTGGTGCAGTGACCAAATCAGTAATGTCTTCTAATTGTACTGAATTCCAATCAACACAAACAACCCTTGCAGCACCATCACATCCCTCTTCTGCATCTTGCTCAGCCCCCTCTATTACTGTCACTTCACCCGTAAACATGGGCATTATCTGTGTGAAGCCCAATCATCATCTACCATCTGCGAAGCCAACTTTGAGGGCACATATCCAACCTTAGAATATGATTTCAGATCAACGAGCTCTGCATGAAAGGTAGTCTGTTTGCTTGCCCAGCCGTCTTGCCGATCGATTTCATCAACCATCTCTTCACCATTCTCAATTCTCACATACTCACCCTTCCAAAATTATCAAAACGTAACAATGCCACCTCTTGCTCCGGACCCCAAAAAATGCTTTCCCCAATTTTCTCCACAACATTCCTCATGACCCTCTCTTCCATGCTCTGTATTTCCTGTGGATCAATCTCTTCAAATTCAACCTCCCATTTCACAATTGTATCTCTCTCTATGTCTCGCATGCTACCATCAACTAGCTTTGCTTTAGATGATAAGAATTCAACACTGAATTCGAAGGTACGAGCAACATTCCCCCTGTTTATCAATGGCCGGCACTGTGAGGCAGCGGAAGCACACGAGGCACACATCGCAGGGGTGAAGAGGTTGGACAGGGTGATTACCTGGTCGACGTAGTCTCTCATGGCTCCATCTTGTTCAGCCCAACGCCGCCCCGCTGCCGCTCCCCAGTCTCACCCACCTCCACAATCTGGATCTCGTGGAAAACAAGGGTAGATAGACGCTCACTTGGTCAGATCTAACTCAAGACGGAGGGAAATGGTGCCGAATACACTCACCACATGCGCAGCCACGACCATGGATGAAAGCTCCGCCGCGTCGACGGGAACGAAGAAGAGAGCAACAACTAGAAGAAGGGGAGAAGAATGTGTTCAGTCATGCGGGGAATCGATGCACTGCCAAGTGGGACCCACTACCAGACACACTGATTAGTTTGACCCCCTGTTTTTACCTTAACCCAAGTCCAGTTGACGACCGGACCTGTGTTTTAACCACCTGGTCGTATTGGGGTTATTATTTCCATGTAAGACGGTGCACAGGAGCTATTTCTGGCAACTATGTCACACTCATTTCAATTCACATGAAATGTGTCGCATAGGAGCTATTGACCCACACAACAACACTATACTGGCCCCCTCCCACTCTTTCCCACCAGATAGATGGCTTGGATGCACAGCGGCGGGGTCGATGTTTGCAGGTGCAGCTCTCAGTCACTTTGCTACTCCTTATGCTCACACGCGCCTTTCATGTATTATTTCAAGAGTAGCATATCATGTTATCATTTTCCAGCTTCACCACTGGCAACTGCTCTTAAAGCTATCATATCAAAATACTAACAAACGTACTGATATTGGAAAACAAGGAGGCAGCGACAACTTGTCGATTGCAATTGTGCATCCTGCCTAATTACATCACTGAATTAAACAACTTGTCAGTTGGTGACGCATCAGCAGCAGAGAGAACAATATGTTTTGGTTTACATACAGAAATATGGCTTGGCTGCAAAAGGGTTGGCACTATTAATATGTTACTAGTTCTCTCTGTGAAGTGCTAACATCAGATTGAACAACACAACTTTAAATTAGATATTGTGTTAGCATTAGTGTATAATGCATATGTAGGTTTAAACATCCAGAATGTATATTAAGTGTGCAACAGTCAAAAAGTATAATTCAACTACAATATCAACACTAGAAACTCTAGTTCTCACAACAGAGATTCAAATGTTCATGCAGAAAAATATATCAATCAGCTGAGTACTCCCAAAATGAGCGGCAATGGAAAGTAGCATTGCATAGAATGATAGAAACAATTTGTGGGGCATGATGGTAGCTTGCGAGCATATAGGCACAAAAGAAGCTAAAGCACTGATGAGAAGCTACTGGGAAATTAGTGTTTGCAAAACGGATGAAGGAATGTCATACACATACTATTTGTAGGCAAAGGTAATTTGTCCCATGAAAACTGAACACACCAATGAGTCATTATGGCTAGATCAATCAACCATCATATAAATAAAATGTTAATGAGGATGCATAAAGAAAATTACCTCAACAACCCAGCTTAGATTACAGAGGCACCACATGTGTTGCATATTTCCCATCTCTGTTTGCCATATCTTGATCATATATGAAACGAGAAAGCTAGATTATAGTCGACTGGACGTTAAGAATAGATCCGCACGATTCGCTATTTCCCGTTTTCCTCTCGATCCACTTCTCCCGCGAGAAGTTCCTGTTTTTCTGCTTTTTCCTCTCGATCAACTTCCACATTTTTCTGGCACGGTAAAATAAAAATTTGGAGGAAGCAGGAGTCGATCCCCACACCTCCTGGTAGATAAATAAGGTAGGTAACCAACTGGCCTACAATTAACTTGTGTTTACAAGTAGGTCAGTAATCTTTTGTACATGTCTATAACGTGAGGTAAAAAATAAACCTTTTTCTTTCTTTTCCTTTTTTACACTATTTTTTCTTACCATTTTGGCATTTGCTTTCTTATTCTTTTCTAGTCCGATGACTTATCTACACTTGTACCTCTTATGAGATAACTCTACTAGCCAACCACCTCACGTACGTTCCCTCTTCTTGAACAAATGAAAGTAAATAGGCTATTTAACATGTCTCCTCTTCTAGGTTTGCACAAAAGTTACTGCAATGTCCGATCTTTTCCGCACTTAAGTAGATTATTTTTACCAACTAGTCTCAAGTTGATGACACTGAGGTAATTTTGGCGAGATGGAGGGGAGGGTGATGAAATCGATTTTGTGTGTGTATATAGCATGGTAACTCACACATCACAGACCTGATAATTTATGTACCTCCTGGTAACTTTGGCGATTGGGAGGGGGGAGTTGATGAAATATCCACCTCGTAAGCTTATTGGAATAGCATGGTAACTCACACATCGTAGATCTGATAACTTATTGTACCCCGGTATGAAAAAAGTTCATTTTACTGCCATGAATAAAGTGAGATCTATTTTTGGCTTCTTTTACCCCCCAAACAAACCCAAACCGGTCAAAACACCGGCCCCCTGGCTGGTTTTTCTCCTCCCTCTGCTGATGTGGCACTAGTAAAATGGACTTTTTCCCCGGTATTGGCGGGACGGGGGGTTAACGAGATATCCCCCGGTAACTTTTGTGGAAATAGCATGGTAACTCACACATTGCAAACCTGATAAGTGTTGTGACATGGTCCTGATAACTTTTGGCTAGGGGAGTGATGAAATATACCCACGGTAACTTTTATGTTAATAACACGGTAACTCACACGTTGCAGATCTGATAACTTATGTACCCCCGGTCTTGGTAACTTTGGCGACCGGGAGCGGGGGGTGATGAAATATCCTCCGTTAACTTTCGTGTGAATAACATGGTAACTCAAATTTCATAGACCTGATAACTTATGTACCTCGGTCCTAAAAAGTTTGTCGGCGAGGGTGGGGGTGGGGGAGTTGTTGAAACATACCACGGTAACTTCTGTGCAAATAACATGATAACTCAACATGGCAGACCTGATAACTTATGTACCCCGGTCCTGATAAACCTGGTCGGCGAGGGTGGGGGTGGGGCAAGTCGCTGCAACATGCCACAGTAACTTCTGTGCAAATAACATGATAACTCATACATGGTAGACCTGATAACTTTGTCGGAGGGGTCAGGGTGGGGGTGTCGTTGAAACGTACGAAGATAACTTCTATGTAAATAACATGATAACTCACACATCGTAAACATGATAAATTATGTACCAGTCCTGGTAACTTTGTCGGAGGGGCCGGAGTGGGGGAGTCGTTGAAACATAACACGATAACTTCTATGCAAATAATATGATAACTCACACATCATAGACATTAAATTATGTACTCAGTCCTGGTAACTTTGTCGGTGGGTTGGGGTTGGGGGGGGAGTCATTGAAACATACCACGGCAACTTCTATGCAAATAACATGATAAGTCACACGTCGTAGAAATGATAAATTATGTACCCAATCTTGATAACTTTATTGGCGGAGGTAAAGTGGGAGGAGTTGTTGAATCATACAACGATAACTCTTATGCAAATAACATGATAACCCACACAACGCGGACTTGATAATTTATGTACCCGACCCTGGTAAATGTGGCGACTGTGGCGAGGGGTGGGGAGGGGGGGCAACCTCGGTAATTTATATGTAAATAGCTTGTTAATAGACACATACTAAGCTGATAACTCACATACAAATGCCATTATAATTTTTGACCTGAATTTTTTTGTTGAAAAATATACACCCGGTAATTTCTATGTAAAAAATATGATAATGTATACATTACAGATTTGATAACTAATATCTTACGTTTTAAACACCATGGTATCTTTCATCCAGGGGAAAAAAGTTTTTTTAAACATTTTCATCGGTAATTTATGTGTTAAATTACCATACTTCCTCATGCCTTAGCCTTCTCGTACTGTAGTTATCAGCCTTATCATGGTATAATTATCATGTTGCTCATGCCATAGTTATCACGCTGGTCATGCCAAAGTTACCAAGCCAAACTTTATTTTTTTCTGATATGGCAGAAATAAGAAAGGTTCAAATAATATTGTTTATCCATAATAGACAATAACAAAAGGTGGCTTAGTTGGTTATTGGGCTCAATAGGTATTGCATAGACCTAGGTTCAAATCCTCTTTCAAGCACTTTTATTTTATTTTCATATTATGCGGTGAAAAACCAAAAAAAACCACTAGCGATTTACCACGGTTTTTGAGAGAAGGAAAAAAATCAGTGAAAAGCGAGTGGGAAGTCAACGATCACGTAGGAACTAGTTGTGCGGATCTGTCGCTAACGACCAGTCAACTGATCGTTAGCACAGTCCTATATGAAAACAATAGAAGATCTTTTCTCTGAAAATCCCCTAACGAAAAAGTGATTCGTCATAAGAAGTCAAGTCCGCGTACGTTAGGCCCGCGGGTCGAAAGCTGACTGTGGCTGATGCTTTGCATGGCCACACATGGGTAGACGGGATTCGCGGCGCGCCGACGGTTCCTGCCATCGCGAAGTTCCTTCTGATCTGGAAGGAGGTGCGGACAGTCGCCCTATCCGACTCCCCTGATGCCTTCTCCTGGCGCCTTGGCGCAGCTGGCCGGTACTCATTCCTCGGGAGGGAGTATGCACCTTGTGCCGAGGAGATCTGGCGTTCTTGGGCCCCTCTTGAGGTAAAAAAATTGCCTAGCTCGCCGTCTGCGCAAGGTTATGGACGGCCGATAGGCTTGCTCGGCGGAACCTGCCGCACACACGGGTTTGCCAGCTCTACTGCCAGCAAGACGAGGACACCACGCACATGCTCCTGGGCTTCCCCTACGCGCGCGAGGTTTGGTACAGCATGCTACTTCCCATGGGTCTACGTCGATTCACACCGGACAACACGAAGGGCTTAGCGGACTGGTGGCCTGGTACAGCATGCTACTTCCCATGGGTCTACGTCGATTCACACCGGACAACACGAAGGGCTTAGCGGACTGGTGGCCTGGTACAGCATGCTACTTCCCATGGGTCTACGTCGATTCACACCGGACAACACGAAGGGCTTAGCGGACTGGTGGCCACAACTGGCGGAGGTAGGTACAGTTAGGCACAACAGACAAACGAATACCACTGTCATAGCCACGCTCCGCTTCATCTGGCTTGAGCATAACAATCGTGTCTTCGAGCGCAAGATATCCCCGCCGAACTCCACCGTAAACCTCATTAGGGCTGAGCTCCACTGTGGACTCATGCTAGGGTAGAGGGCGGCCACCCTTTCCAGATTCACTAGGAATTAGGGCCTGCCCGATCGCTAGGCCTGCAAGGCGGCTTCGCAATGTAACTCACTCTGTACTCTGACTCCCTTTCTCTCCTTAATTGAAACGCTCCTGCATGTTCTTGAAAAAAAGAGAGAAGTCACGTCCCAATGTTCTGAAAACATTCATCATAATTAGTTAAGACCAGTCCCAATGTTTTGAAAACATTGATAAAACAGTTATGCTTCCGAAGTGTCTGAACTGAAGCATACAAGAAAATGGCCGAAATTGCACCTTCTATCCATTGTGGCCCTAAATCCTAATGAAGCTTCAAAAGCCAAAGCATGAGAAAACTGTAGAACAACAATCTAGTCTGTAAATAGCATATCTGAACAGGGTTTGACAAAAGGCATGTTGCTTATTCCAGAATATAACATACATAGTATAGCAGACAACCACCATTCAGTCGGGCAAAGAATGTCAAATCAGGAATTACCAGCTTAATACAGAGAGTGAAATCAGGGTTACAGCAAGCATTTTCAAGGTTCAGTACCGCGTTCCCAGTTCATGTAAATCTGAAACTAGTTGGCATTTCCCCTCTGCAGGCAGCAGCATAGTCTTCAACGAGGTGCAGTGCAGCTACCATGTGAGGACATATGTACCTCTCCATGAATTCCTTCTCAATCAGATTGAAAATGGTATGCCAGCTCGGAACACGCTTGACCAATCCATTTTCCTTGAGAAACTTGATGACGCAGTACCGGGGCCTGAGACGGCCCTCTAGGCTGTAACTGACAATTACTGGCTGTTGAGCAATGTAGGCCGGTTCCAACCCCACCTCAGAGAAAAAGAACTCGGAACTGCACCGCAACGATTCCTTTGACTTCCTCAGCACCGCAGGAGCATTAGACACGACAATGCCCGCCTCAGCATCTGACCACCTGAACACGGTCCATACATAGAGAGAAACCAGAAAAGAAAATGCAAAACACGCATACATGCATGCATGCTTCCACAAATGGGTTACCACATACCTTGTGGGGCTCTAGTGACCTCATATTCATTGTTGACCTCTTATGACCTCACATTCATGGGAAAGATTTCCTGACCACATATTGTCTCTATAAAAGCCTATCACCACTATGAATCATGTGTCTCCACCATTTCAAATCCTCCGCGCGCCTAAGATACCACTTGAGAAATTACTAATGGCCAACGGAAAGAATGTCGTGGCCATGTTATTTCTCACCACCATTGTGGCGGTGGCGGCCACAAGGCCAGCCGAGACCTATGGCGCTGCGGAGGAGAACACATTGAAGATGGCTACCCCCAGCAGGAAAGGGGTTGACGCTACATTAGCAGCTACACGTGTTGTTGCCGCCGAGAAGTCCATCAAGAAGGCTGAAAGCGCCACCACACCAAAAGAGGCCGTGGCTGCCAAGCAAGATGGAGCAAAATCTGCTTCTGCTGCATTAAAGTACAATGCCATCTCTCAGCAGGCAAATGGTAAAGGTCCTTCTACCTCCCTAGGCAGGAAAGAAGCAGCCGGTACTTTAGCCGCCGCACACTATGTCGCCGCCGAGAAGTCCATCAAGAAGGCCGAAACCGCCAAGACACCTGCAAAGGCCGTGGCTGCCAAGCGAGACGCAGCAAAGTCTGTTGACAATGCATTAAAGTATGGTGCCATCTCTCGGAAAGCAGCTGGTTCAAGTTCTTCTACCTCCCCCAATAGGAAAGAAGCCACCACTGATGCTGCTAAGATGTTCACCAAGAAGGCCGAAACCGCTACCACACCTGAAGAGGCCGCGGCTGCCAAGCAAGCTGCAGCCAAGTCTACCGCTGCTGCATCAAAGTATGGTGTCATTTCTCAGCAAGTAGCTGGTACAAGTTCTTCTACCTCCCCTAGCAGGAAAGAAGCTGCCGGTACCTTGGCAGATGCTCGCATAGCTGCTGCCGAGAAGTCCATCAAGAAGGCTGAAACCGCCACCAGACCTGAAGAGGCAGCACCCGCTAAGAAGGACGCCGCGAAATCTGAGGCTGATGCAATGAAGTACGGGGCCATCTCTCAGCAGGCCGCCGGCAAAAATGGTGCCTAAGTGGTGCCTTAAACACCTATTCACGCGCAACATCATCTGCATACTACCATGCATGCAAAATAGCAGCATTGAGATATCACATTATGCTAATTCTCATGCATGCACGCTTTGTTTAGACGTTCCCATTACGAATCATGTATTAATGTGTTTTACTTTTATTAGTAAGACACGCTTGACTTGCTTTAAAAAAATGCAATGATCGATGTATACATGTATTATCTGAAAATTAATAGTATGAGTTCCACCGCAATTTGTGTCTTTTTGTGATAATTTGGGTGCAATCAATGTACACATCCGATACACAAAATTGGACGAGTCAATGTATTATGGCTCCATGGAGCGGTGAATCATGTTTTAATGTCTTGCTTGTTTTACTCTTAGTAGTAAGATACGCTTGACTTGCTTTAAAAAAAATACAATGATCGATGTATACATGCATTATCTGAAAATTAATACTAATATGAGTTCCACCGTAATTTTCATTTTTGTCATAATTTGAGTGCAATCAATGCACAAATCCAATACACAAAATTGGAGGAGTCAATGTATTATGGCTGCATGGAGCGGCGATGATATACGATATATCTTCACTACTTTAAAAAGAATTTAAGGTTTCATCATACATCTGCCCTTCATCCAACCTCCCTACCAATCCTTCTTGTTTTGATTTTTTTCTCCCATCTTTGTTTTTTCTCTCCATCGATTCTACCAAAAAAACGCCTCAAATGTCACATGGTTACCATATATGTCAAGTGGTTGTGATAAGATGGTGGCTGAGCGCTTCAGATTCATTCCACAACTGATTGTCAAATTGAGTCATCTCCCATCCTTTCGATAATTGTAAGAAAGTAACCGATTATCGTTACTGGCCACAAACTTATATTTTCTTGTCTTAACGAAGGGTTGCATACAATGCGGGTAGGTCTTGACGCCAACGTTGTCAACTCCATGTACAAACAATCAATCACAAATCATGATTTTTTTTGTTCATCAACCTTGTGTATTTTGTGTGTGGAAAGAACCTCAAAATTTCAAAATATGACAAACAGTGATCAGGCGCACATGATATATTCTCCCTAGTGGGGCGACACAAGGGATGCGTAAATGGGCGATGGATCGAGGTTACAAAGCATGAATACGAGAAGTATTCAAACAATTGAAATTTTGAATATGATTAAAATGCACAACCAATTTTTGAACTAGCTTCTGCCGGTCGCCTTATGTTCGTGGAACTTTAGATCCATGTAGTTACAACTAAAATATCACCACCCATCAGGCATTTGTGCTATCCATCTTACAAAAACGGAACAAAAGGAAATCCATGCCCATCAGCATTATGACATTAGTTTTTGGACACAGATCAGCTGCAGTTATGCAACAATTAATAGAATCCCTCTCGTGTCGATATTCGGGCAACATAAGAAGTGTCGATTTCCAGGAAACATAACAAGGCCGACACATTCTTCTGTACATTAAAAATCTGTATCACCAAGACAATTCTTTCACCAAACCTCCTCCTGCCCTTCCCCTCTCCTCGCGCCGTCCCCGCGGGCGGTCGGGGGGAGCCCAGATCTGCCGCCCCTCGTCTCTCCTCCCTCCTCCACCCCTCCTCACCGCCGCTGGTGCAGGTCGCCGGGCAAAGCCCGTACGGCCTGGGCGGCGGCGGGGCCTTCTTCTCATGCTGACCGAGGATGGCAGCGTGCTACCTCTTGAGCACTGCGTTGGTTTTCCCTTGAAGAGGAAAAGGTGATGCAACAAAGTAGCGGAAGTATTTTCCTCAGTTTTTGAGAACCAAGGTATCAATCCAGTAGGAGGCTCCTCAAAAGTCCCACGCACCTACACAAACAAACAAGAACCTCGCAACCAACGCGATAAAGGGGTTGTCAATTCCTTCACGGAAACTTGCGAAAGTGAGATCTGATAGAGATAATAAGATAAGAGAAATATTTTTGGTATTTTTATGATATAGATTGGAAAGTAAAAGATGCAAATAAAAGTAGATGGAAAACTTATATGATAAAAGATAGACCCGGGGGCTATAGGTTTCACTAGTGGCTTCTCTCAAAATAACATAAGTATTACGGTGGGTGAACGAATTACTGTCGAGCAATTGATAGAAAAGTGCATAGTTATGACATTATCTAGGCATGATCATGTATATAGGCATCACGCTCGCAAAAAGTAGATCGAAACGATTCTGCATCTACTACTATTACTCCACACATCGATCGACTCCTGCCGGCATCTAGAGTATTAAGTTCATAAGAACAGAGTAACACATTAAGCAAGATGACATGATGTAGAGGGATAAACTCAAGCAATATGATATAAACCCCATCTTTTTATCCTCGATAGCAACAATACAATATGTGCCTTGCTGCCCCTGCTGTCACTGGGAAAGGACACCGCAAGATTGAACCCAAAGCTAAACACTTCTCCCATTGCAAGAAGATCAATCTAGTAGGCCAAACCAAACTGATAATTCAAAGAGACTTGCAAAGATAACCAATCACACATAAAAGAATTCAGAGGAGATTCAAAATTTCTCATAGATAAACTTGATCATAAACCCACAATTCATCAGATCTCGACAAACACACCGCAAAGAGTTGCATCGAATAGATCGCCAAGAAGATCGAGGAGAACTCAGTATTGAGATTCAAAGAGAGAGAAGAAGCCATCTAGCTAATAACTATGGACCCGAAGGTCTGTGGTAAACTACTCACAACTCATCGGAGAGGCCTTGGAGATGATGTAGAGGCCCTTCGTGGTCGATTCGCCCTCCGGCGAAGCGCCGGCGAAGGCTCCAAGATGCGATCTCGCGGATACAGAAGGTTGCGGCGGTGGAAATAGTTTTTCGTGGTGCTCCTGGATGTTTACGGGGTACGTGGATATATATAGGCGAAGGAGGTAGGTCAGGGGACCCACGAGGGGCCCATGAGGGTGGGGGGCGCGCCCTCCTGCCTCGTGGCCGCCTCGGCTGCTTCTTGACGTCTACTCGAAGTCTCCTAGATTGCGTTGTTCCAAAAAGATCACTCCCGAAGGTTTCATTCCGTTTGGACTCCATTTGATATTCCTTTTCTTCGAAACACTAAAATAGGCAAAAAAACAGCAATTCGGGCTGGGCCTCCGGTTAGTAGGTTAGTCCCAAAAATGATATAAAAGTCTAAAGTAAAGCCTAACATCCAAAACGGGTAATATAATATCATGGAACAATAAAAAATTATAGATACGTTGGAGACGTGTCAAACATCCCCAAGCTTAATTCCTGCTCGTCCTCGAGTAGGTAAATGATAAAAACAGAATTTTTGATGTGGAATGCTACCTAGCATAATTCTCAATGTAATTTTCTTTATTGTGGCATGATTGTTTAGATCCAAATGATTCAAGATAAAAGTCAATAAAACATTAAAATAGCAATACTTCAAGCATACTAACAAGTAATCATGTCGTATCAAAATAGCATAGCCAAAGAAAGCTTATCCCTACAAAATCATATAGTTAGGCCATGGTCCATTTTCATTACACAAAATACTCCCATAATGCACAACCCCGGTTTCTACAAAGCAATTGGTTCATACTTTTTAACGCGCTTCATCCTTTTCAACTCTTACGCAATACATGAGCGCAAGCCATGGACATAGCACTATATGTGGAATAGGGTGGTGGTTGTGAAGACAAAAAGGGAGAAGATAGTCTCACATCAACTAGGCGTATCAACGGGCTATGGAGATGCCCATTAATAGATATCAATGGGAGTGAGTAGGGATTGCCATGCAACGGAGGCACTAGAGCTATAAATATATGAAAGCTCAACAAAAGAAACTAAGTGGGTGTGCATCCAACTTGCTTGCTCATGAATACCTAGGGCATTTTGAGGAAGCCCATCATTGAAATATACAAGCCAAGTTCTATAATGAAAAATTCCCACTAGTATATGGAAGTGACAACATAGGAGACTCTCTATCATGAAGATCATGGTGCTACTTTGAAGCACAAGTGTGAAAAAAGATAGTAACATTGTCCCTTCTCTCTTTTGTCTCATTTTTTTATTTTTATTTGGTGGGCTTCTTTGGCCTCCCTTTTTTTATTTTTTTATTTGGGCTTCTTTGGCCTCTTTTATTTTTTATAAAGTCCGAAGTCTCATCCTGACTTGTGGGGGAATCATAGTCTTCATCATCCTTTCCTCACTTGGAACAATGCTCTAATAATGAAGATCATCACACTTTTATTGATTTACAACTCAAGAATTACAACTCAATACTTAGAACAAAATATGACTCTACGTGAGTGCCTCCGGCGGTGTACCGGGATATGCAATGAATCAAGAGTGACATGTATGAAAAATTATGAAGGTGGCCTTGCCACAAATACGATGTCAACTACATGATCATGTAAAGAGCAATATGACAATGATGGGGCGTGTCATAATAAACGGAACGGTGGAAAGTTGCATGGAAATATATCTCGGAATGACTATGGAAATGCCATAATAGGTAGGTATGGTGGCTGTTTTGAGGAAGGTAAATGGTGGGTGCATGATACCGGCGAAAGTTGCGCGGTATAATAGAGGCTAACAATGATGGAAGGGTGAGAGTGCGTATAATCCATGGACTCACATTAGTCATAAAGAACTCACATACTTATTGAAAAAGTCTACTTGCCCTCGAAGCAAAGTACTACTATGCATGCTCCTAGGGTAAGGGTTGGTAGGAGTTAAACATCGCGCGACCCCGACCTCCACTCATAAGGAAGACAATTAAAAGAGCATCCCATGCAACAAATTTGTCACACAACTTTTACCATACGTGCATACTACGGGACTTGCCAACTTCAACACAAGTATTTCTCAATTTCATAATTACCCAACTAGCATGACTCTAACATTACCACCTTTATATCTCAAAGCAATTATCAAGCATCAAATTTATCATAGTGTTTAATGCACTTTCTATGATAGTTTTTATTATACCCAACTTGGATGCTCATCATTCTAGGACCAATTTTATAACCATAGCAAATACCATGCTGTTCTAAAAGACTCTCAAAATGATATAAGTGAAGCATGAGAGATCAACAATTTCTACAAAATAAAGCCACCGCCGTGCTCTAAAAGATATAAGTGAAGCACTAGAGCAAAACTTGTCTAGCTCAAAAGGTATAAGTGAAGCACATAGAGTATTCTAATAAATTCCAAATCATGTGTGTCTCTCCCAAAAGGTGTGTACAGCAAGGATGATTGTGGTAAACTAAAAAGCAAAGACTCATATCACCCAAGACGCTCCGAGCAAAACACATATCATGTGGCGAATAAAAATATAGCTCCAAGTAAAGTTACCGATAGACGAAGACGAAAGAGGGGATGCCTTCCGGGGCATCCACAAGCTTAGGCTTTTGGTTGTCCTTGAATATCTTGGGGTTCCATGGTCATCCCCAAGCTTAGGTTCTTGACACTCCTTATTCCATAGTCCATCAAATCTTTACCCAAAACTTGAAAACTTCACAACACAAAACTCAACAGGAAATCTCATAAGCTCCGTTAGTGCAACAAAGAAAAACCACCACATAAGTTACTGTAATGAACTCATTCTTTATTTATATTGGTGTTAAACCTACTGTATTCCAACTTCTCTAGGTTCATACCCCCCGATACTAGCCATAGATGCATCAAAATAAGCAAACAACACACGAAAAACAGAATCTGTCAAAAACAGAAAAGTGTGTAGAAATATGTAACTTTCGAATACTTCTGGAACTCTAAAAATCCTACCAAACTAGGAAGTCCTGGGAAATTTGTCTATTGATCTACTACAAAAATAATCAACGCAAAATCACGTTTCTGTGATTTATTAATATTATTCTCGTGCGCGCAAAAGGTTCTGTTTTTCAGCAGAATCAAATTAACTATTACCGTAGGTTATCCTATAGGTTCTACTTGGCACAAACACTAATTAAAACATAAAACCATATCTAAACAGAGGCTAGATGAAATATTTATTACTAAACAGAAGCAAAAAGCAATAAACAAAAATAAAATTGGGTTGCCTCCCAACAAGCGCTATCTTTTAACGCCCCTAGCTAGGCATAAAAGCGAGAATAGATCTAAGTGTTGCCATAAAAATAAGATAGATCACGAAAACTCATTTCATATTCCCTACGTTCAGCAGCAAGTTTTCTTTGAGGCAATCAAAAGTAATGAAATAGGCTAAACTTAATGGGGTAAAAGTCCCCAAGATCAATCTCAGGAGGTATGGGTTCCTCCTTTGGCCCTTCATATTGCACAACCAATTCATCATTATAAGGATTCTTTTGGCAGAACTTTTTGAGCCTATACTCAAGAGAATATCCTAACTCATTATTTCGAAAAGAAAATTCATTATTAAGTTCGGAAATTCTATCAACTAGAACATTGGTAGGAACCTTTTTTCTAAGGTTTTCATTAAAAGCAACATAATCTAAAGATTGAACACGCATTATTTCCTCTTGATCAAAGAGGATTGCCTCTATGGGAGGGCGGCCAGCGTCCACCCTATACTGTGCAAAGATTTCTTTAGCCTCTTTTAATATAAATCTGAACTCATGTGCCAAAAAGATAGTAGCGGCGCGCTTAACAGAAGAATGCTCAATATTAGAAAATTCTAGGAAAATCTTTTGTATGCAAGGGTGCATGTGCATAAATTGCCTTTCAAGTTCAACTATAAGTGTGGCGATAGCATCCGCAAGACTAGTAGTTCTATGAAGAATAGAACCTCCCATAGAAGGTATAGCATCGGCACAAGTAAAGAAATCCTGAATAACCACTTTTCCAATAATATTACCACTACCGATTCGAATTTTTTTTGTATGTAAGATAGTAGGTTCTTCAGCAGGAGCATCAAAAATTTCCATGTTATTATTATTGTCCATATCAACGATAATCTCCCCAGTTTCAGACATAACAGCAGAAAATGCGAGGAGCAAGCAAAAGAGAGGCGAACGGAAAGGAGATGGCGAATAAAACGACAAGGGTGAAGCGGGGGAGAGGAAAACGAGAGGCAAATAGCAAATAATATAATGCGAGGGAGATGAGTTTGTGATGGGTACTTGGTATGTCTTGACTTAAGCGAAGACCTTCCCGGCAACGGCGCCAGAAATCCTTCTTGCTACCTCTTGAGCACTGTGCTGGTTTTCCCTTGAAGAGGAAAGGGTGATGCAGCAAAGTAGCGTAAGTATTTCCCTCAGTTTTTGAGAACCAAGGTATCAATCCAGTAGGAGGCTCCTCAAAAGTTCCACGCACCTACACCAACAAACAAGAACCTCGCAACCAACGCTATAAAGGGGTTGTCAATCCCTTCACGGAAACTTGCGAAAGTGAGATCTGATAGAGATAATAAGATAAGATAAATATTTTTGGTATTCTTATGATATAGATTGGAAAGTAAAAGATGTAAATAAAAGTAGATAGAAAACTTATATGATAAAAGATAGACCTGGGGGCCATAGGTTTCACTAGTGGCTTCTCTCAAGATAGCATAAGTATTACGGTGGGTGAACGAATTACTGTCGAGCAATTGATAGAAAAGTGCATAGTTATGAGATTATCTAGGCATGATCATGTATATAGGCATCACGTCCGCAACAAGTAGATCGAAACGATTCTGCATCTACTACTATTACTGCACACATCGACCGACTCCTTCCTGCATCTAGAGTATTAAGTTTATAAGAACAGAGTAACGCATTAAGCAAGATGACATGATGTAGAGGGATAAACTCAAGCAATATGATATAAACCCCATCTTTTTATCCTCGATGGCAATAATACAATACGTGCCTTGCTGCCCCCATCACACCGGGAAAGGACACCGCAAGATTGAACCCAAAGCTAAGCACTTCTCCCATTGCAAGAAAGATCAATCTAGGCCAAACCAAACTGATAATTCGAAGAGACTTGCAAAGATAACCAATCACACATAAAAGAATTCAGAGGAGATTCAATTATTTCTTATAGATAAACTTGATCATAAACCCACAATTCATCAGATCTCGACAAACACACCGCAAAAAGAGTTACATCGAATAGATCTCCAAGAAGATCGAGGAGAACTTTGTATTGAGATTCAAAGAGATAGAAGAAGCCATCTATCTAATAACTATGGACCCGAAGGTCTGTCGTAAACTACTCACAACCCATCGGAGAGGCCTTGGAGATGATGTTGTTGGAAATATGCCCTAGAGGCAATAATAAATTAGTTATTATCATATTTCCTTGTTCATGATAATCATTTATTATTCATGCTATAATTGTATTGACCGGAAACAGCAATACATGTGTGGATACATAGACAACACCATGTCCCTAGTAAGCCTCTAGTTAACTAGCTCGTTGATCAATAGATGGTTACGGTTTCCTGACCATGGACATTGGATGTCATTGATAACGGGATCACATCATTAGGAGAATGATGTGATGGACAAGACCCAATCCTAAGCCTAGCACAAAGATCGTAGTTCGTATGCTAGAGCTTTTCCAATGTCAAGTATCTCTTCCTTAGACCATGAGATCGTGCAATTCCGGATACCGTAGGAGTGCTTTGGTGTATCAAACGTCACAACGAATCGGGTGACTATAAAGGTGCACTACAGGTATCTCCGAAGTGACCATTGGGTTGACACGGATCGAGATCGATTTGTCACTCCGTAAACGGAGAGGTATCTCTGGGCCCACTCGGTAGGACATCATCATATGTGCACAATGTGACCAAGGGGTTGATCACGGATGATGTGTTACGGAACGAGTAAAGAGACTTGCCGGTAACGAGATTGAACAAGGTATCGGTATACCGACGATCGAATCTCGGCAAGTACAATACCGCTAGACAAAGGGAATTGTATACGGATCGATTGAGTCCTTGACATCGTGGTTCATCCGATGAGATCATCGTGGAACATGTGGGAGCCAACATGGGTATCCAGATCCCGCTGTTGGTTATTGACCGAGAACGCCTCGGTCATGTCTCAGATGTCTCCAACCCGTAGGGTCTACACACTTAAGGTTCGGTGACGCTAGGGTTATATAGGAAGCTTGTATGTGGTTACCGAATGTTGTTCGGAGTCCCGGATGAGATCCCGGACGTCACGAGGAGTTCCGGAATGGTCCGGAGGTAAAGATTTATATATGGGAAGTCCTGTTTTGGTCTCCGGAAAAGTTTCGGGGTTTATCGGTAACGTACCGGGACCACCGGGAGGGTCCCGGGGGTCCACCAAGTGGGGCCACCTGCCCCAGAAGGTTGCGTGGGCCAAGTGTGGGAGGGAACCAGCCCCAAAGGGGCTGGTGCGCCCCCCACAAGGGGCCCAAGGCACAAGGATGAGTGGGAGGGGGCAAACCCTAGTCCAGATGGGCCCTAAGGCCCATCTAGTGGGCGCCTCCTCTCTCCTCTCTCTTGGTCGCTTCAAACCCATCTAGGGCTGGCCGCCACCCCTAGGGGTGGAAACCCTAGATGGGGCGCAGCCCTCCCTTCCCTATATATATGAGGCCAAGGGCTGCCCAAGACACACAATTCTATCTCTCTGGTGCAGCCCCTCTCTTCTTCCTCCTCCTCTCCCTTGGTGCTTGGCGAAGCCTCGGGATTGCCACGCCTCCACCACCACCACGCCGCTGTGTTGCTGCTGGATGGATTCTTCCTCAACCTCTCCTCTCTCCTTGCTGGATCAAGGCATGGGAGACGCCACCGGCTGTACGTGTGTTGAACGCGGAGGTGCCGTCTGCTCGCACTTGATCATCGGTGATCTGAATCACGACGAGCACGACTCCATCAACCCCGCTCACTTGAACGCTTCCGCACAGCGATCTACAAGGGTATGTAGATGCACTCTCCTTCCCTCGTTGCTAGTTTCTCCATAGATAGATCTTGGTGACACGAGGAAAATTTTGAATTTCTGCCACGCTCCCCAACAAAGGGCATCATGAGCTAGGTCTATTGCGTAGATTCTTTGCACGAGTAGAACACAAAGTAGTTGTGGGCGTTGATGATGTTCAATATGCTTACCGCTACTAGTCCAATCTTGTTTCGACGGTATTGTGGGATGAAGCGGCCGGACCGACCTTACACGCATTTCCACGTGAGACAGGTTCCACCGATCGACATGCACTTGGTGCATAAGGTGGCTAGCGGTGCCGCCTCCCACTTTAGTCGGAACGGATTTGATGAAAAGGGTCCTTATGAAGGGTAAATAGCAATTGGCATATCACGCTGTGGTTTTGCATAGGTAAGAAACGTTTGCTAGAACCCATAGCAGCCACGTAAAACATGCAAACAACAATTAGAGGACGCCTAACTTGTTTTTGCAGGGTATGCTATGTGATGTGATATGGCCAAGAAGAATGTGATGAATGATATGTGATGTATGAGATTGATCATGTTCTTGTAATAGGATTCACGACTTGCATGTCGATGAGTATGACAACCGGCAGGAGCCATAGGAGTTGTCTTTATTTATTGTATGACCTGCGTGTCATTGAACAACGCCATGTAATTACTTTACTTTATTGCTAACCGTAGCCATAGTAGTAGAAGTAATAGTTGGCGAGACAACTTCATGAAGACACGATGATGGAGATCATGATGATGGAGATCATGGTGTCATGCCGGTGACAATGATGATCATGGAGCCCCGAAGATGGAGATCAAAAGGAGCAATATGATATTGGCCATATCATGTCACTACTATATAATTGCATGTGATGTTTATTATGTTTATGCATCTTGTTTACTTAGAACGACGGTAGTAAATAAGATGATCCTTACACAAATTTCAAGAAGTGTTCTCCCTAACGTGCACCGTTGCTACAGTTCGTCGCTTCTAAGCACCACGTGTTAATCGGGTGTGATGGATTCTTACGTTCACATACAACGGTGTAAGCAAGATTTACACACGCAGAAACACTTAGGGTTAACTTGACGAGCCTAGCATGTGAAGACATGGCCTCGAACACGGAGACCGAAAGGTCGAGCATGAGTCGATGGTAGATACGATCAACATGAAGATGTTCATCGATGATGACTAGTCCGTCTCACGTGTTGATCGGACACGGCCTAGTTGATTCGGATCATGTAATCACTTAGATAACCAGAGGGATGTCTATCTGAGTGGGAGTTCATAAGATGAACTTAATTATCCTGAACATAGTCAAAAGACCTTTTGCAATTATGTCGAAAGCTCGCGCTTTAGTTCCACTGCTTAGATATGTTCCTAGAGAAAATATAGTTGAAAGTTGAAAGTAGCGATTATGCGGACAGAGAAAGCTTATGTCCTTTAATGCACCGCTCAGTGTGCTAAACCCCAAACGTCGTCTGTGGATGTTGCGAACATCGGACATACACGTCTTGATAACTACGTGATAGTTCAGTTAAACGGTTTAGAGTTGAGGCACCAAAGACGTTTTCAAACGTCATGAACATATAAGATGTTTCGAGGGCTGAAATTGGGATTTCAGGCTCGTGCTCACGCCAAGAGGTATGAGACCTCCGACGATTTTCTTAGCCTGCAAACTAAGGGAGAAAAGCTCAATCGTTGAGCTTGTGCTCAGATTGTCCGAGTGCAACAATCACTTGAATCGAGTGGGAGTTGATCTTCCAGATGAGATAGTGATGTTTCTCCAAAGTCATTGCCACCAAGCTGCTAGAGCTTCGTGATGAACTATAACATATCAGGGATAGATATGATGATCCTTGAGGTATTCGCGTTGTTTGACATCGCGAAAGTAGAAATCAAGAAGGAGCATCAATTGTTGATGGTTGGTGAAACCACTAGTTTCAAGAAGGGCAAGGGCAATAAGGGGCACTTCATGAAACAGCAAATCAGTTGCTGCTCCAGTGAAGAAACCCAAGGTTGAACCCAAACCCGAGACTAAGTGCTTCTGTAATAAGGGGAACAGCCACTGGAGCAGAATCACCCTAGATTCATGGTAGATAAGAAGGCAGGCAAGGTCGATAGAAGTATATTTGATATACATTATGTTAATGTGTACTTTACTAGTACTCCTAGTAGCACCAGGGTATTAGATACCGGTTCAGTTGCTAAGTGTTGGTAACTCAAATAAAAGCTACGGAATAAAAGGAGACTAGCTAAAGGTGAGCTGACGATATGTGTTGGAATTGTTTCCAAGGTTTATATGATCAAACATCGCACGCTCCCTCTACCATCAAGATTGGTATTAAACCAGAATAATTATCATTTGGTGTTTATGCTGAGCATAGACATGATTGGATTATGTCTATCGCAATACGGTTATTCATTTAAGGAGAATAATGGTTACTCTATTTATTTGAATAATACCTTCGATGGTCTTGCACTTAAAAATGGTTTATTGAATCTCGATCGTAGTGATACACATTTTCATGCCAAATGTATAAGATAGTAATGATAGTACCACTTACTTGTGGCAATGCTATGTAAGTCATATTGGTGTAAACGCATGAAGAAGCTCCATGTTGATGGATCTTTGACTCACTGCTTTTGAAAAGTTTGAGACATGCGAACCATGTCTATTGGTGCATACGCATGAAGAAACTCCATGCAGATGGATCGCTTGGACTCACTTGATTTTGAATCACTTGAGATATGCAAATCATACCACATGGGCAAGATGACTGAAAAGCCTCGGTTTCAAGAAGATGGAACAAGGTAGCAACCTGTTGGAAGTAACACATTTTGATGTGTGCAGTCCAATGAGTGCCGAGGCATGCAAAGGAATATCGTTATGTTCTGACTTCACAGATGATTCGAGTAGATATTGAGTATATTTACTTGATGAAACACAAGTCTGAATTGTTGAATGGTTCAAGTAATTTCAGAGTGAAGTTTAAGATCATTGTGACAAGAGGATAAAATGTCTATGATATGATCATAGAGATAAGTATCTGAGTTATGAGTTTTGGCACACAATTAAGACATTGTGCAAATTGTTTCACAATTAATACCTACTCGAACACCATAGTGTGATGGTGTGTCCGAACATCATAGTTGCAACCTATTGGATATGGTGCGTACTATGATGTCTCTTATCGAATTACCACTATCGTTCATGGGTTAGGCATTAGAGACAACCGCACTCACTTTAATAGGGCACCACGTAATTCCGTTGAGATGACACCGTATGAACTATGGTTTAAAGAAACCTAAGCTGTCATTTCTTAAAGGTTTGGGGCTGCGACGCTTATATGGAAAAGTTTCAGGTTGATAAGCTCGAACCCAAAGCGGACAAAATGCATCTTCATAGAACACCCAAAACGGTTGGGTATACCTCCTAATTCATATCCGAAAGCAATAAGGATTGTTTCTTGAATCGGGTCCTTTCTCGAGGAAAAGTTCGTCTCGAAAAGTTGAGTGGGAGGATGGTGGAGACTTGATAAGGTCATTGAACCGTCACTTCAACAAGTGTGTAGCAGGGCACAGGAAATTGTTCTCGTGGCACCTACACCAATTGAAGTAGAAGCTTATGATAGTGATCATGAAGTTTCGGATCAAGTCACCGACGCACTCGTGAGGGTGACAAGGATGCGCATTACTCAGAGTGGTACAAGAATCATGTCTTGAAGGTCATGTTGCTAGACAACAATGAACCTACGAGCTATGGAGAAGCGATGGTGGGCCCAAATTCGACAAATGGTTAGAAACCATGAAACCGAGGTAGGATCCATGTATCATAACAAAGCATGGACTTTGGTGGACTTGCCCGATGATCGGCAAGCCATTGAAATAAATGGGTCTTTAAGAAGAAGACGGACGTGGACGGTAATAGCACTGTCTATGAAACTCGACTTGTGGCAAAGAGTTTTTCACAAGTTCAAGGAGTTGACTATGATGAGATTCTCTCATTCGTAGCGATGCTTAAGTCCGTCGGAATCATGTTAGCATAAGCTGCATTTATGAAATCTGGCAGATGGATGTCAAAATGAGTTTCCTTACCAGTTTTCGAAAGGAAAGGTTGTATGTGATACAATCAGAAAAGTTTTGACGATCCTAAGGATGCTAAAAGGTATGCTGGCTCCAGCGATCCTTTCTAAGGACTGGAGTAAGCATCTCGGAGTTGGAATGTGCGCTTTGATGAGATGATCAAAGATTTTGGGTGTACACAAAGTTTATGAGAAACTTGTATTTCCAAAGAAGTGAGTGGGAGCACTATAGAATTTTTGATGAGTATATGTTGTTGACATATTGTTGATCGAAATGATGTAGAATTTCCGAAAGCATATAGGGTTATTTGAAAAGTGTTTTTCAAGTGAAAACCTGTATTAAGTTACTTGAACATTGAGCATCAAGATCTATAGTGATAGATCAAAATGCTTAATGGTACTTTCAAATGAGCATATACCTTGACATGATCTTGAAAGTGTTCAAGATGGATCACCAAAGAAGGAGTTCTTGCTCGAGATGTAAGGTATGAAGTTAAGAGTTAAAGCTCGACCACGGTAAGAGAGAGAAAGGATGAAGGTCGCCCCTATGCTTCAGACATAGGCTCTATAGTATGCTGTGCTGTGTGTACCGACCGAAGTGTGCCATGCCATGAGTCACTAGGGGTACAAGAATGATCCAGAATGGATCATTGGACAGGTCAAAATTGTCCTTTGAGTAAATAAGGACATGTTTCTCGATTATGGAGGTAATAAAGAGTTCGCGTAAAGGGTTACGTTGATGCAAGCTTTAACACCTATCCGAGTGACTCGAGAAGCAAACCGGATACGATAGTGGAGCAACTATTTGGAATAGCTCCAAGTGGAGCGTGAAAGCAGCATTTACAATATGACATAGAGAATTATGAGTACACACGGATCTGAAAGGTTCGCACCGCTGACTAAAAACTCTCTCACAAGCAAAACATGATCAAACCCCGTAACTCATTGAGACTTAATCACATGGTGATGTGAACTAGTTTAAGACACTAGTAAACTCTTTGGATGTTGGTCACATGGCGATGTGACCTATCAGTGTTAATCACATGGCGATGTGAACTAGATTATTGACTCTAGTGCAAGTGGGAGACTGTTGGAAATATGCCCTAGAGGCAATAATAAATTAGTTATTATCATATTTCCTTGTTCATGATAATCATTTATTATTCATGCTATAATTGTATTGACCGGAAACAGCAATACATGTGTGGATACATAGACAACACCA
Organism: Aegilops longissima; assembly: GCA_021605205.1. Lineage (NCBI taxonomy): Eukaryota > Viridiplantae > Streptophyta > Magnoliopsida > Poales > Poaceae > Aegilops > Aegilops longissima. Next base: position 10,955,002 of record CM038681.1, read on the forward strand.
TGTCCCTAGTAAGCCTCTAGTTAACTAGCTCGTTGATCAATAGATGGTTACGGTTTCCTGACCATGGACATTGGATGTCATTGATAACGGATCACATCATTAGGAGAATGATGTGATGGACAAGACCCAATCCTAAGCCTAGCACAAAGATCGTAGTTCAGATGCTAGAGCTTTTCCAATGTCAAGTATCTCTTCCTTAGACCATGAGATCGTGCAATTCCGGATACCGTAGGAGTGCTTTGGTGTATCAAACGTCACAACGAATCGGGTGACTATAAAGGTGCACTACAGGTATCTCCGAAAGTGACCATTGGGTTGACACGGATCGAGACTGGATTTGTCACCCGTAAACGGAGAGGTATCTCTGGGCCCACTCGGTAGGACATCATCATATGTGCACAATGTGACCAAGGGGTTGATCACGGATGATGTGTTACGGAACGAGTAAAGAGACTTGCCGGTAACGAGATTGAACAAGGTATCGGTATACCGACGATCGAATCTCGGCAAGTACAATACCGCTAGACAAAGGGAATTGTATACGGATCGATTGAGTCCTTGACATCGTGGTTCATCCGATGAGATCATCGTGGAACATGTGGGAGCCAACATGGGTATCCAGATCCCGCTGTTGGTTATTGACCGGAGAACGCCTCGGTCATGTTCAGATGTCTCCCAACCCGTAGGGTCTACACACTTAAGGTTCGGTGACGCTAGGGTTATATAGGAAGCTTGTATGTGGTTACCGAATGTTGTTCGAGTCCGGATGAGATCCCGGACGTCACGAGGAGTTCCGGAATGGTCCGGAGGTAAAGATTTATATATGGGAAGTCCTGTTTTGGTCTCCGGAAAAGTTTGGGGTTTATCGGTATCGTCTGGGACCACCGGAGGGTCCTGGGTCCACCAAGTGGGGCCACCTGCCCTGAAGGTTGTGGGCCAAGTGTGGAGGGAACCAGCCCCAAGGGGCTGGTGCGCCCCACAAGGGGCCCAAGGCACAAGGATGAGTGGGAGGGGCAACCCTAGTCCAGATGGGCCCTAAGGCCCATCTAGTGGGCGCCCCCTCTCTCCTCCTCTCTTGGCCGCCCCCCCAAACCCATCTAGGGCTGGCCGCCACCCCTAGGGGGTGGAAACCCTAGATGGGGGCGCAGCCCTCCCTTCCCTATATATATGAGGCCAAGGGCTGCCCAAGACACACAATTCTATCTCTCGCTGGTGCAGCCCTGCCTCTCTTCTTCCTCCTCCTCTCCCTTGGTGCTTGGCGAAGCCTCGGGATTGCCACGCCTCCACCACCACCACGCCTGCTGTGTTGCTGCTGGATGGATTCTTCCTCAACCTCTCCTCTCTCCTTGCTGGATCAAGGCATGGGAGACGCCACCGGCTGTACGTGTGTTGAACGCGGAGGTGCCGTCTGCTCGCACTTGATCATCGGTGATCTGAATCACGACGAGTACGACTCCATCAACCCCTGCTCACTTGAACGCTTCCGCACAGCGATCTACAAGGGTATGTAGATGCACTCTCCTTCCCTCGTTGCTAGTTTCTCCATAGATAGATCTTGGTGACACGAGGAAAATTTTGAATTTCTGCCACGCTCCCCAACAGTGGCATCATGAGCTAGGTCTATTGCGTAGATTCTTTGCACGAGTAGAACACAAAGTAGTTGTGGGCGTTGATGATGTTCAATATGCTTACCGTTACTAGTCCAATCTTGTTTCGACGGTATTGTGGGATGAAGCGGCCGGACCGACCTTACACGCATTTCACGTGAGACAGGTTCCACTGACCGACATGCACTTGGTGCATAAGGTGGCTAGCGGGTGCCGCTCTCCCACTTTAGTCGGAACGGATTTGATGAAAAGGGTCCTTATGAAGGGTAAATAGCAATTGGCATATCACGCTGTGGTTTTGCATAGGTAAGAAACGTTTTGCTAGAACCCATAGCAGCCACGTAAAACATGCAAACAACAATTAGAGGACGCCTAACTTGTTTTTGCAGGGTATGCTATGTGATGTGATATGGCCAAGAAGAATGTGATGAATGATATGTGATGTATGAGATTGATCATGTTCTTGTAATAGGATTCACGACTTGCATGTCGATGAGTATGACAACCGGCAGGAGCCATAGGAGTTGTCTTTATTTATTGTATGACCTGCGTGTCATTGAACAACGCCATGTAATTACTTTACTTTATTGCTAACCGTAGCCATAGTAGTAGAAGTAATAGTTGGCTAGACAACTTCATGAAGACACGATGATGGAGATCATGATGATGGAGATCATGGTGTCATGCCGGTGACAATGATGATCATGGAGCCCCGAAGATGGAGATCAAAAGGAGCAATATGATATTGGCCATATCATGTCACTACTATATAATTGCATGTGATGTTTATTATGTTTATGCATCTTGTTTACTTAGAACGACGGTAGTAAATAAGATGATCCCTACACAAATTTCAAGAAGTGTTCCCCTAACTGTGCACCGCTGCTACAGTTCGTCGCTTCTAAGCACCACGTGTTAATCGGGTGTGATGGATTCTTACGCTCACATACAACGGTGTAAGCAAGATTTACACACGCAGAAACACTTAGGGTTAACTTGACGAGCCTAGCATGTGAAGACATGGCCTCGAACACGGAGACCGAAAGGTCGAGCATGAGTCGTATGGTAGATACGATCAACATGAAGATGTTCATCGATGATGACTAGTCCGTCTCACGTGTTGATCGGACACGGCCTAGTTGATTCGGATCATGTAATCACTTAGATAACCAGAGGGATGTCTATCTCGAGTGGGAGTTCATAAGATGAACTTAATTATCCTGAACATAGTCAAAAGACCTTTTGCAATTATGTCAAAGCTCGCGCTTTAGTTCCACTGCTTAGATATGTTCCTAGAGAAAATATAGTTGAAAGTTGAAAGTAGCGATTATGCGGACAGTAGAAAGCTTATGTCCTTTAATGCACCGCTCAGTGTGCTAAACCCCAAACGCCGCCTGTGGATGTTATAACATCGGACATACACGCCTTGATAACTACGTGATAGTTCAGTTAAACGGTTTAGAGTTGAGGCACCAAAGACGTTCAAACGTCATGAACATATAAGATGTTTCGAGGGCTGAAATTGGGATTTCAGGCTCGTGCTCCTCGTCCTCCTCCTAGCGCCGCACCCGCATCTCTCTCCTCCTCCTCCCGATCAGACGCCAGGAGCTCGAACCCCGCCGATCTCCTCGCCTCCCTCCTCTCGATCTCCTTCTCCTCTCGCCTCATGGCGCCCCAAGCCGGCCCCTTCCTCGTCTCCTCCTCCACCGGCGCCACCTGTTCCGCGCCTCAACCTCCTCGCCGCGCCTCAACCTCCGGTCGCCGACCACCGCGCCCGCCAAGTCCTCTTCCTCCTCGCCATCGCGCCCCTCCTTCCTCCTGCCTCGTCCTTGTTCCCGCGCCTCTGCGCTAAGACCGGCCGGCCAGAGCTCGCCGCGCCTAGCTCCTCCTCCCGTCCCCGCTGCCCCTCCTCGTCGCCTCCTCGCGACCACCATGCCCGAACCTGAGCGCCGCGCCTGACCTTCCAGGTTCTCCTGCCGCCCGGTCCTCCTCGCCCTTCCTTCTCCCAGATGCCGCCATCCGGCGAAGTTCGCCGTCCGCCTGCCCGAGTCGCCGAGCCCTGCCATGGCCGCGCCCCTGCTCCACCTCGGGAGGTCCTGCCCGACGCCATGGCCGCCGCCCCATGGAGTCCCGCCGCCGGGGACCAGATGGGCCCTGCCCGCCTCTGCCTCGCTCGAGCAGCATGGAGGACGCGTCCTGTTGCCTCTCGTTGATGCCAAGATTCGCAACCAGGAAGCCCGAGGACGCTTCGTGGATTTCGCCAAGTTCCTCCGAACGAACGCACAACTACATCGTGACACGCCCAGACCGCTGCCGCCTCGAAATCGCCAAGTACCACGACGATCGCCGAGACCACCAAGTTCGACCGCAGATGAACGTTTTGGACCGCAAGTTCGACTACACGTGGATGCGACAAGTACCACGACTACTCGAGGACATTCGGTTCCGTCAAGATCGACTTCACAAACGACAAGTACCCTTCGGATACGCAAGACCGCCTCGGATGATGCGACAAGTACCCCACGTAAACCCGAATCGCCAAGACCGGATCCGGCAAGTACCCGATGACGTGTACCACTACCGTCGACTCAAGACCCCGTGGAGCCCGAACATCCACGGACATGAACAACTACTTCCGGCGACAAGATGTACCACTACCATCGAACATGAACGCTTACAAACCGTACGACTACCATCGCCGAGATCGCAAGTACCACGACAACCCGAAGCGATTCGGACCCGTCAAGTACCTCTTCGAAACGAACGAGAACGACTACTTCCTCTACTTCCTCGACGACCCGTGAACGCCTACTTCCCTCACGAAACTCGACCCGTCCCGCTTGAACGTTCCAAGGTATAACCCGTGACGACCGCCGTGATCGAATCATCCTTGCGATGCCCTCTTTGCCATGCCACTGCTCCGTGGGAACCCGGAACGGGATCACCCCACCATCTTGCATGACTCGCTCACACGCTTTCCTTTGTACCGATATCTCAATCGAGTTACGGAACCGATATGTTGCCGTGGCATCATTTTCGGATTCGCTGTCGTGGCACCCTTTCTTCCACCACGGTGACACAATGCTTCTTAATGCTCTTGTCAACGCTTTCATAAAAGATTGCATAAAACTTGCTCATGTCGTCCGCATCATGATAACAACATTTAAATGTTTAAAATTGTTGTTTGCATTAATTTGCTTAAATGCCATGCTAAAATGATTTATTTCATAACTAAATAACCGTAGCTCGGTTTTAAATAAATTATATATGTAAATGGGGTAGAAAAATGCCTAGATTAACATGGTCCACTTTATGTTGCTGTTTAACAACTCTAAAATTGTGTTTAGGGCAGAACAGTACCGAATCCATAATTTGCATATGGGGATTTTCCGGAATTGTTGTTTCTTGTTTCCGGCCTCATTTAAACTTGCCTAAATAGGTAGTTTAATTTTGCTTCACCCATTGCCATGTTTAATAACATTTAATATTGTTGGTTCCCTAACCGAGATCAAACTAAATAAGTGTTAGAGGTGTTCGTCAATATGCAACTCGCTGCATATTGAGCTCCACTTAACTTGTAGTGTTGTTTGTGCATATTGCCATGCCATGCTTTTTAAACCGGACATGCATCATACTTGATTGTGCATCATGCCATGTTTATGTGATGGTTGTTTACTATGTTGTTTGCTTCTTTCCGGTTGCTTCTCTCGTTAGCTTCGGTTTCGCTCGGAGTTGTGAGGACTCGCTCGACTTCGTCCGCTTGTCTTCTTCATGGATTCGTTCTTCTTCCTTATGGATTTCAGGCAAGATGACCATACCTCGAAATCACTACTATCTTTGCTTGTTAGATGCTCGCTCTTTTGCTATGCCTATGCTACGATGCCTATCACTTGCTTATCATGCCACCCACATTGCCATGTCAAACCTCTAACCACCCTTTCCTAGCAAACCGTTGTTTGGCTATGTTACCGCTTTGCTCAGCCCCTCTTATAGCGTTGTTAGTTGCAGGTGAAGATGAAGTTTGTTCCTTGTTGAACATGGAGATGTTGTTCCTTGTTGGAACATGTTTACTTGTTGGGATATCACAATATATCTTATTTAATTAACGCATCTATATACTTGGTAAAGGGTGGAAGGCTCGGCCTTATGCCTGGTGTTTTGTTCCACTCTTGCCGCCTCTAGTTTCCGCCATATCGGTATTATGTTCCCGGATTTTGCGTCCCTAACGCGGTCGGGTGATTTATGGGACCCCTTGACAGTTCGCTTTGAATAAGACTTTTCCAGAAGGCCCAACATTGGTTTTACCATTTGCCTCACCTATGCCCTTTTTCCCTTGGGTTTCGGAGCCCAAGGGTCATCTTATTTTACCCCCGGCCAGTGCTCGTCGTGAGTGCTGGTCCAAACTGTCACCGCCGGTGGCCACCAGGGCAACTCGGGTTGGCCTACCGGAAGTTTGGACAATCCGGTGTGCCCCGAGACCGAGATATGTGCAGCTCCTATCAGGATTTGTCGGCACATCCGGCGGCTTTGCTGGTCTTGTTTTATTGCTGTGGAATGTCTTGTAGCCGGATTCCGAGACTGATCGGGTCTTCCGGGAGAAGGAATATCCTTCGTTGATCGCGAGAGCTTATCATGGGCTGTTGGGACACCCCGCAGGGTATAAACTTTCAAAGCCGTGCCCGCGGTTATGTGGCAGATGGGAATTTGTTAATGTCCGTTGTAGAAAACCGAAGTTGATCTTAATTAAAATACACCAATCAAGGTGTAACCGTGATGGTCTCTTCTCGGAGTCCGGGAAGTGAACACGTGTTGGAGTTATGTTTGACGAAGTAGTTTCAGGATCACTTCTTGATCATAGTTGTTCGACCGTGCTTTTGCCTCCTCTTCTCGCTCTCTTTTGCGTATGTTAGCCACCATATATGCTAGTCGCTGTCGCAGCTCCACCTCACTACCTTGCCCTACCTTTAAGCTTAAATAGTCTTGATCTCGGGTGTGAGATTGCTGAGTCCCGTGACTCACAGATACTTCCAAAACCAGTTTGCAGTGTGCCGATGAAACCATGCAGGTGATGCACCTGAGCTCAAGGAGGAGCTCGATGAAGATCTTTGTGCATTGTGTTGTCTCGCTTCAGCTGATCAGAGTGGAGCTCAGTTGGGACGATCGGGATCTGTGTAGCATTTGGGGTAGTCTTCTTTTATTTTGGTTCCGTAGTCGGACCTTGTTTGTATCTGTATGATGTAATGCTTTACTCATGTATTGTGTGAAGTGGCGATTGTAAGCCAACTATGTATCTTTTCCCTTATGTATTACATGGTTGTGTGAAGATTACCTCACTTGCGACATTGCTTTCAATGCGGTTATGCCTCTAAGTCGTGCTTCGACACGTGGGAGACATAGCCGCATCGAGGGCGCTATGTTGGTAATCGAGCCTTCCCGACTTAGGAGCCCCTACTTGATTGTTTGTCTGGCGTTGTTGAGTCTAGAACGGAAAATGTTTTGAGTCTTAGGATTATATATATCGGAGAGTAGATTCTTTTTACTCCTCGGTCCCTTCTCACGCTCCGGTGAGGTATCCCGACGAGAGTTTTGACTTTTCTCTCCTCAAATTTCACTAAAATTTTTTTTTAGGATCACGTGGGTATCTTGGAATCGTTCGATGGTTTTGTGACGAGAACATTGTTCTTGGTGCCTCCCGACATTTAGGGTTGTGGCAGTGTCCCGGGGAGTTGAGCTCCGAGGTGTTGTCGTCACAATTTTATCGTTGCAGTTCTGGAATACCTGAGTTCTACCGACATTGAAATCTCTTTTGTGCAGTTGTTGGTGAGATAACCCTGATAGCCCAAAGATCTGTGTGGCGAAAAGGGAGTATTGCCATGACTTGTATAACGGATGTTTTTCAAGGTCGAGGTACACGATTTCGAGGATTTCTTGGTTATGTGTTGACGGATGGATACAAACTGGATCTAGGTATTGTTAGTTTGGGTGATATATTTTGTGTCCCCTGTATCCCCAACACCAGATTGCATAACCAGAAAGTTTCGGGAGTTTATAGGTGGGAATTCAAGTAGCTCCTAGAATATCTTTCCGACAGATGCATGATATGGGATTGGGTAAATCTCTATCATATGTATTTGTTCCGGCTTATTCTGCAAGCCAAATCCTTTGTTTTTGTTCCGTTTTGTGGTATTCAAGTTGCTTCAATGTCAAGTGTTGATTCCATACCTTCCTAAATGGTGTTCTCATATTGCTATGTGAATACTAATCCTTCTTGATCACTGAGCTTGTCATGTCAATTCTTTTCTCAACCGGCGTGCTTCTCTTTAAGTGGATTCGATCATTTCAACATTCGCAAGATCAATTCTAAGTTTTTTTTCAACGGTGTTCGTTTTATCCGACCTAAGTTGCCTTTGTTTTCCCGCCCTCCCACCCCTTTTTCTTCAAGGACTCAGATTTCTTAATCAAGTATCCATTTTATTGAGTGAAGTTTCTTCATTCTTTTCCTTTAATGTTTTATCCGGTGATTTCTCATGAAGACGCTAAGGAAGCTTTTACCTTATCTTTGTTCCATTCTAATTTTCTTTTCCGGTGGATTTAACTCAAGCTTTCAGTGTTGATCCTATTCTTTTCATCGTTTCAAATGTTTTCTCATGCCGGTGCACCTCTTAATCATCCACTTCTTGTTATTCATTTGTTCCGGAGTGTTGAAGATATCTCAGAAGATTCTAGTTTCCATTCTCAATTCACTCAAGTTCTTTTGAGGATGCTATCTCATTCAAGCCATTTAACTCTACCGGTGCAATATCTATTTCAAACAATTGTTCAACGGTGGTTCTTTTGAGTGGGCCCTAACCCACAGGTCTTTTTCCAGGATCTTACCTAACTCTTTTATTTTTCCGGAGTTATTCCCAAATTCATTGCAAAGTTTGACGTAAGGATGAATTATCATCAGTCAAATGTCTTTCTCCAAGATCTTTCAAATTATTTTCATTGTTGGTTCAACCTTTCTAATTTTCATTCCGGAGTGTCTCAACAATTCATGGTGGTGTTTCTCGTCATCATTCTCAACATTTGAAGACCAAAGAAGAGTTTCTCTTTAATCTTGCTCCATTCTCTTCAAGATTCTTGGTTCTAGCTTGATGCCATCCTCTCATAATTATTTTCGATTGTGAGAATTCTTTTAACCCACCCGGAGCATTTCAGGAGTCTTTTCAGTTTGATTCTTCGGAGCCCATCATCTCAGAATTATTCATTCAAGCGTTCAACTCTTGTTTTCCAAATCTCACCGGTGCATCGTCGAAATATCCCCTAATCAGTTCATGATCTCTTCGTTCTAATGTATCTAAATTTTGTCAAATATCTTCATTCGTTTTCCAATTCTTCCCGGTGAATTGTGCCTTTGCTACGTTCATTCTCAATTCTTACGGTGTTTCGTTCAAGAGTTCTCTTCCTTCGTTACCATATAGATTTATTCGTTGTTTCAATTCTACCGGTGGATAGTTGAAGACCTTCCCAAGTTTGCGCTATATCTCTATCTGTAATCATTTTTTTTTTCAACGAGAATAAGTAGTATGCCTAATCCATTGCTTGTCATCAATTTAATTGGTGAAGGATCAGCATAATGTAATTCTTATTCTTGTTTCATCGAGTAAATTCAATTCCTTATTCCGGAGGTTCATCAAAATTCTTGATTTCATTTGTTCATCTTTCTTTCCGGAGTTCCAAGTTTTCTCGGCTATATCATTTTAAAGCTTCATCTTATCACTGCAAGGTTTCACCTTGTATTTGCAACTTCTCTTTCTTTCTATCATCCTTTTGTTTACCGGAGTTCTTCATGGAGGCTCTACATGATGGTTCGTCAAGGATTCTTTTAATTATTAATTGGTCTTCAAGATTTCTCTCGGAGTTATGGTCCGCCAAGCTATACTCTAAAAATAAACATGGTGCTCAACACATGTTTTGTTTTGAGGAGTTCAAGTATTCTTCTTCTTGCATTTCAAAGTGCAATTCTTTCTACCTTATCTCTTGAGATGGTGTTATATCATTCTCGACAATTTGAGTTCGTGTTTCATGATTCACATGTTGTCGAGAATGAGGTATTTTAAATCCATCAATCTCTTCATTGGAGTTATCTTGGGCTATATTTCACCTAAAGCTTTCCCTAAGGATTGTTGCTATTTATGGTGCTTATAAATGACCTAAGTTCTTCATTTGTCCTCCCGGTGATATAAGTTTCTCGTCTCCTTGTTGATATCAATCCAATCATGTGTTTCCGTTGGTGGCAGAAACTCACATCATAATATTGAGATGTGTTCCATAAGCCCACTACAAGCTTATTCATTTCGTTGTTGGTTTTCAAACAACTCCGTTCAATTCTTCTTTGCAAGGATGCTTTCCAAGCTCATTTGTGGCAGAAGTTGTCATTTTCTTCTCCGTCCCTTTATCCCAACGGTCTAACTTCTATTCCTTTTTGTTACGGAGGCATTGTGATGTTGTGCTCTTCGACCCATCATCTTCTTTTGTCAAGACCATGTTCTTTTTCTTGCTTATCCATTTAACCGGAGTGTCATGTTTTCATTCGAGTTCTCTCATCTTATCAAGTTCTCCTTCTTCTTTTAGTCGGAGTGCTGCCCAAATTTTATCAATCTTATTCCTTGTCTATCTAGTTTTAACCGGAGTGGTTTCAGTATTTATCTTATCACTAAACCGCTTGGTTCTCGTCGTATTCCTTGTTCCTCTTTTCTAACAGAGTGTTTTCAATTTTCTTCATCTTCGTTGTTTTCTTTCTTTCATTTTGTTCAACCTCTCAAGGTTCTTTGGTTTCACTCGTTTGTCGGAGAAGCAACTTAGTTTTACCTCTTCCTCTTCCGTTTTTCTCTCCGGTGCCATCCTAGATCTCGGGACGAGATCCTCTCGTAGTGGTGGAGTGTTGTGACGCCCCAAGACCGGAGCTTCAGTTGCCTTCCAGGGTTTCCGAGTTTTGCCATGTGATTTGTTTTGTTTTTGCATTTCATCATGTCATCTCTTGCATTGCATCATGTCATCATGCCATCATATCATTATTTTTAAAACTCTTCTAAATAAATTGTATGGATTTTTCGATCCATTTAAATCGAGGGAATTCACATGGTGTTTTCTCTTTATAACATATCCTCCTAATATTTATGGAGCTATTATAATTTATTCCATTTATTTGGAATTGATCTTAACACACTTGCAAAATAATTTCGTTCCTTTTTCTGCTTCAAGTTTGGTCCCCATACCTTGCCATTATTATTCTATCATTTTCCGGAGTTCCACCAAAAATCCTTGGATCATTTTTGTTAAATTCCTCACATTTTTGCGAGCTCGGGAAAATAATCCCCAGGTCAAACTCTTTCTCTAATCTTTTTCTTTTCTTCCCTTTCCTTTCTTTTCTCTGTTTTAAGAGTTTAAAGAGAGAGAGAGAGGAGCTAGGCCCAGCCGGCCCCTGGCCTTTCTCCTCCACCAGGCCGGCCCATTCCACCAAATCCCGAGGCCCAAGGCCCAGCCAACCCTATCCTAACCTAGCCCGACTCCCTAGCCCGCAGCCATCTCCCCTCGTCCTCCTCCTAGCGCCAAGACCCCATCTCTCTCCTCCTCCTCCCGATCAGATCGCCAGGAGCTCGAACCCCGCCGATCTCCTCGCCTCCCTCCTCTCGATCTCCTTCTCCTCTCGCCTCTCATGGCGCCTCCAAGCCGGCCCCTTCCTCGTCCTCCTCCACCGGCGCCACCTGCCTCCCAGCGCCTCAACCTCCTCGCCGGCGCCTCAACCTCCCGGTCGCCGACCACCGCGCCCGCCAAGTCCCTCTTCCCTCCTCGCCATCGCGCGCCCCTCCTTCCCTCCTGCCTCGTCCTTGTTCCCGCGCCTCCTGCGCCAAGACTGCCCGGCCGAGCTCGCCGCGCCTAGCTCCTCCTCCCGTCCCCGGCCCCCTCCTCTGTCGCCTCCTCGCGACCACCATGCCCGAACCTGGAGCGCCGCGCCCGGACCTTCCAGGTTCTCCCCGTCGCCCGGTCCTCCTCGCCCTTCCTTCTCCCGCATGCCGCCATCCGGGCGAGTTCGCCGTCCGCCCCGGCCCGGAGTCGCCGAGCCCTGCCATGGCCGCGCCTCCCTGCTCCACCTCGGGAGGTCCTGCCCGACGCCATGGCCGCCGCCCCATGGAGTCCCGCCGGCCGGGGACCAGATGGGCCCTGCCCCGCCTCTGCCTCGTTCGAGCAGCATGGAGGACGCGTCCCTGTTGCCCTCTCGTTGATGCCAAGATTCGGCAACCAGGGAAGCCCGAGGACGCTTCGTGGATTTCGCCAAGTTCCCCTCCGAACGAACGCACAACTACATCGTGACACGTCCAGTACCCTGCTGCCGTCTCCGAAATCGCCAAGTACCACGACGACTGTCGAGACCACCAAGTTCGACCGCAGATGAACGTTTTGGACCGTCAAGTTCGACTACACGTGGATGCGACAAGTACCACGACTACTCTCGAGGACATTCGGTTCCGTCAAGATCGACTTCACAAACGACAAGTACCCCTTCGGATACGCAAGACCGTCTCGGATGATGCGACAAGTACCCCTACGTAAACCCGAATCGCCAAGACCGGATCCGACAAGTACCCCGATGACGTGTACCACTACGGTCGACTCAAGACCCGTGGAGCCCGAACATCCACGGGACATGAACAACTACTCGATGACAAGATGTACCACTACCATCGAACATGAACGTCTACAAACCGTGTACGACTACCATCGCCGAGATCGCAAGTACCACGACAACCCCCGAAGGGATTCGGACCCGTCAAGTACCTCTTCGAAAACGAACGTAGAACGACTACTTCCTCTACTTCCTCGACGACCCGTGAACGTCTACTTCCCTCTTTAAACTCGACCGTCCCGCTTGAACGTTCAAGGTATAACCCGTGACGACCGCCGTGATCGAATCATCCTTGCGATGCCCCTCTTTTGCCATGCCACTGTTCCGTGGGAACCCGAATCGGGATCACCCCACCATCTTGCATGACTCGCTCACACGCTTTCCTTTGTACCGATATCTCAATCGAGTTACCGGAACCGATATGTTGCCGTGGCATCATTTTCGGATTCGTTGCCGTGGCACCCCTTTCTTCCACCACGGTGACACAATGCTTCTTAATGCTCTTGTCAACGTTTTCATAAAAGATTGCACAAAACTTGCTCATGTCGTCCGCATCATGATAACAACATTTAAATGTTTAAAATTGTTGTTTGCATTAATTTGCTTAAATGCCATGCTAAAATGATTTATTTCATAACTAAATAACCGTAGCTCGGTTTTAAATAAATTATATATGTAAATGGGGTAGAAAAATGCCTAGATTAACATGGTCCACTTTATGTTGCTGTTTAACAACTCTAAAATTGTGTTTAGGGCAGAACAGTACCGAATCCATAATTTGCATATGGGGATTTTCCGGAATTGTTGTTTCTTGTTTCCGGCCTCATTTAAACTTGCCTAAATAGGTAGTTTAATTTTGCTTCACCCATTGCCATGTTTAATAACATTTAATATTGTTGGTTCCCTAACCGAGATCAAACTAAATAAGTGTTGTGGTGTTCCGTCAATATGCAACTCGTTGCATATTGAGCTCCACTTAACTTGTAGTGTTGTTTGTGCATATTGCCATGCCATGCTTTTTAAACCGGACATGCATCATACTTGATTGTGCATCATGCCATGTTTATGTGATGGTTGTTTACTATGTTGTTTGCTTCTTTCCGGGTTGCTTCTCTCGTTAGCTTCGGTTTCGTTCCGGAGTTGTGAGGACTCGTTCGACTTCGTCCGTTTGTCTTCTTCATGGATTCGTTCTTCTTCCTTGCGGGATTTCAGGCAAGATGACCATACCCTCGAAATCACTACTATCTTTGCTTGTTAGATGCTCGCTCTTTTGCTATGCCTATGCTACGATGCCTATCACTTGCTTATCATGCCACCCACATTGCCATGTCAAACCTCTAACCACCCTTTCCTAGCAAACCGTTGTTTGGCTATGTTACCGCTTTGCTCAGCCCCTCTTATAGCGTTGTTAGTTGCAGGTGAAGATGAAGTTTGTTCCTTGTTGGAACATGGAGATGTTGTTCCTTGTTGGAACATGTTTACTTGTTGGGATATCACAATATATCTTATTTAATTAACGCATCTATATACTTGGTAAAGGGTGGAAGGCTCGGCCTTATGCCTGGTGTTTTGTTCCACTCTTGCCGCCCTAGTTTCCGTCATATCGGTATTATGTTCCCGGATTTTGCGTCCCTAACGCGGTCGGGTGATTTATGGGACCCCCTTGACAGTTCGCTTTGAATAAGACTTTTCCAGCAAGGCCCAACATTGGTTTTACCATTTGCCTCACCTATGCCCTTTTTCCCTTGGGTTTCCGGAGCCCAAGGGTCATCTTATTTTACCCCCGGGCGGTGCTCGTCGTGAGTGCTGGTCCAAACTATCACCGCCGGTGGCTACCAGGGCAACTCGGGTTGGCCTACCGGAAGTTTGGACAATCCGTGTGCCCCGAGACCGAGATATGTGCAGCTCCTATCAGGATTTGTCGGCACATCCGGCGGCTTTGCTGGTCTTGTTTTATTGCTGTGGAATGTCTTGTAGCCGGGATTCGAGACTGATCGGGTCTTCCGGGAGAAGGAATATCCTTCGTTGATCGCGAGAGCTTATCATGGGCTGTTGGGACACCCCTGCAGGGTATAAACTTTCAAAGCCGTGCCCGCGGTTATGTGGCAGATGGGAATTTGTTAATGTCCGTTGTAGAAAACCGAAGTTGATCTTAATTAAAATACACCAACGGCGTGTGTAACTGTGATGGTCTCTTCTCGCGGAGTCCGGAAGTGAACACGGTGTTGGAGTTATGTTTGACGTAAGTAGTTTCAGGATCACTTCTTGATCATAGTTGTTCGACCGTGCTTTTGCCTCCTCTTCTCGCTCTCTTTTGCGTATGTTAGCCACCATATATGCTAGTCGCTTGCCGCAGCTCCACCTCACTACCTTGCCCTACCTTTAAGCTTAAATAGTCTTGATCTCGCGGGTGTGAGATTGCTGAGTCCCCGTGACTCACAGATACTTCCAAAACCAGTTTGCAGGTGCCGATGAAACCATGCAGGTGATGCACCTGAGCTCAAGGAGGAGCTCGATGAAGATCTTTGTGCATTGTGTTGTCTCGCTTCAGCTGATCAAGAGTGGAGCCAGTTGGGACGATCGGGATCTGTGTAGCATTTGGGGTAGTCTTCTTTTATTTTGGTTCCGTAGTCGGACCTTGTTTGTATCTGTATGATGTAATGCTTTACTCATGTATTGTGTGAAGTGGCGATTGTAAGCCAACTATGTATCTTTTTCCCTTATGTATTACATGGGTTGTGTGAAGATTACCTCACTTGCGACATTGCTTTCAATGCGGTTATGCCTCTAAGTCGTGCTTCGACACGTGGGAGACATAGCCGCATCGAGGGCGTTACATGCGCCCCCCACAAGGGGCCCAAGGCACAAGGATGAGTGGGAGGGGGCAAACCCTAGTCCAGATGGGCCCTAAGGCCCATCTAGTGGGCGCCTCCCTCTCTCCTCCTCTCTTGGCCGCCCCCCCAAACCCATCTAGGGCTGGCCGCCACCCCTAGGGGGTGGAAACCCTAGATGGGGGCGCAGCCCTCCCCTTCCCCTATATATATGAGGCCAAGGGGCTGCCCAAGACACACAATTCTATCTCTCGTTGGTGCAGCCCTGCCTCTCTTCTTCCTCCTCCTCTCCCTTGGTGCTTGGCGAAGCCCTGCGGGATTGCCACGCTCCTCCACCACCACCACGCCGTTGTGTTGCTGCTGGATGGAGTCTTCCTCAACCTCTCCCTCTCTCCTTGCTGGATCAAGGCATGGGAGACGTCACCGGGCTGTACGTGTGTTGAACGCGGAGGTGCCGTCCGTTCGGCACTTGATCATCGGTGATCTGAATCACGACGAGTACGACTCCATCAACCCCGTTCACTTGAACGCTTCCGCTCAGCGATCTACAAGGGTATGTAGATGCACTCTCCTTCCCTCGTTGCTAGTTTCTCCATAGATAGATCTTGGTGACACGTAGGAAAATTTTGAATTTCTGCTACGTTCCCCAACAGATGTACAGGCCCTCCATGGTCGATTCTGTTGGGGAACGTAGTAATTTCAAAACGCACACGCAAGATCATGTTGATGCATAGCAACGAGAGGGGAGAGTGTGTCCACGCACTGTGAGACCGAAAGCGAAGCGTTATGACAACGCTGTTGATGTAGTCGACGCCTTCACGATCCGACCGATCCAAGCACCGAACGTACGGCACCTCCGTGTTCTGCACACGTTCAGCTCGATGACGATCCCCGGACTCCGATCCAGCAGGGTGTCGGGGATGAGTTCCGTCAGCACGACAGCGTGGTGACGATGATGATGTTCTACCGACGTAGGGCTTCGCCTAAACTCCGCGACGATATGACCGAGGTGGAATATGGTGTAGGGGGGCACCGCACACAGCTAAGGAACGATCACGAAGATCAACTTGTGTGTTCTAGGGTGCCCCCCTGCCCCCGTATATAAAGGAGCAAGGGGGGAGGCCGGCCGGCCCTTGTGGGAGCGCCAAGGAGGAGGAGTCCTCCTCCTAGTAGGAGTAGGATTCCATCTTTCCTACTCCTACTAGGAGGGGACAGGAAGGGGGAGAGGGAGAGGGAAAGAGGGGGGCGCCGCCCCCCCTCTCCTAGTCCAATTCGGACCAGAGGGGGAGGGGCGCGCGGCCCATCCTGGCTGCCCCTCTCTCTCTCCATTAAAGCCCATAAGGCCCAATACTCCTCCAGGGGGGGGGGGTTCCGGTAACCCCCCGGCACTCCGGTTTTCTCCGAAATCACCCGGAACACTTCCGGTGTCCGAATATAATCATCCAATATATCGATCTTTATGTCTCGACCATTTCGAGACTCCTCGTCATGTCCGTGATCACATCCGGGACTCCGAACAAACTTCGGTACATCAAAACTTATAAACTCATAATAAAACTGTCATCGTAACGTTAAGTGTGCGGACCCTACGGGTTCGAGAACTATGTAGACATGACCTAGAACTGTTTCTGGTCAATAATCAATAGTGGAACCTGGATGTTCATATTGGCTCCTACATATTCTATGAAGATCTTTATCGGTCAAACCGCATAACAACATACGTTGTTCCCTTTGTCATCGGTATGTTACTTGCCCGAGATTCGATCGTCGGTATCCAATACCTAGTTCAATCTCGTTACTGGCAAGTCTCTTTACTCGTTCCGTAATACATCATCCCGTAACTAACTCATTAGTTACAATGCTTGCAAGGCTTAAGTGATGTATATTACCGAGAGGGCCCAGAAATCCTCTCCAACAATCGGAGTGACAAAACCTAATCTCGAAATACGCCAACCCAACATGTACCTTCGGAGACACCTGTAGAGCACCTTTATAATCACTCAGTTACGTTGTGACGTTTGGTAGCACACAAAGTGTTCCTCCGGTAAACGGGAGTTGCATAATCTCATAGTTGTAGGAACTTTGTATAAGTTATGAAGAAAGCAATAGCAATATACTAAACGATCAAGTGCTAGGCTAACGGAATGGGTCATGTCAATCACATCATTCTCCTAATGATGTGATCCCGTTAATCAAATGACAACCCATGTCTATGGCTAGGAAACATAACCATCTTTGATCAACGAGCTAGTCTAGTAGAGGCATACTAGTGACACTCTGTTTGTCTATATATTCACACATGTATTATGTTTCCGGTTAATACAATTCTAGCATGAATAATAAACATTTATCATGAAATAAGGAAATAAATAATAACTTTTTTATTGCCCCTAAGGCATATTTCCTTCAGTCTCCCACTTGCACTAGAGTCAATAATCTAGTTCACATCGCCATGTGATTTAACACCAATAATTCACATCACCATGTGATCAGCACCCATAGTTCACATCGTCATGTGACCAACACCCAAAGGGTTTACTAGAGTCAATAATCTAGTTCACATCGCTATGTGATTAACACCCAAAGAGTACTAAGGTGTGATCATGTTTTGCTTGTGAGATAATTTTAGTCAATGGGTCTGTCACATTCAGATCCGTAAGTATTTTGCAAATATTCTATGTCTACAATGTTCTGCACGGAGCTACTCTAGCTAATTGCTCCCACTTTCAATATGTATCCAGATTGAGACTTAGAGTCATCTGGATCGGTGTAAAAGCTTGCACCGATGTAACTCTTTACGACGGGCTCTTTTATCACCTCCATAATCGAGAAATATTTCCTTAGTCCTCACTAAGGATATTCTTGACCAATGTCCAGTGATCTACACCTAGATCAATATTGTACTCCCTTGCCAAATTCAGAGCAAGGTATACAATAGGTCTGGTACACTGCATAGCATACTTTATAGAACCTATGACTGAGGCGTGGGGAATGACTTTCATTCTCTTTTCTATTTTCTGCCGTGGTCGGGATTTGAGTCTTACTCAGTTTCACACCTTTGCAACACAGGCAACAACTCTTTCTTTGACTGTTCCATTTTGAACTACTTCAAAATCTTGACAAGGTATGTACTTATTGAAAAACTAATCAAGCGTCTTGATCTATCTCAATAGATTTTGATACTCAATATGTATGTAGCTTTACTGAGGTCTTTCTTTTAAAGAACTCCTTTCAAATACTCCTTTATGCTTTCCAGAAAATTCTACATCATTTCTGATCAACTCACATATATTTATCAGAAAGGCGGTAGTGCTCCCACTCACTTTATTGTAAATACATGCTTCACCGCAAGTCTGTATAAAACTATATGCTTTGATCAACTTATCAAAGCGTATATTCCAACTCTGAGAGGCTTGCACTAGACCATAAATGGATCGCTGGAGCTTGCACACTTTGTTAGCACCTTTAGGATAGACAAAACCTTCTGGTTGCATCATATACAACTCTTCTTTAATAAATCCATTAAGGAATGCAGTTTTGACATCCTTTTGCCAGATTTCGTAAAATGTGGCAATTGCTAACATGATTCGGACAGATTTAAGCATCGCTACAGTTGAGAAAATCTCATTGTAGTCAACACCTTGAACTTGTTGAAAACCTTTTTGCGACAAGTCGAGCTTTGTAGATAGTAACACTACTATCAGCGTCCGTCTTCCTTTTGAAGATACATTTATACAATATGGCTTGCCGATCATCGGGCAAATCCACCAAAGTCCACACTTTGTTCTCATACATGGATCCCATCTAAGATTTCATGGCCTCAAGCCATTTCGCGCAATATGGGCTCATCATCGCTTCCTCATAGTTCGTAGGTTCATCATGGTCTAGTAACATGACTTCCAGAACAGGATTACCGTACCACTCTGGTGCGGACTGTACTTTGGAAGACCTACGAGGTTTTGTAGTAACTTGATCTAAAGTTTCATGATCATCATCATTAGCCTCCTCACTAATTGGTGTAGGAATCACTGGAACTGATTTCTGTGATGAACTACTTTCCAATTCAGGAGAAGGTACAAATTACCTTATCAAGGTCTTACTTTCATCCCACTCACTTCTTTTGAGAGAAACTCCTTCTCTAGAAAGGATCCATTCTTAGCAACGAATGTTTTACCTTTGAATTTGTGATAGAAGGTGTACCCAACAGTTTCCTTTGGGTATTCTATGAAGACGCACTTCTCCGATTTGGGTTCGAGCTTATCAGGTTGAAAACCTTTTTCATATAAGCATCGCAGCCCCAAACTTTCAGAAACGACAACTTTGGTTTCTTGCCAAACCATAGTTCATAAGGAGTCGTCTCAACGGATTTTGATGGTGCCCTATTTAACGTGAATGCAGCTGTCTCTAATGCATAACCCCAAAATGATAGTGGTAGATTGGTAAGATACATCATAGATTGCACCATATCTAATAAAGTACGGTTATGACGCTCGGACACACCATTACGCTGTGGTGTTCCATGTGGCGTGAACTGTGAAACTATTCCACTTTATTTAAAATGAAGGCCAAACTCGTAGCTCAAAAATTCATTTCTACGATCAGATCATAGAAACTTTATTTTCTTGTTACGATGATTTTTCCACTTCAATCTGAAATTCTTTGAACCTTTCAACTATTTCAGACTTATGTTTCATCAAGTAGATATACCCATATCTGCTCAAATCATCTTGTGAAGGTTAGAAAATAACGATACTTGCCACGAGCATCAACACTCATTGGATCGCATACATCGGTATGTATTATTTCCAATAAGTCAGTAGCTCGTTTCATTGTTCCAGAGAACAGAGTTTTAGTCATCTTGCCCAAAAGGCACGGTTCGCAAGCATCAAATGATTCATAACCAAGTGATTCCGAAAATCCATCTTTCATGGAGTTTCTTCATGCGCTTTACACCGATGTGACCCAAACGGCAGTGCCACAAATAAGTTGCACTATTATTATTAACTTTGTATCTTTTGGCATCAATATTATGAATATGTGTATCACTACGATCAAGATTCATCAAAAATAGACCACTCTTTAAGGGTGCATGACCATAAAAGATATTACTCATATAAATAGAACAACCATTATTCTCTGATTTAAATGAATAACCGTCTCGCATCAAACAAGATCCAGATATAATGTTCATGCTCAACGCTGGCACCAAATAACAATTATTCAGGTCTAAAACTAATCCCGAAGGTAGATGTAGAGGTAGCGTGCCGACCGCGATCACATCGACTTTGGAACCATTTCCCACGCGCATCGTCACCTCGTCCTTGGCCAGTGTTCGCTTATTCCGTAGTCCCTGTTTGAGTTGCAAATATTAGCAATGAACCAGTATCAAATACCAGTGCTACTGCGAGCTCTAGTAAGGTACACATCAAGAACATGTATATCACATATACCTTTGTTCACCTTGCCATCCTTCTTATCCGCCAAATACTTGGGGCAGTTCCGCTTCCAGTGACCAGCTTGCTTGCAGTAGAAGCACTCAGTTTCAGGCTTAGGTCCAGACTTGGGTTTCTTCTCTTGAGCAGCAACTTGTTTGTTGTTCTTTTTGAAGTTCCCCTTCTTCTTCCCTTTGCCCTTTTTCTTGAAACTAGTGGTCTTGTCAATCATCAACACTTGATGCTCTTTTCTTGATTTCTACCTTCGTCGATTTCAGCATCACGAAGAGCTCGGGAATCGTTTTCGTCATCCCTTGAATTATAGTTCATAACGAAGTTCTAGTAACTTAGTGATGGTGACTAGAGAATTCTGTCAATCACTATCTTATCTGGAAGATTAACTCCCACTTGATTCAAGCGATTGAAGTACCCAGACAATCTGAGCACATGCTCACTAGTTGAGCGATTCTCCTCCATCTTTTAGCTATAGAACTTGTTGGAGATTTCCTATCTCTCAACTCGGGTATTTGCTCAAAATATTAACTTCAATTTCTGGAACATCTCATATGGTCCATGACGTTCAAAACGTCTTTGAAGTCTCGATTCTAAGCCGTTAAGCATGGTGCACTAAACTATCAAGTAGTCATCATATTGAGCTAGCCAAACGTTCATAACGTCTGCATCTGCTACTTCAATAGGTCTGTCACCTAGCGGTGCATTAAGGACATAATTCTTCTGTGCAGCAATGAGGATAATCCTCAAGTTACGGACCCAGTCCGTGTAATTGCTACCATCATCTTTCAACTTTGCTTTCTCAAGGAATGCATTAAAATTCAACAGAACAACAGAACGACCCATCTATCTACAACAAACATAGATAAGCAAATACTATCAGGTACTAAGTTCATGATAAATTTAAGTTCAATTAATCATATTACTTAAGAACTCCCACTCAGACAGACATCTCTCTAGTCATCTAAGTGATCACGTGATCCAAATCAACTAAACCATAACCGATCATCACGTGAGATGGAGTAGTTTTCAATGGTGAACATCACTATGTTGATCATACCTACTATATGATTCACGCTCGACCTTTCGGTCTCCGTGTTCGAGGCCATATCTGCATATGCTAGGCTCGTCAAGGTTAACTCGAGTATTCAGCGTGTGCAAAACTGGCTTGCACCCGTTGTAGATGGACGTTGAGCTTATCACACCCGATCATCACGTGGTGTGCGGGCACGACGAACTTTGGCAACGGTGCATACTCGAGAGAACACTTCTTGATAATTTAGTGAGAGATCATCTTAAAATGCTACCGTCAATCAAAGCAAGATAAGATGCATAAAGGATAAACATCACATGCAATCAATATAAGTGATATGATATGGCCACCATCATCTTGTGCTTGTGATCTCCATCTCCGAAGCACCGTCATGATCACCATCGTCATCGGCGCGACACCTTGATCTCCATCGTAGCATCGTTATCGTCTCGCCAACTATTGCTTCTACGACTATCGCTACCGCTTAGTGATAAACTAAAGCAATTACAGGGCGTTTGCATTTCATACAATAAAGCAACAACCAGATGGCTCCTGCCAGTTGCCGATAACTTGATTACAAAACATGATCATCTCATACAATAAAATATAGCATAACGTCTTGACCATATCACATCACAACATGCCTTGCAAAAACAAGTTAGACGTCCTCTACTTTGTTGTTGCAAGTTTTACGTGGCTGCTACGGGCTGAGCAAGAACCGTTCTTACCTACGCATCAAAACCACAACGATAGTTCGTAAAGTTAGTGTTGTTTTAACCTTCGCAAGGACCGGGCGTAGCCATACTCGGTTCAACTAAAGTTGGAGAAACTGACACACGCCAGCCACCTGTGTGCAAAGCACGTCGGTAGAACTAGTCTCGCGTAAGCGTACGCGTAATGTTGGTCCGGGCCGCTTCATCCAACAATACCGCCGAACCAAAGTATGACATGCTGGTAAGCAGTATGACTTGTATCGCCCACAACTCACTTGCGTTCTACTCGTGCATATAATATCAACGCATAAAACCAGGCTCTGATACCACTGTTGGGGAACGTAGTAATTTCAAAAAAACTCCTACGCACACGCAAGATCATGTTGATGCATAGCAACGAGAGGGGAGAGTGTGTCCACGTACCGTCGTAGACCGAAAGCGGAAGTGTTATGACAATGCGGTTGATGTAGTCGTATGTCTTCACGATCCGACCGATCCAAGCACCGAACGTACGGCACCTCCGTGTTCTGCACACGTTTAGCTCGATGACGATCCCCGGACTCCGATCCAGCAGGGTGTCGGGGATGAGTTCCATCAGCACGACGGCATGGTGACGATGATGATGTTCTACCGACGCAGGGCTTCGCCTAAACTCCGCGACGATATGACCGAGGTGGAATATGGTGGAGGGGGCACCGCACACGGCTAAGGAACGATCACGAAGATCAACTTGTGTGCTCTAGGGTGCCCCCCTGCCCCCGTATATAAAGGAGTAAGGGGGGAGGCCGGCCGGCCCTTGTGGGCGCGTCAAGGAGGAGGAGTCCTCCTCCTAGTAGGAGTACGATTCCCTCTTTCCTACTCCTACTAGGAGGGGAAAGGAAGGGGGAGAGGGAGAGGGAAAGAGGGGGGCGCCGCCCCCCTCTCCTAGTCCAATTCGGACCAGAGGGGGAGGGGCGCGCGGCCCATCCTTGCTGCCCCTCTCTCTCTCCACTAAAGCCCATAAGGCCCAATACTCCTCCCGGGGGGTTCCGGTAACCCTCCGGCACTCCGGTTTTCTCCGAAATCACCCGAAACACTTCCAGTGTCCGAATATAGTCGTCCAATATATCGATCTTTATGTCTCGACCATTTTGAGACTCCTCGTCATGTCTGTGATCACATCCGGGACTCCGAACAACCTTCGGTACATCAAAACTTATAAATTCATAATAAAACTGTCATCGTAACGTTAAGCGTGCGGACCCTACGGATTCGAGAACTATGTAGACATGACCTAGAACTGTTTTGGTCAATAACCAATAGTGGAACCTGAATGTTCATATTGGCTCCTACATATTCTACGAAGATCTTTATCGGTCAAACCGCATAACAACATACGTTGTTCCCTTTGTCATCGGTATGTTACTTGCCCGAGATTCGATCGTCGGTATCCAATACCTAGTTCAATCTCGTTACTGGCAACTCTCTTTACTCGTTCCGTAATACATCATCCCGTAACTAACTCATTAGTTACAATACTTGCAAGGCTTAAGT
The DNA here is from genome assembly GCA_021605205.1 of Aegilops longissima. Taxonomy (NCBI): domain Eukaryota; kingdom Viridiplantae; phylum Streptophyta; class Magnoliopsida; order Poales; family Poaceae; genus Aegilops; species Aegilops longissima. The sequence goes on from CM038681.1 coordinate 10,978,832, forward strand.
GATGTGTATTACCGAGAGGGCCCAGAGATACCTCTCCGACAATCGGAGTGACAAAACCTAATCTCGAAATACGCCAACCCAACATGTACCTTCGGAGACACCTGTAGAGCACCTTTATAATCACCCAGTTACGTTGTGACGTTTGGTAGCACACAAAGTGTTCCTCCGGTAAACGGGAGTTCCATAATCTCATAGTTGTAGGAACTTTGTATAAGTTATGAAGAAAGCAATAGCAATATACTAAACGATCAAGTGCTAGGCTAACGGAATGGGTCATGTCAATCACATCATTCTCCTAATGATGTGATCCCGTTAATCAAATGACAACCCATGTCCATGGCTAGGAAACATAACCATCTTTGATCAACGAGCTAGTCTAGTAGAGGCATACTAGTGACACTCTTTTTGTCTATATATTCACACATGTATTATGTTTCCGGTTAATACAATTCTAGCATGAATACTAAACATTTATCATGAAATGAGGAAATAAATAATAACTTTATTATTGCCTCTAGGGCATATTTCCTTCAGATTCCGCCTCTGGCGGAGCGCCGGCGAAGGCTCCAAGATGGGATCTCACGGATACAGAAGGTTGCTGCGGTGGAAATAGTTTTTCTTGGTGCTCCTGGATGTTTTAGGGGTACGCGGATATATATAGGTGAAGGAGGTAGGTCAGGGGAGCCACGAGGGGCCCACGAGGGTAGGAGGCGCCTACCCCCCTAGGGCGCGCCCTCCTGCCTCGTGGCCGCCTCGGCTGCTTCTTGACGTCCACCCGAAGTCTCCTGGATTGTGTTTGTTCGAAAAAGATCGCTCCCGAAGGTTTCATTCCGTTTGGACTCCGTTTGATATTCCTTTTCTTTGAAACACTTTCGGGTTGGGCCTCTGGTTAGTAGGTTAGTACCAAAAATGATATAAAAGTGTAAAGTAAAGCCCATAAACATCCAAAACGGGTAATATAATAGCATGGAAAAATAAAAAATTATAGATACGTTGGAGACGTATCACGGCGCGGGACACTTTCTTCTAGCGGCAGGCGCGGGTGTGGGGCGCGGTGGCGACGGCACAGACTGGCAGCGGTGGCTACTGGTCGTAAGTGGCGTCGTCCTCTCCCCGGACGGCGGCGGGATCTGGTGTAGGGCTCTCCGGTGCCGCGGCTGGGGACTGTCTCGGGCGGCCCTGCTGCTCGCGTGGTGTGGCTGTTGGCTGGTCAGGCGGCGACGGCGGCCTGGATCCTACTTCCAGTCCTAGGTAGAGATGGCGGCGATCCATACTCGAGACTTGATGGAGGTTCTTCGAACTGATCTGGGTGAAAACCTTGCACTCAGCTAGATGCCAAGGCCGGTGATGGCAGCGCTCTTCTGCGTCGTTATCTTTTTAAATACATTGCTGTGGAGAAGTTCCAGACCTCTATCTGTTACCTCCGGGGGAAACCCCAGATCAGTAGATCGGATGAGCGACACTCTTGCGTCGTTTCCCCCTTGGGGGCGTCAGTCTTGGAGGTGTGCACGAGCTCGAGGGACCAGCGGACAACATGTTTGGTGGAGCGGTGTTTCATCTTACACATTGATGACTGTGGATCTCGGCGGCATGGCGCAGTGGAGTCTCGTCGTTCGCTGTGTGTAGACGGACTCGCGCAGGAGGATGGCGCTGTCTGGTGTCGTGGTGGCGTCGATGGCAGACTTGGCAAGGTCCTAGCGTCAATACCTATTCTGAAGATGGATCGCTGGAAGACGGCGGCGGCGGCCTCTCAGAGTGCGCCGAACTGGTGTGTGCCCCAGACCAGGTAAGTGGCTTGGCTGGGGCCTCCGGTTTTGGATGCTAGGCATTGCTGCGAAGTCTGTTTGGTATTAGGCTCGGACTATCGGCACCCTTTCATCAAGTAGATAGAAGTAGCGACAGATGTTGCCAAGATGGTGGCTTTAGACTTACTGATGTACTACTTTGTAAAGTTTTTGTGAATAATTAATAAAATGGCTGTATGCATCGCCTAGATGCAGAGGCCGGGGTCTTCCTCCTTTCCAAAAGAAAAAAAGACAACTCAGAGTATATCAACTACAGGGCTCTACTAATGTAGCCACCAATTCCAGTAGGTCTAGAAACAATTACGGAGTAAGTCGGAAACAATGCCCAGCCGTAAAGCATTTTGTCCTGCAAAATCTGACCAGAAAGTAAACCCGCATCATAAAAAGATGTCAGTTAAGGTAAATTTAAGTGGTGAATACCAAGAGAATGCCAGAAGATAATTGGCTGAACTTCCATCGTTCCATGACCTCTAAAGATCAAGCTTGTGTCGTTCTCGTTGGTCGGTACTATCACTAGTTAATTTTTCACAGGGCAATAGATGATGAATGCCTTTTTGAAAACTGCTCTAATTCATTTGACAATTGGCAGGGTCCCTTGTTCAACTTCTGTTTGTGCCAGAGGGCACAGAGGCAAGAAGGACAAGCCATGCAAATAATATTCAGGATATACAACTACACTACTGGCCCCCTCCCACTCTTTCCTACCAGATCGATGGCTTGGATGCACAGCGGCGGGGTCGCCATGTTTGCAGATGCAGCTCTCAGACACTTCGCTACTCCCGGTATATATCCTTACGCTCGCACGCATCTCTAATGTGTTATTTCAAGAGTAGCATTATGTCCTGTTATCATTTTCCAGCTTCACCACTGTCACTCTGGCAACTGCTCTTAAAGCTATCATATCAAAATACTAACAAACGTACTTAGATTGGAAAACGAGGAGGCTGCGACAACTTGTCCATTGCAATTGTGTATCCTGCCTAATTACATCACTGAATTAAACAGTTTGTCAGTAGGTGACGCATCAGCAGTTTTCAAAAAGGCATTCATCATCTGTTGCCCTGTGAAAAATTAACTCGTGACAGTACCGACCCACGAGAACGACAGAAGCTTCATCTTTAGAGGTCATGGCAAGATACAGGTTCAGCCAATCATCCTCTGCCATTCTCTTGGTATTTGCCACTTTCATTTATCTTAACTGACATCTTTTTCTGATGGGTATTTACTTTTTGGTCATATTTGGCAGGAGAAAATGCTTTACGGCTGGGCATTGTTTCCGACTTACTCCGTAATTGTTTGTAGACCTACTGGAACTGGTGGCTACTTTAGTAGAGCCCTGCAGCAAATATGCTCTGAATTGTCTATCTGTACGACATTGGTCATATGGGTTTTGAATGTAGAGAAGAATGTGTCGTGTTGCCCGGATATCGACTCGGGAAGGATTCTATTAATTGTTGCAAAGCTGCAGCTGATGAGTGTCCAAACACTAATGTCATAATGCTGATGGGCATGGATTTCTTCTTGTTCCGTTTTTGTAAGATGGATAGCAAATGCCTAATGGGTGGCGATATTTGAGTTGTAACTACAAGGATCTAAAGTTCCATGAACATAAGAGACCGGGCACACGCTAGTTCAGAAATTGGTTGTGCATTTTAATCATATTGAAAATTTCAATAGTTTGAATGCTTCTCGTATTCATGCTATGTAAGCTCGACCCATCGCCCATTGACGCACCCCTTGTGTCGCCCACCATAGAATATATCATGTGCGCCTGATCACTGTTTGACATATTTTGAAATTTTGAGGTTCTTTCCGCAAAAAAATATATACACAAGGTTGATGAGCAAAAAAGTCGTGATTTGTGATTGACTGATTGTACGTGGAGTTGACAACGTTGGCGTCAAGACCTACACGCATTGTATGCAACCCTTGTTAAGACAAGAAAATATAACTTTGTGGCCGGTAACGATAATCGGTTACTTTCTTACAATCATCGAAAAGACGGCAGATGACTCAATTTGACAGTCAGTTGCTGGAATAAATCTGAAGCGCCCAGCCGCCGTCTCATCACAACCACTTGACATATACAGTAAACATGTGATATTGAGGCAGTTTTTAGGTAGAATAGATGGGGAGAAAAAACAAAGATGGGAGAAAAAATCAAAACAGGAAGGATTGGTAGGGAGGTTGGATGAAAGGCAGATGTATGACGAAACCTTAAGTTCTTTTTGAAGTAGTGAAGATATATCATATATCATTATGCCGCTCCATGGATCCATAATACATTGACGACTCCAATTTTGTGTATTGGATTGTGCATTAATTACACCTAAATTATGACATAATGCAAATTACCGTGGAACTCGTATTATTAATTGTCAGATTATGCATGTATACATCGTCATTGTATTTTTATTAAAGCAAGTCAAGCGTATCTTACTACTAAAAGTAAAACAAGCAAGACATTAAAACATGATTGGCCGCTCCATGGAGCCATAATACATTGACTCGTCCAATTTTGTGTATTGGATGTGTGCATTGATTGCACCCAAATTATCACAAAAAGACACAAATTGCGGTGGAACTCATACTATTAATTTTCAGATAATACATGTATACATTGATCATTGCATTTTTTTAAAGCAAGTCAAGCGTGTCTTACTAATAAAAGTAAAACACATTAATACATGATTCGTAATGGGAACGTCTAAACAAAGCGTGCATGCATGAGAATTAGCATAACGTGGTATCTCAATGCTGCTATTTTGCATGCATGGTAGTATGCAGATGATGTTGCGCGTGAATAGGTGTTTAAGGCACCACTTAGGCACCATTTTTGCCGGCGGCCTGCTGAGAGATGGCCCCGTACTTCATTGCATCAGCCTCAGATTTCGCGGCATCCTTCTTAGCGGGTGCTGCCTCTTCAGGTCTAGTGGCGGTTTCAGCCTTCTTGATGGACTTCTCGGCAGCAGCTATGCGAGCATCTGCCAAGGTACCGGCAGCTTCTTTCCTGCTAGGGGAGGTAGAAGAACTTGTACCAGCTACTTGCTGAGAAATGACACCATACTTTGATGCAGCAGCGGTAGACTTTGCTGCAGCTCGCTTGGCAGCCGCGGCCTCTTCAGGTGTGGTAGCGGTTTCGGCCTTCTTGGTGAACATCTTAGCAGCAACAGTGGTGCCTTCTTTCCTATTGGGGGAGGTAGAAGAACTTGTACCAGCTGCTTTCCGAGAGATGGCACCATACTTTAATGCATCGTCAACAGACTTTGCTGCGTCTCGCTTGGTAGCCACGGCCTTTGCAGGTGTCTTGGCGGTTTCGGCCTTCGTGATGGACTTCTCGGCGGCGACATAGTGTGTGGCGGCTAAAGTACCGGCTGCTTCTTTCCTGCCTGGGGAGATAGAAGAACCTTTACCATTTGCCTGCTGAGAGATGGCATTGTACTTTAATGCAGCAGAAGCAGATTTTGCTCCATCTTGCTTGGCAGCCACGGCCTCTTTTGGTGTGGTGGCGCTTTCAGCCTTCTTGATGGACTTCTCGGCGGCAACAACACGTGTAGCTGCTAATGTAGCGTCAACCCCTTTCCTGCTGGGGGTAGCCATCTTCAATGTGTTCTCCTCCGCAGCGCCATAGGTCTCGGCTGGCCTTGTGGCCGCCACCGCCACAATGGTGGTGAGAAATAACATGGCCACGACATTCTTTCCATTGGCCATTAGTAATTTCTCAATTGGTATCTTAGGCGCGCGGAGGATTTGAAATGGTGGAGACACATGATTCATAGAGGTGATAGGCTTTTATAGAGACAATGTGAGGTCAGGAAATCTCTCCCATGAATGTGAGGTCATAAGCGGTCAACAATGAATGTGAGGTCACCAGAGCCCCACAAAGGTATGTGGTAACCCATTTGTGGAAGCATGCATGCATGTATGCGTGTTTTGCGTTCTATTTTCTGGTTTCTCTTTATGTATGGACCGTGGGAACAAAAATAGATTTCTGAGCGCGAGCTCAGATGCTCTCGAAATCCAGGCCTTCTACTCTTTTCGAGACTAGTCAACAACCCGTGCAACAGCCCGGGCTTGCGATATCCACAATCATAAACATATTATACAAATCTAGTATGTAATTAGAACTTTGATATATGTTGCTAATAGAAACTTATGTATTACATGAATCCATATTCAATAATTCAAAAATAGAATGCAAAAAATTCCCGAATACATATTTATACGTATCTACAATTTCTATACAAATGAAACGAATGGACAGAAAAAAGCGCATAGGCATGCACGTTATTATACAATCATGCTAATTGTGTAAGATGAAACAAACTTACTTTATATTGTAACCAAAGCTTTTCCTAGTGTGACTCATAGACATGCGAACCTAATTAAGTTAAGGAGGATGCATCAGAAATAAAAAGGAAAACTATCGATAGAATTTATCACTGAATTTTGAATAATATTTTAGTTGTGATAACAACAGTATATTTCAATACTCGGGTTTCGTAGCTGGACAATACGTTTGTGTTTAAATATGAAAGTCAAATCGACCTGTACCCCAAAGATAGAGGTAAATATTTTGATTCTTTAGTTTCAAGGAGATATGAATGCTCTTCTAGTATTACTGATTTTAGAAACAAACAGACATTAATGCTTTCCATGCTAAGAATTATTGTTATCCACCCATCTAATAGTTCCAAGATCTAGTACCATAAATTTGGGGAATGGTGCCAATGGACCAATGCATCTATAAACCTGGAAACCATCATGTGACGGAAAAGAGTTACCGGTTTAATTTCATAATGGCATTTCTGCAAGAAAACAACAAAGATTTATGGGAATATTTACAATTAGTTACTTCCATACACAAAATAGTCTATTGCTTGAATAAGAAAATCATGCAAGAACCAAGTTATGCTAGTTGTTAGTATTGTGTCAGGCTTTGAACCTGATGAAAGTTGATGAAAGTTGTCTCACTCTCGAGATCTTTCATTGGGAAAAATGATTCGACACTTTGCCAAATTAACTGTGTGTTTTGCATAAGGGCAAGAAATACAGTTTCTCTGCAAAGAAACGAAACCAATTTTGTGACATTTTTTTTTCTGCGGACAACAATTTCTAGATATTGAGGTCAAAGCATTACTGATCTGAAGATTTTACTCCTACTCTACTTCAGCCGGACAGATGTACGTACGGGGGATGACCTTGAGCAGGCCATAATCAATGTGGTGAAAAATCCAGTGTACTCATTTATTCTGCTGAAAATACATGGTAGTTAAGCTAAACTTATTTAGAACCCCGTGGATCATATATATAAGATAGTCCTTTACTGGTAAAAAAATCCAGCGGTTAGCAAGTTTTAGTTTTCTCCGACAGCCATATATATTAGTTGTCGTCCACTTTTTCCACAGTACTCTTTTTTAGGCTTTATTATATATTGTTAATTATGTAAAATGATAAATCATTGGAAGTAAATGTAGTGTACTACATGATTTTTCAAACATACACAACTGAATTTTTTCAAGTAGCACTACTTATTAATCAAATCGCCGAACAACCACATGCTTATTATGACCACTCTGAAGCTATTTCCTTTAGTCTTCAATGTATTTGAAATATTTGTTTGCCTGAGGTAAGAGATGAATAATTTGAATATTTACTACTTTTTCTCTAAAATAAATTTCTACTGCAATTTGACATATAAAGCAAGAAATGAGATGTACGCTGCCTTAAAAAAATGAGTCATACGTTCATAGTTCATACCAGTGCAACGTGAAGGCTGTAGCTTGGGCAAGACTGTCTAAATCGTTTATATACAACCATGTGAAGCATCCAGAACTGCCAGCATGCGAACATCTCAAAGGATCAATCTTCTGTTGTTGTACGTGTATGTCATCTTGGTCGTTCATGTCGATGGCTCAACCCAGCATGCTGCCGTCGACATGGCCGCTGTCATGGATGCAAACTACATGGCCATTAGCAAGTGATGCACGTTGCACGGTTGCAGCCCACAGACCTCCACATGAGCACTTGATCGCTGTTTCCAAATTCACATCAGACGTGTGCAGCGTGGCTCAGAAATTGGGTTTAGCCAGCGGTGGTTTGCAGCAAGCAGATTGGAAGCCTTATGAAAAAAGGAGCCTGATAAGAAGGATCAAAGGATCCGGTGTTGGAGAAAGAGAGACGGCTGAAGAGAGGAGGCTCTGCAGTAGCACATCCATCGGCACGTGAGATAGAGTCATTGCAGCGTGGGGAGGTATTTCAACAACCGTGCTGAACGATCCATCTTCTGTAGTTCCTCCACAGGGCAGCCCAGCCAACAATGGTGGCTATCTTATCCGGATTATACTGCCGCATGGTTTTCCATGGATTGCAGTTTCGTCGGGTATGAAAGATTAGAAATCAGGAGATTGAAAGAACTTCCTCCTCAGTCGCATCAATCTAGTTGGATTGCATGTAGTGCATCATGATTGGGAGCAGAGATTCAAAGAAAAGGAAGAGGTAGAACGCATGCTTTTTTAGATTGATTTCTGCCTTGAGACTATAGGAGAGTAGGAGAAGGATAAACAGGAGCGACCCATAGGGGTCATGGATCGATGCCTCACTGGGGATTTTTTTTGTGAGACGTATGGAGGAAGGAGAACGACATGGAGATTTATTTCAGGTAACTCATCATCTGACGGTAGTTGATAATCAATTTATAAATCCGATGGTCAATTTGACGTGGGCGATCAGCCATATAGTGGATTCCTTTCTTTAAGGGATGGTTGGAGATTGTAACGGAGGTTTTTCTTCTTCTTTTTTTGACAAAAATAATCACAAAGGCTCTCCTTTTTTTTAGGGGCTCTCCTTCTTACTTTACGTGAACAGGTTGAGGCTTTCCTTCTGTGCTTTTTTTTTCACGTAAGGATTAGACGTTGTTATTTTGACGTCAATCTTTCCTTGTTTTGTTTCATTAACGTTAGGCGTGTCACATGCATTTTTTATAGTATTGGATTGTTTGCGTTACCCAACTTATCTTTTTATCTTGACCGTAAATTTTACAATCTAACGGTTTAATTAATTTTGATTATATGGATTAATGAGAAATCATGAAAGGTGTCTCCAATTAATAAATCATGAAAGATGTCTTCAATTAATAAATATAAGATTGTTGTAGGTACCATTACGTGACTTCCAGCCCAGAGCAGGAGGTCCTTCTCGTCGTACTGGAATGGGAGCCCCTAGCTAGGGACGCGCGCGAACTCCGACGGACACCATGCACGACTGTAGGTGCATGCGTATCCGTGCGGTGCATTCGCTTGGTGGCAGGTGACTTGACATGAAACAGCTTGCTTCCATGGTGAGCAAGGTGTGACATGAGCAATGACCACCAGAAGTCGTCTCCAATGTTGAAGTCAACCACGCAGATGAATGGGTTGTCCATGATGGCTTAGGGCATCTTCAGCCGCGCCCCCAACAAGGCCCCCCCAGGCCACTTTTTCGGCGCCGGCGCCGAAAAAACGGCTCAGTCGCGCCCCCAGGACGCCGAAAATCGTCGGTTCGGACCTTTTTTCCGCCCGGCGGTCACAGGCCGAACTCGGCGCGCTGAGGAGCCGTTCGGGGTTACGGCGCTAGGGAAAAGCACGCCTGGCCCACACCGACAGGGGAAAAGTCAAGGTTTTCTTTCCCCGACTCGCCTCGACTTCGCGCCTTGGCCACCCCTAGCTATATCCGGCGGCGGCCGCCGCCTACTCCGCTAGCTAGCCATTCCCGCGGAAAATAGCAGCGCTTCGCGCGGCAGCCCTCCCGCAGCAGCTGGCGTTTCGGCCGCCGTTTCCGGCCGCGGAGGCGCGGTTTAACGGCGGGTACCGCCCACCGGCGCAAGGTGTTGGCGTTTTGACTGTGTCGTCGATGGACTCGGATGAGGAGGAAGAGCTCGCCGCGTTGCTGGAGGAGGAAGTCGCGGCGGCGTCCGGAAGAAGAGCATCGATGGTGCTCGCCGCCCTCGCCAGCTCTGGCGAGCAATGAAACCGCATCAAGGTGGCTCGGCGCGGGCGGTGAAAGCAAAGAACCGGCATCGTCGCAAGGCTACTGCATGCTCTACTCCGACTACTTCGCTGATGCTCCACTTCATGGCGAGAGAACATTTCGGCGCCGTTATCGGATGAGCAGCTCTTCCTCGAGATTGTGAATTCCATACGGAGTTCGATAACTGCTTCAAGTGCAAGATGGATTGCTGGCGACGCTTGGATTCACCTCCATCCGAAGTGCACGACAGCGATGAGGATGCTTGCATATGGAGCTCCCGGTGATTCACTCGACGACTATGGGCGCATGGCCGAGTCCACCAGCATAGAGTGTTTCTACAAGTTCTGTCGGGCAGTGGTGGCAGTGTTTGGTCCACAATACTTGAGAACACCCAATGCGGAAGACACTGCTCGGATCCTAGCCCAGAATGCAGCAAGAGGATTTCCTGGGATGCTTGGAAGCATCGACTGCATGCATTGGAAATGGAAGAACTGCCCATTTGGTTGGCAGGGGATGTACAAAAGCGCCAAAGGCGGTTGCAGTGTGGTGCTTGAGGCGGTAGCCACACAGGACCTCTGGATTTGGCACTCCTTCTTTGATATGCCAGGAACTCACAATGACATCAACGTGCTGCAGTGCTCTCCTGTTTTTGCCAAGCTCGTTGAGGGCCATTCTCCTCCGGTCAATTTCGAGATCAATGGGCACCAATACAACAAAGGGTACTATCTAGCTGACGGCATCTATCCGAGATGGTCGACATTTGTGAAGACGATCTCAAACCCTGTGGCAGGAGGCAAGAACGCCTGGTTTGCGAAGCTTTAGGAGGCTTGCAGGAAGGATGTCGAGCGAACGATACGTGTGGGTTGACGGTTCGAATGAAGGACAGGCGGTGCCATCTCGGCTGGATTCCGATCCATGGCACCTAATCGTTCGCTTTCATCTGAGTCGTGGCTCACTCTGCTGCCCGTGGCATGAGTTTGAAACTTTGAATCCGAGTCATGGCACAAAGATTTGTGCAGCTCCAGCCGGGGCTTGCGGTCTAGGATCGCCGGCGCGCGCACCGAATGCCATCCGCCGCCGGCGCCGGCCAATAGATTGCTGCCTTACCAGATGCTGCAAGAGCTGGCGTCCTTCGTCAAGTTCGCGTGCTTCATCACCAACCAGGTCATCCTAAGGGCATCTCCAGCCGTTGGCCCCCCCAGGACGCATACAAATCGCCCCCTGGAGGCGAGTCGGCGATACACTCGGCGCTAGGGCGGTTTTGCGCCCAGTCGTCGCCCCTAGCTCGCCCCTAGGCGCCGAAATTGGCCCACTTTGCAGCCCAATTTCGGCGAATAAACGGTCCATATGGGCGAGAATAGGCCCATATTCGGCGTGGTTTCGCCGTGTCTCGGCGTTTAATTATCAACACAATTATCCCTTATCACATATTTCATCACAGAAAAATCAAATACTTCAACAAAATACTACAACAACAAATAGTTCAATACAAATTATATAGTTCAACAAATAAAAACTTGTAATTTCATCACGCGGCTTCCCCCTTGAGCCTCCATAGGTGCTCAATCAGATCTTTCTGCAGTTGATAATGCACCTGTGGGTCTCGGATCTCCTGACGCATACTGAGATAGGCAGTCCAAGTTGCCGGTAGCTGGTGATCAACTTCGGCTAGAGGACCCTGCCTGTAGTATGGCTCAGTATCAAACACTGGGTCTTCTTGCTCGCTCTCGATGATCATGTTGTGCAAGATGACACAGCAAGTCATGATCTCCCACATTTGATCTTTCGACCAGGTCTGAGCGGGGTACTGAACAACAGCGAATCGAGATTGGAGCACACCAAATGCCCGCTCGACATCCTTCCTGCAAGCCTCCTGAAGCTTCGCAAACCAGGCGTTCTTGCCTCCTGCCACAGGGTTTGAGATCGTCTTCACAAATGTCGACCATCTCGGATAGATGCCGTCAGCTAGATAGTACCCCTTGTTGTATTGGTGCCAATTGATCTTGAAGTTCACCGGAGGAGAATGGCCCTCAACGAGCTTGGCAAAAACAGGAGAGCACTGCAGCACGTTGATGTCATTGTGAGTTCCTGGCATACCAAAGAAGGAGTGCCAAATCCAGAGGTCTGTGTGGCTACCGCCTCAAGCACCACACCGCAACCGCCTTTGGCGCCTTTGTACATCCTGCCAACCAAATGGGCAGTTCTTCCATTTCAATGCATGCGATCGATGCTTCCAAGCATCCCAGAAATCCTCTTGCTGCATTCAGGTTAGGATCCGGCGGTGTCTTCCGCATTGGGTGTTCTCAAGTATTGTGGCCCAAACACTGCCACCACTGCCCGACGAACTTGTAGAAACACTCTATGCTGGTGGACTCGGCCATGCGCCCATAGTCGTCGAGTGAATCACTGGGAGCTCCATATGCACGCATCCTCATCGCTGTCGTGCACACGGATGGAGGTGAATCCAAGAGCGCCATGCAATCCATCTTGCACTTGAAGTAGTTGTCGAACTCCGGATGGAATTCACAATCCGAGAAAGATCTTTCGGCTCATCCGATACTTGGCGCGAAATGTTCTCTCGCCATGAAGTGGAGCATCAGCGAAGTAGTCGGAGTAGAGCATGCAGTAGCCTTGCGAGCGATGCGGTTCTTTGCTTTCACCCGCCCCGGCGCCGAGCCACCTCGACGCGGTTTTTCATTGCTTGCCAGCAGCTGGGCGAGGGCGGCGAGCACCATCAGATGCTCTTCTTCCTGGACGTCGGCCGCGGCTTCCTCCTCCAGCAGCGCGGCGAGCTCTTCCTCCTCATCCGAGTCCATCGCCGAGACAGTCAAAACGCCGAACACCTTGCGCTCGGTGGGCGTGTACCCACCGTTAAACCATGCCTCCATGGCCGGAAATGCCCAGCTGCTGCGGGAGGGGCTGCCGCGGCGAAGCGCTGCTATTTTCCGGCGGGGAATGGCTATCTAGCGGAGTAGGCCGGCGGCCGTCGCCGGGATATAGCTAGTGGTGGCCGAGGGCGCGGGGGGTGCGAGGCGAGTCGGGGGAAGAAAACCTTGACTTTTCCCCTATCGGTGTGGGCCAGGCGTGCTTTTTCCTGCGCGGAGCCCTAGCAGCTCCCAGCCAGCGAGGTTCGGCCTGTGACCGCCGGGCGGAAAAAGGTCCGAACCGGCGATTTTCGGCGTCTGGGCGCGTTGAGCCGTTTTGGCGCGGCGCGAAAAAAGTGGCTGGGAGGCTGTTGAAGCGCGGTGGAGATGCCCTTAGGTGCCATGGATCAGAATCCAGCCGAGATGGCACCGCCTGTCCTTCATTCGAACCGAGATGCCCCATTTGCCGAATCTCCATGCGGCAATGAACAAACATGATAGCAGGTGCATCTAAGCCTAGGCATCGAAAGCGCTGCTCCCACGTGGGATGCCTCCACTCTGGCCTGCCGCACGGATCCGGTTGCCGTTGTCGCCTCCTCCAAGCTACCTCGAGCTCCTCCTTCATGTGGTTGGCCCCGACGAGCTTTCTTTGCCACAGGAGGTGCATGAGTAATGCCTCCAAGCCCGTGCGCCCTCTTTGTGTTGGGAAACGTAGTAGAAAACAAAACATTTAGCCCTGCGATTACCCAAGAACAATATGAAGATGCATAACGGGTTGTGATCAACGATCGTTACCGACTCCGGAAGTGCATCGGAAGTAGACGAGTCGGTATAGATCATACTTGGAGTCCCTCGAACGTTGATGCCGATCCCGTGAACTGTCCATGAAAGATCCCTCGAATGGAAGACCGAAAGCACGACATCTCTACCTGGTTGCAAGCGTATGGTCTTCATGATCGGGCAATGCTTCGCCATCCAAAGCTAATCATTGCCGGAGAATTAGAGGGAGGAGATTAGAACCATACGGAGCTTCTAATTATGAGGATTAGAGGTGGCTAGGGCTAGCTCTAATTAGTCAACTAGGACCAACAAGAACTAGAACTAGATCAACTAGAGGAGGCTCCAAAACTTGTGTCCCAATACGGTGGAAATCCTTTTGTATATATAGGATTGAGGGGGAAGAGGGGGCTGCCGCCAAGGGGGAAAGAGCCTCCTTGGGGAGCCGGTCAAGGGAGGGGGAGTAGGACTCCCTCTCCATGTAGGATTCGCGCCCCCTATAGGAAAGGGGGGCGCCTCCCTTGTTGGGCCCTTGTGGCCCAACTCTTCTCCACCTCTTGGCCTTATTTGGCTCGTTGATATTAAATTAAATATATTTTTGTCCTAAACAGTTTCAGACCATTATATATATTATTTAACATCCATGGAAACATTTTCCACCTATATATATATATATATATATATATATATATATATATATATATATATATATATATTAATCGGTAATACCGGTATTACCCGATATTCACTGAAACCCTTCCGGTGACCCCAAAACGCTTTCGGAACCTCTCGAAACTATTCCGTATATTCATGAAATAATTCCACAAATATATTCTTGTCAGTCCCATCCTACTAGTACTCAGCAGATCGTGATTATCTTAAGCTTGTGACCCTGTAGGTTCCGTAAACCATAGATATGAACGAAACCCCTTCGGTCAATGACCGATAGCGGAACCGTGGACATCCATATCGGTCCCTATGATTACACGAATGATATTCGAGTGAACCTTTTGTTATCATGTGAAGTTCCTTTTGCTTCGCGATACTTTACAAAACCTGGTGTGCATCCGTATCCTCCTGAGTCATCAGCATGCTCACTATACCGTTGCTCCCGTTGCCAATTTTGTTCTTCTTTTTCGTTGACATGTTCCGGCATCCCCATGACATAGTCACTTGTGTATGGCCAGACGATGATGGGTTCCGTCACACCGAGAGGGCCCTAAGAATATCTCTCCATCGTCGGAGGAGCAAATCACACTCTCGACCTCTCCGGTCACTTGTCAGACTTTCAGGTGTGCCTGAAAGTTGTCGTTATGATCACCTTGCTACAGATGACGTTTGAGCAACCCCAAAGCCAACCGCCTGGCAGTGACGGAGCCAAGGGGGGTGAGCATGGGATGGACTCTTCCGCCTAAACCGAAACCCTTCCATTGTACATGATGTAGTTGTGGACATTCATAAAATTTACCCAAATTTTGCCAGAGGCTGGGCATGCCCATTCTAGTACTCCATGCAAATTGTAGTACAATTAAGACCAAAAACCTGCGTGCGCCCAGCCGCCCATAACGTCCAATTTAGTCCCATCGCCCCGAGCTACGAAAATGGGGCACGGAGCTTTGCTATATAATGCAACGGAGTGTTATAATGCAAAGCAACACATTTGATGAGTTTGCTCAGTATAAACTGAACACCGAACCGAATAAGCCGTTTAACCGAATTATCAGTTATTTGCCCCCCCACCCTGTTCATTTCAGCTTATATAGTTTTGCCAACTAAAATTTAAAATAAATCGAATGGTCACCAAGTTTTCAGTTTCTATCACCCACCCCGAGATTAAAGAAAAGTTCACAAGTTAAAAAATTTATTGATTTGAAAAAATTACATTAATGTGACAAGAAAGGTCACAACTTAAAAAAAGTTCACGGATTTGTCAAAAAAGTTAAAGAATTTGACAAAAAGGTCACAACTTAAAAAAAGTTCATCGATTTTAAAACCTTTCACAAATATGATCAAATAAAGTTCATTCATTTGAAAACAAATCACAGATTCAAAAAGTTCATGAATTTGAGAAAAGTTCACAATTTTAAGAAAATATTTACAAATTTAGGCAAATGAAAAAGAAAAGAGAAAAATAAGAAGAAATAAAGAAAAAAAACAAAAAAACAAAGAAAAAAAGCAAACAAAACCAAAAGAAGAAAACCAGACTGAGAAGATGCACAATAAAAAAGAATAAAAAAAGTAATTAGACACAACCAGTGAGCTGTTCTAGTTGATTATAGCGCACGGAAGTAATCCAAGAGGTCCATAGTTCAAACCCTAATTCATGCACCTATTTTTCAGAGGTTAAAAAAGGAAAAAAAAATGGGCCAGGACGTAGTGGTGTGTGCTTTAGTTTGCGTGATGCTACTCTCTATACACACCTTCTAGTCAGCACTTGTTGCGCTAGTTTTTTTTTGTTAGAGGACGCAGCACTCCCACGCCACCTTTCATGGGCTGGCCCAAATACACCAGCGGTCAGCTGTTGCTTGCCAACACGCAACATCATATGCTTGATCGCTTCTTCGTGGTTCGACTAGAAAAAAAAACTTCTTCATGGTTGACCGGGCGCTAAGTTGACCATCGACATGTTTGACCTTTGACCGTTATCTTTGAAAAAATGGTTATTCTCTTTGGAAAAGTTCATGGATAAGAAAAAATATTCACGGATATGCAAAATGTTCACAAATTGAAAAATATCATGAATTGAGATTTTTTTTACGGATTGTGGGGAAAAAAGTTCAACGATTTCAAAAAAGGTTTATCAATTTAGAAAAAAGTACATCAATTTTGAAAAAAAAGTTCATCGACTTTGAAAATATTATTCATTTTGAAAAAGTTTCATTTATATTGAAAAAGTTGATCCATTTTGAAACAAATTTCAGCAATGTTGAAAAATTCATGAATTTTGAAAAGGTTCTTGAATTTGAATTTTTCATCAATTTGAAAACACATTCACAGATTTAAAATAGTTAATTTATTATTTAAAAGGAAAATTGAGAAAAGTGCACAAATTTGCAAAAGAAAAGGAATAAAAATAAAACAAATAAAATTAAAAAGAAAAGGGAAAATAATAACTGAACAAACCACTTTGAAAGATGAGAAAAATAAGAAAAAAAGGAGAAACTAAAATAAAATCTGAACAAAACCGTTTGAGAAAATGAGAAAAAAAGGAACAAGAAAAAAGGAAGAAGGAAAAAAAAAAGAAGAAAGAAGAAAAGAATGAGAAATAGGTATGTAATCACAGCAATTCATGGCGACTGGTTGGTTATCACGTCGAACTCTGAACCAGGATTCATTTGAATTCTGTTTTGCTTATAGTTTTTTAGCTATTTATAAAATCAGAAAAAAAAAAGATACATGGGCCGGCTCACCTCGCGGAAGGGGATGTGCACCCCACAAAATGCCTGTATATAGTGTAGACGTACCGAAAAAGGCTTTCGCCCCGTTTTATATATAAAGCACAGATCAACTACGGCCCAAGTACAAACACATCCCACGACAACACACACACACCCAAGGCGGGATACATAGGCGCTGAGCGCAGCAACATCACCCCTAACACTACTAGAGCAATCGGGGACCTCCACGGTGAACACGCCACCGTGAAGAGATGAAGCCGCATATGACGAACCGTGAGCTCCAAGGCGGCGCCTCCAAGAAGGTTACGACGCTAGCGCGCCGCCACTGCTTGACCCGGGGGTCAGAGTTTCCCCTGGAGCGACACGATGACCGGTGAGAGCCGCGACGACGCCTTCAAGAAGGTAACACGCTACGCCGCCGCCGACGTGTACGGCGGGCTGTGCTAGGAAAGCGTATATGGCGGATGAATAGTTTCTAAAATATGACCATCATTCCTTTTTTTATGAAGAGATATAAACTAATCTGAACCATTCTTGCGGCATCCGGTCGGCAATCCGCGTCGGTGCTGGAGGCAAAGGCCTCCGGCGCGACGGCGGTGGAGGCGTCCCCATCCCGTTCGGCTCCGATGCTTCCGCCCGTGCCTCTGGGCGCTTCTTGCCTCTGCTCTCTTGACCTCGTGGTGGTGTTCGTAGCGGGACGATGTAGATGGGTCCAAGACCGTGGTGGCGCGTGCTTGCGGGTGGCAAGACGGTGGGATGGCTCCGTTCTAATGGGTGCCAGGGCTTGGGGTGCGGGAGAAATCCCTACCGGTTCTTCCGGCTCCGACGTGGTGATGCCGGTGGGTGCCGCCATTCCTTTCTGAAGGGCGTCGGTGCTACCCATCCCCTGCTCCCCGCCGTGTGCTGAGGGAAACACTAGGATTTGTCTGGGCAGTACCGTCGTTGTCATCGCATTCCTCCTTAGAGGTGTTGTTTGGTTCGCGGCGATCTGGTGCCATGGCGAGTGGTGGGATGTAGATGGAGGCCGCAACGGCAGAGGACCACCCGTACTTGACGAGCTGCCGTTGTTGGCATTTTTGTCTTGTTTTTCCTTTTGGTTTGATGTGTTATTTGCCCCAGCAGTTATCTTGTGCTCGGTGTTCGTTGCTTTATAATATAAAGTAGGGGAAACCCTATTTCGTCAATTAAGAATTCATCTTTATATAGCGCACTTGATTATGCATGCTTTAACTTCATGGAATCCTATATAAATCTAGGAAAGAATGTTCTACTGAGCATGAGAATTTCAAGGAGGTCGTGCTAAGCTGTAGTAGTATGATAGAGCTGGTTCTGTAATCTCAGTCGATTTAGTCGCTGAATAGAGGGAGATTCCTAGTATAACTTTGTACCAAAGTTGTACCAGGTCAACGACACTTATTTTGGAACGGAGAGAGTACTTCATAACCAACCTGTCCCATAACCCCATCCCGTTGTATTTTGACTGTCCAGATTTCAATTTTTTATGCACCATCTTTCTCGCAAAAATAAATAAATTGTTTCTGACCAGATAAATTCTTGTTCTACACCATGCAAACAAATTTAGCAAAGGCTGGATCAATTCTCATTTTATGGCAGGGCAGAAAGCATTAACCTCTCCTCTGAGAAGCTGCGTGCTACTCCATGTAGAAAGTCTCTCAGAGATTAAGAGCCTTGGACATAGATTTACGACCAGAATGAAAATGTTAGCACACACAAAATCATCATTTATTCTCACAAATTACATTCAGTCGATAGTGTCAATTCATACCATAGCAAACAACAACACACATTGTAATTTGTGCTTACAACACAATCAGTCCATGGCCGACTATTTGTGTACCACAACAAACAAACACCACCACACCACACAGAGAAGGAGTACGACGGCAGCAACATGAGAACTCGGAAGCCCATGACACATGATCCGAACGTCCATTCCTATTTATTTCTAATTTGCTTGAAAGCTTGTACCAACATCTAAGCAACCAGATGATGGATCAAGCAATTATGATCAAACCAAACCAAACCAAACCAAATCGAACTGAAAGCTGCACCAAGACACCAATATGGTGCAGATGCAGACAATGCTTACGTGCAGAATCCGCAGATAAGCTAGTCCCACAGGACGCAGGGGCAGCAACACGATAGGGAAAGCTTCAGTTCTGTAGATGTGCATGATCGACATATGGATGCAAGTTGAGGGGAACTGAATACCAATTCTCGAAAATGGCAGATTACCTGCAGCATAATAAACCGATATTGGTAACTGCTTATATACTAGCATTTGTTTTTAGCTCAGGGCCCAATGGGATCACCTCTCTGAGATCACCACAGTGCACTATCTCAAGGGTCTCCAGTGCACCCAAGGTGACCGAAGGTGTGGCCAAGACGAGCACATGCATGAGCCTGGGGCAGTAGTAAAGGTGCAAGAATACCAGACTTTTAAAGTAACCGGAGTGTTTAATATAAGTTGCTGCAGTTGTCCAGTCCCAGTCCCAGATATAGCGTGCTGTCAGGAGCTGGGACGCCCAGAATGTCTTCAGACTCCGGAAGCCCGTGGAAACATTATTAGAGACGTACCTTGGCGCACCATGGGAATAGTGAAGACCGCATGTAACTTGGGGCACCTCTCCACCCGGCACCATATGAGCCTATTTCATCCCGATCTTTGGGGAGGTGCAAGGACACTGGTGATGGAAGGGTTATCATACACATCCCGATCTCTGTACATGCAGTCCATTAAGGTACTTGTATGCAGGTGGACTTGCACTAGTTTGTCACTGCTTGTTCCTTGGATGTTGGTATCATCAACATTAACTGCAGGGCAGACGTGAATATGTAAGGATGAGTATTCCAAATAACTTTTCACAGGAGAAAGCGACCTAAGGAGCCTTGTATCCATGAGAGAAATCCGCCATCCAAACATTTCTTCTTTCTGCCGGTGGAGGGATAGATTAGCATGTGGATGCACAACTGGTGCCTCCGCTCTGTAAGCTGTTGCTGACGGTGAGGTGGTGTCAATGTGCAACACTTTGGGCAACCTTTCCTTTGTCACACTGAGTGGCCACAACATTGAACGGAGCTTCTTGCAACCTAGCAGGATGATCTGCTTGGGGAGTGATCTAGCTTCCACTCTTCTCAGGTTGAGGGTTTTCACTCTTGTGCCTGAGAGTTCCAGCTCCTCGAGACCCCTCAATAGTCCTTTCAAGAACACATTTGCCAATTCTTTGCAGCCCCTAAAAGAGATATTTTTTAACCCATCACATCCATCAATGATGACGCTCTTAAGGCTACTGTTGCTTGCTGGCCCAGATAAGCATGTCATGCCTTGTGTGATGTGATTTCCCGAAAAATCAAGAAGCTCCATGCTTTCCATCTCTGAAAACACATTGTTGCTGAAGCAGCAGGTGGACTTTGTTACCCGGAGCTTGCGAACATTACACAGTCGTCCCCGTAGATGGCTCATATCCGAGTTCTTGGCTCCCATCACGTTTAGCTCTCTGAGCTGGATCATGAGATCCATCATCCGTGCTGACAAGATCTGATCCCAATCTATGTAGCGCAGGTCAAGCACCCATAAGCTTTGGAAACATTCCCACAACATCATGGTGCTGCTGTCCAACCCATAAGCTTGTTCTTGTTCGGAGGTCTTGGCAGTGCACAAGTGACAGGAATCTCAGGCTATGGCAACAGAGGAATGGAGGCGATGAGAAGCTAAAGGTACACCTCGAGAGCTTGAGCACGCCCAGCAGGTGTGAGTGCTGAAACATGTCATCAGGCATAACTCCACAAGAGCTCAGCTCAAATCCACACGTTGATGTGGAAATCCAGTACTGCATATGCTCGGTAGACCTTGACAAGCGAGAGGAAGGCATTATTGTTGACTCACCGAACCCTTCCCACCCGTCCCCCGCGTCGCCCTCCCTGGCGGCGACGGGGGAACCCAGATCCAGCCGCCCTTCACCCTTCCCATCTCCATCCTAACCTCGCCGCCACCGGAGGAACGGCCGGCGAAGTCGGTGCCGGCTCTCGGGATGGTGGCGGCGAGGCAAGATCGCTCCCTTTCGGTGGTGAGTGTCCGGATCTGAGGCGGCGGCCTCGCTGGCGCGGACGGCGCTCCCCCGGCGGCGGGGAGTAATCGTCGGTGAGGTAGGCCGGTTCCCCTCGGCTGCGAGGGCAGCGAGGTCCCGGTGGGCGCAGGTCTTGGCGCGGGGAGGCCCCGGGCTCCCCGCGTCAGATCAGAGGCGATCCTGGTCCGCTCGTGATGCATGGCCTCCGGCCGGCCTGGATCTCCGGCATACGCGCCTGCGGATGTTGTGGCTGGTTCGGAGGTGGTGGCAGGGTGCTTGGCCGGGGGAAACCCTTGGCCGCCGGTGGCGGTCACGGCGTCGATGGCGTCCCGGACGCCATTCCCTCCTTGGTGGCGGCGTCGAGGCTAAACCTCCCCTGCCTCCCCCCTTCCCCTGCGCGCGGGTGAAAACCCTAGCCCCGGTGGCTAAGCGGCGGCGGTGACACAGCGTCGTCACCTTCTTGAAGGCGCCGACTTGGGCCTGGGGATGCTGGGTGTGCATGGCGAGCTTGTCTGGTTCCTGGTGGCGGCCCGCCTGATCTGCTGCGTCGCAGCTCCGGGCAGTGTCTCGGGGCTGTGGTGCTTCTCTTCCGGCCGTGTCTCCGATGGGGACCTCGCCCTTCCTCACCCTGTACATATGCCGTGGTGGAGCGGTACTTCATCTCACTCATTGATGGCGGCGAAGATCGGAGGCATGGCGCTGTGGAGGCTCGCCGCCCGATGCGCGGAGATGGACTCGCGCAGGAGGAGGTTGTTGTCTGGCGTCATGGTGACGTCGACGGCAGAGTGGTCAGACAAGGTAGAAGCCTTAATATGATCTGAAGACGGACCTGTGGAAGATGGTAGCGATGACACACGAGTGCGTCTGACCGGATTGTGCCCCAGACCCGATATGTGGCTCGGCTGGGGCTTCCGAATATGTTTCGGTTTCCGGCTTTTTGATATTAGGCTTAGGTGAGTGGTTTGGGTAGTTGTGCAGAATCACCAAGAATCTGCGATTCTGTATGGCTTGATAGATCTCTCTGACAACTTGTGCTATCACAGTTCGGGAGCCCTGGCCTAACCCATTGAAATCATCCTCCTAGTCTTGTTTGTCAAATATCTCCGTCACCCACTTGGGAAGCTTCAGCTGCTCTGCAACACTGGTGGAAAAATAGCCTTCGGTCGCGGTTCGCAACGGCCATTAGTCGCGGCTGCGCAACCGCGACCAGCAAAGCGCGACTAAAGCCCGCCACCTTTAGTCGCGGCTGCTTACGAACCGCGACTAAAGGCCCGCCCACGTGGGCGCCAGCGACCGTCGGGCGGAGGACCTTTAGTCGCGGTTCTTCGGCCAACCGCGACTAAAGGCCGCCGCAGGTTTAGGGTTTTAGCCCCCTAAACCTGTTTTCTGTTTAATTTGTTTTGTTTTATTTCTTTTGTGCTTTATTTTAATTTTGAAGGAGTTTCATATATTCTACGGTACTACATACATGCATATGAATGTACAATTTCAAATAAATTTGAAATTAGAACCAAAAAGAATTCAAGAGGAATATACAATATATATTCAATATCATCGGATGACCATATACAATTTTGAACAAGTTTCCATACATGATTTAATCCATATAAAGTTCTTCGTCCTCGTGATAGTGTTCTCCTTTAGGATGGAGGACTTCCTGCAGAACCATCCAGCTAGTTCCTCTTGAAGTGGTCGGAGCGAGCTTCGGACTAAGCGTCCACGGAGGTTATTCCTCTGAGCATTGGTATCACTCGGATCAACCCGCTCAGAGGTGTATCTCGGATCATCTCCTGAACAAAGTATGCACATAGATTGGTCAGCGGTGGCTGAATATCCCCAGTCTTAGTCTTTACCCTTTTGAATTCTAGCTCTTTTTGAATTCACCGACCTTTGTATCTCTGAACCGTCTCCAAACCCTACGAGGCAAAGAAAATTAAATGGACAAGAGAGTTATTAGTTACTTGATATTAGGAAATGAACGAAATAGGCCGATCGATATAGAGCGCAAATGAATGAAAATAATTACTTCTGCAGCATTTTTCTGATGTCGGCCCAAAGCTTTGGATCCTTATCCGAGAGTCGTGGACGAGACATTCGAGGTGTTCACTTTAATTACTAGCAGAATCCAGTGGAACCTGCGGACACGATACATGCACAGTTCGTCATGCATAACTCATCGATTAGCCGGCCACATACCATGCATGGAGTAAACAAAAGAGAATGTGCTCAAGACAGAAACACTCACCCAAAATGGTAAGGAAATAGAATATCACTTTTGAGTTCCTGCTTTGTAAGAAACTGCCACAGGTCTGCCTCCACGTCGTCGGGGTAATGCTCCAACACAACATCATTAACGATGTGTGGGTCAATGAACCCAACATCATGGATGTTCCTTACTCTGCATTCCTTTTTCTTCATTCTGCATGTATAATAGAGGACACAACAATATAGTTAGGACATATATATAGTGCAGGCAATATGAGCGAGATGGGGTAGAAATTAATAAATCACTTACGAATGTAGCAACTGATGATAGATTTGTCGAGCTCGCGCAGATTGAAAAGCTGGAACAATTCACTCAGTTCAACTTGTACATAGTAATGTTTGAAGTGATGCTCATGTCTAACTTCCGCATAAATATAATCTTTGGCGTTTTTAATTTTTATGTAACCCTTGTACCAATTCAGCAGACGTTTCATTTGGTCGGTAGATCCTTTTCCTCGCGAGGCTCGACGAGAGGCCCATTCTTGACATATGTAATTACTACCTCCTTCTCGGCAACTCATCAAGGCCTAACAGTTCACGAAGAGTAATACCTAAGTTGGCGCTTGTTCTCGCTTTTCGTTACAGTCAATCCCTGTGCTGCCGCAGCTTGTATGATCTCGGGGGCATCCGGACAGAAGGATTCCACTATAAGCGGGGCAATCGATTGTTTACTTTGTTCCCCGAGCTGGGCAACTTGTTTCCCGCTTTTATACTTCGGCCTTCTCCGCTCTTTGTTCTCCTTGAACATGAGTGCCTGCTTTTAAGTTCACGTGCATAGTCATTAGGGAGATTCTTCGCGGCTTGGGACGGTGTGCTCAAAAATGACTTAGCCCACTTCTTTTGCTGATCAGAATATACTGGCTTGGGCTCGGGCTCTCTTTTCTTCTTGCAGTCCGCCTTCCATTTCTCCAAATCAGCAGTCGCGCCCGCGTCGACTTCCTCGGCACTACGTTCCCAAGGCCTTGTGGGGAGAGGCTTCAGTGATGGCTCCGGTACCTTTGTGGTCTTAGGTACATAAGGGTCCGGGTTAATACTCCAGGACTTCTTCTGCTTCTTTGCCATAGGTGGATTGGGGGGCGGCGTCTCATCACCCGCCGGACGAGGACTGGGGGGCGGCGGATGATCACCCGCCGGACGTTGTGGACTGGGGGGCGGCGTCGGCTGATGTGACGGAGGTGTAGGTGAACCGCCACCACCACCACCACCACCACCACCGCCACCGCCACCACCACCACCGTAGGGGGGTGGACTTGTTGTCCTTGCTGGAATTGGTCAGCACAGTGTGGTGTGCTTCAGTCAGAGAATGGCCGTCCATACATATCGTTGATTTCCTTCCGATCGTGCCTTTTCCACTTAGTCTCCCCTCGTGCCGCGATCGAGGAAGACCAATCGGCTTAAGGTCAGGAACAAAGTCAACACAAAACTCAATTACCTCCTCATTTCCATAGCCCTTGGCGATGCTTCCTTCTGGCCTAGCACGATTCTGAACATATTTCTTTAATACTCCCATGAACCTCTCGAGGGGAACATATTGTGTAGAAATACAGGACCGAGAACGGAAATCTCTTGACTAGGTGAACCAGGAGGTGCGTCATAATATTGAAGAAGGATGGCGGGAACACCAACTCGAAATCGACAAGACATTGGATCACATCGTTCAGTAACCGTGGTAGAACTTCGGATTGATTACCTTACGAGAGATTGCATTGAGGAATGCACATAGCTTCACAATGGCTAATCGAACATTTTCCGCAGGAGCCCCTCAAAGCAATCGGAAGCAATTGCGTCATAATCACGTGGCAGTCGTGAGACTTCAGGTTTTGGAACTTTTCTCCGCCATGTTTATTATTCCCTTTATATTGGGCGAGAATCCAGACGGGACCTTCATACTGCTCAGGCATTCAAAAAGATGACCTTCTCTTCTTTGGTCGGGCGTAGCTGGCACGACCTTGAAACCATTCCGGATGCGGTCATCGTGGTCTTTCAAGCGTTGCTGGTCCTGCCGTGCTTCCTTTGTATCATTTGTCTTCCCATACACGCCCAAGAAGCTTAGGAGGTTCACGCAAATATTCTTCGTAACGTGCATCACGTCGATTGCAGAGCGGACTTCTAGGATTTTCCAATATTCTAGCTCCCGAATATAGATTTCTTCTTCCACATGGCTGCGTGCCCGTCAGCTCCTTGAACTGATTGTCCGCCGGGACCCTTTCCAAAGATGACTTTCAAATCCTTGACCATATCAAATACCTCAGCACCGGTCGTTCCGCGAGCTTCGCCGGTGATCTGCCTTGCCGTTGTAATGCTTGCCTTTCTTTCTTCTTGGATGAGTTTTGGAAGAAATCGGCGATGCCCAAGGTACACGTTCTTCTTACAATTTGGCAAATGTACACTTTCAGTCTCATGTAAGCAGTGCGTGCATGCATTGTATCCTTATTTGACAGTCGAAAGGTTACTAAGAGCAGGCCAATCGTTGATGGTTACGAAAAGCAACGCTCGTGAGGTCAAATTCCTCTTGTTTGTGCTCATCCCACACACGGACACCACCCACAGCTGTAAAAGTTCATCAACTAATGGCCTTAGGTACACATCGATGTCGTTGCGGGTTGCCGGACCTTGGATGAGCACGGCATCATAATGAACTTCCGCTTCATGCACAACCAAGGAGGAAGGTTGTAGATGCATAGAGTCACGGGCCAGGTGCTATGGCTGGAGCTCTGCTCGCCAAAAGGATTCATGCCATCCGTGCTTAGAGCAAATCTTATGTTCCTTGCGTCAGCTGCAAAATCTGTGAACCATCGTCGATCTTTCTCCATTGCGTTCCATCTGCGGTGTGTCTCAACTCCCGTCCGACTTACGTTTCTCTTTGTGCCATCGCAACAACTTGGCATGCTTTTTGTTCATGAACAGACGTTTCAACCGTGGTATTATAGGAGCATACCACATCACCTTGGCGGAACCCTCTTCCTGGGTTTCGGCCCTCAACATCGTCACCGTGGTCATCGACTCGATCTTATAACGCAATGCAGTGCATACCGGCATTCATTCAAATTCTCGTATTCACGCGGTAGAGGATGCGATCGTTGATGCATGCATGTATCTTGAACCTCTAAACCTAGAGGGCAGACAACCTTCTTTGCTTCAGACGTCTTGGCGGGCAACTCGTTATCCTTTGAAACATATTCTTCAACATTTTCAGCAAGTTTTCAAATGCCGAGTCAGCTACACCTGCCTCTGCCTTCCATTTCAGCAAATCCAGTGTGCAGCCCAGCTTTTTCAGACCATCATCGCATCCGGGTACAGCGCCTTTCTGTGATCCTCTAACATGCGATCCAAATTCTCCTCTCCTTTTCAGTTTCGCAGCGTCTCCGTGCATCAGCAATGGTCCGACCAAGATCATCAACGGGATCATCACGTGCCTCTTCTTCACCTTCCCCTTCACCTTCAGCATCCTCCATGAAAGTATCACCGAAATGAGCAAGATAGCTTTCATCGATGAAATCATCCCCTTCTTCATCTTCTTCCATTATAACCCCTCTTTCTCCATGCTTGGTCCAACAATTATAGCTTGGCATGAAACCCTTCTGAAGCAGATGCATGTGAACAACTCTTGAGGAAGAGTAACCCTTCTCATTCTTACAGATAACACATGGACAGATAACAAAACCCCCGCTTGTTCGCATTAGCCACTACGAGGAAATCTTTCAAACCCGTAGTGAACTCGCCGGAGAGTCGGTTACCGTACATCCATTGCCGATTCATCTGCATTATTATAATATAAAATATATAATTAACCATCATGCATTTGTTATGAACTACACACACATGCATATTGACACATCAAAGGTTCATCAAGTTGCTAACATGATCGAAGAGTGTGGCTCCAACACTTCATGTCATGTTTGTTTCATGCTCTTGGGGCATTTCATCAAACACCTTATGTGCATAAGAGGAACCAAAAGCAAACCTACACCCACTTGTGAAGAGAATGGCTCCAAATGGCTAAGTGTTGGCTGCTGGATGGGTATATATAGGGAGGGCTTTAGTCGCGGTTGGCCAGGCCAACGCGACTAAAATGCTTGAGGCCTTTAGTCGCGGTTGGCCTGGCCAGCCGCGACTAAAGCCCCTCACGTGCACCAGCTGGCCACCGGCGCCAGGGCCCAGGCCTTTGGTCGCGGTTCACCTCCGAACCGCGACTAAAGGTCCCATTAATCGCGGTTCCTACAGCTTCGCGACTTATGGGCTGGACGGAAAGCCTGTTTTTCCACTAGTGCAATTTCCCTCTGCATTGCTCTTGTGCTCTCCCACTTTGAGCAGTCGACGTGGATGATTTTCTCAAACTCCAGCCCTGTGGGCCTTGTCGACGGCTCATTTGATATGGCGAGGCGTTCGGCTACAGCTTGCAGGACGGCAGATGCCCCAAGACCATCCCAACCATCAAAGTAGATGGCATTCTCTCTGCTGTTTGTAGTGTCTGCCCCAAGTTCAACGAGAATCCTTTCGACGGCCACGTCAATGGTGTCTGCCTTGATATCCTGCGTATGTGCACGGCGGTGAGGTGAGAATCAGTCAAAACTTCAAACTGGGACTCCATACTACTAATTCATAAACCACACAGCAAGTTGACCCGTGGTATTAGAGTATTGGCAGTATTCTCATGCACAACTAAGGCGCTGATTGGATTGGCGTTTCACAGCGTCATACACCTGTAATATATACGGACCTCCATCTGTCGTTTTCATTTCCAGGCAAAAATCAAGCGTGGCCGGTGTTATACAGCTGTAAAATAAATACAGGTGTATAAAAATACATCGATATCAAGCGGAGCCTAACTGTTTTTTAACTCTACTAACTGAGCATGCATCCATGAACCAAATTAATTAGCGGAACTACTACGTGCATGGCAGTTGGTGTCCAAACTTTGTACGATGGAGGATTATTGACCGGTGTTGGTCCAGTTTTGTTCTATGCACCGACGGTTTGATCTGCTGTATCGTACGAAAATCATACATAAATTGTCGTGTGTATACCATCATTCAAGAATTAATTAATCAATGATCGTCCTGACATAAACAAAATTTTTACCCAAACATCTATCACACTACGCTTGAATGGATAGAAAAAATATATATAACATGCAGAGTGGAATGAAAGGTGATTTTTGTAAGTGCAGAAGTACCTCTGTACGCATAATGAATCGGATCCGTCGATCTCTAGCCTCTAGCTTGATATATAAGTCATCTCTTCAGCAATCTCCATTTTAATTTGTCGATCAGTTCCTGACTTCATGTCTACATTGATATATAAGTAGAAGCAAATCAACAAAGCTAGCTCACATAAATCTAAAGCATTAGACAAGCAGATTTAGTACAGGAGTAGGGTGAGCTAGTCACATACCTTGGTTAAGTTGAATAAATGTCACTATGTAGAGAATCTGTAGCTCGATAAAAGCCAAGTAGATCGTCCAGGTGTCACTGCTAGCTGGCCGGACTGGAGAGCAAAAAAAAAAAAAAAAACGGACATGCTACATGATGCGACGAGATATTTGGGGTTCCTCAAGCTTGTGTGTGCACACAATTGCCTAGAAATGCCTTGGACAGAATAGAAGCAAGCAGTAAGATGCTTTACCTTTTGCTTTCCATTTTTCCTCATTCCTTGCAGGGATTACCTTTTACTTTAGATAAAGACAGAAATCAATTGTTTGCTTTATAGCTGGCTAGCGGCAGAATTTAAAGATAAAGATAGAGGAGTTTGTCAGGGACTGATTCTGATGCTCTGATGCTGTCTGTTCACTGTCTGATCTTCCCGCTAACTGAACAGTGTTTGTGTCTTTCAAGTTTCAAGCCAGCCGAATCAACTCCAATGTAGAGCATTTCAATTAGGGTTTAGAGTCCCTGATTTATCTCCTTGGCATGCTTCTTATTGATATTGCCCCTAGAGCGACTTGAGCGGGAAGTGTGACCTCACAGTACAGACTTACGCTAAATTGTGAGATCCTTGACCCGTTGAGTTGAAGTGTCAATAGTGTTCCGAGGGGGGTATATGACATCACAAGAAAAGGTGATGAGGTCCAGCCCCTCTGTCGTAAAGTAAAGTTGGACCTTTGCTGGTGACATGGTAAAAGTGTATGGCTTAACGATAATCTTGGCGGGGTATCCCCACAAAGGATGCTCCGTCGTATGGGTACAGTGTACAACCTCTGCGATGTCTAGACTATTTGAGTAGCCATGTCCATGCATGGTCATGGATGGAGTCAGTACAAGTCACACTAGTGGTCTCTATAGAGTCCGAAGGATACAACTTAATAATGTGATTGAACTTAATAATGTTACCTTGAGTGCAAAGTGGTTGATAAAGGCCAAGTGGTGTCAAAGAAATATTTTGATGGAAACATGAGACCAGCAATGAGACTAGTTAAACATAAGACAAGTTGGATTTGTCATTCATTAAGAATTACATTACTTTACTTTTTTTCTGTTTCGGAACAATGCCCCCATCATATGGTGTTCCTTACTTTATTTACTTACATGCTTTATTCACATGGATGCCGTCACTGACACGCCGGGTGGGGTCATTTTCCCCAAGGTACTCCCACATGTAGGCAGCCATAGCCTGCAACGACTAGACTCTGCGCCACAGGAAAGTCTTGATAACAGTGAAGATGCCCACTATTGATGCCTTCATCCTCTCAATCTCCTCCACGATGGGGAGCATGTTCAGCATGATCTCCTCTTCGGGTTTCTTCACCCAGCTGTCTTGAGGGGTCAAGCTCGTCCAGGTTGAAGGTCGGCAGACCCGGCTTGATGTTGGTGATGTAGAACCACTTTGCCTGCCAGTTCTTCAGTGAGCCCTTTCTGGTGTACTTCACGTTGGTGGGCATCTGGATTCCGGCACCGCCTACGATGTTTCACCGGTCCGCCTTCGGGTGCGGCTTCACATGGAAGAATGGGCGCCATAGATTGATGTGGCGGAAGATGCTGAGGAAACATTCACAGAAAGTCACAAAATTTGCGACTTGAAGAATACTACGATTGGAAAGAGCTTATGGAGCTCAATCCCATAGTAGAAGAGCAGCCCTCGCAAGAACGGGCGCACGGGCTGTGAGAGACCACACCGGACCACGAGTCCAGATTGGGGACCGGGGCCGCCTGCCCCAGCCCCGACCGCCGTGAGACCAGATTCCGTGGCAGTAGAAGGTTCGCGTCTTGGAGCTTGTCTAGGTCATGAACGAACATCGTGCAATACTTCCAATTCCTCGTCATGAAGTCTGACAAGGTCATAGGTGGACCCAGGAATGCTCCCTGCCCTGTAGTCCCACAGCAAATCCTCCTTGAGCTCAAGCTGCAGACTGTCCTCACCCGCTCCATTGCGCATCCGATCTAGGTCAAGAGGGGGTGGAGACGAGGACGAAAGAGTGGTTGTAGCAAACAAAATTTGGGGGCAAAAAAGGTCAAAGGTCGGCAATGGCGAAGAGCAGAGCATGTCTGCAGGGAAGACATAGGCGAATGCCATGGTGAATAGCAAAATGAGCCCTTCCTCGTGCCTTATATATACCAGAAGATACTTAAACATCCATTGTTGTTTACTCACCATGTGTCCCACCTTTCCTTTGAGACATCACATGATGCGCATAATTCGAGGGATTGATGGACGTGCATGCGGATCCCACACATCACCATTACCATGGCTCTTCATACTCCCACTGACTAGATTTGTCCAGTTCGAGCCATACCAGGTGAAGCTTCGTCCACTCGATCGCTTGGAACAGATTCAGACCAATTTGGTATGTTCAGGAGAGTAGGAGGAAGCTGGCAGCAGCGCGACTAGGGTTCCCCTCATGTCGCCGGAGAGGGGGCGCCGGGGGCTGGGAGAGGGGGCTGCTTGTTTCTTAGAAAATTCACATAAAAAGGAGGTATATCATGCTATTTATGGTCCACCAGGCAAAAAAAACTTCTCATAAGTAACCGTAGCAATTGATCTAAAACCAATCTCATGTGTACACAACACACGTCAATCATCAACATCATTATTAGAATCACTCGATTACTCAAAACACAACCAAACACCACATAGACAATAATCACCATCACCATGGATGCTTACATATCACAGTCAATCAATAACTGGCTAAGTTGAATGCCCACTTCAATTTATTTCTCATTTGCTCGAAAGCTTTTGTACCCTCATCTATGCAACCAGATGACAAGTACTTGGATGGACCGAGCAAAGGATGACTAGAACAAACCAAACCAAAATGGAATGCACAACATGACACCATGGCAATGTTGATGTAGAGGAGCAAACCAATCAAACAGGAGGTAGAAAGCTTCAGGTAGGTAGCACTTGGTTTAAGCATATTGCGTTGAACGAAGTGCTGAAGATGAACTCACGGAAAGGATGCTTTACTTAAAGAAAAATAAATAAATAAACAATGGTACGAAACATTAACCACATATACTTGCACTTTCTAGAAAAGAAAAGGTGGTAACTTGGTTCGACATACAAAGAGGTAAGTTTATTCTCAGAGTAAAGAAAGAAAGAGCTATATATATATATGTATAGATCACCTGAGTAGGCTACCTCTAGGCAGCTGGGCCTTCTAGTACAACGAGTGGCTCGACATGTAGAGGGAAGGATGGTGGTACTTCTCCAACCCATCCCACTCCAGGTTGTCCCACCTAAGCCTGGACACGGTCCGGGCCGGGCCCGGTCCGAGCCGGCGTTTGGACCGGCCGCCGGCGGTCCGGTCCGGACCGGACCGAGCTCTACAACGAGCTGGTATTCTGGGACTGGACCGTTGGGGTGCCAGCTCGGTCAGGCCCGAGAGGACCGAATGGACCGGCCAGCTTTTAGGTCCTATTGTTGCCAGGCAGTGTATATTTGCTGCTTTTGGGTCCTATTTGTTGCCAGGCAGTGTATGTTTTGGCATCTGCTGGTTCTGGAGAGTAAATTAAGCAAGAATAACTAAATTTGGACAGCATTTCGTTTGTTTTTTGGACATCCACAAACTAATTTTGACAGGAAAGAGGGCACAAATCAGGTTAAGCACAAATATCACATCCACAAATATAAGGTCTTATCATCGTTGAACGACACGATTACAAACTTGCAATGACAATTCTAAGTCCATGTCAATTGACAAGTTGAACATAACACAAATGAGAGGTTCATCTCCAAGGTAGCAGTGACAATTCATAGTTCATGACTTGAAAGGTTCCAACATAACAGAAATGCAAAAGTAGCCTTCACATGAGAAAGATCACTTTGACATTCATCTCCAAAATAGCAAGATCAAATCCACATGATGAACGTCTACAAGTAAGATGAGCAACATTCACATAAATAATATTTGGTATCGTATGACAAGTGAAACATGTAGGAAGAATAGTTACCAATCGTTGATCTCCTCCACCACAATGGGTAACTTGATGTTCTCAACATCATCCTCTTCATTCTCATCCCTCGGCTACAAGTGTGGAAGTTAGACAAATGCTCACATCACATACAACAAGACCAAAAAAGACAGAAAAAAGGTAAGGAAAAGATGGCAAACATACCACCAGATTCAAGTCAACGTGAGCACCCTTGATATAACTTGCACCACAAACTAATGCCTCCACCATAACCGGTTCTAACGAACTCCTATAGTCATCTAATACGACACCAGTTGACAAACTAGTTTGAGGATGAGAAGTTGACAAGTTTATATCCAAAGTTCAATAGTACGAGTTGACATACCTAAAATCCTTCCGGTCGTGCTGAAGGTAGACTCCGAAGACACGGAGGTAGCCGGGATAGTAAGGAACCTCCTGGCTATCTTGGCCATAATTGGGTACCTAGGAGCATTGTCTTTCCACCAACCAAGAAGATCAAGAGCCTTGTCGCGAGCGGCAACATCATCCTCTAAGTAGTTCCTCAACTCACTCTTTGATATTCTTGTTGAACGGGACGATAAGAAGGACTCGTACCCAGCTTGAACCGGGATACTAGGAATGTTTGTAGAGGAAGATGAACTTTCTCCATTTCCAGCTCGCTTATCTTGAGCAACACATTTGTCATACAAGGCCGCCAACTCTTTCTCCACGATTTTGATCTCAGTCCTAAACCTCGTACTTCCTTCTCCATATAGTTCTCCAAAGGCCCACTCTATGTAACCCATCTTGTACCTAGGATCAAAGATGATAGCATTGGAGTGAAAACAGCAACCATTGGAGTAAAAACAGCAGCCATATG
The DNA here is from genome assembly GCA_021605205.1 of Aegilops longissima. Classification (NCBI taxonomy): domain Eukaryota; kingdom Viridiplantae; phylum Streptophyta; class Magnoliopsida; order Poales; family Poaceae; genus Aegilops; species Aegilops longissima. The sequence continues at coordinate 11,012,266 of CM038681.1, forward strand.
AGTAAAAAACAGCAACCATTGGAGTAAAAACAGCAACCATATGAGTAAAAAACAGCAACCATTGGAGTAAAAACAGCATGTGTACCGTGGATCGAAGATGGTTGCGATCACCATGGCATTGTTCTTTTCTTCCCAATATTTGTCAAACTTCTCCAACATTGCTTCACCCATTTCCTTGTAGTGGTCACTATCACTAGCCATTGCATGTTTGATTGCAAGCTTGACACCAACAATGTATGGGTAGAAGATGTTTGAAGTGGGATATAAACTTCCTGAAAATGCTTTTGTCACCTCAGCCAAACTCTCAAGTAATGGAGAGATAAGGTCATACATGTCCCACTCTGCGTTTGTCGGCGCCCAAGCATAGTTGGCATTTGAACCAGCATGAGAGGTCAAGGCTTCCTTATATCCACGGGCAGTGCTAATCATCTTATAGGTTGAACTCCACCTTGTTTTACAATCCAGGTGTAAATGATTACCAACTTTGACACCCAAGCTTTTGCAAGTGCCAACAAAAGCATGGAGACGAGACGGTGACCTCTTGAAGTACTTCACCGTCTCTCTCAAGCTATTTATCAAATTATCTAAGATCGCTGTCCCATCTTGCACGACCAAGTTGAGGATGTGTGCACAACAACGGATATGAAAATATTGGCCTTCGAAGTCCTTACCTACAAATTTATGATGTAAAGAACTGAATTAAAAACTACAAATTTCATACTTGTAATATCAGGTTACAGAATATCTAAAGAGTGTGCTAAAAACCTTTTCATGCATATGGCCATAGACAAGAAATAATATGCAAGCAACAATATCTAATATATTTGTTGTTGCTTCTGGATGTGAGCAAAAACAGCAAGTATATGAGCAAAAAACAGGATACAATCATACCTCTCCAAAACAAGAACTTGGCCTTCAATGCATCGATCGCACCATCATTGTTTGAAGCGTTGTCAAGTGTGACGGACATAATTTTGGTCTCAATATTCCATTCTGTCACACACGCATAGAGAGCATCCGCAATGACATTTCCAGAGTGAGGAGGATCCAACTCTATGAAAGCAAGCACACGGGTTTGTAAGTTCCAATTCCCATCTATATAGTGTGCAACCACACACATGTAAGATAGGGTTTGGTTGCTTGTCCACAAATCTGTAGTTAGACATATGGAGCTCACACCCTTTAGGAGAGATTTAAGCACCTCTTTTTCATTCTTGTAAACCCTCATGCACTCGACTCGTATTGCCTTCCTTCCAATGGGTTTATAATTTGGATTCATGCACTTCATTAGAATGTTGAACCACTCATGTTCAACCATTCTAAATGAATACTCATGCACACATATCATCTTAGCAATAAGCTCCTTGACGATTCCTTGGTTGTACTCAATAGAGGGGTGCATTGTTGGACCACTTGTTGGACCATTGATTTTGCGCAGTTCAAGAGTTGTTTGGATGGCATTCCTAGCTATCTTGTCCCTTAAACCTTCACATTTTAACATATGCCTTCCAATAGTTGAGGTGCTGCCACCTTGTGTATACGCATACCTCTTTTTGGGACAATAATTGCAAACAGCCTTCAACACTATCTTTCCGGGATGCTCCGTCGATGGCTCTTTGACCTTGTGAAAATGGGCCCAAACATCCGATGACATCCTAACAGGAGCATTGGCTCTTGGCCTCTTGTTCTTTTTCTTTTTCCTTTCTCTTGCCTCCTCCTCACTAGAGACAACATGCACAAGTGATTCCTCGGACATAGTATCACCTTCTAATTCATCAGCTGATTCCTTATACCCTTCTGATGTATCATCATCCGACATATCAGCACTCGCTTGTGGCGGGACTATAAACAGATTTTGCTCGTCATCCTTGTCCTTGTCCTCATCCATGCCCACGTCCTCGTCCTCGTCGTCCTCCTTCTCCTCGTCATCTACCACCTAACACACATGAGCACACAAATAAGCAAACAACACCTATATGGTTATATGGAAATATGGTTACATCAACCATCAAGTAAAGCAATCATACAATAGTAGATGCATGAGGCAGCTTGGAGCAGGTTGCGGAGCCGGAGGCAGCGGCTTCCGCGGCACGCACGCCGGCACCGGTGCGGTCGGGGAGGCGCGGAGGAGGTGGAGGGTGTTTTTTTAACCTACAAATCAGCTCTCCAATTGGGGCATTGGGAAAGTCTTTTGCCTTCCTAATCTGCACCTTAGGCTTCTTCTTCTTCCTCGGAGCCGGTGGAGGCAGCTCCGAATCTTGCCTAATTAGGTAATTCACGCTCTTCTCCTTTGTCTTCGCCTTCGCATTCTCCTTACCATCACCCTTTCCCTTCTCCTTCACCATTATCTACAAAGAAACAACACATAACTCAGATTATCAGGTTACAACGACCATGGTACTGGCTTGCACAATTAGCGGATTGATCACGAAATAAGCAACGAAGAGGATCACTGAACTACATTGTACACATGTCACCAACAACTAAACCATTCGAGAAGTGGACAACATGCAACCTTTACTGTACTAACAGTAACAGATCACAAATAAGCTGTGGACAGGATCATGTAGGCATTGTTACGATCTGTACAGAACTCGTCTACTCGCCATCACAGGGAACGAGTATGAACAAAATACGCACAAAATCAGGTTGCGTCATACAAAAATGAATAGGAACAGGCTTGCAGAATTCTGTAGTGATAAATTATGCACTGCAGTCAGTACATCAATCAAGTGCAAATAATTCATCTTCTTCTTTTTGTAGCATAGAAAATCATCTAGTACTAGTGCAAATGAACATAATTATCTCCTGACCATTATCTAAAAAAAAACAGCACATAATCCCCCTCTCATTCCCCTTCTCCTTCACCAATCACCATTATCTCCTGACCAAACACTACATCTCCAGATCTCCTATCTAAGTCTCTAGCATGGAATCATCTCAGTTTGACGAGGGCCGAGGGTTACAGGTTAGAGACACATTACCGTTTCCTCTTCGTGGCGCTCGGTGAGGAACCAGGGAAGGACGGACCGACGGCGTGCTGGCCTTGCTGCCTCCCCGACGTACACGTGCTCCTCCAGCTCGGACTCGGACGAGATGGCGCCGTCGGTGAAGGGATCAAGGGAGAGCCGCGGGCAACGGCGCCGTCGCCTTAGGGTTAGGGTTAGGGATAGAAGAACAGAGGAGGAGGCGCTGGAGGGGCAGAAGGAATCGAGCGAGGAGGGGAATGGAACGAGGGGAGGTGTTGCTCGGCTCGGGGGGGCCTCGATGGCTCGATCTGTTACAGTTGATGGGCCTTGCGCCATCGGTCCGCTCGGTCGGCCCGGTTAAAGACCGGACCGGACCGAATTTTTTTCGGTCTCCTTTTCTGGGCTCGGACCGGCCTATTTTCCTACCGGGCCTGGACCGTATGGGCCGGTCCTAAACGGGCCACGAGCGGGCCGAAAAGCCCGCTCGTGCCGTCCAGGCTGAGTCCCACCATCCCTTTTCGCAATCCACCTTCGGCGGCATCGTGTTGCGTCCGACCAATGGCAGACGCTTGAGGCTGCAACAGCCCCTGATCTTGATGGTCTCGAGTTTAGGCGCCCACATCCTGCACCCACTGATGCGCTGCAGCATGGGGAGCTCGTGCAGGTGGATGTGCCTCAGCTTTGGAAATTCTAGAATTTTATCCTGCTCTTGAAGCTGAGGGTCCAAAGGGAAGACCTCCCTGAGATCACCGCAGAACACTATCTCGAGGGTCTCCAGTGCACCCAAGGTGTCTCCCTCCCATCTGGAGAAGGGGAGAACATGTAGGAGTCTGGGGCAATGGTCCAGATGCAAGAGGTTTAGGTTATAAAAGTAGCTATGGGTTGGCATGTCCCAGATGTAGCATGCAGAGAGGAGCTGGGAGGCCCAGAATGTCTCCAGCCAGAAAAAGCTCTTCACATTACTGCCATCAGGAGTAGTGAAGACCGTGTGTAACTTGGGGCACCTATCGATTCGACACCATCTTATACTTCTCCATCCTGATCCTTGGGGTGGTGCAGGGATACTGGTGATGGCCGGGTTATCGTACACGTGCAGTGATGTAGCCGCTTCACATAGAAAATGAGGCAATAATAAAGCACAAGTATCTGCCCGTGCAGGGATACTGGTGATGGACGGGTTATCCTCCAAGAGTTTGTTGCTCTGCCCATGCATGATCACATTTATGATACATGCAGCCACTTGGGTCCATTGCCTTACAAATATCTTGGGGCAGTCCCGCATCACCACTGTTGCAACTGGGCTGCCCTTCAGTATATCTCTGTACTTCGAGTCCATTAAGGTACTTGTATGCGGTTGGACTTGCACTAGTTCGTCACTGCTTGTTCCTTGGATGTTGCTACGACTACCAATGGTAGCTGCATGATAGACATCAATATGTATGGATGAGCCTCCTAAATACCATCTTATAGGAGAAAGCGACCTAAGGAACCTTGTATCCATGAGAGAAATCCGCCATCGAGCCTTAAATATTTCTTCTTTCTGTCGTTGGATGGATGGATCGACATGTGGATGTGCAAGTGGTGCTTCCCCTCCGTCAGCTGATGGTGATGTCGACATGGTGTCGATACTCAGCATCACACCAAACCATCTTTCCCTTACTACCTTCTGAGGCCACAATATTGCCCGGAGCTTCTCGCAGCCTAGCAAGATAAGCTTCTTGGGGATTGAACTGGTTTCCACTCCTCCAAAGTCCAGCGTTTTTACTCTTGTGCCCGAGAGGTCTAGCTCATTGAGAATCCCCAATGATCCTTTCAAGAACATGTTCTTCAATTCTTTGCATCCCGTAAAAGAGATAATTTTTAACCCATCACATCCACCAATAATCACAGTTCTGAGGCTATTGTTGCTTCCTGGCCCAGATAAGGTTGTCATGCCTTGTCTGATGATATTTCCAGAAAAATCAAGAAGCTCCATGTTCCCCATATCTGAGAACACATTGTTGTTGAAGTAGCAGGTGGACTTTGTTACTCGGAGCTTGCGGATGTTACGCAGCCGTCCCTGTAGATGGCTCATGTCCTAGTTCCTGGCTCCCATCATGTTTAGCTCCCTTAGCTGGATCATGAGATCCATCACCCTCGCGGACAAGATCTGATCACAATCCGTGTGGCGCAGGTCAAGCACCCACAAGCTTTGGAAGCATTCCCACAACACTGTGGTGTTGTGGTCTAACTCCTCCTCCTTTTCTGCATCTATGTTGTGTGTTCTTGTTTGGATGTCTTGGCAGTGATCAAGCCACAGGAACCTCAGGCTGTGGCAACATAGGAATGGAGGCAATGAGAAGCTGAAGGTACACCTTGAGAGCTTGAGCACGCCGAGCTGGTGTGAGTGCTGAAACATGTCGTCGGGCATAACTCCAGAGGGGCTGAGCACAAATCGACAAGTTGCTTTTGAAATCCAGTCTGGAATATGCTCGGTAGACCTTGACAGGTGAGAGGAAGGCATTATTGTTAAATCACCAATATTATGCCGGTTTTCAGTGCCCAACAAACGCAGCTCACGCTGCAGAACATCTCCAACTTGCCAAGCTCTCTCAATGTCTGCCAGTGTGATGATCCCATCGCATACCCAGTAGTTACTGGTGTGGACAACCCAGTCGTAGTCAACGATGTGAGGGCCAATGCAGCATCGTTTCAGCATATATTTGGCACACTCCGTAGCAATTGCCGGATCAATGATGCAATGACCATCCTTATTGCAGGAAACTTGTGCAGCCTCATGGTGCACTAGATAAGACCAAAGGTTTTGCGGATCTCGCCCACCACTGGAAGCTGAAATAACAACATGTGTTGTTGTGCTCTTCTTCACATTGTCTATCACCTTGGGGTCAAGTTGAAACCTCCCTCGGAAAGTCCACAACATCTTGCTATTGGCATACCCATATAGATAAAGACCAAAATGTGATATATCAATCTCTTCATTGCCTCCATTGTGCGGGATCACCAGGAACCTGGAAATCTGTATAGCTTGATTGATCTCTGCGTTAACTTGTTCTATCTCACCGCGGGAGCCTTGGTCTAACCCATTGAAATCATCCTCCTCATCTTCCTTGTCAAACATGTCCATCACCCAACTGGGAAGCTCCAGCTGCTGCGCGATTTCCCTCTGCACTGCTCTTCTGTTCTCCCACTTTGAGCAATCGATGTGGAAGATTCTCTGAAACTCCAGTGCTATAAATGGGCATGCACATAAGTATGCACATACATGATCTGAGCTAACTAATGACCGTGCTGATATATAGAAAACTCTGACCAAATGTACCACAATTAAATATTTCGCAAACTAGCTCAAGTAGATGTAAAATATAACATGCAGAATGGAATGAGAAAAGTGATTTTGTAAAAGTACCTCTGTACGCATAGTGAATTTGCCAGATCTGTCAATCTATATAGCCTCTAAGTTGATTCCATCTTGGGCTTAAGATCCGGTGAGCTCTTCAACAATATCCTAACTTCCTGTATACATTGATATGCAAGAAGGCACGATAAATAAAACTAGCTTCATGAATCTGAAGAAGCAGGCGGCATGTGAGATGAGCTAGTTTAATAATATATACCTTGGTTAAGTTGAACATCTGGAACTATCTGGAGAGTAGATGGAGAGCCAAGCAGGGACAATTGGCCTGCTTCATGCTTTTGTGTGTCTCTCTGTGTGTGTGTACAAATGCCTTAGACAGAATAAAAGAAAGTGGTGATCAGTTCTTTGCTTGTGGGTGGCTAGCTGCAGGATTTGAAGATAAAGATGGAAGATTGCTAGGCTGTCCATTCACTGTCCAATCTTTTGTGTATTTCAAGACACCAGATTGGAAGAAACTCTGAAGCATGGCATACAGATGTGGGTTAACTCGCATATTGCCATTGGGGAAAGGTAAGACACCACTTGTTATGTTGTGGAATGCGCGCGGCTGATATCTCTAACCATCATAGCTTGGAGAAACGTGATACATGGATTCGTATAAGGATCATACTAGCTAGAAGGCTTCCATGCTTAGCTTTCCTTTATAATCGGAACATGCTTCACACACTGCAAGAAACATTACGCAGACTACCAAAGAAACTGCTAGAAACATTACACAATACTGAAACTGCCGCACCTGAAAATGTTTTAGGGTTACCTTAAGTTGAATAGCTGGTTTCGGCGTGAATAATTTATTACTCCCTCCGTTTCTAAATATAAGCCCTTCTAGATATTTCGATACGGACTACATACAGATGTATATAGACATACTTTTGAGTGTAGATTCACTCATTTTGCTCAGTATGTAGTTTATATTGGAATCTCTAAAAGGCCTTATATTGAGTAACGGAGGGAGTACATTTCATAGATGCTTAGGAGATGTCACAGCACGATAAGAAAGAGGCATGGCGCAGAAAGCAAGCGTAATAACTGTCGGTACATGAAAATTGAATACACTTTTGCTGACTGTTTTCACGTTGAAAGGATTGTTAAGACAAGCAAAACAAATAGATCGTCTTCTTGACAAATAGCAGTACAGGCACACAACAATGTGCCATCGAAAATATCCATTCTGAAGACACGGTCTGTACTGTACTAAACACACTACACGCAGCATTTACATATCTGTCAGATACGGTCAGAAACATTGCATAGTCGATCTAGAGCAACGCGCAACTTTCAGTGGAAGTGAAAAATTGAGCATGAAACAAAACAATCCTTAAGAATGATTTACTTCAGGAGTTGGATACCTGTGAACAATCCATCCAAAGAGGAGCTCGAAGAATGGGGCCCTTCTGATTTCAGGTTTCTAGCAGAACTAACTATCTATCGCCAAGAAACCAATTGAAACGCAGAGCCGGTGGAAACACAAAAGCTGCAGCAGTGAGCAAGGAGCAGGGGCAGGCACACCGGTTTCTGGGAGAGGGTAGGGCTCCGTTTGACCGGCGGCGCCGTATTTGGGGTGCTGCTATACGGTACGCGGAGGGACGGGGCGGCCCGGACCGGCAACAACTGAGGAATAGGACACACTAACAAAGCCGACACACTAACTAAAAAATGAGGCCCGAACACCTTACTTTTCGAAATCACTAGTTAAGAAGTACTCCTTTCGGAGATCACTCTAACTTTCCCAGGTTGCGACAAATGACGCGCTGCATGTGCGCCACTTGTCGCAACCTGAGAGTTTTCCTTTTTTTTTCGTAGATCCGTTTATTCAAACGTTTTATCTCTTAAACCGTGCGTCCAAATCTTAAACCGCTTTCGCCGTTGGATTCCTCGTGTCGAGATCTTTAAAACTAGATCACATGTTAATAGGTTTTGACAAACTTTTTTTTCACGAAAAAACGGACGAAAAAAACCGACAGAAAAACCAAACCGGGAACACGGGTTTTTTTTCCTTTTTCGAAAGAGGCACGCCCGTGCCTCTCGCGGAAGCAAAACCGTGCCTCTCGCGAAAGAAAAAAAAAACAAAAAACGCGTTTTTTCCGTTTTCAAGAGGCACGGCCGTGCCTCTCGCGAAAACAAAAGCGTGACTCGTGAAAAAAATGTGTTTTTTGTGCAAAAAAAGTATTTTTTTCAAAAAAAAAATTTTGGTCGAAAAGCTAGGGAATACCGGTGGAAAACCAAAACGTAAAAAAACCAGAAAAGACCGTTTAAAAAGCCGAAAACGCGTGCGAAAAAATGAAAAAACAAAATCCGGAGGGAAAGTCCAGAACGCGACACGTGGCGAATGGCTAAGAGCACGCCAAGTGGCGCTGATCGTTGCGAGGCTTCCGAAGGAGAGCTCGTTAATTAGTTTCTCCGCTTACTTTCCCCTTAAAGCCCCGTCGAGCGCATTTGCAAGAGAGGCAGGTTTTCTTTCTTGACCTGAAGACAGCTGTTTCCTATTTGGCGCCCGTTGCGCCCGTTAATGCGTTAAACGCAAAGCGGCGCACACCCCTCCGTACGAGCTGCGCCGGCCTGTTTAGCTTCCTTTTACCTTACTAAAAAGGCAAAAAAAAAAACAAGAACTAACATGCAAGTAGCCACCACGCCACAACACCACTTTTGATAACTTTTTCCTTTTACGCCTGTTGTATGTTCTGTTTGTTTCCTTTTTCCTTTCTGTTCCATTTTTTAATTCTTTATTTCCTATTAAATCCATGAACCTTTTTCAACTTGTTGATATTTGTTTTTGAAAATTGATGAACTGTTTTTTCCAAATTTATGAACTTTTTTGGGAATTGATGAACTTCTTTAAAAACCGATGAAATTTTTCAAAATTGATGAACTTTTTCCGAATTTGTGAACTTTTTTTGAAGATCGATGAACTTTTTTCAAAGTCTATGAACATTTTTTCGAATTTGTGAACTTTTTTTTAGAATCTAGGAATCTTTTTTTCAAAATCAATGATCTTTTTTTTTAAATTAGTGAACCTTTTTGAAAATCGATGAACTTTTTTTCAACATCAATGAACTCTTTTGAGTGCATGAACTTTTTCTAATTCGTGATTTTCTTAAATCTGTGGACTTTCAAATTTCGTTCACATCTTTTCCAAAAAAGTTCACGTTTTCCTAATAAGTAGTATGTGCAGTAAATAGCACGCTACATTTTGTACTTAAACATCTCGCGCTGACTTGTTTTACAAATGCCTATGGGTCGTGGTGGTTATCTGACCTGCACGAGAGCTTATTTTTTCACAAACGTTTTTTTTTCTTTAGGTTGGAACTTAGCTCATATACTAGCGAGAGCCAGATTGCGGGGCTGTTTGGTTCTAGATCTTGCATTGCCACACTTTGCCACGCATTTTTGCCAAGCTTGCATAAGATTAGTTCATCAAAATGAGAGCCACAAATTGGCAAGCCTAAGAGAATCTTATTAATTTTTTGTGTGTATGCCATTTGAGGCCCTAGTGTGGGCGTGTGGCTTGTCTGAGGTGTGGCTTGAACCAAACACTCATCTAAGTTGGTTAAACTTGTCTAACCTTAGGTGTGGCAATGTTTGACAAAGTTAGTCACAAACCAAAGAGCCCCTTCTGTATATATCCAACATACTGCCTCGATCAAGCATCATCACCCGCAGCACTTCCCCCACATCGCCCGCCTGCCCATACTTCCTCTTCTCGTAGCTAAAGTTGAAAAAATCACAGATTAGGTCAGACGGCGTCGGCGACAGCGGAGTCACCGAAGAGATCGCATCCGCCTCCCCGTCCGCATCTTCCTCGTCGGCGTCGGCGAGAGCCTAGAACCGGCCCCCGACTCGCTGTCGACAGCTAGGGGATGGTGGCGGCGCGCACGCGCTACCACAACGGTCCACGAACAAAGGAGTATGGACAGGCGGCCCACGCACTCACCCCCAGCGCGCCTGCGTCCCAGGGCGACGGGTGGCGGCTGACGTCGACGGGGTCGTGGAGTTCCTCGCCGTTGCTTGCGACAGCTCTTGGCGCTTCTCCGAGTGGTGCAGCCCCGCGGTGTGTTGGGGGTGAGGCTGGAGGCCTTACCTCGAACGAGGCTACTCGGGAGGGGATCATCGCTTATGGAGGGATTCCGGATCCGGCATCTGAGGGGCGAGGGATGAGCTGCCGCCTCCAGGATCACCCGGATGTTGATGACATGCAGCGGCTGTGCGCCATGAGGGCGGCCAAGCTTCGTGACATTGAGGTCACTACGGGTATGTCGGTCAACACTTCCAATTTCATTCTGCATTTTTCTAATAATGAGATTATTCATAATGCAAATCACTTAGGATTTTCACTAGGTAGTAATGATAGTGAAATTTCTAACTCCGTAAACGATATCCTAGATTTGGAAGCGGAACGCGCTTCAGAAATGATTCGAAACTTAGCAGCGGTCAAACCCATGAATGATTCTGACATAGATGCGTTGGGAGTCAGGGTGCTCGCTAACTTTTGTGTGGATCTTGCACCATCCCTTCCTGAGACAGAGGAGGAGGATGATCCTATCGAGGCTGAGGTAGTTAGGTCCATGGAGCCCGGTTGTGCGAACCGGGTGGAGGATCAAAACAAGCCTAAACGCAAGTGGAAGCGGAAGATTTATCCTGCTTCGGCAGTGCGTAGAAGTGCTAGGATCCGTACTAATAAAAAAATTCATGACGAAATATGAGAGGAATTTTTTGGAATAGCAGAGGTCTGAAAGACTTGGCTAAAAGAAGGTTTCTTGCGGATGCCTCTATCGAGCATAGGTTGGATTTTATTGCCCTCTCGGAAACTGGTAGAGATAATTTCTCCCCCCCAGTTTCTCAGTACTTTATCGGGAGGTGTCGATTTTGATTGGCGCTGCCTACCTCCGAGAGGAAGATTAGGTGGGATCTTACTTGGAGTTAGATGCGAATCGCTGGAAGTCCGAAGCGTAGTGATGGGAGACTTCGCAGTTAAGTTTCGGGTTAAATCGAAGGCCGATGGGTTTAATTGGGCACTGGTGGCGGTATATGGTGTCGCGCAGCCCGAACTCAAACCAGAGTTTTTGGCAGATCTTGTCCGAATTTGTGATTCCGACCAGCTTCCAATCTTGGTTGGGGGTGACTTCAACATTATTAGAAGGAGAGAGGAAAAGAACAATGACAACTTCGACGGCAAGTGGTCGTTCATGTTAAATACCATTATTGAAAGCTTGGATGTGAGAGAGATAGGGCTTTCCGGTAGAAAATTCACCTGGGCTACCTTGCCAAACCCGACGGTTGAGAAGCTGGATCGAGTCCTCGCGAGCGTCGAATGGGAGCAGAAATTTCCCCTGGTAACAGTCCAAGCATTATCGCGCGTAATCTCTGACCACACCCCTTTACTGGTTGACTCCTTTAGGATCGGCAAAACCACATGGGGAACAAAAAATCCTTTTCTTTCGAATTGGCATGGTTTGAAAGAGAAGGCTTCTTGGATCTGATAGCCAGGGAATGGGCTAAAGATGCAGGAGGTAGGACTTCAATTGAGCGACGGCAGAATAAGATAAGGCACTTGAGAAGTTTCTTGCGTGGGTGGGCTAAGCATCTTAGTGAGATTTATAAGGCTGAAAAGGAAAGGCTCCTTATGTTGGGGAACGTAGTAATTTCAAAAATTTCCTACGCACACGCAAGATCATGGTGATGGCATAGCAACGAGAGGGGAGAGTATTGTCCACGCCCTCGTGAGACCGTGAAGCGGAAGCGTTATGACAACGCGGTTGATATAGTCGTACATCTTCACGATCCGACCGATCCAAGTACCGAACGTACGGCACCTCCGAGTTCAGCACACGTTCAGTTCGATGACGATCCCCGGACTCCGATCCAGCAAAGTGTCGGGATGAGTTCCACAAGACGACGGCGTGGTGACGATGATGATGCTCTACCGACGCAGGGCTTCGCCTAAACTCCGCGATGATATGACCGAGGTGGAATATGGTGGAGGGGGGCACCGCACACGGCTAAGGAACGATCCGTAGATCAACTCGTGTGTTATGGGGTGCCCCTGCCCCCCAGATATAAAGGAGCAAGGGGAGGAGGCGACGGCCTAGGAGGGGGCGCCAAGGGAGTCCTACTCCCACCGGAGTAGGACTCCTCCTTCCTTGTTGGAGTAGGAGAAGGGGAAAGAGGGGAGATGAATAAGGAAAGGGGCTGCGCCTTGTCCAGTCGGACCAGAGGGGGGGCAGGCCTCCTTCTTTTGGCCTCTCTCCTCTATTCCCGTATGGCCCAATAAGGCCCATATACTCCCGGCGAATTCCGTAACTCTCCGGTACTCCGAAAAATACCCGAATCACTCGGAACCTTTCCGAACTCCGAATATAGTCGTCCAATATATCGATCTTTACGTCTCGATCATTTCGAGACTCCTCGTCATGTCCCCGATCTCATCCGGGACTCCGAACTCCTTCGGTACATCAAAACTCAGAAACTCATAATATAACTGTCATCGAAACCTTAAGCGTGCGGACCCTACGGGTTCGAGAACTATGTAGACATGACCTAGAACGATTCTTGGTCCTTAACCAATAGCGGAACCTGGATGCTCATATTGGCTCCTACATATTCTACGAAGATCTTTATCGGTCAAACCGCATAACAACATACGTTGTTCCCTTTGTCATCGGTATGTTACTTGCCCGAGATTTGATCGTCGATATCCAATACCTAGTTCAATCTCGTTACTGGCAAGTCTCTTTACTCGTTACGTAATGCATCATTCCGTAACTAACTCATTAGCTACATTGCTTGCAAGGCTTATAGTGATGTGCATTACCGAGAGGCCCAGAGATACCTCTCCGACAATCGGAGTGACAAAACCTAATCTCAAATACGCCAACCCAACATGTACCTTTGGAGACACCTGTAGTACTCCTTTATAATCACCCAGTTACGTTGTGACGTTTGGTAGCACCAAAGTGTTTCTCCGGTAAACGGGAGTTGCATAATCTCATAGTTACAGGAACATGTATAAGTCATGAAGAAAGCAATAGCAATATACTAAACGATCAAGTGCTAGGCTAACGGAATGGGTTATGTCAATCACATCATTCTCCTAATGATGTGATCCCATTAATCAAATAACAACACATGTCTATGGTTAGAAAACATAACCATCTTTGATTAATGAGCTAGTCAAGTAGAGGCATACTAGTGACTATATGTTTGTCTATGTATTCACACATGTATCATGTTTCCGGTTAATACAATTCGAGCATGAATAATAAACATTTATCATGAAATAAGGAAATAAATAATAACTTTATTATTGCCTCTAGGGCATATTTCCTTCAGTCTCCCACTTGCACTAGAGTCAATAATCTAGTTCACATCATCATGTGATACAACACTAATATTCACATCTGTATGTGATTAACACCCATAGTTCACATCCTCATGTGACCAACACCCAAAGGGTTTACTAGAGTCAATAATCTAGTTCACATCGCTATGTGATTAACACCCAAAGAGTACTAGGGTATGATCATGTTTTGCTCGTGAGAGAAGCTTAGTCAACGGGTCTGTCACATTCAGAGCCGTATGTATTTTGCAAATATTCTATGTCTACAATGCTCTGCATGGAGCTACTCTAGCTAATTGCTCCCACTTTCAATATGTATCCAGATTGAGACTTAGAGTCATCTGGATCGGTGTAAAAGCTTGCATCGATGTAACTCTTTACGACGGGCTCTTTTATCACCTCCATAATCGAGAAATATTTCCTTAGTCCTCACTAAGGATGTTCTTGACCAATGTCCAGTGATCTACTCCTAGATCACTATTGTACTACCTTGCCAAATTCAGAGCAAGGTATACAATAGGTCTGGTACATAGCATAGAATACTTTATAGAACCTATGACTGAGGCATAGGGAATGACTTTCATTCTCTTTTCTATTTTCTGCCGTGGTCGGGATTTGAGTCTTACTCAATTTCACACCTTTGCAACACAGGCAAGAACTTTTCTTTGACTGTTCTATTTTGAACTACTTCAAAAACTTGACAAGGTATGTACTTATTGAAAAAAAAACTTATCAAGCGTCTTGATCTATCTCAATAGATCTTGATGCTCAATATGTAAGTAGCTTTACTGAGATCTTTCTTTTAAAGAACTGCTTTCAAATACTCATTTATGCTTTGCAGAATAATTCTACATTATTTCCGATCAACAATATGTCATTCACATATACTTATCAGAAATGTTGTAGTGCTCCCACTCACTTTCTTGTAAATACAGGCTTCTCCAAAAGTCTATATAAAACCATATGCTTTGATCAAATCATCAAGCATATATTCCAACTCTGAAATGCTTGCACCAGTCCATAGATGGATCGCTGGAGCTTGCACATTTTGTTAGCTCCTTTAGGATTGACAAAACCTTCTGTTTGCATCATATACAACTCTTCTTTAATAAATCCATGAAAGAATGTAGTTTTGACATCCATTTGCCAGATTTCATAAAATGTGGCAATTGCTAACATGATTCGGACAGACTTAAGCATCGCTACAGTTGAGAAAATCTCATTGTAGTCAACACCTTGAACTTATCGAAAACCTTTTTGTGACAAGTCGAGCTTTGTAGATAGTAACACTACTATCAGTGTCCGTCTTCCTCTTGAAGATCCATTTATTTAACATGGCTTGCTGATAATCGAGCAAGTCAATCAAAGTCCATACTTTGTTCTCATACATGGATCCTATCTCAGATTTCATGGCCTCAAGCCATTTCATGAATCTGGGCTCATCATCGCTTCCTCATAGTTCGTAGGTTCATCATGGTCTAGTAACATGACTTCCAGAACATGATTACCGTACCACTCTGGTGCGGATCTTACTCTGGAAGACCTACGAGGTTTGGTAGCAACTTGATCTGAAGTTTCATGATCATCATCATTAACTTCCTCACTAATTGGTTTAGGAATCACCGGAACTGATTTCTGTGATGAACTACTTTCCAATAAGGGAGAAGGTACAATTACCTCATCAAGTTCTACTTTCCTCCCACTCACTTCTTTCGAGAGAAACTTCTTCTCTAGAAAGGATCCATCTTAGCAACGAATAACTTGCCTTCGGATTTGTGATAGAAGGTGTACCCAATAATTACCTTTGGGTATTCTATGAAGACGCACTTTTCCGATTTGGGTTCGAGCTTATCAGGTTGAAACCTTTTCATATAAGCATCGCAACTCCAAGCTTTAAGAAACGACAGCTTAGGTTTACTGCTAAACCATAGTTCATACAGTGTCATCTCAACAGATTTAGATGGTGCCCTATTAAACGTGAATGCAGCTATCTCTAATGCATAACCCCAAAACGATAGTGGTAAATCGGTAAGATACATCATAGATCGCACCATATTCAATAAAGTGCGGTTACGACGTTCGGACACACCATAACGTTGTGGTGTTCCAGGTGGAGTGAGCTGTGAAACTATTCCACATTGTTTTAATTGAAGACCAAACTCGTAACTCAAATATTCGTCTCCGTGATCAGATCGCAGAAACTTTATTTTCTTGTTACGATGATTTTTCCACTTCACTCTGAAATTCTTTGAACCTTTCAATTATTTCAGACTTATGTTTCATCAAGTAGATATACCCATATCTGCTCAAATCATCTTGTGAAGGTCAGAAAATAACGATACTTGCCACGAGCATCAACACTCATTGGATCGCATACATCGGTATGTATTATTTCCAATAAGTCAGTAACTTGTTCCATTGTTCCGGAGAACGGAGTTTTAGTCATCTTGCCCAAAAGGCACGGTTCGCAAGCATCAAATGATTCATAACCAAGTGATTCCAAAAATCCATCTTTATGGAGTTTCTTCATGCGCTTTACACCGATATGATCCAAACGGCAGTGCCACAAATTAGTTGCACTATCATTATTAACTTTGCATCTTTTGGCATCAATACTATGAATCTGTGTATCACTACGATTGAGATCCAACAAACTATTTTCATTGGGTGTATGACCATTTGAAGGTTTTATTCATTTAAACAGAACAACAATTATTCTCTGACTTTAAATGAATAACCGAGTTGCAATAAACATGATCAAATCATATTCATGCTCAACGCAAACGCCAAATAACATTTATTTAGGTTTAGCACTAATCCCGAAAGTATAGGGAGTGTGCGATGATGATCATATCAATCTTGGAACTACTTCCAACACTCATCGTCACTTCCCCTTCAACTAGTCTCTGTTTATTCTGTAACTCCTGTTTCGAGTTACTAATCTTGGCAACCGAACAAGTATCAAATACTCAGGGGCTACTATAAACACTAGTAAGGCACACATCAATAACCTGTATATCAAATATACCCTTATTTACTTTGCCATCCTTCTTATCCACCAAATATTCAGGGCATTTCCGCTTCCAGTGACCATTTCCTTTGCAGTGTAAGCACTCAGTTTCAGGCTTTGGTCCAGCTTTGGGCTTCTTCGCAGGAGTGACAACTTACTTGTCTTTCTACTTGAAGTTCCCTTTCTTTTCCTTTGCCCTTCTCTTGAAACTAGTGGTCTTGTCAATCATCAACACTTGATGCTCTTTCTTGATTTCTACCTTCGTCGATTTCAACATCACGAAGAGCTCGGGAATCATTTTCGTCATCCCTTGCATACTGTAGTTCATCACGAAGTTCTAGTAACTTAGTGATGGTGACTAGAGAATTCTGTCAATCACTATCTTATCTAGAAGATTAACTCTCACTTGATTCAAGCGATTAAAGTACCCAGACAATCTGAGCACATGCTCACTAGTTGAGCGATTCTCCTCCATCTTTTAGCTATAGAACTTGTTGGAGACTTCATATCTCTCAACTCCGGTATTTGCTCGAAATATTAACTTCAACTCCTGGAACATCTCATATGGTCCATGACGTTCAAAACGTCTTTGAAGTCCCGATTCTAAGCCGTTAAGTATGGTGCACTAAACTATCAAGTAGTCATCATATTGAGCTAGCCAAACGTTCATAACGTCTGCATTTGCTCCTGCAATAGGTCTGTCACCTAGCGGTGCATTAAGGACATAATTCTTCTGTGCAGCAATGAGGATAAACCTCAGATCACGGATCCTATCCGCATCATTGCTACTAACATTTTTAATACAATTTTCTCCAGGAACATATTAAAATAAACATATGAAAGCAACAAACATAGGGAAGCAACAATGCGAGCTATTGATCTACAACATAATTTGCAAAATACTAACATGACTAAGTTCATGATAAATTAAAGTTCAATTAATCATATTACTTAAGAACTCCCACTTAGACTGACATCTCTCTAGTCATCTAAGTGATTACGTGATCCAAATCAACTAAACCATGTCCGATCATCACGTGAGATGGAGTAGTTTCAATGGTGAACATCACTATGTTGATCATATCTACTATATGATTCACGTTCGACCTTTCGATCTCCGTGTTCCGAGGCCATATCTGTATATGCTAGGCTCGCCAAGTTTAACCTGAGTATTCCGCGTGTGCAACTGTTTTGCACCCGTTGTATTTGAACGTAGAGCCTATCACACCCGATCATCACGTGGTGTCTCAGCACGAAGAACTTTCGCAACGGTGCATACTCAGGGAGAACACTTCTTGATATTTAGTGAGAGATCATCTTATAATGCTACCGTCAATCAAAGCAAGATAAGATGCATAAAGGATAAACATCACATGCAATCAATATAAGTGATATGATATGGCCATCATCATCTTGTGCTTGTGATCTCCATCTCCGAAGCACCGTCGTGATCACCATCGTCACCGGCGCGACACCTTGATCTCTATCGTAGCATCGTTGTCGTCTCGCCAACTATTGCTTCTACAACTATCGCTACCGCTTAGTGATAAAGTAAAGCAATTACATGGCGTTTGTATTTCATACAATAAAGCGACAACCATATGGCTCCTGCCAGTTGCCGATAACTCGGTTACAAAACATGATCATCTCATACAATAAAATATAGCATTACGTCTTGACCATATCACATCACAACATGCCCTGCAAAAACAAGTTAGACGTCCTCTACCTTGTTGTTGCAAGTTTTACGTGGCTGCTACGGGCTGAGCAAGAACCGTTCTTACCTACGCATCAAAACCACAACGATAGTTTGTCAAGTTGGTGTTGTTTTAACCTTCGCAAGGACCGGGCGTAGCCACACTCGATTCAACTAAAGTGAGATAGACAGACACCCGCCAGTCACCTTTAAGCAACGAGTGCTCGCAGCGGTGAAACCAGTCTCGCGTAAGCGTACGCGTAATGTCGGTCCGGGCCGCTTCATCTCACAATACCGCCGAACCAAAGTATGACATGCTGGTAAGCAGTATGACTTGTATCGCCCACAACTCACTTGTGTTCTACTCGTGCATATAACATCAACGCATAAAACCTGGCTCGGATGCCACTGTTGGGGAACGTAGTAATTTCAAAATTTCCTACGCACACGCAAGATCATGGTGATGGCATAGCAACGAGAGGGGAGAGTATTGTCCACGTACCCTCGTAGACCGTAAGCGGAAGCGTTATGACAACGCAGTTGATGTTGTCGTACGTCTTCACGATCCGACCGATCCAAGTACCGAAAGTACGGCACCTCCAAGTTCAGCACACGTTCATCTCGATGACGATCCCCGGACTCCGATCCAGCAAAGTGTCGGGGATGAGTTCCGTCAGCACGACGGCGTGGTGACGATGATGATGCTCTACTGGCGCAGGGCTTTGCCTAAACCCCGCGATGATATGACCGAGGTGGAATATGGTGGTGGGGGGCACCGCACACGGCTAAGGAACGATCCGTAGATCAACTTGTGTCTTATGGGGTGCCCCCCTACCCCCGTATATAAAGGAGCAAGGGGGGAGGAGGCGGCCGGCCTAGGAGGGGCGCGCCAAGGGGAGTCCTACTCCCACCGGGAGTAGGACTCCCTCCTTCCTTGTTGGAGTAGGAGAAGGGGGAAAGAGGGGGAGATGAATAACGAAAAGGGGGCTGCGCCCCTTGTCCAATTCGGACCAGAGGGGGGCGCAGGCCTCCTTCTTTTTGGCCTCTCTCCTCTATTCCCGTATGGCCCAATAAGGCCCATATACTCCACGGCGAATTCCCGTAACTCTCCGGTACTCCGAAAAATACCCGAATCACTCGGAACCTTTCCGAACTCCGAGTATAGTCGTCCAATATATCGATCTTTACGTCTCGATCATTTCGAGACTCCTCGTCATGTCCCCGATCTCATCCGGGACTCCGAACTCCTTCGGTACATCAAAACTCATAAACTCATAATATAACTGTCATCGAAACCTTAAGCGTGCGGACCTTACGGGTTCGAGAACTATGTAGACATGACCTAGAACTATTCTTGGTCAATAACCAATAGCGGAACCTGGATGCTCATATTGGCTACTACATATTCTACGAAGATCTTTATCGGTCAAACCGCATAACAACATACGTTGTTCCCTTTGTCATCGGTATGTTACTTGCCCGAGATTTGATCGTCGATATCCAATACCTAGTTCAATCTCGTTACTGGCAAGTCTCTTTACTCGTTACGTAATGCATCATTCCGTAACTAACTCATTAGCTACATTGCTTGCAAGGCTTATAGTGATGTGCATTACCGAGAGGGCCCAGAGATACCTCTCCGACAATCGGAGTGACAAAACCTAATCTCGAAATACGCCAACCCAACATGTACCTTTGGAGACACCTGTAGTACTCCTTTATAATCACCCAGTTACGTTGTGACGTTTGGTAGCACCCAAAGTGTTCCTCCGGTAAACGGGAGTTGCATAATCTCATAGTTACAGGAACATGTATAAGTCATGAAGAAAGCAATAGCAATATACTAAACGATCAAGTGCTAGGCTAACGGAATGGGTCATGTCAATCACATCATTCTCCTAATGATGTGATCCCATTAATCAAATAACAACACATGTCTATGGTTAGGAAACATAACCATCTTTGATTAATGAGCTAGTCAAGTAGAGGCATACTAGTGACTATATGTTTGTCTATGTATTCACACATGTATCATGTTTCCGGTTAATACAATTCGAGCATGAATAATAAACATTTATCATGAAATAAGGAAATAAATAATAACTTTATTATTGCCTCTAGGGCATATTTCCTTCACCTTACACTTATTCAATCCCTAGATTTAAAAGCCGAGTCCACAATTCTAGAGACCACGGAGCTTCAAGCTAAAGTTGACGCGGAGATGACATTGAAAGAACTTCTGCGAGAAGAGGAATTGAAGTGGGCATTGCGAGCTAAGGTTCGCAAAGTTGTCCAAGGGGACGCGAACACTTAATTCTTTCACATGATCGGCCTCTGGAGGATAATTGTGTATCCTTGGATGAGTCGAGGATTGAGGATGTTCCTCAACTTGATGTGGACGAGAATGATATTTTGACTGCTACATTTTCATAGGAAGAGGTGTTTGAAGCTATTTCACAGATGAAAATAATAACGCTCCAGGGCTGGATGGATTTCCGGTGGAGTTTTATTAAAAGTGCTGGCATATTATTAAAGGGGACTTGATACCGATGTTCCATGATTTATTCTGTGGACAACTTTAGTTGTTTCACCTAAATTTTGGAACGATAACTCTGCTTTCTAAGAAAACGGAGGCTGTGAAAATTGAGCAGTTCAGGCCGATCTGTCTTATTAACGTTAGTTTCAAAAAAATTACCAAGGTTGGGACTAATAGGCTCATGCAGATTGCGCATTCTGTGGTGCAGCCTTCCCAAACTGCTTTCATGTCGGACAGAAACATCCTAGAAGGGGTTGTGGTCCTTCATGAAACGCTCCGTGAAGTTCACACGGAAAAACTAGATGGAGTTGTTTTCAAGGTGGATTTCGAGAAAGCATACGATAAAGTTAAATGGTCATTTCTTCAACAGGCCTTGCGTATGAAAGGTTTTGATCAAGCCTGGAGACGCGAGGTAGAATCTTTCACGCAAAAAGGGAGTGTTGGAATTAAAGTGAATGACAACATAGGTCATTATTTCCAGACACATAAGGGCCTGAGACAAGGAGATCCGATGTCTCCTATTTTGTTCAACATTGTACGTAGTCGATATGTTGGTGATTCTAAGAGGAAGGCCTAAGGGGGCTGGTCAGGTAGGTGGCCTGGTGCCTCATCTAGTTAATGGAGGTGTTTCTATCCTACAGTATGCCGATGATACTATCATCTTTATGGTGCATGACTTGGCAAAAGCGAGAAACATGAAGCTGGTGTTATGCTTATTCAAACAATTGACCAGGTTAAAGATTAACTTTCATAAAAGCGAATTGTTCTGTTTTGGAAGAGCCAATGAGGAACAAGAGGCTTACAGGCAATTTTTTGGGTACGAATTGGGGGCTTTACCTTTTACGTATTTAGGTATACCAATTCACCATCGTAAGCTGATAAACAGAGAATGGAAGTGCATTGAGGATCGATTTGAAAAAAACTGAGCTGCTGGAAGGGTGAGCGCATGTCATAAGGAGGCCGATTAATTCTTATTAATTCGGTTCTCACGAGTATGCCTATGTTTCTCTTGACTTTTTTCGAGGTTCCAGTTGGAGTTCGGAAAAGGCTGGACTTCTATCATTCCCGATTCTTCTGGCAGAGTGATGAACTAAAATGAAAATACAGACTCGCCAAATGGGATATTATTTGTAGACCAAAGGACCAAGGGGGTCTTGTAATTGAAAATCTTGAAGTCAAGAACAGATGTCTTCTCAGTAAGTGGCTGTATAAGTTATCTGTAGACACGGAGGCCACATGGGTGTATATTCTCCATAGTAAGTACCTTCACTCCAAAACTTTATCCCAGGTGACAGTGAGGCCGACGGACTCGCCTTTTGGAAAGGACTGATGAGAGTTAAATCAGTTTTTATCAATAGGACAAAGTTTATAATCAGAAATGGTACCACCACAAGATTCTGGGAGGATACTTGGCTAGGGGAAACACCCCTCGCGCTTCAATATCCGTCCCTTTATAGCATTGTTCAATGAAGAGACGCTTACGTTGCAACAGTACTTCAGTCCATCCCTCTCAATATTCAATTCAGGAGGACGCTAGCCGGAAATCATTGGGAAGCTTGGCTCCATCTAGTGAGTAGATTGATGGAGGTTCAGCTTTCTCAACAGCCCGATCAGCTGCGCTTGAAGCTTACTAGGACTAGAGAGTTTAAAGTTAAATCGATGTATCTCGATGTTATCAATTCTAATTTCATTCCTAGTTCCAAATATGTTTGGAAAGTCAAAGTTCCTTTGAAAGTTAAAGTGTTTATGTGGTTTGTACATAAACAAGTCATTTTAACTAAGGGCAATCTGGCAAAGCGCAACTGGACAGGAGCTACAAGGTGTAGTTTTTGTGATTGGGATGAATCTATCAAACACCTCTTTCTTGACTGCCCGTTGGCAAAAAAAATTATGGCGGACGGTTCACATAGCCTTTAACATTACTGCTCCGAATTCTGTCAGCTCGTTATTTGGGATATGGCTTAACGGGATAGATTCCGAAACAGCCACACACATTCGCGTAGGAGTATGTGCTTTATTGTGGGCTGTCTGGAACTGCAGAAATGATTTGATTTTTAACAGAACAACAAATATTCATTTTTGCAGGTTATCTTCTGAGCCACTGCGTTGATCCGTATGTGGTCGCTACTCACTCCGACGGAGGCCAGGGAGCGTTTGGTTACTGGATCTATCCGGTGGGAGATTGGGCTATTTTCAACCGGTTTGGATGGTGGTCATGTAATAGGATAGGCAATTAGTTTTCCTATCTTTTTTATGCCAGCCGTTTGTGGCTTTATGTCTACTTATTTTTTATGCTCTCTGTGAGCTTTTTTCCCTTTTTGTTGAGACTTTAAGACCTTTGTTGAACCTATTTGCTTATTAATTAAGTTGGCCGCATGCATCGTTCTGATGCAGAGGTCGGGGAGACCCCCTTTTCGAAAAAAATGACTTCACTTTCTGTTTGTACTATCATCAAATTGTTGGAGAAGCTTTCCTTGTGCCTGGGAAGAGTAAACATAGGTTGGTTGAGCAATAAAGTTGCACTGGTTACTCTCAAGCCTCAGTCTTTCGAGGAAGACAGTAGATTTTCTTATTTATGTTAGGTATCTTCCGTTGACATATGTTGCTTCTCCTGGTGAGAACTATTTTTGAAGAAGATGCTAAATCATGTATTGCCTCCATGTTTCTGAGCTTTGAAACTTTATTTCCGCAGCTTGAAGTTATTGGGAACATAGGAAACCCTGGTGGACATGATGGTGACGCCCAAAACCACCGCCACAATTAAGCTAACAATGACAACCATCTATGATTGTTTGAGGCTGAAATGTTGTTTGAAACTATCATATTTAGAGTCTATGTACCTATGCCACAGATAAAATCGACGAGCCATCTTGATGGTGTATCTCCTAGAATTTGTGTTATGTTTGTAAAAGAAGATTGTTGTTGTGAGACCTTTTGTCTTGTTGTGATTTATTCCAGAATATTTATTAATTTTTACTGCTATATATTCATTCAATTATAGTCACATATGAATAGACTTAAGTTTTGAGTCATGTAGAATAAGGTATACTTTTGATGGTAATGTAGTTATGCAATTGCAATGTTTGTCATCCAAACCGGATTTGGTATTGAAACCTCAGAGACATTTCAAGGGTCAATTCAGTGAACACCAAACATGCGAATTCGTATTCGTGCCATTTCAGTTTCCTCATTAAATTGGAATTTCAGCCCAATTCAACACGGAGCTCTCCAATAAGGACATCCAAATGAAACGTTAGGGAAAAGAAGAGAAGATGAGGAGATGAGCATGGAGGTGGGAGAGGATGAATCGGGGCACTTCTGTTCCAGTGGGCTTCTGTTATGAAGAGGAAACAACATGTTTCGGTGATCAAGGCTGCTGTTGCGTGCTAATGAAAATTGAATCCCACTATTTGTGTAACTAAATGCAACACATGACATTAGCTGAAAAAAATAGAGTTGTTGATGTGGTTAGGCTACTGAGGTGGATAGAGTGCATGTTAAGATAAATCAAGTAGTTGTTGGATTATACATGGGTTTAGGTCCATATATGACAATAATCCCTGGTTAATCTCTAAGACCCATTTAGATGCATGACAAATGGTGGAAAGTTTAGTATCATACTGCTACAGTAAAAAGAGTGAAGCCTCTTTATAAGGGCTACTCGACAACATGCCATTTGGAGCTTGGGAAGAGGAGTTGTACACGCGCTCCTCTTCCTCCGCTGCCCGCCTCGCCAACCGAAGGATATGATTCGTTCATCCCCTATTTGCTCATTCATGTGCTAGCTGTATATATGTTGTTCATAGATGCTTCGGTTCTATGCACTGTATGTGCTCACATGCTTAGGTATCGGTGTGAGTTGTGTATTGTATTAGCCATGCTTACTATTTACTTGTGATTAGTCTAATCAAAAAGGTGCTGATATTTCCAACAGTAGTGGTGATGGACTTCTTTAAGTATACATGATGAGATGATGAGAGTGACGATTTGGCACACTGGAGTGCGTGCCCCCTGGTTTTTAAAATGTGTTCTGAACGTATTTTGACATGTCAAAAAATTGCAAATGAAAAAATTGACACGTGCACCTCGATATAGTACATGCTCGCAAAGTTGTTTAGTGAAAAACCAACAAGTTATGTGTCGTATTTGAAAAAGGCAAAATATGGTGTTAAAAAGTGCTTTACATAAGACATCTTTTTTGTCTTTTTTACACAAGCCACAGTAAATGTCAATTTTCTCTGAAACTTGACGTGCACATATATAATATCGAGATGTATGCGCCAAATTTCTGCTTGAATTTTTTTCGCACATTGAAATATTCGTTCCGGTGGCAGGAGCGCGCGCTCCCACGTGGCCCTTTATTAAGAAGAAAAAAGGAAATATTCAGAAACCGCTGGCTATAGTTGTTCCCATGTGTACAGTACACAGGGCGCCCCATCGTCGAGTCCACCCCGCAGTGCTCGTCGTCGTCTCCTCTAGCGGTCAAAGCTTAACCCCCGCGTGCGCATCTTTCTCCATGGCCCACCACGCCTACTGCCAAAGCGCGCCGCCATGCCTCGTGGCCGGTGAGTCAAACCGTGAAGGAATCAATGGAAGGTTGACCGACGGCAGCTCTGGCATTGATTTCCCGCGGGAAACCAAGGCGTTCGCGAGACGACGAGGTGAGTGTCGCTGATTTGACGGGCCCGCGGCTCTTTTACGCCAAAACCATTTTGCCCGGCGCCCCCGAGCGCCCAGCGCGCCGTGTTCGGCCTGAGTCCGCTGGCGCCGAATTCGGCCTGAGCCAGTAAAAATTAGGCTTTTAAGGGCGTGACTGGATTGATTTTTATGTGCCGGCGTGAAAAAATGGTCTGCGAAGGGCGTGTTGGAGGCTCGATTGGAGATGCTCTGACTGACGCGCGCGCGCTCTCCCGAACGCTGGAGCGGCGGCACGAGGAGCGTCCATCAGAAACAAGGACACGACACATGGAGGAGAGAATCAGACCGAAGCGCGGTGCCTTTTGTCGTTTCGGAGTTTTGGAAACGCCCCCCTCCGGTTCTTCCCCATCTCTCATTCCCCTCTCTCATGCTTTCCACACTGGGCGATAGAATCCAGCAATCCCTAGCCGCCGGAATTCGACGCACCGTAGCCGGGGAGAGCCTCTCCGGTTGGAACGACCACCCACATCGGGGCAGAGGGCAACCGCGTGCGTGGCCAGCAAGTGGACCGACGGGCGAGACGCCGTGCCGCGGACGCGAGGGAGAAGAGAGGAAGGGGGCGCGCGGGGGCGGCTGGCCGACGAGGAACCAACGCGTCTCTGCCACATCTACGAACCGCAGGTCAGTTTTTTTTTCTCGTCGTTTCTGGGGGAAGAAGGGCAGGGGAGCAAACTGGAGACTAAAATCGTGAGCGGGGAGGCGAAATCGTACTCCTCGTCGGCGATTCAAACCAAAATCGCGTCAGAGCTGTTTGCCTACAGCAAAACTTCATCTCTGTTTGCCTGCATACTGTGTTGGTTGCCTAATTACGTTGCCTACAGCAAAACCTCATCTCTGTTAGCCTGCATATTAGGCAAATATACGTTGTCCATTTATGTGTTTGTAGGCAACTCAAGTACTCATCCTGTGTATATGGAGGCAAACTCACACAGTAGTTAAGTTGGACGAAGGTTTCTGTGGGCAACATCTATGTTTGTTCTGTAAGCAAATATATGCTGTCGATTTCTGTGTTTGCAGGCAAGCTTAAGTACTGTAATCTGAATTGTTGCTTGGTCCTTTTTGTAGAAGGCCAATGTTTGTCAGGTTACTTGGTCTTTTTTTGTGTGTGTGTGTTTTCACATGGGGGGAATGTGATCAGTTTGTGTTCACTACAACAGAAATACTGTGATTCATGTGCTCACAGAAAAATTAATAATCGAAATCAAATTACAATAGGGAGTCCCAGGTTTTGACCCCATGATACATGCTACATCCTGGGATTATTTCCCTTCTGAACAAACCATCCTGCAGCATTTTCTAATCCTATCATGTTCACAGAAACCACACATTTTGTTTCTATATATGAAATGTTCTGTCATTTCCTTGCCTTTTTGCTCCAGATGATTACAATGCTCTTCACACTGTAGTTGAGTGCCACATTATTACTGATAACCTCTAACAATCAGTCAATTTATGCCATTTTTTCCTTTTGATGTTCTCTAGCAATCATGTGCTGTTCAAGACCTACTTCGCGGCATTCTTGTACTAAATCGTGTTTGCTGTTTTGAGTGGGAAATGAATAGTTTGAGTGGGAAATGAACATGATTTCTAGTAATCATGTTTTTGCAATCAGGGGATATGCTTTTCTTTGTTTGAGTGAGAAATGAATAGTTTTCAGCAGGGAGCTTAATTGTGGACTTTAAACCTTTTTTTTTTGTTTCTTCTTATCTGCAGGCAACAGAAAATAGTGGAAACTAGGCAAGAGACAACTTTTTCCGATGGAAGACTCCCCAGATCATTACGATGGTGAGGTATAAACCACACACATTTTTACATTGTGTTCTTCGTTCTTTTTTTCCCACAACATTTTGCCATGTCTTAGGCAGAACAGAGAATCATTCGAAAGACCAAGAAAACTATTTCAGTAGGGAATTTATTCAGAATCACGTCGAGCTACTCGCCCACACACACCCCACACCCCTCGAAAATCGCCTAAGCCGACAATACCAACTCGCCTACCCGCGGCATGCTAGGTCGCTTAACGCGTCAACCTACTCGCCCACACGCATCCCCGCACCCCTCGGAAGTCGACGTAAGCCGGTAAAACCAACTCGCCCACCACCGGCGTGCTAGGTCGCTTAACCCATTGACCTACTCGCCCACCACCGGCGTGCTAGGTCGCTTAACCCATTGACCTACTCGCCCACCACCGGCGTGCTAGGTCGCTTAACCCATTGACCTACTCGCCCACACGCATCCCCACGCGCCTCGGAAATCGACGTAAGCCGGTAAAACCAACTCGCCCACCACCGGCGTGCTAGGTCGCCTAACCTGTCTACCTAGTCGCCCACATGCGACCCCCACACCCTTTAGAAATCGCCTAAGACGGCAATACGAACTCGCCTACCCATGACGTGCTAGGTCGCCTAACCCATTGACCTACTCGCCCACACGCATCCCCACGCGCCTCGAAAATCGACGTAAGCCGGTAAAACCAACTCGCCCACCACCGGCGTGCTAGGTCACTTAACCCATTGACCTACTCGCCCACACGCATCCCCACGCGCCTCGGAAATCGACGTAAGCCGGTAAAACCAACTCGCCCACCACCGGCGAGCTAGGTCGCCTAACCTGTCTACCTAGTCGCCCACATGCGACCCCCACACCCTTCAGAAATCGCCTAAGACGGCAATACCAACTCGCCTACCCATGACGTGCTAGGTCGCCTAACCTGTCGACCTACTCGCCCACACGAGACCCCCCCACCCCTCGGAAATCGACCTAAGCCAGTAAAACCAACTCACCCACCATCGACGTGCTAGGTCGCCTATCCCGTCGACCTAGTCGCCCACACGCGACCCCCGCATCCATCGGAAACCGCCTAAGTCGACAATACCAACTGGCCTACCCACGGCGTGCTAGGTCACCTAACCAGGCGACCTACTCGCCCACACGCACCGACCTACTCGCCCACATGCACCCCGACACACATCGAAAATTGGTCTAAGCCGGCGATACCTACTCGCCTACCCACGGCGTGCTAGGTCGCCTAACCCGTCGACCTACTCGCCCACACAGGACCCCCA
Organism: Aegilops longissima; assembly: GCA_021605205.1. Lineage (NCBI taxonomy): Eukaryota > Viridiplantae > Streptophyta > Magnoliopsida > Poales > Poaceae > Aegilops > Aegilops longissima. The sequence continues at coordinate 11,040,988 of CM038681.1, forward strand.
CATTCATCGGAATTGCCTAAGCCGGCAATACCAACTCGCCTACCCACGACGTGCTAGGTCGCCTAACCCGTCGACCTACTCGCCCACACGGGACCCCCACACCCCACGGAAATCGACCTAAGCAGGTAAAACCAACTCGCCCACCATCGACGTGCTACGTCGCCTAACCTGTTGACCTAGTCGCCCACACGCGACCCCCGCATCCATCGGAAATCACCTAAGCCGGCGATACCAACTCGCCTACCCACGACGTGCTAGGTCGCCTAACCTGTCGACCTACTCGCCCACACGGGACCCCCACATCCATCGAAATCGCCTAAGCCGGCAATACCAACTAGCCTACCCACGACGTGCTAGGTCGCCTAACCCGTCGACCTACTCGCCCACACGGGACCCCCACACCCCTCGGAAATCGACCTAAGCCGGTAAAACCAACTCGCCCACCATCGACGTGCTAGGTCGCCTAACCCGTCAACCTAGTCGCCCACACGCGACCCCCGCATCCATCGAAAACCGCCTAAGTCGGCCATACCAACTTGCCTATCCACGGCGTGCTAGGTCGCCTAACCAGGCGACCTACTCGCCCACACGCACCGACCTACTCGCCCACACGCACCCCGACACCCATCGGAAATTGGTCTAAGCCGGCAATACCAACTCGCCTACCCACGGCGTGCTAGGTCGCCTAACCCGTCGACCTACTCGCACACACGGGACCCCCACATCCATCGGAATCGCCTAAGCTGGCAATACCAACTCGCCTACCCGCGGCGTGCTAGGTCGCCTAACCAGTCGACCAAGTCACCAACACGCACCCCCCACAAACACACCACCGGAAATCGACCTGAGTCAGCAATGCAACCTCGCCCACCACCGGCGTGCTAGGTCGCCTAACCAGTCGACCTACTCGCCCACACGCATCCCCCCGCCCACACCACCGAAAATCGACCTAAGCCGGCAATACCAACTTGCCTACCCGTGGCGTGCTAGGTCTCCTAACCCGGTGACTTACTCGCCGACACGTACCCTCACACCCATCGAAAATCGACGTAAGCCGGCAATACCAACTCACCTACCCGCGGCGTGCTAGATCGCCTAACCCGGCGTCCTACTCGCTCACACGCACCCCCACACCCATCGAAAATCAACCTAAGCCGGCAATCCCAACTCGCCTACCCTTGGCGTGCTAGGTCGCCTAACGCGGCGTCCTACTCACCCACACGCACCCCCATACCCATCGAAAATCGACCTAAGCCGACAATACCAACTCGCCTACCCGTGGCGTGCTAGGTCGCCTAACCAGTCGACCTAGTCGCCCACACGCACCCCCACACCCATCGGAAACCACCTAACCCGGCAATAACAACTCGCCTACCCTCGGGTGCTAGGTCGCCTAACCAGTCGACCTGGTCGCCCACATGGGAACCCCACACACATCGAAAACCGCCTAAGCCGGCAATACCAAATTGCCTACCCACGGCGTGCTAGGTCACCTAACCAGGCAACCTACTCGCCAACACGGGACCCCCACACTCATCGAAAAGTCGCCTACGCCGGCAATACCAACTCGCCTACCCACGGCATGCTAGGTCGCCTAACCGGGCGACCCACTTGCCCACACGGGAACCCCACACCCATCAAAAATCGCCTAAGCCGGCAATACCAAATTGCCTACCCACGGCGTGCTAGGTCGCCTAACCCGGCGACCTACTCGCCCACACGCACCTCCACACCCATCGAAAATCGACCTAAGCCGGTAAAACCAACTCGCCTACCCACGGCTGAGAATATATAGTCTACAATCATTTTTTTTCTGCTGAGAATATTCCACCACTACAGGAGCTGACTTATGACTATAATTGCGAAATAAATCTTGTTTGTGACATGAATGGCGAAGTAAAAGTCAAATACTGCGATTTTTTGTGGTTCTCCACAGTGCCGCGACAGGCTTTATTAAAGGCGTAGAAGGCTTTTTTATTTTTATTTTTACAACGGCATGGAAGGCTGTCAGCACTATGGTGGATTTAATTTCCAAGAAAAATCCTTTGGAATGCTGTTTCCTCCCCTTTTAACCTTGCCATTGGCATCCTAGTAAAAAATTGGAGTATGTAGATGGTGTAAAGTGTTCATATGGGCAAATACTAAAGAGGTTGTGATTCTGTTATACTGTTTGTCCACGTACTACAGAACCTCATGATTCATACAATTTCATTGTGGATTGCCTGGAGAGGTTTCCGCAGCATAAGTAGCGTGATTTCTACATTGCAGGAGAGTCATAGTCTACTCTTTTGTTGCTATAACTGGTTTGAGGAAGCACATCCTGAACTTGAAAGGCTTGTACCTAAGGTGTAGTTGCTTTATAGGGTTCCAGAAATCATCAAAAACACACCAAACTCAGTGAGCAGCCTTTACGGGGTTGCAGGAATTTTTTCTACTAGTAGTTTCCAAGCAACTAGAATTTACTACAAGTTTTTTTGTAAGCAACTACAAATAAACTATTGACCAGTTTTTACTATACACAGATTACTAACACAAATAACTATTGACCAAGTTCTTTTCTTTTCTTTTCTTTTTAGCAGAAGCAAGGCGCAAGACAATAGAGAAGATACAATTCAAGATTTAGCAACTTTTATCTAGCATCCATTTCTACAGGGCACGGGGATGCAAGAACACTTGATTTCTCTAACAATTTAATATGACTTTCTTTTTCATGTTCTGCAAACACTTTGGTACAGGGGGCAATTTTTGTAACTACGTACAAGATTAGGGGGGGAGGTACAGAGTGGGAAATACACTAAGTTTTCTATCTAGAACTAAAAGAAGTTTATGGCCAAAATAATTGGAACAACCTTTTACCCTTTGTTGTTTCAATGGGAGAAACTTGCCCAACTCTGCCAATATTTTTGCCCACAATTTACCAGAATTTTTGCCTGATTAGCAAGAAGAGTTGCAGAGACAATTGCGTTTTCAGAATTTTTTTCTCCCATGATTTTTTGCTTTGTTGTTTTCGCCCTTATTTTGGATATGTTTTTTCGCTGTTGGAAGAGAGCTCCCCAACGCTACGCCATGGCGTCCGGCGGTGAGTGGTGGAAGGAGGATCTGGGCCGGTGGGCGTTGGGTTTTCTGGTGGTGGGTGGAGGGAAAGGATGGCTGGGTTGTCGGGACGTGGCAACAAGAGGGGAAATTGGACTTGCCTCTTTTAGCACATCATGGGGACAGGGACACTTTCCTTTCCTTTAAGTGCCGGCCGCGATATCCGGAGTTATCTATTCCGTTCCGTTCAGACACCTCTGGCTGTAGCTGTTCCCATGTGTATATATAGCACACAGAGCCCACCATGCATAGTCGGGTCCACCCCACAGTACAGTGGTCGTCGTCTCGTCTCCAGCGGTGAAAGCTTAACCACCGCGTGCGCATGCACCTCTCTCCCTGACCCACGACGCCCACGGCCGAAGCGCGCCACCATGCCTCACCGCCGGCGAGTCGAACCCGGTGCGCGCGCATGCGCCCTATACTCGCCGGTGGCGGCTCGCCGGGCGCCGCTTCCCCTCTTCGCCACATACCCGGTGAGTCTGATATTTATTTCGTGCAGGTGGGATGCTTTTGTCCCTGGGACTGGAATGCTCTCCAGCGGATAGCTCGTCGCCAGCGTATGGCCAATAATTGAGGGGAAGGGGATGGGGCCCGGGCATGTGGACGTAGTGATAATCAACCTGTGGTGAATTGAAAGCTCTGCCGGACCGGCCGCTGTTGAGTTCCTGGCCACGCCCCCTCATCCCGCACTGCAAACAAACGCGTGTGTATATGCAAAGGGAGGAAGAACATCTCGGCCTCAGATAAGCAAGGCTGCCTCAGAGGAATCAACAGGTAAACGCTGCTTGACTCAATCGGACATGCACAGTTTGTGAGATTATTAGATGTGTCTCCGTTGCCCACCGCTGTTTTTTTTTTTCATTAATCATGGTTCTGCACACGATATTCTGGGGATATGTATTTTCGAATGAATCTTGCCTCATAGACTAGCATAATATGTACTAGTATGCTTTGAGTTGTTTGGCTTCAAAATCATTGCTTTGGGGGTGGCAATTTCTCAACAATCTAAACACAAGCCACCCAACAAAAGGGCCCGCTTTGCCTAGGACAGGGGCAGCCGCTCAGATCTTTGAAGCCTAAAATCAAGGGTATGACACCAAAATAATGCACATATGTGAGGTATAACAAATCAGGATCCCGATTCCCTTCCTCCTGGTTCGCCTTGGCCTTTTCAGTTTTCCCTTGCCCCCGTCTCAGCAAGAGGGAAAAATTGCTTCTCTGCCATAAGAACGCAATTCCAAACTGGTAATTCTAGTAATATCTTGTCTTCTTGCATCAAGCTGAGCACAGAGCACTCCTACTCTGTCCTACTTCTAAAGATGTGCATGCAAAAGCATAGGTCTCATTGATGCCAAATTTCTATATGGATTGTATTTTTATTTAACACTGTTTATTTTTTAAACTCAACTTACATGCTCAAAGCTAAACTAGATCCCGCAGTATTTTTTGTTGGAGAGGTAAAATTCACCCTCATACAATTGTGTCTCAAATAAGCGCACTGATACTAGTTTACATTCTAACGCACGCAGGCAAGCCACACCTCTCCTCCTTTTACGAATTTGATCTTGGTTTGCAAATGGATAATCAAGGGAGCAATGTTAAAAATTTCCTTCATGCTAATGGACATGTGGTGCTTCAAAGAGTGGATAACAACTATAATCTAAGATCTTTCACTCAAAAAGAGATAGAAGACATCACCGGTGGGTATGGCACCGTGCTGGGGGAAGGGGGGTTTGGTAAGGTTTACAAAGGAAAATTAGATGATCATCGTCCAGTCGCAGTAAAGATATACAAAAATGGAACCATGAAAGAAGAGTTCGCCAAAGAGGTCATAGTGCATTCTCAGATAAATCACAAGAATGTCGTCAGACTGTTTGGTTGCTGCACAGAGGTAAATGCTCTTACGATTGTTATGGAGTTTGTATGCAATGGCAACCTCTACGACATCCTTCATTGCAGCAGCAGCAATGCTAATGGTTGTATCCCCTTCCCTTTGGACAAACGTTTGGACATTGCCATTGAGTCTGCTGAAGCATTATCATGCATGCATTCAATGTATAGTCCTGTTCTTCATGGTGACATCAAATCTGCTAATATATTGCTAGATGAAAATCTTCAGCCAAAGCTATCAGATTTTGGGATAGCAAGATTGCTTGCTGCTGACGAGATTCAGAATACTGTAAATGTCATTGGTTGCATAGGTTACATGGACCCTTTTTTCCAGCGGAGTGGGATTCTAACACTGAAGAGTGATGTATATGGTTTTGGAGTTGTTTTGTTGGAAATCATCACCCGAAAGAAAGCTGTAGATGAGAATATCATCCTTGCTGAAAGTTTTACCAAAGCCCTGAGAAAAGGGAAAAAGGTGAGACAAATGTTTGATGATGAAATTGCGGATGATAAAACGAACATGAAATTTCTTGAAAATGTCGCAAATCTAGCAGCTGAATGCTTGAAGTTGGAGCAAAAAATGCGTCCAGAAATGTCTGAAGTAGCGGACAGACTTAGGACAATTAGAAAAGCTTACCGCCTGCGCAAGGGCAGACATTCTACAGGTAATAAGGAATTTGTATAGTCCATTTGTATTTAAAAATATTAAGATAGGAATATTGCATTCCATTGCCATAAGAGCATGGTTAATAATATAGTCAGCAGTCAGCTATATGTTATTGCCATGTCATCACTAGACATCATTACCAATCACTCAAATAATATATTGGCTATAAGGTTGGTCATGTTTTCCATCTTCTCTCTTTCTCTTTCCATTGCATTTATTCTTTTTGTCTTGGAGCGCGTGTAGATCCGGCTCTTGCATGAGAGCTGACTACCTCCATTTTTTCTTGTCTCTCTTCTTCACATAGGAAAAAGTGTCATGAAAGTGGGCACAAGCCTCTTATTATACTTGCTCTAAACATGTTGTGCTATTCTCATTCCTCTTATCCTAAAAGGTGTCATATTTGTGGTTCAGTCCATAGGGCCAACCACGTAGAGCCCCAGTTCATTCGATTTGTCACATGATGAACTTGTCCATAAATAATTAAATATTCATTTTGGCAAATAGAAGAAGCAAAGAATCAAATGTTTCTTGAACATCTTCGCATATTAGATTTTTATTTCAGTTTCCCCTAATGCAGGTAGCAACTCTGGACTTACGAAAAGTGGAAAGTCAGATGTCAACAATAGTGATAAATTTCCACCATCTGTGGTACTTACCATTTCTATGGATGAACTGAAAGAGATAACCAGGAACTTTAGCAATAATGCTCTAATAGGAGAAGGCTCACATAGTCAAGTTTTTTATGGAGTGCTGAAAGATGGACGTAAAACTGCAATCAAGAAGATTAGGCCTACTAATGAAGTCATTTTGGAGGTCATGGCCATGTGCCTTGCCCTTTTCGCCATTCTAGTTAATGATCTTCATTCAACAGGTACAACAAGGCATACCCTCTAACAACCACTCTTTTTCTGCAGGTTCCGGTGGTCTCAAGATTCACACATGACAATGTTATCCAGCTTCTCGGATATTGTGTTGAAGGAAACAATCGTATTCTTGCTTACGAGTATACATCCAGGGGATCGTTGCACGATGTTCTTCATGGTGAGTTGTTAATTCGAGATTTTGGTGTGGTCTCTGGTATTTAACTCAACTTTGAACTAAATACTAGGGAGCACAAAAATATTAAACTCAACTCAAGCAAGGCCTTGGGGGGAGGGACACTTTGTTGTGTTAATGTTCATGTTGTGCCATATCAATCTGGGACTTCTATGAGCTCCAAAAAATATCATCAAATCTAACAAGTATTGTTGTATTGATCAACAGCTATGTATACTGGATGTAAAAAAGAAAAAAAAATGATATTCTTGTGATTTATGATCTCAGGTAAAAAGGATATTAGGGAAACCGAACCAGTACTGGTTCTGTCGTGGGTTCAACGCGTGAAGATTGCCTTGAGTGCAGCAACTGGGCTTGAGTTCCTCCACGCGAAGGCACAACCTTGCGTTGTCCATAGTTCCATTAAGTCCAGCAACATATTTCTCTTCGACGGTGACGTTGCAAAGATTAGTTGCCCAGGCGTTTACAGACAACCCCCTGATGAGATAGAAAATATGCTTTTCGATCGTCCCTGTTGGCCTCCCAGATCCTTTTATGATGCGCCTGAGTATGCAACAAATTGTTTCGCTCTGTAGGATTTTCCACCAGGTTTACAAAATCATTACTCTACTACTTATCTAGCCTTTGGTTCTTTCAGGTATGACGGACAATTTTCTACAATGAGCGATGTCTACAGCTTTGGAATCGTGCTGCTGGAACTTTTAACCGGTCGAATGGCAGTTGATTTTACTCTACCCCGTGGCCAAAAATCCCTCGTGGCATGGGTACTTATGCATTGCATTCGCCGATATAATTTGTTCAGAAGATGCAGTAGCAAAACTCTAATGACATCAACATGCAGGCTGCACCAAGACTTACTCAATGCAGGGTGCAAGAATGCGTGGACCGGAGGCTTGGAGGAGATTACCCTCCCATGTCTGTCGCCAAGGTATTTTTTCAACTCGTATTTCTTTTTTTACTGAAAACAGTAGAAGCCGTTTGAATTTATAGATGAGGATTACAAAAATGTCAGGTGGTTGAGCTGCTTATAAAATCACAAAACAACATCAGATTAGTTCGTTTAATGAAGCTAACATGGCGGGTTTAACAAAAGCGCTAACCCCTTAGCTGATGCATGAAATGTAACTCTCGCTTGAAAATAACACCTGCCGTCTGGCAAAAGAAGGAACACACTGCTGTAAAATGAAGCCACTTCTCTCCTTCCAAATACAGTATTTCATAAGACTGAGACACAGATCTCCCAAAAACAAGGACAGTAAATTCTTCTTACCATAGACAATGTATTTTCTGGCAACGAACCACGGCGCCGAACGCCCTCTTTTCTTTGTTATATATATAGCTGGCCAAATTAACCAGATCGTATCTGGACTCCTAACCACCTACCCATAACAACCTGACACACTAACAAACCAAATCATGGTCGGCTTTGTAGCCAACGAGATGCAGTGCCCAAGCTTCCCTTTCCTACGCACGCATGTACGAGCGCCCAACAACCCGCTCGCCTACGCCGTCCTCTACGACGCGTTCTAACGCGTCCAGCTGCTGCTGTTAACTGACTACGACTCGATCATGAGCACAGACTCATGACACGCACACACGCAACACCCACCACGACGTCCGGCACAACCAGCACGCACGCACGCACACGTTGGTCACCACCACCGCCGTGTCTTATTCCTAAGAACATCTCCAGCCGTTGGCCCCCCATGAGGCACCTAAAATCGTCGCCTGGGGGTGAGCCGGCGCAAAAAACCGGCCTGGGGTGAGTTGGTCCCCAGTCGCCGGCCCCAAGGCCGCCCCCAGGCGTGTCTAATTGTTTAAAGAAAAAAGAAAACGTTCGGCGACGTTCGGTTAAACACGGCTAAATTCAACCAAACTTCGGCGAGTTCGTACATATTTAATATATTTTACTGAAAAGAAAAAAAACACTACTAGGCCCGCTGTCGCCCTCGCCGCCCGCCGCCCTTGAAGCTCTACACGCCGAACTGCGTGTAGTAGTAGTCGTCGTCGCCTCCTCCGCGGCTGCCGTCCCTGCTGCACCCCTCCCCAGGTTGGCGCGGTGGATTGGACGGTCCGGGGGCGTCCTCGTCCTCATCGCTGTCGAGGATCACCACGCCGTGCTCATCCTCGCGCCCACGCCTGCGGGCGGCTATCTCCTCCAGGGCTCGGCGCTGCCGGACCATCTTGTCGCGGAGGTAGTCGTCCCGCGCTCACTTTAGGGCCTCCTCATCGACGGAGAAGCCGCGCCGCGCTATGGCCTCGTACTTCGCTGGGAGGCCGGGCTCTGCCTTCTGCCTGACGAGGATGAGGCGTCCAGAGGGGGGGGGGGGGAGTCAGCGATGCGGACGCCGAAGCTGCGGGTGCGGTGGCTGACCGGCGTGTCCTGGGTCTCCGGCTTGACGGGGAAGAGGCAGGGAGAGCCGGGCGAGCGGCCGGACGAGGAGGAGGACGCCCTCGGGTCCATGTGCGTCGGCGTCCACGAGCTCCCACTCCAGCAGGAGAAGGACGGTGGAGCGGGGTACTCTAGCCTGGGTGTGCTGCCGCCCTCGATGTGCTCGAGGACGGACTCCAGCGTGCGGCCGGACACGCCCCACCATCGGCGGCGGCCTTCGGAGTTGAGCCTCTCGGAGGGCACGACGCCGTTGGTGGCCTCGAGCTGCTCAGCGTGGCGGTGACGGAAGTAGGGCTCCCACAGCGGGCTGTCGGGGACGTACCATGGACCTTCCCTCGCCGCCTGCGACAGAGAGGCGCGGATACGCGCGATCTCCGCACGCCGCGCCACCCCGGTGGATGGTGGTGGCACCGGGACCCCGCCGGCGCTGATCCTCCATGTCCCGGACACATGCATGTCCGGCGGGACCGGGTACTCGGCCTCAAAGAGGAGCCGAGCTTCGTCCTCGTGAAGGTGGCGGCGGCCGAAGCCGTTTGCCGCCGCGTCGTCGCTTGGGAAACGCTCGGCCATGGTTGAACTGGAGACGGCGAGAGGAGAGGAAGGAACGGCGTCAGCGATGGAGTGTCTGTGTGTCACCGGCGCGTTGGGGGCGACTTATATAGGCGGAGGCGCCATGCGTACGCGTGGCCGCCGTGTGTACGCGTGGCGGGCGAGGGACGCGCGTCGTCCGGTCTTCACTGCGCCGCCCGTGAGGCATCAATGGAGAAGGCTGACCGGCGCGGCAGCGCGCGACAGCTTTGGCATTGATTCGCCGCGGGAACCGAGGCGTTGAGGACGACGAAGCGGCGAGAAGAGCCGAGTCGCTGCCAAGGAGGGCCCGCCGGTTTTCGCGCTAAAAACGTTTCGGCCGGCACCCCCAAGCGCCCCCAGCGCGCCGGGTTCGGCCTGGGTCCGCCGGCGCTGATTTCGGCCCAAGCCGGTGCAAAACGAGCTCCTGGAGGCGCGACTGGACCGTTTTTTCGACGCCGGCGCGAAAAAATCATTTGGGGAGGCCGTTCTGGGGGCGCGGCTGGAGATGCTCTAACAGTCAGGTTGGTGAATATGAATTGATATAGCCTTGAAGAATTATAAACATTAGGCCCCAAAGGAAGGCTCCTGGGATCAGGTGCAGCCAAATCTACACTAGCGCAAGTTGATTGACAACATCCTCAACCTGTTGGAACTCCTCGTAGGCATGTGCTGAAAGAAGCAGGGCAAAGAGGGTTGTACAATTAGCTTCTGAGAAAACTCCAGAAGTGAAATATCCTTTTATTAGAGCAAATGAAAGTAGGGCATGCTGCAGAGAGGGCGGAATTGTCCAGTGGTGCTAGTACTCCTGATCCACAGATTGGAGGACCATTGGTCGCAGTGGCAGAGCCAGGAACACTCATCCATAAAGTGTTTCACCTCCAATAACATATTTCAACATCACACCTGCCGCCTACCCCGCTGCTTGGTTATCAAAATTATATATATAGGGATTGACTATTCGTCATCCTTGGTGAGGAACAGTTATTCTTCACTCCTTTCTATTTTAATATCAATGCATCGTAATTTTTCGTTTCATAAATTTTATCTTATTTCATACGTAAAAAAAGAACATAAGAAAATATGTAATGGCCCTAAAAATATTTTATGTTACGTAAAATTATAAACATAAAAATGTAGTGTAAAATATACATAAATGTAATGTTTCTTGTCTTATGACCTATATTTTTATTTTCTCATGCCAAATTTTACGTAGTAAATTAATATGAATGTAACTATTTGTATTCTAAATATAATTTATTTAAGATTACCTCGGGTGAAGAATTATTATTCTGCACCTGGGTGATGAATCGTAATTTATTTGTTGGAATTTTCAGAAATGTTACTAACCTCATGGTACTATTAATTCTGGAGAAAATAATTAACAACTTGTTTAATGATTAACGACACACCCTGGCGAGCAGATGGCTGCAATCGCGTCACTCTGTGTCCAGTATAAGGCGGACTGGCGGCCAGACATGAGCATCGTTGTCAAGGGTCTGAAGACGTTGCTGCTGTAGCAGCTCAAACCAATCTTGGCGACGCTGCTGAAGCATCTGGAATGCGAGGCGTCGTCTTCCCCAACAGTGAAATAGCACGTGATGTGATTTTTGTGGCAGAATACGAGACATGAACACGAAGATATTGTGTAATTCTTCATGCATGTCGGCGGCATACATTGAGTAGTTTTGCTACTGCACAATAAGATGATGGAATTTCCCATTACCCAGTTATCACCTTTAATCAGGCTTTGTGCTGTATGCCGCTTCAAGTATATGTGTTGTGGAGCTTATCTTCTCTCTGGAGGGAGGAATGGAACACTGGCCATTTGCTTCAATGCGGCCGAATTCTGCCTGGTCCAACTTTGGAGAACATCTCTTTGTTTCGCATTCATCCATTGTCCATGTCCATCTCCTTGTTTCGCAATCGAATTAGGGATAGCCATTTGTTTCTGGGTAGCCATAGGAGCCACGAAACAGAGAGATACTTCCAAACGGATGTATTTTTAAGTGGGGATCACATATGGAATTGTTGTTGGAGTGGTAGTATGACTTTATAAGTTTGGTCTTTTTTGCCACACCTAGACAACACGCAATGAATTTAGAGGCAACACAACATCTGAAACATTGCTTTGGATGTTGTGCCACGGTTGTGTTTACCTCATCTATATGTCCCGAGGGGGCACTTAAATTTCCATGTCGAAATTTTGACAGCCTATGATATTTCGGCTCATACTTGGTTGATTGCCTAAACTTTGATTGTCTGCACCACAATAACTTGCCGAATCTCCTCACATTTTCTTTACAATTCTTGCCAAAATTTTGGCCAACAAGGGTCAAGAAATCTCAAACAGAGATCGAACCAGTTATAGCAATGCTGTCACAAATCGCCTTTTATTTCACCAAATTAAGAGGGGTTACATTATGTACAAACAGAGCTCTTGGAAATGCTGTAATAATATTACATTATGTCGATCATAAGCTTTCTGAGTCAGAGGTCGAGGAGCTGGCATTTCTCCCATAGCGTCTTTGCAGAGCTCCGGAGCTGGGCGGCCTCGGCCTCGGTGAGGTCCATCTCGGCGACCCCGAGGACGCCGCGGCGGCCGAGCAGCGCGGGCAGGCTTAGGAACACCTCATGGTCTCCGGTGATGCCGTGGAAGCCTGCGGCAAGGACAGAGACCGGGTGCACGCTGTGCTGGTCGCGGAGGAGGGAGGCGGCGAGACTGGCTACGGAGTAGCCGATGGCCCATGAGGTGTACCCCTTGAGGCCGATCACCTCGTAGGCGCCACCCACCACGGCACGCCGGATGCCCTCCAGCGCCTCCTCGTCCAAGGAACGGTGGCTGTTTCGCAGCCACTTGAACGCCGGCATCCCGCCCACGCTGATGCTCGACCAGACCGCCACCGAGCTGTCGCCGTGCTCACCAACCATGTACGCCTGAAAAGAAATGCCCATTTGATTTTGCTTGGTCAGTTGGCGATCATTTCCACCAAACAAACAAACGACGTAGGTTACCTGCACGTCTAGTGCGTTGACGTCCAGGTGCTCGGCGATGAGGAATCTGAACCTAGAGGAGTCGAGGTTGGTGCCGGATCCGATGACACGGCTGGCCGGGAACCCGGAGAGCTTCCATGCGACATAGGTGAGCACGTCGACGGGATTGGACACGACGAGAAGCAGTGCCTCCGGGGAGTGCTCCGCCACGGGCGGCACGATCTTCCGGTATAGCGCAACGTTCCTCTGCAGCAGGTTCATCCTGGTCTCCTCCGGCGTCTGCCTGGCCCCCGCGGTGATCACCACGAGGTCCGAGTTCTTGGTCACCATGGCATCGGTGCCATGGACAATGTGGATGCGGGGAAGGAAGGCAGCGGCGTGCTGCAGGTCCAGCGCCTCGCCGCGGAGCTTGTCGGGGTGGGCGCTGACGAGCGCGATCTCGTCGGCGAGGTTCTGGGTGAGGATGGTCTGCGCGATGGCCATGCCAACCTTGCCGGCGCCGATGACGGAGACCTTCGTGAGGCGGTGGTGCGGACTGCCGGAGGAGAAGGGTGTGAGCGGTAAGCTGTCGGCCACGGGGCGGAAGAAATCCGACGACGCTCCGCCGGCGTTGAAGCCCAGCTCCGATAGCAACGAGATCTTGTGCATGTTCTAGGAGTGGAAAGGAATGGAAGTGAATGCTAGTCGCCTTGTCTGGTCAAGCGGGGGACTGGGATTAGATGATGAACTCCTTGGTGGTGGATTGGGGACAAGAGAGGTCTGAAATCTGAATATTTATAAGGGAAAAACTTATCATCACCCGACGGATCGCAGCGGCCGCGTCCGCGTCCGGCACCTTCCCCGCATGACACGCATCCAAGTGAGGGCCCGTATACCATCCTTAGTCAGACGCGCTTCCGCAACAGGGACTATGTTTCTGAAATATACACGGTGCTTCAATGGTCTACAACGGATCTATGTTTTCCAGCAAAACCTCTATTGTAGAAATTTTCTGCAACAAAACGTCAATTGCCAAAAAAATTGGAACAAAACCTTAGTTGCAATTTTTTTTGCAACATAACCACTATTGCAAAAAAAATTATACAACAAGACATGTGTTTAGAAATAATTCTACAACAAAACCTGTGTTACAATGATGGAGGCGTGTTCGGGCCGCTCAATGCGCCAGATCTAAGGGCTCGCGACCCGGTCGATCTTTTAAAAAGACCAGTCGGCGGATGCGTAGCACCCTATTTATAAATCCCGGGAAAAGGAAATTGCTTGGTTGTTTATGAACGACTCATTCTTTCCTTCCGAAAACCAACACTACAAAAAATTATCTAAACAAACACAAAATTACAGTGGAATCTGATAATTACCGATGTCAGGTACGAGCGCATGGCAACTCTGAACGGCTTTTATGGTAAGTATACTAATGCGAGGCTGGCAACTTTAGTTTCAAGCATGGCAACTTTCGTGCTTCAGTATGTTTCCTGACAGTAAATTGACATGCTTGCCAGCTAAGTTATGGGGGATGGCTATCTCGCGCTTGCGCGCTGCAACGGCCAATTTCAGACAGCGTAATACTTTCCTGTCTCAGTAATTGAGGGGAGAAGTTTTGGCAACCCGGGCCCCCACCCGTTCGAATCAGTGGGGGGGGGGTGAAAAGATTGAGATCGGGCGTTGGAACGCTCGGCCGCGTAGGAGTAAACTCCTAAGTTATGCCATCCTCGCGCCACTAGACTTGCCGTCAAAAACATTTGGAGTTTCCGTGTGCTCGTACCTGACGTTCGGTACTTATTATTTTTTATTACATTGTTGTCCTCAAGAAATCTTCCATCTTCTCCATCTCAGACAAACCATTGGTGCGCCGAAGATGCCGCCGGAACTCTGCAGATAAGCTCCGCTCCATGGTGGAACAAGGTGAAGGCGATGCTTGGTTGAATGATGCACCCCGGTGGCTCTTGTCATCTCTGGCACCCAAGAAGGCGCAGAAGGAGACAACCATCCTTGAACTGATACTCAAAGCCACATCACCGCCGTCGTTGCAACCTCGGCACGTAGGAGGCTTAAATACACACCCAGACCCAGGAACAAGACCGTGAACACACGAGCTCCCATACCCACCGCTGAATAGGAAGGAAACCGCCCCATAGTGGGAGGATTTGAAGCGTGCTTATTCAGTACCACCGCCCTTGTTGCCGAAGTAACTCCGCCAGCCCTCAGAAACCATAAAGATCAAAACCTGACATGCAACAAACACAGTCCAAATGTGAGGCCCCGACGACCCTCCTACACCCACAAAGGCGTCGAAGGGGAGAACACCTCTCTCCTTTTCTCAGTTCGAAACATCGGAGCCTCGAGTTGACAATGATCGACCTTGAATTATTTCCATATTTCGAATCTCATGAAAGTCGCAACTAGTTAGTATGTTGTGGAAAAATAACAAACGCATGGCAAATTTTTGAAATCACCTATTTTAGATCGTCAATTTTGTTTTTCCACCCAGACGGCAGAAAAATGGTTTTATTTTGACAAAAACCTAGCTGTAATGACACACTCTGATGTATACACACATATTATTATTATTATTATTATTATTATTATTATTATTATTATTATGATATATTTTTAGCTCGATCTTTAAATTTTCTGGAAAAAGAGACCATGTGATCCCGCGTGCCAATATCGTTATCCGAAATGGTTAATGTCGCGGTGCATGTCTTATGACGTTTCTTTGGTTTTTCCCAACCTTGGCACTTTTGGCTAGCCAAAACTTGGTTAGTGATTCTTTCTTGGCTCTTTGTTGGCCAAAATATTTAGCGAGAATTTACTGTGAAGCAGTCGTGAAAAATGTGGACGCCAATAAATTATCACATGCTACTACTAACTTTGTTCGGCTAAGTGCACGAACATATAGGCAACATCGACCAGACGCACCGGCCGTAGTAGTAGTAGTAGTCCACTTGGCTACAACATTAGTGATTCTAGCTTGTAATCAATCAATCACGACCACGATCCATTAATCAACCACAATATTACGTATCCTAGAATATGACCGATCGTGATCCATCAATCAATCACAATTACTTACCGTCATAAAATACGATATCAAGAGTCATTTCAATTGATGGATTTAATCCTTAGTTTTCTAAGTGAGTTGCTTAGAATTTCATGACCTGTCAGTTTTGATACGAAACAATCTAAAGGATTACAATATATAGTTCCTGAAGGGGCTTCCCACAAGAACACGTCGGTTGGAGGAGGCTACGTGGAGAGCGTCCTGAGCGAACCGACAAATCTCTTCATACATCATTTAGAGATAGGGGAGATTAACCATCTATTAACATTTGTGTTAATTGAATCTTAGCAAGTTTCACCCACAAATGCAAACCGATGGATAACTGTGGGCAATATATTCCAAAGATCAACATATTCCTCCATGTTAACTCCACTTTTCCCGAAATAAATTGAAGTTCATCATGATGTATCTATGAACATGCTTGCAAAGCGAACTGGTCGTATCTCAAATGGTTAGTTTTATTGTGGTGAAACCAGCCCATCAGGGTTTAAGTCCTAGACGTGGTAACGGTGGCCTCATTTTTTTCGATTTATTTCAGACTTTTCGGTGATGTTCGTTCAGTGAGAGGAGGCGTTTCTGTCGACTACAAGTCATCTATGGTGAGTCAAATCTCAAGGTTTTGTTCCGGCTCAGTATATTAGAGGTGCTCATGAAGATAGGATGTGTTTATGTTTATAGGGATGAATGTATTACATGCTTGCAAAATGGAATCTCGCATAAATATCACGTTCTCAAAAATATCGAATTAAGTTGAGCACGACCCATCAGCTGCACTTATGTGTCCTTGTAAAATACGTGCCAGTACAGTTTTTCCCTTGTAAGATGTAGTACATGTAGGACACGTATAATCGGTAGCGTAGATGCACACAATATGCGTGACAATTGTAGCAGTAAACTACACCATCACGACAGGAGTACAGTAATAAATTAATCTCACGGGGCAGTCACTACAGGAAAAACTAGAAGGGTTGGACGCGCTTTGTTGTGCCGTTGGTGTTGTTGAGATCTATAAAAAAAAATACTCGCTTTTGTTTTAAAATATAAGATGTATTACTTATCTTGAAAAGTCCAACCTCTTTAAGTTTGATCAAATTTAGAAAGAAATATATCAAAATTCATAATATCAAATTGGTTTTATTATATTCATCATAAATGATTTTTCATAATCTTTTGGTTTAATACTGTGTGATCGGTCTTTCATGGTGTGATTCTGTGTTATGTGCTAACCACGTCATACTTTTATGGATAAATTTCTTAATCGGTGGTTACATGTACTATATTGGTACTATAACAGGGACTAAAAAATGCCTATATATATCCTCGACCCTACCCGCCCTCTCCTCTGTTTTTGGCTCATAGAAGGTGGGAGGTGTGTGCTACTTTGCTCTCCCTTCCTATGCACATGACATGTTCGATGAAATGCCTGACATCATAATGCCACTTGAGTTCATACAAAACAAACATGATATGAGGTGCCCGAGCCACACTTAAGCTTTCTCCTCTGTTCTTCCTCCAAGCTTGACCTCCAAACTACATTTTTCCCGAGATTTGTATAGATTTGGTGGTGCATCTACTATCCAAGTGTTCTAATAGATTAACAACTTCATCCTTTCGTCTCTCGTTGCTAATTTAGCTCATTTCATGCTCTAGAAGTAGAGTGCTTTGTGGGTTTTAGTGGAGGAGTGTATGTGGGAGTTTATTTGATTTGGACGCACAATTTGAGCTCAAATTAACTTATGAGTGTGCACATGTGTAGGGTGCCGTCCCGTCCCAGTCCTCGTCCCCATCCTTACCGCCGTCGTCGCCCGTGCCGATCTTGTTGCCGGCACCACCGTGGTGAGCCTCTTGTTCTTATCTTTTTTCTAAAAAAAAATTCTTACTTGTATGATTTAGATAGCTACTTGTATAATTTTCTTACTTGTATTATTGTTAGTTATTATATAGTACAATGGTTTTGATATCCGCCCCCGTTGACTCTCGTCCGGTCTATGATTCGGATGTGGTATATTATCTTTTATAACTATTTGTTTCATTCAGTGTTTAAGACAATTATGCCGACCAACTTGACATAAATGTTTTTATCTAGGAGGTATGTGACCTGGAAATTCCAACCGACCCGCTTGTCCGAGCACCGTTTGAAGAATTAACCGAGGAAGATTATTCTGAATACTCAGAAGTAAGGGAAATCGCATGCAAGCCGGAGTCTGCAGTCATGAGAGTTACAGGAAGCCGGCATTGAAGGCTAGTTCAGGGGCTACTGAGGGAATCCTGGACTAGAGGGTCCTTGGGTGGCCGGTCTATCTCTCATAGGCCGGAATGTTGGGCCGCACTATGTCCGGACTGAAAACTTTTTGTGCCTTGGTGTGTGCTCCAAGTCAAGATGGAAGATCCGACGTCCCCTTAATGTAACCGACTATATGTAAACCCTAGTACCCCTCATGTCTATATAAACCAGAGGGTTTAGTCGGTAGAGGATAGGAGAACAATCAACATCCTACTAATCTATGGTTTAGTTCATCCCATGTCGCGGTAGATCAACTCTGTAATCCCACATACACAAGCAATATAATCAAGTAGGACGTAGGGTATTACCTCTTAGAGAGGGCCCAAACCTGGGTAAATATCGTGTCCCACGTCTCTTGCTCCCCATCGATCCAAAATCCATAGTTCGGGAATCCCTACCCGAGATCCACCAGTTTTGACACCGACAATTTCCTTTCCCCTACCCCTATTACTGCTTCTACTGAGAAAATTCCACCTTCAACAATAACAACCATTTCCATGGATGAACTGAAGGAAATTACCAGTTAGCAATGATCTTCTTATAGGAGAGAGCTCACACCGTAAAGTTTTTTCTGGAGTACTGAAAGATGGACGTAAATCTGCGATGAAGAATATTAACCCTATTATAGTAAATACTTTGAAGGTACATCCTTGCCTTTTTCATGTTCTAATTAATGGTCTTGATTTATCAGTACAGCGAGGCTTACCTTCTAACTATTAACCTTCCGCTGCAGCTACCCGTGGTCTCCAGCTTGTTGGACATTGTGTTGAAGGGGACAACCGTGTTCTTGCTTACGAGTATGCATCCAGGGGATCCTTGCACCATATTCTTCATGGTGAGTTGCTACTTCCAGATTTTTGTGTGCTCCCTGGTATTTTTAGCTCAACTTTGAACTTTAATTGCTGAGGAGCACATAAATATTGCACTGCGAGGCGTTAATCCTCATGTTTGTGCCACATCAATCTGGGAATTCTATCATTGTATGAGCCAAAAAAGGTCACCAAATGAGACAAGTATCATCAAACTGATCAACTGCTGTGAACATTTGGGTTAAGAAAATAATTTCTTCCATCAAAAACTGATATTCTAGGGGTTTATGATCACAGGTAAAAAGAATGTTAGAGGAGCCGAACCAGGATTGGTTCTATCATGGAAACAACGCGTGAAAATTGCTATGGGTGTTGCAACTGGGCTTGCGTTCCTCCACGAGAAGGTACAGCCTTGCGTTATCCATGGTGGCATCAAATCCAGCAAGATATTTCTCTTTCACAGCGACGTTGCAAAGATTGGTTTCGCTGGTGTTCCCAGACAGAAACAAGCTAACAACATAGACAATATTTTCTTGGATCGTCCCAGTTATTCTCAAAGAACCTGTTTCAGTCATGACGCACCCGAGTATATGTGCAACAAAATGTTTTACTGCTGTCAGATTCTTCCACAGGTTTGGAAAGTCATTACTCTCCTACTTATCTTGTTTTTTGTTCTGTTAGGTATGAAATGACCAGTCAACTTTCTACACTGAGCGATGTCTACAGCTTCGGGGTCGTGCGGCTGGAACTTTTAACTAGTCGAAAGGCAGTTGATCTTACACTACCCCGTGGCCAACAATCCCTCGTGACATGGGTATCTATCCATTGCATTCGCGGATATAATTTGCTCAGAAGATGCAATAGCAAAACTCTAATGACATCAACATGCAGGCTGGACCCAGACTTGGTGAACGCAAGGTGCAAGAATGTGTGGATCAGAGGCTTGGAGGGGAATTACCCTCCCAAGTATGCTGCCAAGGTATTTTTTTGAACTCGTATTTTGCTTGACTGAAACAGTAGGCGATCGAAGTCATTTGAATTTATAGTGAGGATTACAAAAAGGTCAGGGGTGAGCTGCTTGCAAGACCACAAAATAACATCAGATTAGTGTGTTTAACCAAGCTAACAGGGATGGTTTATCAAAAGGACTAACCGTGTGCATGATGCTGTTGGGGAACGAAGCAGAAATTCAAAATTTTCCTACGTGTCACCAAGATCTATCTATGGAGAAACTAGCAACGAGGGGAAGGAGAGTGCATCTACATACCCTTATAGATCGCTAAGCGGAAGCGTTCATGAGAACGGGGTTGAAGGAGTCGTACTCGTCGTGATCCAAATCACCGGAGATCCTAGTGCCGAACGGACGGCACCTCCGCGTTCAACACACGTACAGCCCGGTGACGTCTCCCACGCCTTGATCCAGCAAGGAGAGAGGGAGAGGTTGAGGAAGACTCCATCCAGCAGCAACACAACGGCATGGTGGTGATGGAGGAGCGTGGCAATCCCGCAGGGCTTCGCCAAGCACCAAGGGAGAGGAGGAGGAGGAGAGGCAGGGCTGCACCAAGAGGAGAGGTTCTCATGTGTGTTGGGCAGCCCAAAACCTCAAGTATATATAGGGGGAAAGGGGGGCTGCGCCCCCTTTAGGGTTTCCCACCCCAAGGGGTGCGGCCAGCCCTAGATGGGACTTGGGGGGCGGCCAAGAGGGGGAGGAGTGCCTCCCAAGTCAAGTGGAGGCCCTCCCCCTTAGGGTTTCCCCCTCCCATGCGCATGGGCCTTGGGGGGGCTGGTGCCCCTGGCCCATTAAGGCTAGGGCGCCCCCCTACAGCCCATGCTACTGTATTGGACGTGGTGGAACAATTTCCGGACCTCCGGACCCCTCCGGAATCCTCCAGAACCTTCCGAAGCTTCCGGTACAATACCGAAAAAACCCGAACTTTTTCCGAACCCGAACAACAACTTTCCATATATAAATCTTTACCTCCGGACCATTCCGAACTCCTCGTGACGTCCGGGATCTCATCCGGACTCAACAACATTCGTAACCACATACAAACTTCCTTTATAACCCTAAGCGCCATCGAACCTTATGTGTAGACCCTACGGGTTCGGGAGACATGTAGACATGACCGAGACGTTCTCCGGTCAATAACCAACAGCGGATCTGGATACCCATGTTGGCTCCTACATGTTCCACGATGATCTCATCAGATGAACCACGATGTCAAGGACTCAATTGATCCCGTATACAATTCCCTTTGTCTAGCGGTATTGTACTTGCCCGAGATTCGATCGTCGGTATCCCGATACCTTGTTCAATCTCGTTACCGGCAAGTCTCTTTACTCGTTCCGTAACACATCATCCCGTGATCAACCCCTTGGTCACATTGTGCACATTATGATGATGTCCTACCGAGTGGGCCCAGAGATACCTCTCCGTCACACGGAGTGACAAATCCAGTCTCGATTCGTGCCAACCCAACAGACACTTTCGGAGATACCTGTAGTGCACCTTTATAGTCACCCAGTTACGCTGTGACGTTTGGTACACCCAAAGCATTCCTACGGTATCCGGGAGTTGCACAATCTCATGGTCTAAGGAAATGATACTTGACATTAGAAAAGCTTTAGCATACGAACTACGATCTTTGTGCTAGGCTTAGGATTGGGTCTTGTCCATCACATCATTCTCCTAATGATGTGATCCCGTTATCAATGACATCCAATGTCCATGGTCGGAAACCGTAACCATCTATTGATTAACGAGCTAGTCAACTAGAGGCTTACTAGGGACATGGTGTTGTCTATATACCCACACATGTATCTGAGTTTCCTTTCAATACAATTATAGCATGGATAATAAACGATTATCATGAACAAGGAAATATAATAATAAATAATTTATTATTGCCTCTAGGGCATATTTCCAACAGTCTCCCACTTGCACTAGAGTCAATAATCTAGTTCACATCGTCATGTGATTAACACTGATAGGTCACATCGCCATGTGACCAATACCCAAAGAGTTTACTAGTGTCTGTAAACTAGTTCACATCATCATGTGATTTAGACTCAATGAGTTCTGAGGTTTGATCATGTTTTGCTTGTGAGAGAGGTTTTAGTCAACGGGTTTTAGTCAACGGGTCTGAACCTTTCAGATCCGTGTGTGCTATGCAACTTTCTAGGTCATATTGTAAACGCTGCTTCCACGCTCCACTTGGAGCTATTCCAAATGGTTGCTCCACTATACGTATCCAGTTTGCTACTCAGAGTCATTCGGATAGGTGTTTAAAGTTTGCATCGACGTAACCCTTTACGCCGAACTCTTTATCACCTCCATAATCGAGAAACATGTCCTTATTTACTCCAAGGACAATTTTGACCGCTGTCCAATGATCCCCATTCCTGGATCATTCTTGTACCCCTTGATTGACTCATGGCAAGGCACACTTCCGGTGCGGTACACAGCATAACATACTATAGAGCCTACGTCTAAAGCATAGGGGACGACCTTCGTCCTTTCTCTCTTTTCTACTGTGGTCAAGCTTTAAGTCTTAACTTCATACCTTACAACTCAGCCAAGAACTCCTTCTTTGACTGATCCATCTTGAACACCTTCAAGATCATGTCAAGGTATGTGCTCATTTGAAAGTATTATTAAGCATTTTTGATCTATCCTTATAGATCTCGATGCTCGATGTTCAAGTAGCTTAATCCAGGTTTTCCATTGAAAAACATCTTTCAAATAACCCTATATGCTTTTCAGAAATTCTACATCATTTCTGATCATCAATATGTCAACAACATATACTCATCAGAAATTCTATAGTGCTCCCACTCACTTCTTTGGAAATACAAGTTTCTCATAAACTTTGCATAAACCCAAAATCTTTGATCATCCTATCAAAGTGCATATTCCAACTCCGAGATGCTTACTCCAGTCCTTAGAAGGATCGCTGGAGCTAGCATATCTTTTAGCATCCTTAGGATCGACAAAACCTTTTGATTGTATCACATACAACCTTTCCTTACGTAAACTGGTAAGGAAACTCGTCTTGACATCCATCTGCCAGATTTCATAAATGCAGCTAATGCTAACATGATTCCGACGGACTTAAGCATCGCTACGGATGAGAAAATCTCATCGTAGTCAACTCCTTGAACTTGTGAAAAACTCTTCGCCACAAGTCGAGCTTCACAGACGGTGACATTACCGTTCACGTCCGTCTTCTTCTTAAAGATCCATTCATCTCAATGGCTTGCCGATCATCGGGCAAGTCCACCAAAGTCCATGCTTTGTTCTGATATATGGATACTATCTCGGATTTCATGGCTTCTAACCATTTGTTGGAATATGGGCCCACCATTGCTTCTCCATAGCTCGCAGGTTCATTGTTGTCTAGCAACATGACCTTCAAGACAGGATTGCATACCACTCTGAAGTAGTACGCATCCTTGTCACCCTACGAGGTACGGTAGTGACTTGATCCAAAACTTTATGATCACTATCATAAGCTTCTACTTCAATTGGTGTAGGCGCCACAGGAACAACTTCCTGTGCCCTGCTACACACTTGTTGAAGTGACGGTTCAATAACCTCATCAAGTCTCCACCATCCTCCCACTCAACTTTTTGAGACGAACTTTTCCTCGAGAAAGGACCCGATTCAAGAAACAATCCGTATTGCTTTCGGATCTGAATTAGGAGGTATACCCAACTGTTTTGGGTGTCCTATGAAGATGCATTTTATCCGCTTTGGGTTCGAGCTTATCAACCTGAAACTTTTCCACATAAGCGTCGCAGCCCCAAACTTTTAAGAAACGACAACTTAGGTTTCTCCAAACCATAGTTCAAACAGGGTCGTCTCAACGGAATTACATGGTGCCCTTTTAAAGTGAGTGCGGTTGTCTCTAATGCCTAACCCATGAACGATAGTGGTAATTCGACAAGAGACATCATGGTACGCACCATATCTAATAGGGTGCAACTATGATGTTCGGACACACCATCACACTATGGTGTTCCAGGCGGTATTAGTTGTGAAACAATTTCCACAATGTCTCAATTGTGTACCAAACTCGCAACTAAGATATTCATCTCTATGATCACATCACAGACATTTTATCCTCTTGTCACGAAG
Organism: Aegilops longissima; assembly: GCA_021605205.1. NCBI lineage: Eukaryota > Viridiplantae > Streptophyta > Magnoliopsida > Poales > Poaceae > Aegilops > Aegilops longissima. Next base: position 11,064,938 of record CM038681.1, read on the forward strand.
ATCTTCAACTTCACTCTGAAATTACTTGAACCTTTCAATAATTCAGACTTGTGTTTTCATCAAGTAAATACACTCAGTATCTACTCAAATCATTCGTGAAGTAAGAACATAACGATATCCACTACGTGCGTCAGCACTCATTGGACTGCACACATCAAAATGTGTTACTTCCAACAAGTTGCTATCTTGTTCCATTTTACTGAAACGAGGCTTTTCCAGTCATCTTGCCCATGTGGTATGATTTGAAGGAAATATGCCCTAGAGGCAATAATAAAGTTATTATTTATTTCCTTATATCATGATAAATGTTTATTATTCATGCTAGAATTGTATTAACCGGAAACATAATACATGTGTGAATAAATAGACAAACATAGTGTCACTAGTATGCCTCTACTTGACTAGCTCGTTGAATCAAAGATGGTTAAGTTTCCTAGCCATAGACATGAGTTGTCATTTGATTAACGGGATCACATCATTAGGAGAATGATGTGATTGACATGACCCATTCTGTTAGCCTAGCACTTGATCGCTTAGTATGTTGCTATTGCTTTCTTCATGACTTATACATGTTCCTGTAACTATGAGATTATGCAACTCCGTTTACGGAGGAACACTTTGGTGCTACCAAATGTCACAACGTAACTGGGTGATTATAAAGGAGTACTACAGGTGTCTCCAAAGGTACATGTTGGGTTGGCGTATTTCGAGATTAGGTTTTGTCACTCCGATTGTCGGAGAGGTATCTCTGGGCCCTCTCGGTAATGCACATCACATAAGCCTTGCAAGCATTACAACTAATAAGTTAGTTGTAAGATGATGTATTACGGAACGAGTAAAGAGACTTGTCAGTGACGAGATTGAACTAGGTATTGGATACCGACGATCGAATCTCGGGCAAGTAACATACCGATGACAAAGGGAACAACGTATGTTGTTATGCGGTTTGACCGATAAAGATCTTCAAGAATATGTAGGAGCCAATATGGGCATCCAGGTCCGCTATTGGTTATTGACCGAGAATAGTTCTAGGTCATGTCTACATAGTTCTCGAACCCGTAGGGTCCGCACGCTAAGGTTTCGATGACAGTTATATTATGAGTTTATGAGTTTTGATGTACCGAAGGAGTTCGAGTCCCGGATGAGATCAGGGACATGACGAGGAGTCTCGAAATGGTCGAGACGTAAAGATCGATATATTGGACGACTATATTCGAGTTCGGAAAGGTTCGAATGATTCGGTATTTTTCGAGTACCGGAGAGTTACAGGAATTCGCCGGGAGAAGTATTGGGCCTTATTGGGCCCTGCGGGAAAGAGAGAGGGCTGCCTAGGGCAGGCGCGCGCCCCATGGCCTAGTCCGAATTGGACTAGGGGAGGCCGCACCCCTTCCTTCCTTCCTTCTCTCTTCCCTTACTTGTCTCCTACTCCTAATACATGGAAGGACTCCTAGTTGGACTAGGAAGGGGAATCCTACTCCCGGTGGGAGTAGGACTCCCCATGGCGCGCCCTCCTAGGGCCGGCCTCCTCCTCCCTCCCTCCTTTATATACGGGGCAGGGGCACCCCATGGACACACAAGTTGATCTACGGATCGTTCCTTAGCCGTGTGCGGTGCCCCCCTCCACCATATTCCACTTGGTCATATCGTCGCGGAGCTTAGGCGAAGCCCTGCGCCGGTGGAGCATCATCATCGTCACCACGCCGTCGTGCTGACGGAACTCATCCCCGACGCTTTGCTGGATCGGAGCCCGGGGATCGTCATCGAGCTGAACGTGTGCTGAACTCGGAGGTGCCGTGCGTTCGGTACTTGGATCGGTCGGATCGTGAAGACGTACGACTACATCAACCGCGTTGTTATAACGCTTCGCCTTACGGTCTACAAGGGTACGTGGACATACACTCTCCCCTCTCGTTGCTATGCCATCACCATGATCTTGCGTGTGCGTAGGAATTTTTTTGAAATTACTACGTTCCCCAACAGTGGCATCCGAGCCAGGTTTTATGCGTAGATGTCATATGCACGAGTAGAACACAAGTGAGTTGTGGGCGATACAAGTCATACTGCTTACCAGCATGTCATACTTTGGTTCGGCGGTATTGTGAGATGAAGCGCCCGGACCGACATTACGCCAGACGCTTACGCGAGACTGGTTTCACCGCTGCGAGCACTCGTTGCTTAAAGGTGACTGGCGGGTGTCTGTTTCTCTCACTTTAGTTGAACCGAGTGTGGCTACGCCCGGTCCTTGCGAAGGTTAAAACAGCACCAACTTGACAAACTATCTTTGTGGTTTTGATGCGTAGGTAAGAACGGTTCTTGCTCAGCCCGTAGCAGCCACGTAAAACTTGCAACAACAAAGTAGAGGACGTCTAACTTGTTTTTGCAGGGCATGTTGTGATGTGATATGGTCAAGACGTGATGCTATATTTATTGTATGAGATGATCATGTTTTGTAACCGAAGTTATCGGCAACTGGCAGGAGCCATATGGTTGTCGCTTTATTGTATGAAATGCAAAAGCCATGTAATTGCTTTACTTTATCACTAAGCAGTAGCGATAGTCGTAGAAGCAATAGTTGGCGAGACGACAACGATGCTACGATGGAGATCAAGGTGTCGCGCCGGTGACAATGGTGATCATAACGGTGCTTCGGAGATGGAGATCACAAGCACAAGATGATGATGGCCATATCATATCACTTATATTGATTGCATGTGATGTTTATCCTTTATGCATCTTATCTTGCTTTGATTGACGGTAGCATTATAAGATGATCTCTCACTAAAATTATCAAGAAGTGTTCTCCCTGAGTATGCACCGTTGCGAAAGTTCTTCGTGCTGAGACACCACGTGATGATCGGGTGTGATAGGCTCTACGTTCAAATACAACGGGTGCAAAACAGTTGCGCACGCGGAATACTTAGGTTAAACTTGACGAGCCTAGCATATAACAGATATGGCCTCGGAACACGGAGACCGAAAGGTCGAGCGTGAATCATATAGTAGATATGATCAACATATTGATGTTCACCGTTGAAACTACTCCATCTCACGTGACGATCGGACATGGTGTAGTTGATATGGATCACGTAATCACTTAGAAGATTAGAGGGATGTCTATCTAAGTGGGAGTTCTTAAGTAATATGATTAATTGAACTTTAATTTATCATGAACTTAGTCCTGGTGGTATTTTGCAAATTATGTTGTAGATCAATAGCTCGTGTTGTTGCTTCCCTATGTTTGTTGCTTCCCTATGTTTTTATATGTGTTCCAAGAGAAAATTGTATTGAAAAATGTTAGTAGCAATGATGCGGATTGGATCCGTGATCTGAGGTTTATCCTCATTGCTGCACAGAAGAATTATGTCCTTAATGCACCACTAGGTGACAGACCTATTGCAGGAGCAGATGCATACGTTATGAACGTTTGGCTAGCTCAATATGATGACTACTTGATAGTTTAGTGCACCATGCTTAACGGCTTAGAATCGGGACTTCAAAGACGTTTTGAACGTCATGGACCATATGAGATGTTCCAGGAGTTGAAGTTAATATTTCAAGCAAATACCCGAGTTGAGAGATATGAAGTCTCCAACAAGTTCTATAGCTAAAAGATGGAGGAGAATCGCTCAACTAGTGAGCATGTGCTCAGATTGTCTGGGTACTTTAATCGCTTGAATCAAGTGGGAGTTAATCTTCCAGATAATATAGTGATTGATAGAATTCTCTAGTCACCATCACTAAGTTGCTAGAACTTCGTGAGGAACTACAGTATGCAAGGGATGACGAAAACGATTCCCGAGCTCTTCGTGATGTTGAAATCGACGAAGGTAGAAATCAAGAAAGAGCATCAAGTGTTGATGATTGACAAGACCACTGGTTTCAAGAGAAGGGCAAAGGGAAAGAAAGGGAACTTCAAGTAGAAAGACAAGTAAGTTGTCACTTTCGCGAAGAAGCCCAAAGCTGGACCAAAGCCTGAAACGAGTGCTTACACTGCAAAGGAAATGGTCTTTGAAGCGGAAATGCCCTGAATATTTGGTAGATAAGAAGGATGGCAAAGTGAACAAAGGTATATTTGATATACAGATTATTGATGTGTATTTTACTAGTGTTCATAGCAACCCCTCGGTATTTGATACTGGTTCAGTTGCTAAGAGTAGTAACTCGAAACGGGAGTTGCAGAATGAACAGAAACTAGTTGAAGGGGAAGTGACGATGAGTATTGGAAATAGTTCCAAGATTGATATGATCATCATCACACACTCCCTATATTTTCGAGATTAGTGTTAAAAACCAAATAAATGTTATTTAGCGTTTGCGTTGAGCATGAATATGATTTGATCATGTTTATTGCGATACGGTTATTCATTTGAAGTTAAAGAATAATTGTTATTCTGTTTACATGAATAAGACCTTCGATGGTTATACACCCAATGAAAAATGGTTTGTTGGATCTCGATCGTGTGATACACATATTCATAATATTGAAACCAAAAGATGTAAAGTTAATAATGATAGTGCAACTTATTTGTGGCACTGCAGTTTAGGTCATATTGGTGTAAAGCGCATGAAGAAACTCCATACTGATGGGCTTTTGGAATCACTTGATTATGAATCATTTGATGCTTGCGAACCGTGCCTTTTGGGCAAGATGACTAAAACTCCGTTCTCCGGAACAATGGAACGAGCTACTGACTTGTTGGAAATAATACATACCGATGTATGCGATCCAATGAGTGTTGATGCTCGTGGCAAATATCATTATTTTCTGACCTTCACAGATGATTTGAGCAGATATGCGTATATCTTCTTGATGAAACATAAGTCTGAAATAGTTGAAAAGTTCAAAGAATTTCAGAGTGAAATGGAAAAATCATCGTAACATGAAAATAAAGTTTCTGCGATCTGATCACGGAGACGAATATTTGAGTTACGATTTTGGCCTTCAATTAAAACAAATGTGGAATAGTTTCACAGCTCACGCCACCTGGAACACCACAACGTTATGGTGTGTTCGAATGTCGTAACCGCACTTTATTGGATATGGTGCGATCTATGATGTCTCTTATTGATTTACCATTTTCGTTTTGGGGTTATGCATTAGAGACAGCTGCATTCACGTTAAAAGGGCACCATCTAAATCCGTTGAGACGACACTATATGAACTGTGGTTTAGCAAGAAACCCAAGTTGTCGTTTCTTAAAGTTTGGGGCTACGATGCTTATGTGAAAAAGTTTCATCGTGATAAGCTCGAACCCAAATCGGAGAAGTGCGTCTTCATAGAATACCCAAAGGTAACTATTGGGTACACCTTCTATCACAGATCCAAAGGCAAGTTATTCGTTGCTAAGATGAATCCTTTCTAGAGAAGAAGTTTCTCCCGAAAGAAGTGAGTGGGAGGAAAGTAGAACTTGATGAGGTAATTGTACCTTCTCCCTTATTGGAAAGTAGTTCATCACAGAAATCAGTTCCGGTGATTCCTACACCAATTAGTGAGGAAGTTAATGATGATGATCATGAAACTTCAGATCAAGTTGCTACCAAACCTCGTAGGTCTTCCAGAGTAAGATCCGCACTGAGTGGTACGGTAATCATGTTCGGAAGTCATGTTACTAGACCATGATGAACCTACGAACTATGAGGAAGCGATGATGAGCCCAGATTCATGAAATGGCTTGTGGCCATGAAATCTGAGATATGATCCATGTATAAGAACAAAGTATGGACTTTGATTGACTTGCTCGATGATCAGCAAGCCATGTTAAATAAATGGATCTTCAAGAGGAAGACGGACACTGATAGTACTGTTACTATCTACAAAGCTCGACTTGTCACAAAAAGGTTTTCGACAAGTTCAAGGTGTTGACTACAATGAGATTTTCTCAACTGTAGCGATGCTTAAGTCTGTCCGAATCATGTTAGCAATTGCCACATTTTATGAAATCTGGCAAATGGATGTCAAAACTGCATTCCTTAATGGTTTTCTTAAAGAAGAGTTGTATATGATGCAACCAGAAGATTTTGTCAATCCTAAAGGTGCTAACAAAATGTGCAAGCTCCAGCGATCCATCAATGGACTGGTGCAAGCATCTCGGAGTTGGAATATACGCTTTGATGTGTTGATCAAAGCATATGGTTTTATACAGACTTTTTGAGAAGCCTGTATTTACAAGAAAGTGAGTGGGAGCACTATAGCATTTCTGATAAGTATATGTGAATGACATATTGTTGATCGGAAATAATGTAGAATTATTCTGCAAAGCATAAAGGAGTATTTGAAAGGATTTTTTCAAAGAAGGACCTCGGTGAAGCTGCTTACATATTGAGCATCAAGATCTATAGAGATAGATCAAGACGCTTGATAAGTTTTTTCAATGAGTACATACCTTGACAAGATTTTAAAGTAGTTCAAAATGGAACAGTCAAAGAAAGAGTTTCTTGCCTGTGTTACAAGGTATGAAATTGAGTAAGGCTCAAATCCCGACCACGGCAGAAAATAGAAAAAGAGAATGAAAGTCATTTCCTATGCCTCAGTCATAGGTTCTATAAAGTATGCTATGCTATGTACCAGACCTAATGTATACCTTGCTCTGTATTTGGAAAGGGAGTACAATAGTGATCTAGGAGTAGATCACTGGACATTGGTCAAGAACATCCTTAGTGAGGACTAAGGAAATATTTCTCGATTATGGAGGTGATAAAAGAGCCCGTCGTAAAGAGTTACATCGATGCAAGCTTTTTACACCGATCCAGATGACTATAAGTCTCAATCTGGATGCGTATTGAAAGTGGGAGCAATTAGCTAGAGTAGCTCCGTACAGAGCATTGTAGACATAGAATATTTGCAAAATACAAACAGCTCTGAATGTGACAGACCCGTTGACTAAGCTTCTCTCACAAGCAAAACATGATCATACCTTAGTACTCTTTGGGTGTTAATCACATAGCGATGTGAACTAGATTTTTGACTCTAGTAAACCCTTTGGGTGTTGGTCACATGACGATGTGAACTATGGGTGTTAATCATATACAGATATGAATATTGGTGTTAAATCACATGGCGATGTGAACTAGATTATTGACTCTAGTGCAAGTGGGAGACTGAAGGAAATATGCCCTAGAGGCAATAATAAAGTTATTATTTATTTCCTTATATCATGATAAATGTTTATTATTCATGCTAGAATTGTATTAACCGGAAACATAATACATGTGTGAATAAATAGACAAACATAGTGTCACTAGTATGCCTCTACTTGACTAGCTCGTTGAATCAAAGATGGTTAAGTTTCCTAGCCATAGACATGAGTTGTCATTTGATTAACGGGATCACATCATTAGGAGAATGATGTGATTGACATGACCCATTCTGTTAGCCTAGCACTTGATCGTTTAGTATGTTGCTATTGCTTTCTTCATGACTTATACATGTTCTTGTAACTATGAGATTATGCAACTCCCGTTTACCGGAGGAACACTTTGGGTGCTACCAAATGTCACAACGTAACTGGGTGATTATAAAGGAGTACTACAGGTGTCTCCAAAGGTACATGTTGGGTTGGCGTATTTCGAGATTAGGTTTTGTCACTCCGATTGTCGGAGAGGTATCTCTGGGCCCTCTCGGTAATGCACATCACATAAGCCTTGCAAGCGTTACAACTAATAAGTTAGTTGTAAGATGATGTATTACGGAACGAGTAAAGAGACTTGTCAGTGACGAGATTGAACTAGGTATTGGATACCGACGATCGAATCTCGGGCAAGTAACATACCGATGACAAAGGGAACAACGTATGTTGTTATGCGGTTTGACCGATAAAGATCTTCGAAGAATATGTAGGAGCCAATATGGGCATCCAGGTCCCGCTATTGGTTATTGACCGAGAATAGTTCTAGGTCATGTCTACATAGTTCTCGAACCCGTAGGGTCCGCACGCTTAAGGTTTCGATGATGTTATATTATGAGTTTATGAGTTTTGATGTACCGAAGGAGTTGAGTCCCGGATGAGATCAGGGACATGACGAGGAGTCTCGAAATGGTCGAGACGTAAAGATCGATATATTGGACGACTATATTCGGAGTTCGGAAAGGTTCGAATGATTCGGTATTTTTCGAGTACCGGAGAGTTACGGAATTCGCCGGGAGAAGTATTGGGCCTTATTGGGCCCTGCGGAAAGAGAGAGGGGCTGCCTAGGGCAGGCCGCGCGCCCATGGCCTAGTCCGAATTGGACTAGGGGAGGCCGCACCCTTCCTTCCTTCCTTCTCTCTTCCCTTACTTGTCTCCTACTCCGATACATGGAAGGACTCCTAGTTGGACTAGGAAGGGGAATCCTACTCCCGGTGGGAGTAGGACTCCCCATGGCGCGCCCTCCTAGGGCCGGCCTCCTCCTCCCTCCCTCCTTTATATACGGGGCAGGGGCACCCCATGGACACACAAGTTGATCTACGGATCGTTCCTTAGCCGTGCGGTGCCCCCTCCACCATATTCCACTTCGGTCATATCGTCGCGGAGCTTAGGCGAAGCCCTGTGCCGGTGGAGCATCATCATCGTCACCACGCCGTCGTGCTGACGGAACTCATCCTCGACGCTTTGCTGGATCGGAGCCCGGGGATCGTCATCGAGCTGAACGTGTGCTGAACTCGGAGGTGCCGTGCGTTCGGTACTTGGATCGGTCGGATCGTGAAGACGTACGACTACATCAACCGCGTTGTTATAACGCTTCGCCACGGTCTCACGAGGGTGCGTGGACATACACTCTCCCCTCTCGTTGCTATGCCATCACCATGATCTTGCGTGTGCGTAGGAATTTTTTTGAAATTACTACGTTCCCCAACATGATTTGCATATCTCAAGTGATTCAAGATCAAGTGAGTCCAAATGATCCATCTGCATGGAGTTTCATCATGCGTATACACCAATAGACATGGTTCGCATGTCTCAAACTTTTCAAAAACGAGTGAGTCCAAAGATCCATCAACATGGAGCTTCTTCATGCGTTTTACACCAATATGACTTACATGGCAGTGCCATAAGCAAGTGGTATTATCATTACTATCTTATATCTTTTGGCATGAAAATGTGTATCACTACGATCGAGATTCAATAAACCATTCGTTTAGGTGCAAGACCATTGAAGGTATTATTCAAATAAATAGAGTAACCATTATTCTCCTTAAATGAATAACCGTATTGCGATAGACATAATCCAATCATGTCTATGCTCAACGCAAACACCAAATACTAATCTTGATGGTAGAGGGAGCGTGCGATGTTTGATCACATCAAACTTGGAAACACTTCCAACACATATCGTCAGCTCACCTTTAGCTAGTCTCCGTTTCTTCCGTAGCTTTTATTTCGAGTTACTAACACTTAGCAACCGAACCGGTATCTAATACCCTGGTGCTACTAGGAGTACTAGTAAAGTACACATTAACATAATGTATATCCAATATACTTGTATCGACCTTGCCAGCCTTCTCATCTACTAAGTATCTAGGGTGGTTCTGCTCCAGTGTATGTTCCCCTTATTACAGAAGCACTTAGTCTCGGGTTTGGGTTCAACCTTGGGTTTCTTCACTAGAGCAGCAGCTGATTTGCCGTTTCATGAAGTATCCCTTCTTGCCCTTACCCTTCTTGAAACCAGTGGTTTCATCAACCATCAACAATTGATGCTCCTTCTTGATTTCTACATTCGCGGTGTCGAACATTGCGAATAGCTCAAGGATCATCATATCTATCCCTGATATGTTATAGTTCATCACGAAGCTCTAGCAGCTTGGTGGCAATGACTTTGGAGAAACATCACTATCTCATCTGGAAGATCAACTCCCACTCGATTCAAGTGATTGTTGCACTCAGACAATCTGAGCACAAGCTCAACGATTGAGCTTTTCTCCCTTAGTTTGCAGGCTAAGAAAATCGTCGGAGGTCTTATACCTCTTGACGTGGGAACGAGCCTGAAATCCCAATTTCAGTCCTCGAAACATCTCATATGTTCCGCAACATTTCGAAAACGTCTTTCGTGCCTCAACTCTAAACCGTTTAACTGAACTATCACGTAGTTATCAAAACGTGTATGTCCGATGTTCGCAACATCCACAAACGACGTTTGGGGTTCAGCACACTGAGCGGTGCATTAAGGACATAGGCTTTCTGCTGTCCGCATAATCGCTACTGTCAACTTTCAACTATATTTTCTCTAGGAACATATCTAAACAGTGGAACTAAAGCGCGAGCTTACGACATAATTTGCAAAAGGTCTTTTGACTGTGTTCAAGATAATTAAGTTCATCTTATGAACTCCCACTCGAATAGACATCCTCTGGTCATCTAAGTGATTACATGATCCGAGTCAACTAGGCCGTGTCCGATCATCACGTGAGACGGACTAGTCATCATCGGTGAACATCTTCATGTTGATCGTATCTACTATCGACTCATGCTCGACCTTTCGGTCTCGTGTTCCGAGGCCATGTCTGTACATGCTAGGCTCGTCAAGTTAACCCTAAGTGTATTGCGTGTGTTCGAGGCCATGTCTGTACATGCTAGGCTCGTCAACACCGTTGTATGTGAACGTAAGAATCCATCACACCCGATCATCACGTGGTGCTTAGAAGCGACGAACTTTTGGCAACGGTGCACAGTTAGGGGAGAACACTTCTTGAAATTGTTGTAAGGGATCATCTTATTTACTACCGTCGTTCTAAGTAAACAAGATGCAGAAACATAATTAACATCACATGCAATTATATATAGTAGTGACATGATATGGCCAATATCATATAGCTCCATTGATCTCCATCTTCGGGGCTCCATGATCATCATCGTCACCGGCATGACACCATGATCTCCATCATCATGATCTCCATCATCGTGTCTTCATGAAGTTGTCTCGCCAACTATTACTTCTACTACTATGGCTACCGGTTAGCAATAAAGTAAAGTAATTACATGGCGTTGTTTAATGACACGCAGGTCATACAATAAATAAAGACAACTCCTATGGCTCCTGCCGGTTGTCATACTCATCGACATGCAAGTCGTGAATCCTATTACAAGAACATGATCAATCTCATACATCTCATATCATTCATCACATTCTTTTTGGCCATATCACATCACATAGCATACCCTGCAAAAACAAGTTAGATGTCCTCTAATTGTTGTTTGCATGTTTTACGTGGCTGCTATGGGTTTCTAGCAAGAACGTTTCATACCTACGCAAAACCACAACATGATATGCCAATTGCTATTTACCCTTCATAAGGACCCTTTTCATTGAATCCGTTCCGACTAAAGTGGAGAGACGGCACCCGCTAGCCACCTTATGCACCAAGTGCATGTCATTCGGTGGAACTGTCTCACGAAATGCGTGTAAGGTCGGTCGGGCCGCTTCATCCCACAATACCGTCGAAACAAGATTGGACTAGTAACGGTAAGCATATTGAACATCATCAACGCCCACAACTACTTTGTGTTCTACTCGTGCAAAGAATCTACGCAATAGACCTAGCTCACGATGCCTTTGTTGGGGAGCGAAGCAGAAATTCAAAATTTTCCCACGTGTCACCAAGATCTATCTATGGAGAAACTAGCAACGAGGGAAGGAGAGTGCATCTACATACCCTTGTAGATCGCTAAGCGGAAGCGTTCATGAGAACGGGGTTGAAGGAGTCGTACTCGTCGTGATCCAAATCACGGAGATCCTAGTGCCGAGCGGACGGCACCTCCGCGTTCAACACACGTACAGCCCGGTGGCGTCTCCCACGCCTTGATCCAGCAAGGAGAGAGGGAGAGGTTGAGGAAGACTCCATCCAGCAGCAACACAGCGGCATGGTGGTGATGGAGGGCGTGGCAATCCCGCAGGCTTCGCCAAGCACCAAGGAGAGGAGGAGGAGGAGAGGCAGGCTGCACCAAGAGGAGAGGTTCTCATGTATGTTGGGCAGCCCAAAACCTCAAGTATATATAGGGGAAAGGGGCTGCGCCCCTTTAGGGTTTCCCCACCGCAAGGGTGCGGCCAGCCCTAGATGGGACTTGGGGGCGGCCAAGGCGGAGGAGTGCCTCCCAAGTCAAGTGGAGGCCCTCCCTTTAGGGTTTCCCCCTCCCATGCGCATGGGCCTTGGGGGCTGGTGCCCTGGCCCATTAAGGCTAGGGCGCCCCCTACAGCCCATGCTACTGTATTGGACGTGGTGGAACAATTTCCGGACCTCCGGACCCCTCCGAATCCTCCGGAACCTTCCGAAGCTTCCGGTACAATACCGAAAAACCCGAACTTTTCCGGAACCCGAACAACAACTTTCCATATATAAATCTTTACCTCCGGACCATTCCGGAACTCCTCGTGACGTCCGGGATCTCATCCGGGACTCGAACAACATTCGTAACCACATACAAACTTCCTTTATAACCCTAGCGCCATCGAACCTTAAGTGTGTAGACCCTACGGGTTCGGAGACATGTAGACATGACCGAGACGTTTCCGGTCAATAACCAACAGCGGGATCTGGATACCCATGTTGGCTCCCACATGTTCCACGATGATCTCATCGGATGAACCACGATGTCAAGGACTCAATTGATCCCGTATACAATTCCCTTTGTCTAGCGGTATTGTACTTGCCCGAGATTCGATCGTCGGTATCCCGATACCTTGTTCAATCTCGTTACGGCAAGTCTCTTTACTCGTTCGTAACACATCATCCCGTGATCAACCCCTTGGTCACATTGTGCACATTATGATGATGTCCTACCGAGTGGGCCCAGAGATACCTCTCCGTTTACACGGAGTGACAAATCCCAGTCTCGATTCGTGCCAACCCAACAGACACTTTCGGAGATACCTGTAGTGCACCTTTATAGTCACCCGATTCGCTGTGACGTTTGGTACACCCAAAGCATTCCTACGGTATCCGGAGTTGCACAATCTCATGGTCTAAGGAAATGATACTTGACATTAGAAAAGCTTTAGCATACGAACTACGATCTTTGTGCTAGGCTTAGGATTGGGTCTTGTCCATCACATCATTCTCCTAATGATGTGATCCCGTTATCAATGACATCCAATGTCCATGGTCAGGAAACCGTAACCATCTATTGATTAACGAGCTAGTCAACTAGAGGCTTACTAGGGACATGGTGTTGTCTATATACACACACATGTATCTGAGTTTCCTTTCAATACAATTATAGCATGGATAATAAACGATTATCATGGACAAGGAAATATAATAATAACTAATTTATTAATGCATCTAGGGCATATTTCCAACAGATGCATGGAAGATAATTCTCTCTTGAAACATGAATTGATATAACTTTGAAGAATTATAAACATTAGGCCCCAAAGGAATGCTCGTGGAATCAGGCGTTGCCAAATCTACACTAGCGGAAGTCGATTGACAATATTCTCAACCTGTTGGAACTCCTCGTAGGCATGTGCTGAAAGAGGCAGGGCAAATACGGCCATACAATTAGCTTCCTGTAGGAACTCCAGGAGGGAAATATCCTTTTTATTTTAGAGAAAATGAAAATAGGCCATGCTGCAGAGCGGTGGTAGCGCGCTCCTGGTCGTTGGATTGGAGGGCTGTTGTTGCAGTGGCGGGGCCAGAAACATTTCATAATAGGTGTCTCACCGCAAATAAAAAATTTGAACATCACGCACGGAGTGCAGAATTGACCAACCTAGCAACTAAAACACTAAGAAAAATATTCACAATGTTTTGGGTGGGCCATGGTGCATCAAGATCGCGCACCCACTGGCTACATACGCCCCTGCTTGGTTACCGGAACAGGAGAGAAAGTTGTATTCTCCATATTTTCGTTGTTGTAACTCTAGCTAGGTTTGGGAAATTCAATACTCCCTCCTGTCCATATTACTTGTCGCTGCTTTAGGTAATAAAATTATACTAAAGCAATGACAATGCTTATAAACAACTCTTCGGGCCTCCGGTAGGGGATATCCCTCAACTTCGGTCAGAGGAAAATGAGATTCTATCTACACCGATTACCGAAAAAGAGGTTTTTGATGCAATATCACAAATGAAACCGAATAAAGCACCGGGACCAGATGGATTCCCTGCGGAATTATATAAGAAATGTGGGAATATCATCAAGGACGACCTTATGCCTATATTTCATGACTTTTTCAATGGTCACCTGGAACTCTTCCATCTAAACTTTTGTACGATAACGTTGTTGTCAAAGAAAGAAGAAGAAGTTCGAATCAAGCAGTTCAGGCCAATTTGTCTTCTAAATGCGAGTTTCAAAATATTCATGAAAGTAGGTACTAACAGAATGATTCGGATAGCCCATTTGGTGGTGCAACCGAGCCAGACGACTTTCATGTCGGGGAGACACATCCTAGAAGGGGTGGTTGTCTTACATGAAACTCTCCATGAAATCCGTTCGAAGAAACTAGATGGGGTGGTCTTTAAAGTGGATTTCGAGGAGGCATATGATAAAGTCAAGTGGTCATTTCTTCAGTAGGCAATGCGTATGAAGAGGTTCAATGAGACATGGAGGAATCAGGTGAATTCCTTAGTCCAAAAAGGTAGTGTTGAAGTTAAGGTTAACGATGATATCGGTCACTATTTTCAGACTCACAAGGGTTTAAGACAAGGAGATTCGATGTCTCCTCTCTTATTCAACATTGTGGCTGATATGCTAGTCGTGCTTATAGGTCGGGCTAATTAGGAGAAAGGCCAAGTTGGTGGTCTCGTCCCCCATTTGGTCGATGGGGGAGTCTCCATCTTACAATATGCCGACGACACTATTCTCTTCATGGAGCATGTTCTTGCAAAGGCCCGGAATATGAAACTGGTGTTGTGTCTCTTTGAACAATTGTTGGGTCTCAAAATTAATTTTCACAAGAGCCAATTCTTTTGCTTTGGTAGGGCCAAAGAAGAACAAGATGCATATCAACAATTGTTCGGATGTGAATTGGGATCTCTGCCTTTCAGTTATCTAGGCATCCCGATTCATCATCGTAAACTTACTAATAAAGAATGAAAGTGCATCGAGGATCGATTTGAAAAAAACTAAGCTGCTGGAAGGGCAAACTTATGTCTTATGGAGGTCGGCAGTGCTCATCAATTCATTACTAACTAGTATGCCGATGTTCCTATTATCTTTTTTTGAAGTACCTAAAGGGGTACATAAGAGACTAGGTTTTTATCGATCTCGATTTTTCTGGCAATCATATGATGTTAAGATTGGCAAGATGGGATATCATTTGCCGACCAAAGGACCAGGGACGTCTCAGAATCGAGAACCTGGAGATTAAAAATAAGTCCTTAATGAGTAAATGGTTGTATAGATTATCAGTAGAGACTGATGCTATGTGGGCACATATTTTACATAACAAGTATTTAAAACCTAAAACACTGGCCCAAGTTACCGTAAGACCTAACAATTCGCCATTCTAGAAGGGGCTCATGAGGACGAAGGACATGTTCTTCCATAGGGTCAAATTATTTGTTGGCAGTGGGATGGCAACAAGATTTTGGGAGGATACGTGGTTAGGGAAGACATCTTTAGCTATAATGTACCCAACCTTATATAATATTGTACAACGTAAGGAGGATTACGTAGCTACAGTATTACATTCGGTGCCCCTAAATATCCAGTTCAGGAGATCTTTAGTTGGGGAGCGTTGGAGTTCCTGGCTACACTTGTTGCGGAGGTTGATGTACATTCAACTCGCCGACCAACTTGATTTCTTTCACTGAAAATGAACTAGAAGCGGCGTGTAAAGGTCAAATCTATGTATATGGATCTAATTAATTCTGGCCCAATCTCGAGATCGACATATATTTGGGAAGTTAAGGTTTCCTTGCGTATCAAGATTTTCATGTGGTTTGTCCAGAAGCAAGTGATCCTTACCAAAGATAATTTATTAAGGCGGCGCTGGGTAGGTAGTGCATGCTGTTGTTTTTATGATCATGATGAAACAATACAACACCTCTTCTTAAATTGCCCTCTCGCGAAATTACTTTGTGAACCATTCATATAGTCTTTAACATTATTCCTCCAGCTAACATTGAAGCATTATTTGGGACGTGGCTAGCTGTCATACACCATATTACCGCGGCTCGTATTCAGATTGAAATATGCGCGCTTATTTTGGCTATATGAAACTGCAGGAACGATATGATCTTTAATAGACTACACATTTCAACTTTCTTACAGGTTATCTTCAGAGCTATAACATGGAACCGTATGTGGTCCTTACTCACTCCTACGGACTCCAGGGAGCCTTTGGTTACTGGGTGCAACCAGTGGGAGATGGTAGCACGGCGTATCTGCAACCGGTTTGGACGGCAGTCTCATAATAGGATAGGATTTCAGTGATCTTGTGCTATTACCCTGCCGGTTGTGGCTTTGAGTTTTTCTTTCTTTTTTTGCTCCATCTGCGAGTTGTAATGGATCTAAGACTTTGTTTTCGTTCCAACTTTTTAATAATATGTCCGCATGCGGATGCAGAGGCCCGGGGGCAAGCCTCCTTTCCCAAAAAGAATTAAAAAAATTAACGACAAATAATAAGGATTAGAGGGAGTAGAACATTCTATAAATCATCTTCCTCCGAGCGTTAAAGACTTTAAGGCCGGTTAATATTCTCCCCTCGGCAAACTAAGTGTAGCCCAAATGGTTAGGTTCCTTGTGGTGAAACAAACCCACCAGGGTTCATGTCCTCGACTTTAATTTGCACTACTGGTCACCTTTCCCTTGATTAATTTCAGGCCATTTGGTGATGTGTGTTCAGTTGAAGGAGACGTTCCCATCGATTACGGAGACGCCGTCAATCTCAGGTTGTTGTGCCAGCTCAATATCTAAGAGATGCTCACACGGGTAGGGTGTGCGTATGTGTGTTCATAAAGTTGATTGTATGTTGGCATCAGCATTTGTATTATGTTAATAAAGATTGTTTTCTAAAAGAAGATTATTTAATACCTTATGGTGTCAGTGTTGGGTAACGTAGTAATTTCAAAAATTTTCCTACGATCACGCAAGACCATGGTGATGGCATAGCAACGAGAGGGGAGAGTGTCCGTCCCACGCCCTCGTGAGACCGAAAGCGAAGCGTTATATCAACGCTGTTGATGTAGTCGACGTCTTCACGATCCGACCGATCCAAGCACCGTTACTCCGGCACCTCCGAGTTCTTAGCACACGTTCAGCTCGATGACGATCCCCGGGCTCCGATCCAGCAAAGCGTCGGGGAGGAGTTCCGTCAGCACGACGGCGTGGTGACGATCTTGATGTTCTACCGTCGCAGGCTTCGCCTAAGCACCGCAACAATATGACCGAGGTGGAATATGGTGGAAGGGGCACCGACACGGCTAAGGAACGATCACGAAGATCAACTTGTGTGTTCTAGGGTGCCCCCTGCCCGTATATAAAGGAGCAAGGGGAGGGCGGCCAGCCCTTGGGGCGCACCAAGGGAGGGGGAGTCCTCCTCCTAGTAGAGTAGGACTCCCTTTCCTAGTCCTACTAGGAAGAGGGAAGGGGAAGGAAGAGAGGAGAGGAGAGGGAAGGGGGCTGCGCCCCTCCTAGTCCAATCGGACTCCCCATGGAGGGGGGGGCGCCACCTCCTGGTGCAGCCCTCTCTCTCCCTCTTGGCCCAATAAGGCCCATAACTTCCCGGGGTTCCGTAACCCCTCCGGCACTCGGTTTTCTCCGAAACTTCCGGAACCTTTCCGTGTCCGAATATAACCATCCAATATATCAATCTTTATGTCTCGACCATTTGAGACTCCTCGTCATGTCCGTGATCACATCCGGGACTCGAACTCCTTGGTACATCAAAATACATAAACTCATAATATAACCGTCATTGAAACCTTAAGCGTGCGGACCCTACGGTTCGAGAACTATGTAGACATGACCTAGAACCATTCTCGGTCAATAACCAATAGCGGAACCTGGATGCCCATATTGGTTCCTACATATTCTACGAAGATCTTTATCGGTCAAACCGCATAACAACATCGTTGTTCCCTTTGTCATCGGTATGTTACTTACCCGAGATTCGATCGTCGGTATCCAATACCTAGTTTAATCTCGTTACCGGAAAGTCTCTTTACTCGTTCCGTAATACATCATCTCACAACTAACTCATTAGTTGTAATGCTTGCAAGGCTTATGTGATGTGTATTACCGAGAAGGCCTAGAGATACCTCTCCGACAATCGGAGTGACAAATCCTAATCTTGATTCATGCCAACTCAACATATACTTTCGGAGACACTTGTAGAGTACCTTTATAATCACCCATTACGTTGTGACGTTTGGTAGCACACAAAGTGTTCCTCCGTAAACGGAGTTGCATAATCTCATAGTTGCAGGAACTTTGTATAAGTCATGAAGATAGCATAAGCAACATACTAAGCGATCAAGTGCTAAGCTAATGAAATGGGTCATGTCAATCACATCATTCTCCTAATGATGTGATCCCATTAATCAAATGACAACACATGTCTATGGTTAGGAAACATAACCATCTTCGATTAATGAGCTAGTCTAGTAGAGGCATACTAGTGACTATCTGTTTGTCTATGTATTCACACATGTATTATGTTTCCGGTTAATACAATTCTAGCATGAATAATAAACATTTATCATGATATAAGGAAATAAATAATAACTTTATTATTGCCTCTAGGGCATATTTCCTTCAGTCTCCCACTTGCACTAGAGTCAATAATCTAGATTATACAGTAATGATTCTAACACCCATGGAGTCTTGGTGCTGATCATGTTTTGCTCGTGGAAGAGGCTTAGTCAACGGGTCTGCAACATTCAGATCCGTATGTATTTTGCAAATCTCTATGTCTCCCACTTGGACTTGGTCCCGAATGGAATTGAAGCGTCTTTTGATATGCTTGGTCCTCTTGTGAAATCTGGATTCCTTTGCCAAGGCAATTGCACCAGTATTGTCACAGAAGATCTTCATTCGTTCCGATGCACTAGGTATGACACCTAGATCGGAAATGAACTCTTTCATCCAGACTCCTTCATTTGCTGCTTCCGAAGCAGCTATGTACTCCGCTTCACATGTAGATCCCGCCACGACGCTTTGTTTAGAACTGCACCAACTGACAGCTCCACCGTTTAATAAAAATACGTATCCGGTTTGCGATTTAGAATCGTCCGGATCAGTGTCAAAGCTTGCATCGACGTAACCATTTACGACTAGCTCTTTGTCACCTCCATATACGAGAAACATATCCTTAGTCCTTTTCAGGTATTTCAGGATGTTCTTGACCGCTGTCCAAATGATCCACTCTGGATTACTTTGGTACCTTCCTGCCAAGCTTACAGCTAAGCATCGTCAGTCTGCTACACAGCATTGCATACATGATAGAGCCTATGGCTGAAGCATAGGAACATTTTCATTTTCTCTCTATCTTCTGCTGTGGTCGGGCATTGAGTCTGACTCAATCTTACACCTTGTACTACAGGTAAAAAACCTTTCTTTGCCTGATCCATTTTGAACTTCTTCAAAACTTTATCAAGGTATGTGCTTTGTGAAAGTCCTATTAAGCGCCTTGATCTATCTCTATAGATCTTGATGCCCAATATGTAAGCAGCTTCACCGAGGTCTTTCATTGAAAACTTTTATTCAAGTATCCTTTTATGCTATCCAGAAATTCTATATCATTTCCAATCAACAATATGTCGTCCACATATAATATCGTAAATGCTACAGAGCTCCCACTCACTTTCTTGTAAATACAGGCTTCTCCAAAAGTCTCATAAAACCATATGCTTTGATCACACTATCAAAGCGTTTATTCCAACTCGAGAGGCTTGCAGACCATAAATTGATCGTTGGAGCTTGCACACTTTGTTAGCACCCTTTGGATCAACAAAACCTTCTGGTTGCATCATATACAACTCTTCTTCTAGAAATCCATTCAAGAATGCAGTTTTTACATCCATTTGCCAAATTTCATAATCATAAAATGCGGCAATTGCTAACATGATTCGGACGGACTTAAGCATCGCTACGGGTGAGAAAGTCTCATCGTAGTCAACCCCTTGAACTTGTCGAAAACCTTTTGCAACAAGTCGTGCTTTATAGACAGTTACATTACCATCAGCGTCAGTCTTCTTCTTAAAGATCCATTTATTCTCAATAGCTTGCCGATCATCGGGCAAGTCTACCAAAGTCCATACTTTGTTCTCATACATGGATCCCATCTCAGATTTCATGGCTTCAAGCCATTTTGCGGAATCTGGGCTCACCATCGCTTCTTCATAGTTCGTAGGTTCACCATGATCTAGTAGCATGATTTCCAGAATAGGATTACCGTACCACTCTGGTGCGGATTTTGTTCTGGTTGATCTACGAAGTTCAGTGACAACTTGATCTGAAGTTTCATGATCTTCATCATTATCTTCCTCACTAACTGGTGTAGGTGTTACAGAAACTGATTTCTGTGACGAACTACTTTCCAATAAGGGAGCTGGTACTATTACCTCATCAAGTTCCACTTTCCTCCCACTCACTTCTTTCGAGAGAAACTCCTTCTCTAGAAAGGATCCATTTTTAGCAACGAATGTCTTGCCTTCGGATCTGTGATAGAAGGTGTACCCAATTGTCTCCTTTGGGTATTCTATGAAGACACATTTTTCCGATTTGGGTTCAAGCTTACCAGGTTGAAGTTTCTTCACATAAGCATCGCAACCCCAAACTTTCAGAAACGACAACTTTGGTTTCTTGCTAAACCATAGTTCATAAGGCGTCGTCTCAACGGATTTTGACGGTGTCCTATTTAACGTGAATGCGGCCGTCTCAAGAGCATATCCCCAAAATGATAGCGGTAAATTTGTAAGAGACATCATAGATCGCACCATATCCAGTAAAGTGCGACATGACGCTCGGACACACCATTGCGCTGTGGTGTTCCGGTGGCGTGAGTTGCTAAACTATTCCGCATTGTTTCAAATGTAGACCAAACTCGTAACTCAAATATTCGCCTCCACGATCAGATCGTAGAAACTTTATTTTCTTATTACGATGATTTTCAACTTCACTCTGAAATTCTTTGAACTTTTCAAATGTTTCAGACTTATGTTTCATTAAGTAGATATTCCCATATCTGCTTAAGTCATCTGTGAAGGTGAGAAAATAACGATATCCGCCACGAGGTTCAACATTCATCGGACCACATACATCTGTATGTATGATTTCCAACAAATCTGTTGCTCTCTCCATAGTACCGAGAACGGGTTTTAGTCATCTTGCCCATGAGGCACGGTTCGCAAGTGCCAAGTGATTCATAATCAAGTGACTCCAAAAGTCCATCAGTATGGAGTTTCTTCATGCGCTTTATACCGATATGACCTAAATGGCAGTGCCACAAATAAGTTGCACTATCATTATCAACTCTGCATCTTTTGGTTTCAACATTATGAATATGTGTATCACTACTATCGAGATTCATTAAAAATAGACCACTCTTCAAGGGTGCATGACCATAAAAGATATTATTCATATAAATAGAACAACCATTATTCTCTGATTTAAATGAATAACCGTCTCGCATCAAACAAGATCCAGATATAATGTTCATGCTCAACGCTGGCACCAAATAACAATTATTTAGGTCTAAAACTAATCCCGAAGGTAGATGTAGAGGTAGCGTGCCGACTGCGATCACATCGACTTTGGAACCATTTCCCACGCGCGATCGTCACCTCGTCCTTTGCCGGTGTTAAGCAATCCGTAGTCCCTGTTTGAGTTGCAAATATTAGCAAGCAGAACCAGTATCAAATACCTGGTACTATCTGCGAGCTCTAGTAAGGTACACATCAATAACATGTATATCACATATACCTTTGTTCACCTTGCCATCCTTCTTATCCGCCAAATACTTGGGGCAGTTCGCTTCCAAATGACCAGTCTGCTTGCGGTAGAAGCACTCAGTTTCAGGTTTAGGTCCAGACTTGGGTTTCTTCTCCTGATCAGCAACTTGTTTGCTGTTCTTTTGAAGTTCCTTCTTCTTCCCTTTGCCTTTCTTCTTGAAACTAGTGGTCTTATTGACCATCAACACTTGATGCTCCTTCTTGATTTCTACCTCCGCAGCTTTTAGCATTGCGAAGAGCTCAGGCATAGTCTTTACTAACCCTTGCATATTATAGTTCATCACGAAGCCTTTGTAGCTTGGTGGCAGTGATTGAAGAATTCTATCAATGACACAATCATCGGAAGATTAACTCCCAGTTGATTCAAGTGATTGTAATACCCGGACATTTTGAGTATGTGCTCACCGACGTAACTATTCTCCTCCATCTTGCAGCTATAGAACTTATTGGAGACTTCATATCTCTCAATCCGGGCATTCTGTTGAAATATCAACTTCAACTCCTGGAACATCTCATATGCTCCATGACGTTCAAAACGTCGTTGAAGACCCGGTTCTAAGCCGTAAAGCATGGCACACTGAACTATAGAGTAGTCATCAGCTTTGCTCTGCCAGACGTTCTTAACGTCGTCAGTTGCATCAGCAGCAGGCCTGGCACCTAGCGGTGCATCCAGGACGTAACTCTTCTGTGCAGCAATGAGGATAATCCTCAGGTTACGGACCCAGTCCGTGTAATTGCTACCATCATCTTTCAACTTTGCTTTCTCAAGGAACGCATTAAAATTCAACGGAACAACAGCACGAGCCATCTATCTACAGTAAACATAGACAAGCAAAATACTATCAGGTACTAAGTTCATGATAAATTTAAGTTCAATTAATCATATTACTTAAGAACTCCCACTTAGACAGACATCTCTCTAGTCATCTAAGTGATCACGTGATCCAAATCAACTAAACCATAACCGATCATCACGTGAGATGGAGTAGTTTTCAATGGTGAACATCTTATGTTGATCATATCTACTATATGATTCACGCTCGACCTTTCGGTCTCCGTGTTCCGAGGCCATATCTGCATATGCTAGGCTCGTCAAGTATAACCTGAGTATTCTGCGTGTGCAAAACTGGCTTACACCCGTTGTAGATGGACGTAGAGCTTATCACACCCGATCATCACGTGGTGTCTCGGCACGACGAACTTTGGCAACGGTGCATACTCAGGGAGAACACTTACTTGATAATTTTTAGTGAGAGATCATCTTATAATGCTACCGTCAATCAAAGAAAGATAAGATGCATAAAGGATAAACATCACATGCAATCAATATAAGTGATATGATATGGCCATCATCATCTTGTGCTTGTGATCTCCATCTCCGAAGCACCGTCATGATCACCATCGTCACCGGCGCGACACCTTGATCTCCATCGTAGCATCGTTGTCGTCTCGCCAACTATTGCTTCTACGACTATCGCTACCGCTTAGTGATAAAGTAAAGCAATTACATGGCGTTGCATTTCATACAATAAGCGACAACCATATGGCTCCTGCCATTGCCGATAACTCGGTTACAAAACATGATCATCTCATACAATAAAATATAGCATCACGTCTTGACCATATCACATCACATCATGCCCTGCAAAAACAAGTTAGGCGTCCTCTACTTTGTTGTTGCAAGTTTTACGTGGCTGCTACGGGCTGAGCAAGAACCGTTCTTACCTACGCATCAAAACCACAGCGATACTTCGTCAAATAGACTCCGTTTAACCTTCTCAAGGACCGGGCGTAGCCACACTCAGTTCAACTAAAGTGAGAGAGACAGACACCCGCCAGTCACCTTTAAGCAACGAGTGCTCACAGCGGTGAAACCAGTCTCGCGTAAGCGTCACGCGTAATGTCGGTCGGGCCGCTTCATCTCACAATACCGCTGAACCAAAGTATGACATGCTGGTAGGTAGTATGACTTGTATCGCCCACAACTCACTTGTGTTCTACTCGTGCATATGACATCAACGCATAAAACCAGGCTCGGATCCCACTGTTGGGTAACGTAGTAATTTCAAAATTTTCCTACGATCACGCAAGACCATGGTGATGGCATAGCAACGAGAGGAGAGTGTCCGCCCACGCACCCTCGTGAGACCGAAAGCGAAGCGTTATATCAACGCGGTTGATGTAGTCGACGTCTTCACGATCCGACCGATCCAAGCACCGTTACTCCGGCACCTCCGAGTTCTTAGCACACGTTCAGCTCGATGGCGATCCCGGGCTCCGATCCAGCAAAGCGTCGGGAGGAGTTCCGTCAAGACGACGGCGTGGTGGACGATCTTGATGTTCTACCGTCGCGAGGCTTCGCCTAAGCACCGCAACAATATGACCGAGGTGGAATATGGTGGAAGGGGCACCGACACGGCTAAGGAACGATCACGAAGATCAACTTGTGTGTTCTAGGGTGCCCCCTGCCCCGTATATAAAGGAGCAAGGGGAGGGCGGCCAGCCCTTGGGCGCACCAGGAGGGGGGAGTCCTCCTCCTAGTAGGAGTAGGACTCCCTTTCCTAGTCCTACTAGGAAGAGGGAAGGGGAAGGAAAGAGAGGAGAGGGAGAGGAAAGGGGGCTGCGCCCCCTCCTAGTCAATTCGGACTCCCCATGGAGGGGGCGCGCCACCTCCTGGTGCAGCCTCTCTCTCCCTCTTGGCCCAATAAGGCCCATAACTTCCCGGGGTTCCGTAACCCCTCCGGCACTCCGGTTTTCTCCGAAACTTCCGAACCTTTCCGTGTCCGAATATAACCATCCAATATATCAATCTTTATGTCTCGACCATTTCGAGACTCCTCGTCATGTCCGTGATCACATCCGGGACTCCGAACTCCTTCGGTACATCAAAATACATAAACTCATAATATAACCGTCATTGAAACCTTAAGCGTGCGGACCCTACGGTTCGAGAACTATGTAGACATGACCTAGAACCATTCTCGGTCAATAACCAATAGCGGAACCTGGATGCCCATATTGGTTCCTACATATTCTACGAAGATCTTTATCGGTCAAACCGCATAACAACATCGTTGTTCCCTTTGTCATCGGTATGTTACTTACCCGAGATTCGATCGTCGGTATCCAATACCTAGTTTAATCTCGTTACCGGAAAGTCTCTTTACTCGTTCCGTAATACATCATCTCACAACTAACTCATTAGTTGTAATGCTTGCAAGGCTTATGTGATGGGTATTACCGAGAAGGCCTAGAGATACCTCTCCGACAATCGGAGTGACAAATCCTAATCTTGATTCATGCCAACTCAACATATACTTTCGGAGACACTTGTAGAGTACCTTTATAATCACCCAGTTACGTTGTGACGTTTGGTAGCACACAAAGTGTTCCTCTGGTAAACGGGAGTTGCATAATCTCATAGTTGCAGGAACTTTGTATAAGTTATGAAGATAGCATAAGCAACATACTAAACGATCAAGTGCTAAGCTAATGAAATGGGTCATGTCAATCACATCATTCTCCTAATGATGTGATCCCATTAATCAAATGACAACACATGTCTATGGTTAGGAAACATAACCATCTTCGATTAATGAGCTAGTCCAGTAGAGGCATACTAGTGACTATCTGTTTGTCTATGTATTCACACATGTATTATGTTTCCGGTTAATACAATTCTAGCATGAATAATAAACATTTATCATGATATAAGGAAATAAATAATAACTTTATTATTGCCTCTAGGGCATATTTCCTTCAGTCAGGCTTTAACGGTGCACGAATTGATCCCTAAAAAAAAGGGTGCATGAATTGAGGATAAGTACTCAAATATGGATAGAAACTAACACAAACTCGCAAACAAGCACAGACCATTACTAGTCGATGTTTGACCGTGATATCCTTGAGGACACAAACAACTCTCATCTTTTGGCCGTGACCAACCTTCAAGGAAGCAAGCTGGCACTGATATCTTATCTTGGAGAACGGAGGGTCATTATGCAGCTACATTGTCCAAGTCATCGTCTTCACTTGATCTGCCGCCTGAAAGAAGGAAAATAAATGAACAAGATGGTTCAAGTCTTGGCTGATCAAGGAAAGAAACAATCAACATATATAAGTCTTGGGAACTAACCGTTTTTGTCTATTTGAGGGAAGCTAACTTGGCAATGAGCTCCTTTACAAGAGAGGGGCAGGTTCTGATTATATCGTCCAATCCGTCGGTCGCCATTATGTCTTTCAAATTAGAAGGAGTCTTGAGAAACTCAAGGGATAACTCCTTCAATCCACAACAGCTATGCCCCTCGGCTAGAGCTAAAATAGTTTTTACTGAGCCCACATCTATATGTTTGCATAACTTCTCTTCACAGAGTGCCTTCAGCCTTTGTAGGTCATATCTATCTGCCGCTACGAGTAAGTGTTGCAGCCACAACGCTTCTTCAACTTCTATTTCCTCCTCCACCATATCTATCTCCATCTCGGGTAGTGAGTCGGTGTAAATAAAGCTAAGCAAGGCCTTAAACACTTTTGCTTCCATGTCTTCTACATGGATGACACTTCCTATTGCGCCCTCCTTCATAGGGCCAAAGAGCTCTGCCCTGAAGACAGCAGACCGAGCTGCGAGCACGCAACGATGGGCAACAAACGAGTCATTGCCAACCGTGAATGTCACGTCAGCGCCCTCCTCGGACTGCAAGAGGTCGCTTATATGCTGCTTTATACAAGAAGCCGGTACCTTAATGAAGAGATCAGCGGTGGAGGCAATCGCAAGGTCACATCGGACGATGAAACAGTTATTGTTTAGATGGTTTGAGCTCTCAAGGACATCTCTTTTCATGAACCTTTTGTAACCCCAAGATGGATGGCTGCTGGAGAAGTTGTCGGGCTTGATTGAACGAATATATGTTGAATCTTGTCGCTCAAGCTCACCGACCAAACTAAATTCGAACCGCACCTTCAGAGCCTCTGCAACGTCTTTATCGAGAAGGTGCAGAACAAGAGAAATATAGTCGGCGTTCTCTGAGGATTCACCGTTAGGATAGTAGCGAATACACCACCGATGGCCTCCTACTGTGAAAGGGGGAGAGACGATCACCCTGCCAGTAGGAGTAGTGGCTTTGGTACGTGAGTAGCCATTGACCACAAAAAGGTGGTACCCGCTAGCTGCGGCGACGTCGATGGCGTGGCTGATGGCCCCGCCGTTGTCGCCTAGGAGAGACACACCGGCGAATGACATGGCAAGAGGGAAGTTCCGGTGCGTAAAGAGTGCGGGACTCCAAGTCCCAAGTACGACCCGACGGAGTAGACGAACAGAACACGACGGAGGCAAGGGGAACAGAACTTGGTGCTCTGTCAACCAGCGCTTTGATTTCTATTTGCTTTTGGATCCCTCTCAAAGGTTATGCACAGCCTGCTCTGTATATATACGCACGGACAGCCGACACCAGAACGCACTCAGACTCGGACTTAACTTGAAGCCGGCACGAACGTGAACTGCTGCTACTAGTGCTATCGACCCGGGTCACGGCCGACGTTTCCAACTGTTTGAGTATATGATTATTAGGAAGTATATGATATATTATAATTTGATCCTGTCTTGTCTTGTACTTTAAATTGATCATTATACGTATATATATTAATACAATCAAGTAAACAATCATTTTCCGTCAATCTCTCTCTTCTAACATGGTATCAGCCTAATCGATCAACCCTAACCGCCGCCCGACGCTTCCGCTCTGCGCGCCGTCCTCGTGGCGGTCGACCTCCATGACTGCCGCCGTGGGCCGCCCCGCCCGTACCGAGGGTTCCTCCTCTGGAGAGTCTTTTTCCCGAGCCCTTGCTACGGGTTTTTCTCTCTCCCACGGTAATCTTGATCGGCATTTTCTTTTTGGTTTTCTGATGTAAGATCGGTTTGCGTTGTCTGCCGCCCCTGTCGACCCCCGCGCGCCTCTACTTCGACCCTGGCGCGACCAGCTGACCTTTCCTTTGACCCGGCGGCCACGCGCGCCGAGGTGGCCCATCACGTCCACCCGCCGTCTGCGTGTCGGCCCGCCCGCCGCCTGTCACCGCCCTGCTCCGACCAGGCCTCCTGCATCTCCCTGACCCGGCGGCCTCGCGCCATGCGACCGCCCATCACAGCCGCCCCGCCCGTCGATATACGCCGGCCTCGTCCCCGGCTGCGTCAGGCTCGTCGGTTGCCTCGAGCTCGGGCCTCGCTTCCCAGGCGTCAGCGCTGCTTTGGCAGCCCGGGTGCCGGTGCTGACGAGCTCGTCCGCATGTCTTCCCGCGCCGACCGTCGTCGCCGGTTTCATCTTGGACTCCGCCACCACCCCGCCTCCACCGGGCGGCATCTCTGACTTCGCACACGATCGTCTTGATCACCCACTCGCCGTCGTGATCCGCCTCATCTACGCCGCGCGACCGACCTAGCCCTTCGGTGGCGCGCGCGTCCGCACCGAGAGGAACTCGAAGGTCCTACCAAGGATAGAGCAACATCCGACTACGGATTAAACAGAAATGAAAAATTCAAACGACATCCACCCTGTTAGCCCAGGCTGCCGACCAGGAACCTACCCCTGATCAAAGCAGAAGAACTCCAAACAATCAAGCATCGCTCTCACGTCAGATCACGAGGACTCAGCAATCCCATTATCATGGGTATCATGACTAGCAAAGCTTAATGGGTATGGAATGGATAAATGGTGAGGTTGCAGCAGCACTAAGCATTGTATGGTGGCTAACTTACGAGTATAAGAATAAGAAGAGAAACTACGCACAACGGTCGCAAACTAGTAATGATCAAGAAGTGATCCTGAACTACTTGCGAGTCAAACATAACCCCACCGTGTTCTCTTCTCGAGCTCACTCGAAAAGAGGCGGTCATGGTTACGCATGCGATTGGTGTATTTTATTTTGGATCTGGTGTCAAGTTATCTACAACCGGATATTAAAAATTCCAATCTGCCACATAACTGCGGGCACGGCTTGTGGAAAGATTAAACCCTGCAGGGGTGTCCCAACTTAGTCCATCATAAACTCTCATGATCTGCGGAGGAAAATACTCCATTCCGAAAACAACCCGATCAAGCTCGGAATCCCGGTTCACAAGACATTTCGACAATGGTAAAATAAAACCAGCAAGACCACTCGATGTGTCGACACCCCGATAAGAGCCGCGCATATCTTGTTCTTAAGACAACACCGTATATGCAAAGTGGACGATAGCCAAAATACCATCCAGTTGCCCTGAGGCGGCACCGCCGACTGCTAGGTAGGTGGACCAACACTCATGAGGAGCACTGGCACGGTTTGTTGATTAATTATCCTCGGGTACCGGTAAGTCCCTATGCAAGTTTTAGTTGTTATATTAGGAAAATGGTAAAACCAAAGTTGGGCTTTGCCGGAAGAGTTTTATTCAAAGCGAACTGTCAATGGGGGCCCATAAACCCTGACCGTGTGAGGAATGCAAAATCAAGGAACATAACACAGGTATGACGGAAACTAGGGCGGCAAGAGTGAAACAAAACACCAAGCAAAAGGCCAAGCCTTCCACCCCTTACCAAGTATATAGATGCATTAATTAAATAAGAGATATTGCGATACCCCGTGATATCCATGTCCCAACATGGAACAACCTGCACTGCACCTGCAACAAGCAACACTATAAGTGGGGCTGAGCAAAGCGGTAACATAGTCAAACAACGGTTTGCTCGGTTGGTGAAAAGGTTAGAGGCTTATCATGGCAATTTGCGAGGCTTGATAAACAAGTGGTAGGTAGCGCGACATAGCAATAGCGTCGAGACAACCAGCAAAGTGATGACCCGAAAGTATACGGGGTCAATTTTAGCCTTTCCAGTAAGTAAGAGTGTCGAACCCAACGAGGAGCAGAAGGAAATGACAAGTGGTTTTCATCAAGGTAATGTCTACAAGTGCTAAAATTGTAAGTAGCAGGGTAGTTTGATAGCAGGATAATTTGTAACAAGCAAGTAACGATAGAAGTAGCAAAAGTGCAGCAAGGTAGCCCAATCCTTTTGAGGCAATGGATAGGCCAAAACAGTTTCCTATGATAAGCAAAGTGTTCTTGAGGGTACCCGGAAATTTCATCTAGTCACTTTCATCATGTTGGCTTAATCCTTGTTCACTACTTTGATAATTTGATATGTGGGTGGACCGGTGCTTAGGTGCTATTCTTACTTGAACAAACCTCCTACTTATGATTAACCCTCTCGCAAGCAACCGAAAAAACGAGAAAAGTATTAAGAATAAATTCTAACCATAGCATTAAACTTTTGGATCCAATCGGTCCCTTACGGAATAGCGCATAAACTGGGGTTTAAGCTTATGTCACTCTCGCAACCCACCATCTAATAACTACTCCACAATGCATTCCCTTAGGCCCAAATATTGTGACAGCCTGGATTTTGCGTTCTCTCTTTGTCCGGACTTGCCTTCTCTCCCTTTCCGGACTTGGTTTTTATCGTGGTTTTTACCCTGATTTGAATTGGAGTTTGAATCATTTCAAATGGACTTGTCACTTGGGCACATACTTGACTTTCACCCAAGTGACCTATCTTCTTTATTCCTCTGAACAAACCTAAAAATAATCAAATGAATATTTTTCATAAAAGAAAAATATTCATTTCTCCCTCTGAAACTCACTTCAGAATATTGTGCTCCAAAGCAACCTCAATTTTTCTTGCTCAGAAAAATCTGAGATAAATCCCAAATATTCTTAGAACAACGACACAACTTCCCATGTAAAAATATTGCATCACTTTTTGCAATATTTTTGATGTAGAAAATCTTTTCACTTCTGGACCAGAAATGCACTTTGTACAGCAAGTACATTTTTCCTTGAGCTTTTAGCCTTGAACTTTGTTGAGCTTAAACACCCTCCTAAGAAACCCTAAACCCCAGGATATTAGCCCTAATGGCCTTCTAGAAGTTGGCCAAACTTGGCGGCCAAGTTTCTGTACAGAAACTTGTCAGCTTAGTGAAGTCTAATCTGGTCGGCCTGGGCATGAGCCATCAACTCCCCTAGACTTAACACTGCACGGTCGAGCGCGTAGACAAGGTTTGGCCGCTCCTGGGCATCGTCTTGACCATGCCAGCCTGGTGACCGCGCGTGGACACGGTGCCTGGCATGCGTCTCGGCGCGCTCTAGTTGGCGCCTTGCGCTCTGTTTCACACGTGCTCGATCCAGCGCTCGCCTCCGACTGCCGCACCATGCCACAAGCCTCGACCCACCACCCTTGACCGCTCCCCGGCGCTCGCCGACGCCGGAGCCGCTGCAGCAAGCACGGACACGTCGCGACAAAAAGGCCATAGTGCGCGCGTGCACTTGTCCGCTTCTCCAACCGCCTCATGTGCTCGTCCGCGAGCGTGGGAAAACTTCTGCGTTGATGCTGAGCGTTTGCCCCCTCTCATTGGAGCGTCTCTTCGCCGTTCGCCGCATGTCCAGAGAGCTCCGGCAGCGACATATCTCCCCCCCCCCCCCCCGCTCCGGCTATATATAGCGCCCGACCAGACGACTCCGGCGATCCCCGCAGTCCAGCCGTCATGCTCCGTGAAGGAAATATGCCCTAGAGGCAATAATAAAGTTATTATTTATTTCCTCATATCATGATAAATGTTTATTATTCATGCTAGAATTGTATTAACCGGAAACATGATACATGTGTGAATACATAGACAAACTTAATGTCACTAGTATGCCTCTACTTGACTAGCTCATTAATCAAAGATGGTTATGTTTCCTAACCATAGACATGTGTTGTCATTTGATTAACGAGATCACATCATTAGGAGAATGATGTGATTGACTTGACCCATTCCATTAGCTTAGCACTTGATCATTTAGTATGTTGCTATTGCTTTGTTCATGACTTATACAAGTTCCTACAACTATGAGATTATGCAACTCCCGTTTACCGGAGGAACACTTTGTGTGCTACCAAACGTCACAACGTAACTGGGTGATTATAAAGGAGCTCTACATGCGTCTCCAAAGGTACATGTTGAGTTGGCGTATTTCGAGATTAGGTTTTGTCACTTCGATTGTCGGAGAGGTATCTCTGGGCCCTCTCGGTAATGCACATCACTATAAGCCTTGCAAGAAATGTAGCTAATGAGTTAGTTACGGAATGATGCATTACGTTACGAGTAAAGAGACTTGCCAGGAACGAGATTGAACTAGGTATTGAGATATCGACGATCGAATCTCCGGCAAGTAACATACAGATGACAAAGGGAACAATGTATATTGTTATGCGGTTTGACCGATAAAGATCTTCGTAGAATATGTAGGAGCAAATATGAGCATCCCGGTTCTGCTATTGGCTATTGACCGGAAACAGTTCTAGGTCATGTCTACATAGTTCTCGAACCTGTAGGGTCCGCACGCTTAAGGTTTCGTTGACAGTTTTATTATGTGTTTATGAGTTTGGATGTACCTAAGGTTGTTCAGAGTCCCGGATGTGATCACGGACATGATGAGGAGTCTCGAAATGGTCGAGACATAAAGATCGATATATTGGACGACTATATTTGGACACCGGAAAGGTTCCGAGTGAGATTGGGACAATACCGGATCTCCGGGAGGTTATCGGAACCCCCTGGGAGGTATATGGGCCTTATTGGGCCTTAGTGGAATGGAGGGAGAAGGAGCAAAGGAGGGGGCGCCCCCCCAAGCTCAATCCGAATTGGGAGGGGGGCCGACCCCCTTTCCTTCTTCCCTCGCCCCTCTTCCTTCCCTTTCCTACTCCTAATAGGAAAGGGGGAGTCCTACTCCCGGTTGGGGTTGGACTCCCCCCTAGGGCGCGCCACCCCCTTTGGCCGGCCCCCTCTCCTCCACTACTTTATATATGGGGGAGGTGGTGATACGTCTCCAACGTATCTATAATTTTTGATTGCTCCATGCTACTTTATCTACTGTTTTGGACTATATTGGGCTTTATTTTCCACTTTTATATTATTTTTGGGACTAACCTATTAACCGGAGGCCCAGCCTGAATTGCTGTTTTTGCCTATTTCAGTGTTTCGAAGAAACGGAATATCAAACGGAGTCCAAACAGAATGAAACCTTCGGGAATGTGATTTTCTCACAGAACGTGATCCAGGAGACTTGGACCCTACTCCAAGAAGTGCCAGAGGCGGTCATGAGCGTGGAGCGGGCGCGCCCCCTACCTTGTGGGCCCCCTGCTGCTCCACCGCCGTACACCTTCCTCCTATATATACCTACGTATCCCCGAACGATCAGAACAGGAGCCAAAAACCTAATTCCACCGCCGCAACCTTCTGTATCCACGAGATCCCATCTTGGGGCCTGATCCGGAGCTCCGCCGGAGGGGGCATCCACCACGGAGGGCTTCTACATCAACACCATAGCCCCTCCGATGAAGTGTGAGTAGTTTACTTCAGACCTTCGGGTCCATAGCTAGTAGCTAGATGGCTTCTTCTCTCTTTTTGGATCTCAATACAATGTTCTCGCCCTCTCTTGTGGAGATCTATTTGATGTAATCTTCTTTTTGCGGTGTGTTTGTTGAGATCGATGAATTGTTGGTTTATGATCCAGTATTATCTATGGAAATATTTGATTCTTCTCTGATTTCTTTTATGTATGATTGATTTATCTTTGCAAGTCTCTCAGAATTATCCTTTTTGGTTTGGCCAACTAGATTGGTAGTTCTTGCAATGGGAGAAGTGCTTAGCTTTGGGTTCAATCTTGTGGTGTCCTTTCCCAGTGACAGAAGGGGCAACAAGGCACGTATTGTATTGTTGCCATCGAGGATAACAAGATAGGGTTTTTATCATATTGCATGAATTTATCCCTCTACATCGGGTCATCTTGCTTAAGGCGTTACTCTGTTTTTAACTTAATACTCTAGATGCATGCTGGATAGCGGTCGATGAGTGGAGTAATAGTAGTAGATGCAGAATCGTTTCGATCTACTTGTCTCGGACGTGATGCCTATATACATGATCATTACCTAGATATGCTCATAACTATGCTCAATTCTGTCAATTGCTCAACAGTAATTTGTTCACCCATCGTAGAATATCTATGCTCTTGAGAGAAGCCACTAGTGAAACCAATGGCCCCCGGGTCTATTCTCATCATATCAATCTCTATTGCTTTATTTACTTGCTTTGTTTTCACTTTGCGTCTATCTATCAAAAATACCAAAAATATTATTTATCATCTCTATCAAGATCTCACTCTCGTAAGTGACCGCAAAGGGATTGACAACCCCTAACCGCGTTGGTTGCGAGTAGCTATCGTTTTGTGTAGGTACGAGGGAGTTGTGCGTGGTCTCCTACTGGATTGATACCTTGGTTCTCAAAAACTAAGGGAAATACTTACGCTACTTTGCTGCATCATCCTCTCCTCTTCGGGGAAATCCAACGCAGTTCTCAAGAGGTAGCAAGAAAAATTTATGGCGCCGTTGCCGGGGAGGCTCACGCAAGAAAGTCAACCATACCAAGTACCCATCACAATACCTATCTCTCGTATTACATTATTTTCCATTTGCCTCTCGTTTTCCTCTCCCCCACTTCACATTTGCCGTTTTATTCGCCCCTCTTCCGTTCGATCTTGTGTCTCAATGTACCTTCTTTTTTGCTTGCATCTTCGCTTGCTAAAAGTTTATGGATCCTCATCGACTTGCTAATCTCTTTAAGAGATCCAATATGTTGAACCTATTGCTAGTGAGTTGAGTGCATTAGATTATCTTTATGAGGTTTTGCTTGAAATTCGTGAATCTAAAAATTGTGATGAAGAAATTTATGAAGAGATTCACGATAACTCCTTGAATAAAAAGCATGATTGCAACGATTTTCCTATAAATTCTCTTGATGTCAATTGTGCTAATAATATGCAAAACCCTAAGGTTGGGGATGCTAGTTTTGCTATGTCTACTACTTGTTTCAATGATCATGATTGGGGTGATTCTTCTTACAACCTTGAAAATTTATTGAAGCCCCATGATGAATACTGAGATTGATAATAATGTTTGCAATAATATTGAAATTGGGCTTGGAAGAGTGTCAACTTTAGATCCCACATTTTTGGAGTATGTTCAATCTTATGATATTTTTGATAAAAGTGGGTTCGGAAAGGTCATGACTCTAGCTAATGTTAATCCCACTATCTTGTAAGAGTGTCAACTTTGCATGCATGTGGATCGTGTTGAGAATATGTTATGTGATAGCTATTTTGTTGAATTTTCTTATGATCCTACATGTAATTATTATGAGAGAGGAAAATATGGTTGTAGAAATTTTCATGTTACTAAATTACCTCTCGTCATGTTGAGATTGCTATCGTCTCTTTCTTATTCCTTGCATATGCTAGTTTTTGTTTGCCTCGCAAATTTGTTTGCTTATAATATGCCTATGCATAGGAAGTATGTTAGACTTAGATGTGTTTGTCATGTGTTTCATGATGCTCTCCTTGCGCTTCAATTCTTGTCTTTCTTGTGAGCATCATTAAAATTATCAATGCCTAGCTAGGGGCGTTAAACGATAGCGCTTGTTGGGAGGCAACCCAATTTTATTTTGTGTTTTTTGTTTTTGCTTCTGTTTAGGAAAAAATAATCCATCTAGCCTCCGTTTGGATGTGGTTTTGTATTTTAATTAGTGTTTGTGCCAAGTAGAACCTATAGGATAACCTACGATGATAGTTGATTTGATTCTGCTGAAAAACAGAAACTTGGCGCGCATGAATATAGTTTTGTTAAATCACAGAAACGTGCTTTTGCGTTGATTCTTTTTGGTGCTGTTCAATAAACAAATTGTCCAGGACTTCCTATTTTGGTAGAAGTTTTAGAGTTCCAGAATTTTGCGTTAGTTATAGATTGCTACAGACTGTCCTGTTTTTGACAGATTCTGTTTTACGTGTGTTGTTTGCTTATTTTGATGAATCTATGGCTAGTAAAATAGTTTATAATCCATAGAGAAGTTGGAATACAGTAGGTTTAACACCAATAAAAATAAATAATGAGTTCATTACAGTACCTTAAGTATTTCTCTGGTTTCTTTCTCTAACGGAGCTCACGAGATTTCTGTTGAGTTTTGTGTTGTGAAGTTTTCAAGTTTTAGGTGAATTCTTTTGATGGATTATGGAACAAGGAGTGGTAAGAGCCTAAGCTTGGGGATGGCCATGGCACCCCCAAGATAATCCAAGGACACCAAAAAGTCAAAGCTTGAGGATGCCCCGGAAGGCATCCCCTCTTTCGTCCACTTCCATCGGTAATTTACTTGGCGCTATATTTTTTATTCACCACAAGATATGTGTTTTGCTTGGAGCGTCTTGTATTATTTGTGCCTTTGCTTGTTAGTCTACCACAATCATCCTTGCTGTACACACCTTTTGAGAGAGCCATACATGTATTGGAATTTGTTAGAATACTCTACATGCTTCACTTATATCTTTTGAGCTTGATAGTTTTTGCTCATAGTACTTCACTTATATCTTTTGAGCGTGATAATTTTTGCTCTAATGCTTCACTTATATCTTTTAGAGCATGGTTGTGGATTTGTTTCAAAGAAACTATTGATCTCTCATGCTTCACTTAGATTATTTTTAGAGTCGTTAATAGCATTGTAATTTGCTTAATGTTAATATACTTGGTATTCAAGATACACTAGTAGAAAAGGGGCCTATTGACCCGGTTGGTGAGGGCCTTTAGCCCCTCATGAACCGGGAATAAAGGGTCGGTACTAATACCCTGGCCCTTTAGTCCCGGTTCAATCCAGAACCGGGACTGATGGGCCTCCACGTGGCCTCTGCGCTGAGCCCAGGCATGAGGGCCTTTTGTCCCGGTTGGTAGCACCAACCGGGACCAATAGTCATCCATGCGTCAGCATTTCTGTGGCTGGGTTTTTTGTTTTCTTTTAAAAGGGGGGGGGGGTTTGGGGGTTTTGGGGGTTAATTTAGGTGTTTCATATATTTTTAGCTAGCTAATTAATAGAGAGAAGTGTCCTCTCTTTTGTCCGTGCTTGGTCGATGCTACGTACTATACATACGTATAGAGAGGACTAGCTAGACACGCTAGCTAGCTAGTAAGCAAACGAAGGAAACAGAAGTTCGTCATGAACATATATGCATACAGAGGGAAGTGATATCGACCACCTCTCCTTCTCCGAGAGATTGGTCGAACAACAAGTTCTCATATATATATCCGACACTACCGGCTACATATATACAATAATTATCTTTTACAAAAATAATATCCTAACATACGGACGCGTGGTCCACATAGTATTCTCCGTCTTCAGCGATCACGTGGTCAAGAAAGAATGCCGCCAATTCCTCTTGAATTGCTCGCATGCGATCTGGTGCTAGTTGTTCATCCCGCATCCGAAACATCTAATTTTAAGAAGGGGGTCAATACATATATACATGAATGAATTAAACTCAACACAAATGATGGTAATAAAATAAAATTGTGAATATTGTTATTTACACACTTCATATTGTTTGTCAGAGTAGCCCCGCTCACAGGTCGTGTGGCGGATGGACTCGCAAACGTAGTATCCACAGAAATCATTCCCTTGTTCCTGCCACAACCACTTTACAAGAAATAGAGGTCAATCAAACTGATAATTAGCAAGCATGTTAAATGGTATTGATGAAATTAGCGCTTGATCACTAGGAGATGCGTGGAATATGCTACTATAGTACTTACTTTCGGGTGTCTAAATTGCAGCTTCTTCGGCAATCCCGGAGCTTTTTTGGTGAATTTTCTCCAAACCCTGCCATACAAAGAAAACAATTACTTGGTATCAGAAATGAACAAAGTTGCTGATATGGTGGATAATGATCGATTTAACTTACTTCTCGAGCATTTCAGTTATGTCCGCATACTCCTTGGGATCTTTTCGTCTCGAGTCTAAGACAATTACTACTCCCTGCTCAAGCTTAATCTCTAGGAGAATATAGTGGAAGCTGCGCACGCATGCATAACTCATCAATATTACATTACTATAACCTGGACTAATAAGGGAAACTGAATATGCCACAAGACAGTAACACTCACTTGAAGTTGTAAGGAAAGAGTATTATATCCTTGTGTTCATTTATTACGAACGATTGTAGCAAGTTGGCCTCGGTATTTTCGGCATGAAATTCAACCTCAGTTGCATCTATGAGATATGTGTTAATGAACCCAATGGAACCCACTTGTCTTTTCTTCAATTGGCGATCTTCAATCTGCATAATATAGTGAGGATAATTATAAATACATGCAATGAAAGAGCTGAGTTATATAGAGAGACTTAATGACAGAAGTAGTACTACTTACAGACAGTAGCCGGTGACCGTTGCTTTGTCGAGGGCCAATTGATTGAAAAACTGATAGAACTCCTCAAATTGAATAGGCAACAGTTCAATTCCAACGAGGTCATGCTCCTTTTTAACTCTCACATACAAAGTACTCCTCCCCTCAGACTCTCTGCAGGTTTTCATGTACCAATCATGCAATCTTCGCATCATCATTGATAGAGAGCTTTCATCTTTGATGAGAGGCTTCCCGTACTCGTATCTTCCCGACCTCTCCGCTTCGGCAAATGCCTTTCCAATAATGCGCTCATAGTTGCCTTTCGGCGGAGACTTGGGTGGTTTTGTCAGGGCAGCCAGAGTGCGCTTCGCTTTCACCGGGTCTACCTTCTCCTCCGGAGGTGGATGTCTCTTTTCTTTCAACCCTTCAAGCCAGTCATGCACTTCGGTCTGCACGATCTTCGTGTTTTCCTCGTCGGTCCTCTCGTACGGTAACTTCTCTGGATTCTTCAGAGAAGGACCGAATCTGTATATCCTCCCGCCTTTGTCTGTACTGCTAGACGCTGGCAGAGTAGACGGAGCGGATGTCTTCTTTCCTTGCTTACGAGGCGGAGGAGAAGGACTACGATGCGCCGGAGCAGCCGGAGCGGCGGCGGGTCTCTTCCGCCCTTGCTGACGAGGTGGAGAAGGAGGAGGCTGGCTGCTCGGGCGCGCTGGTGCAGGCGGAGAAGGAGGCGGAGTGCCGCCACGCGCCGGAGAAGGAGCTGGCCGAGTGCCCTGATCGTCACTCGCCGGAGGAGGAGGCGGTGGAGGAGGCGGAGTGCCCTGACTTGCCGGAGGAGGAGGGGGAGGCGGAGGCGTCCAGTTCG
Source organism: Aegilops longissima (assembly GCA_021605205.1). Lineage (NCBI taxonomy): Eukaryota > Viridiplantae > Streptophyta > Magnoliopsida > Poales > Poaceae > Aegilops > Aegilops longissima. The sequence continues at coordinate 11,103,951 of CM038681.1, forward strand.
GAAGGTTCATGAGATCCTTCCGCCATAGGCATGGAGTCTTCAGAGTAGAACCCAGCAGATACTCCCCTTCACCGGTAGGGTGGTCAAGCCGGAGGTCCTCAAATCCCTCCGTTATTTCATCCACCATCACCTTAGCATATCCTTCTGGAATCGGCCGGCAGTGAAAAGTTGAGTCGGGTTTAGTAGGATAAACAGAGCCAACAGCCGCCTTGACCTTCAAATTGCCTCATTGCGCCATAAGGTGGCAATTTTGAGACTCCGTGATAGCATCCACGGGATAGCTGGCAGGAGCCGTCAAGGCATGCTCCGGCTGAAGTAGCTCGATGGAAGCCACGCTGCTTCTCCGCTGAGATGGCGGGGTAGCTTCGGGGGAAGCTTCGGCAGGTCGTTTGCTGCGATCTGCTGCTTCTCGTTCCTCTTCTCGTTCCTCTAGCCCCATTACCCTCTCATGCAGTGCCTGCATTTGGCTCTGCTCCAGTTTCTTCCTCCTCTCATGGGTTTTGTAACCCCCTACGTCCGGAAATCCAGCCTTCCACGAAAGGGAGCCTGGCGTGCCTCGTGTTCGTCCCAGGTGCTCCGGTTCGAGGGCCATTGTGAGCTCGTCCTTCTCCCTGTCTGGAACAAACTTCCCTTGTTGCGCTGCTTCGATATATTGCTTTAGCCTCTTGACTGGTATGTCCAATTGCTCATCCATCCAAATGCACTTCCATGATACAGGGTCCAAGGTTCCGCCAGCCCCGAAGAACCATGTCCGGCAACGGTCTGTCCAGTTCATTGTCTCTGGTTCGATCCCTTTATCAAGCAGATCATTCTCAGCCTTGGCACACTTAGGCCGGGCTATGAGGTAGCCACCTAACCCCGTGCGATGATGAAGCTTCTTCTTCGCAGCATTTTGCTTGTTTGTCGCCGACATCTTTTTACTCTTTTCCGATCTCCTGTGGGCCACAAATGCGGGCCAGTCATCTCTGATCTTCTCATATTTGCCCTTGAATTCTGGTGTCTCTTTTTTATCGACAAACTTATTCAGGTCTTTCTTCCAATGCCTGAATAGCCCTGCCATCTTCTTAAGAGCAAAAGACTTGATTAATGGCTCTATAACTGGCTTCTCCGGATCATCCTCTGGCGGTAGGGTGAAATTTGACTTCAGCTCAGTCCAAAGATCATTTTTCTGCAGATCATTGACATAAGACACCTCAGGCTCTTCGTTCTTAGGCTTATACCATTGCTGGATGCTAATCGGGATCTTGTCCCTAACCAGAACCCCACACTGAGCAAAAAATGCCTTCTTTGTCCGGATGGGTTCAATCGGTTGGCCGTCGCGCGCGATTTCTATAATCTCAAACCTTTCATCCGAGCTCAACTTTTTCTTCGGGCCTCGTCTCTTTACTGAAGTTGTGCTTGATCCGGAGGGCTAGAAAAAGGAAGAAAGACGAGAGTTAATTAATATGTGTACATACCAAAACAATGAATGCATCTATTAGCTAGTCAGCACATGCTTAACTAATATATATACCTGGCGGACTCAGTTGGGTGATCACGGAGCAGTCCTCACGGTCTACTTCTTCACCTCTCCTTCTTCCACGGCATTGGGTCATCGGAGCCATCATAAGCATAGCCAGCTGCTTCTTCACCCTCTCCTTCCAGACCATCGATGTCGTTGAGAAACATCATCCAGTTGATGGCATCACTTCCTTCTGCCATTATGTGCCTCAACAACGCTTCTTGTGCTTCGTCTCGGGGCGGGGTGTCCATAGTTTCTACAAATATTTACAACATGGCAATTATTATTCAAACATGAAAGATATGGATATATTAGTGGCAAACATAGAACTAGCTAGCTAATCACAATAAGGAATCATATTAATTAGTGGCCTCGACGCTGCTTCTCTAGGGTTTCGGGTGGCCTCGACAATGCTTCAAGGGTTAGGGGGTGGCCTCGAGAATGCTTCAAGGAGGGGGTAATATAGAACCCCCCCCCCCATGTGTTGAAGCTATCGGGAGGGGGTATATCGACAACAACAACGACGACACTACATCTATGTCCCACAAGTGACGTGGGCATCGACGCCCGCGTCACTTGTGGGACGTGGATCTAGTGTCCGACACCGAAGAAGAGGAAGACGAAGAAAAAAAACAGGAGAAGAAAGAATAGAGGAGAAGAACTCCTCTATTCTTTCTTGTCCTCTTTTTTTTATTCTTTCTCTTCTTTTTTTTATCAAGGGGTCGAGGATCGCCGAGGGTCGAGGTCAAGGGTCGAGGATCGCCGGCGGTCGAGGTCAGGGTCGAGGATCGCCCGGCGGTCGGGAGGTTGCCTAGTGTCAAAGGATTCAACAAAACCATGTCTTCATCATTAGGTAGTAACAGGTGCATGATGGTGCAAGCTCCCCAAAGTTATTTTGGAGCGGAGTCGAGATAGGATAATTAGCTTTGTGGTACAAAGTTCGGCAAGAACCTTCCGAATATCGTTATTTGGAAGGCCTTTGCTGAAATTGCATTTAAAAGGCAAATTATCCTATCCGGGACTCCATTCGAAATAACTTTGAGGACTTCACCATCATGCCCTGGTTACTTCGCTAATGATGAAGCCATGGATTTCTTCAATACTTTGAAACTAGGAAACTCTCTCGACCCTCGGCGACCCTCGAACCCTCGACCCTAGGCGACCCTGGAACCCTCGACCTCGATCCTCTACCCTATAGAACCCTCGAACCCTCGACCCTGAAACCCTCGACCCTTGACCCCTTAACGACCCTCGACCCTCTACCCTAGTTCCCGACCCTCGACCCCTCGGCGATCCTCGACACCCTCGTTCCCGATAAAAATTAAGAAGAAGAAGAAGAAGAAGAAGAAGAAGAAGAAGAAGAAGAAGAAGAAAGTGGAGAAGAAGAAAGGAATAGCTAGAGGAGAAGATCGAAGAAAAAAAAGAAGAAAAAAAAGAGGAGAAGAAGAAAGGAATAGTGGAGAAGAAGAGAAATCCACTATTCCTTTCTTCTTCTCCTCTTTTCTTCTTTTTTCTTCTTCTTACTTACTTCTCCTCTTCTTTTCCTCTCCTCTTCTTCTTTCTTTCCTCTTCTTATTTTCTTCTTTCCTATCCTTCTTTTTCTAAAATTGTAAGTTTTGCATATATAAAACTTTTCTAAAATTGTAGCTTTCTATATATGAACAAAAACTTTCTATGAACCAAAAACATCACATACACATATACATTATAGCCATACATACACATATACATAAAATATGAACAAAAAATAAACTAATAAAAATAAAAAACATATTGCAACATATGAACAAAAACATATAGCCACATACATACACATACATTATATATATATGTGAAAAAAAATTAAACTAAAAAAACAGGGGCGTGGCGGCAGCGGTGGCGCCCGGCAGGCAGGGCAGGGCAGGGGCACGGGCAGGGCAGGGCAGGCAGGGCAGGTGCTCACAGTGGGCGGCGGGGCATGGCGGGCGGCGCTGGGCGCTGGGAGTGGCGCCTGCATCGGGCAGATGGTGTCGAGGGCGGCGACGGCGCTGGGCGGGCGGGACGGCGTCGGGCGTGGCGCAGGGCGCGCCGACGACGGTGTGGGCTCAAGGGCGGCGGACGGCGTCGGCGTGGGCTCGGAGACGGGCGGCGCCGGACGGCGGGCGGGCAGCCTGGCGGCGTCGAGAAGGTCCGCAAGGCGTCGTCGGGCGGCAGCGGTGATGAAATCTGAAAAAATGCTAAGTGTTGGCTTATATAGAAAATGCTTTAGTCGGTTCGAGCACAAACGGGACTAATGCCTGCTTTAGTCCCGGTTGGTGCCACCAACAGGACCAAAACCTCTTTTCAGCAGCCCAAAGGGCGGAAGCGGCGACCTTTGGTCGGTTGGTGGCACCAACCGACTAAAGGGGGCATTAGTCCAGGGTCGTAGCACCAACCGGGACTAATGCACCCCTTTAGCCCTGGTTGCTGCCACCAACCGGGACCAAAGGCCTGTGCTGCCCCGAACCCAATATTTAGTCCCACCTCGCTAGTTGAGAGGGAGGCGCACCTGTTTATAAGGTGCGGTGCGCCTTCCCTCTCAAGCTCCTCTCTTAAGCAGGCTTTGGGCCTAACCCTGCAATCTGTGCTGTGGGCTCACTGGGCCTCCTGCGGGCCTGAATCCTGGCCCATGGTAGGGTTTCTAGTCGTATTCAGGCCGTGGGGGCCCAGTAGGTGGCATTTTTTTGTTTTTTTATTTGTTGCTTTTTTAGTTTATTTTGTTTCTATTTACAACAAAATACTTATTGTTGCTATATTTATTTTTTCCAGTTTTTTGTTTTGTTTTCTGCATTATTTATTTTCTTTTGTTTTTGCTTTATTTTTAATTCTTTTTGATTTTATTTTTAGAAAAATTATAAACTTTCCGTTAGTGCCATTAGTTTACAAATTTGAAAACACTTTTTTATTTTCTTTGTTGCTTTATTAATTTTATTTTGTTTCTAGTTACAACAAAATACTTATTGTTGCTATTTTATTTTTTTCCAATTTTTTGTTTTGTTTTCTGCATTATTTATTTTCTTTTTTTTGCTTTATTTTTTAGTTATTTTTGCTTTTAGTTTTAGAAAAATTATAAACTTTCTGTTAGTGCCATTAGTTTTCAAACTTGAAAACACTTTTTTGTTTTCTTTGTTGCTTTATTCATTTTATTTTGTTTCTACTTACAATAAACTACTTATTGTTGCTATTTTATTTTTTCCAGTTTTTTTGTTTTGTTTTCTGCATTAATTATTTTCTTTTGGTTTTTTGCTTTATTTTTTAATTATTTTTGCTTTTAGGTCAGCAAAATTATAAACTTTCTGTCAGTGCCATTAGTTTTTGACTTTCTGTTTGTGCCATTAGTTTTCAAATTTGAATAGTTAAAATTTAATTTCTTTGAAATTCATAGTTTTCAAATGAACTCTGAAAAAGTTGGCATAGCATGTGCATGTACAAAACGGACAATGGTATCATACTAAATCTTACAAAGTTGGCATGGTATCATCATAATAGTTATGGAGAAAGTCTTCATTTTTCTTCGCTTGTGTCATTTGCTTATTGCGCCAGTAACCATGGATAATCTTCATCGTTTATCGGGATGCTTGGGTCAGCCTTGACTTTGAAGGAGGAATTTCATGTTAATTTTCATACTCTTGAGACATGTCATCTTGCCCTCCACTCCTGGGATGTCCCTTTTTCCTGAAAGAACTATGTGGCGCTTTGGCTCATCATATGATGTATTCGCTTCCTTATCTTTTCTTTTCCTCGGTCTGGTAGACATGTCCTTCACATAGATAACCTGTGCCACATCATTGGCTAGGACGAACGGTTCTTCAGTGTACCAGATTTTTCAGATCCATTGTTGTCATTCCGTACTGTGGGTCTACCTGTACCCCGCCTCCTGACAGATTGACCCACTTGCACTTAAACAAAGGGAACTTAAAATCTACTCCGTAGTCAAGTTCCCATATGTCTACTATGTAACCATAATATGTGTCATTTCCCCTATCGGTTGCTGCATCAAAGAGGACACCGCTGTTTTGGTTGGTGCTCTTTTGATCTTGGTCAATCGTGTAAAATGTATTCCCGTTTATCTCGTATCCTTTCCAAATCATTACAGTCAAAGATGGTCCCCTGGACAACAAGTACAGCTCATCACAAACAGTGTTGTCACCTCTGAGACGTGTTTCCAACCAACTGCTGAAAGTCTGATGTGTTCACATGTAATCCGATCGTCGACCGCTCCGGGTGTTTGGGCGCAGACTGTTCTTGTCTTCATCGACATACGGGTCACCAAGGTAGAGTTGTAGAACTGTGTAGTGTGCTTGAGACCAAGAATATCCGTCCCTGCATATTATTGAGTCCCTTCCAAGCGTGCCTTTTCCAATCAGTCTACCCTCATACCGCGATTTAGGGAGACCTATCTTCTTAAGGCCAGGAATGAAGTCAACACAAAACCCGATGACATCCTCTGTTTGATGGCCCATGGAGATGCTTGCTTCGGCCTAGCGATTCTGAACATATTTCTTTAGGACTCCCATGAACCTCTCAAAGGGGTACATATTGTGTAGAAATACGGGCCCCGAATGACAATCTAAATCGACTAGATGAACTAGGACGTGCGCCATGATATTAAAGAAGGATGGTGGGAACACCAACTCGAAACTGATAAGACATTGCGCCACATCACTCCTTAGCGTTGGTACGATTTCTGGATCGATCACCTTCGAGATATTGCATTGAGGAATGCACATAGCTTCACAATGGCTAATCGGACGTTTTCGGTAGAAGCCCCTCAATGCAACCGGAAGCAGTTGCGTCATAATCACGTGGCAGTCATGAGACTTTAGGTTCTGGAACTTTTCTCCGCATATTTATTATTCCCTTTATATTCGACGAGAAGCCGGTCGGGACCTTCATCTTGAGCAGGCATTCAAAGAAGATTTCTTTCTCTTCTTTCAGAAGAGCGTAGCTGGCAGGACCTTCATACTGCTTCGGAGGCATGCCCTCTTTTTTCGTGCAAGCGTTGCAGGTCCTCCCATGCCTCGGTGTATCTTTTGTCTTCCCATACACGCCAAGAAGCCTAGCAGGTTCACGCAAACGTTCTTCGTCATGTGCATCACGTCGATCAAGAGCGGACCTCTAGGTCTTTCCAAAGAGGGTAGGTCCCAAAATATAGATTTGTTCTTCCACATGGGTGAGTGATTGTCGGCGTCATTCGAACAACTAGTCCGCGGGACCCTTTCCAAAGATTACGTGTAAATCATTGACCATAGCAAGTACGTGATCACCGCACGCATGGTGGGCTTCTTCCGGTGATCTGCCTCGCCTTTGAAATGCTTGCCTTTCTTTCGACATTGATGGTTGGTCGGAAGAAATCGGCGACGGCCTGTGTACACATTCTTCCTGCAGCTTCCGGTATATACTATCGGTGTCAAGTAAACAGTGCATGCATGCGTGGTATCCCTTGTTTGTCTGTCCCGAAGGTTCTTGAGAGCGGGCCAATCGTTGATAGTCACGAACAGCAACGCCTTTAGGTGAAATTCCTCCTTTTGTGCTCATCCCACGTCGTACACGCTTCCATTCCACAGCTGTAAAAGTTCTTCAACTAATGGCCTTAGGTACACATCAATGTCGTTGCCGGGTTGCTTAGGGCCTTGGATGAGAACGGCATCATAATGAACTTCCGCTTCATGCACATCCAAGGAGGAAGGTTATACATACATAGAGTCACGGGCCAGGTGCTGTGATTGCTGCTCTGCTCCCCGAAAGGATTAATGCCATCCGCGCTTAAAGCAAACCATACGTTCCTTGGGTCCTTTGCAAACTCATCCCAGTACTTTCTCTCGATTTTTCTCCACTGCAACCCGTCAGCGGGTGCTGTCAACTTCCCGTCTTTCTTACGGTCCTCACTGTGCCATCGCATCAACTTGGCATGCTCTCCATTTCTGAACAGACGTTTCAACCGTGGTATTATAGGAGCATACCACATCACCTTCGCAGGAACCATTTTCCTGGTAGGCTCGCTGAGGGAGTCCCGGATTAGGGGGTGTTCGGATAGCCGGACTATCGTCATCGGCCGGACTATCATCATCATCCGGACTCCAAGACTATGAAGATACAAGATTGAAGACTTCTCCCCGTGTCCGGAAGGGACTTTCCTTGGCGTGCAAGGCAAGCTTGGCGATACGGATATGTAGACTCCTACCATTGTAACCGACTCTATGTAACCCTAGCCCTCTCCGGTGTCTATATAAACCGGATGGCTCTAGTCCATAGGACAACATCAACAACCCTTACAATCATACCATAGGCTAGCTTCTAGGGTTTAGCCTCCTTGATCTCGTGGTAGATCCATTCTTGTAAACATCCACAATATCAATATCAATCGAGCAGGACGTAGGGTTTTACCTCCATCAAGAGGTCCCGAACCTGGGTAAAACATCGTGTCCCTTGTCTCCTGTTACCATCCGCCTAGACGCACAGTTCGGGACCCCCTACCCGAGATCCGCCGGTTTTGACACCGACATTGGTGCTTTCATTGAGAGTTCCTCTGTGCCGTCACCGATAGGAAGGATGCCTCCTCCCGTCTTCAAGGACGGTATTTTCGCCAAAGGAGCCCTGGCCGCCGGCCAAACAATCTGGCTAGGTGGTTTTCTTATGACCGCTTGTCCGGCCACCGCTTCTACAATGACCTCTCAAGTCGTCAAAAGCAATTTTCACGTCAGCTCGGAATTCGCCGAGCGGCTGGATCCAATAGAGCTCTCGTCCAAAACGAGCTCTTGGATCGCATCGCCACAGGAGTCGCCATGACTACAAACAGATTGGGCTTAAAATCGATCTGAGAGAGATTAACTCTCCCCAGGTCACCCACCATGTTGCAGTGGTAGAGGAACAATGCAGCGACGCTTCTCCTATATTGAAAACTAGTCATGTCCGGGCTTTCGAACCCCCCATGCCGGATTCCCGCGGAGGGACGGACTTTGATCAAGCACTGAACTTACAGTCAGGCATCAGACCAGACTAGTTGGACAACGTCCAGCAATCCAATCTCCCGAATTCGGAAACTTCTCGGCCTTCGAGCCTTGAGATGGGTAGGGTTCCGGACTTAATTCCACCCACCCGCCCAGACATATGCGATCTATCTCTAATCCGGCAAGTGCCCGCTGAGACAGTACATCACTACTGGGCCAGATTCCTCCTGGTTATGGACAGGATAATGGACTGCCGAGAGGAAAACGCAATCTCAATTTTTTGCAATAATTGCACGGACGAGGGACTCTTGAACACCGTCAGCCGTCGTGAAATTACACGCTTCGCCGACCTGGCGTCCATAGTACGAAAGTACTGTGCGATGGAGAGTTTCCGGACAACCGAAAATAATTTTTTGGAAAATCCGGCCCCGAATACAACCCTAGTCCGCAACAAAAGGGTGCATTACACTCAGGCACCAGATACAAAAACCAAAAAGCAAAGACCCCATAAAGGGCACAGAACCATACTAGAGGGATGGCTTAGCGGACCCTGTAAAATTCACAGTACAGAAGGCACCGTCCCAACACATAACCTTCGAGCATGTTGGATATTACGGCAGGTGGCCAAAAGTGGAGAGGAGCTTCTAGCCCCGGAAAACCACTCCAACAACATCGGTACGGTATCAACAGTCTTCGAGACTTTCGCATCAAATAATATGCGGAAACGAACAATCCGCGGCCTCGCCGAAGTATACCACGTAGCAACAACCAATCCATGGAGCGACATAGCCATCACCTTCAACGCCAGCGACGAACCTAAATTCCGGACAGCCCGAGCTCCAGCCGCACTGGTACTTAGTCCAGTAGTGGACAGCTTTCGACTTAAAAAAGTCCTCATGGATGGTGGCAGCGGATTAAACCTCATCTACGAGGAAACCCTTCAAAAAATGGAAATAGACTGGAGCCGCATTGAGCGAAGCAGCACAACTTTTAGAGAAATAATCCCTAGCCGGGAGGCGCGCTGCATAGGAAAAATCACACTCGATGTGGTATTCGGCTCACCGGACAATTACAGATCCGAAGAAGTCACGTTCCAAGTGACCCCGTTCAACAGCGGATATCACGCTATACTAGGACGAGAAGCATTCACAATTTTTCAAGCCGTACCCCATTATGGGTACATGAAGCTCAAAATGCTTGGGCCCGGCGGAATAATCACTCTCGTTAGTGATCCGGACATAGCACTCCGCGTCGAAAACAAGACAGCCGCATTAGCCTTAGAGGCACTATCCGAACCCCTAGCGGCAGAGGAACTCACCACGTTGCGCTCTACGGTGAATAGGGACGATGTGATACTCGATAAGAGATCCAAGTCCACCTCCTTTAAACCAGCAGATGAAATAGTAAAATTCCAGGTCCACCCAACGGACCCGACAAAGACGGCCTCCATCGGGGCACAATTGAACCCTGATGTAGACGCCGCACTGCGAGAATTCCTTCAGGAAAATTGGGACATTTTCGCCTGGCACCCCTCGGACATGCCCGGAATCCCACGCAGATTGGCAGAACACAGCCTAAACATCCTAAAAGGATTCAAGCCAGTCAAACAGGCCCTTCGACGATTTTCCGAACCCAAAAGACAGGCAATGGGAGAAGAGCTAGCCAAACTATTAGAAGCCGGATTCATCAGAGACATCAAGCACCCGGATTGGCTAGCAAACCTGGTAATGGTACCAAAGAAGGACAAATCCTGGCGCCTATGTGTCGATTTCAAAAACCTAAATAAAGCATGCCCAAAGGATCCCTTCCCCCTCCCCCGCATCGGCCAAATCATTGATGCCACTGCAGGGCACGATTCATTGTGCTTCCTGGACGCATACTCCGGCTATCATCAAATCAAGATGGCAGAAGCAGATCAAGCCGCAACGGCATTCATTACTCCATACGGACCATTCTGCTTCAACACGATGCCCTTCGGACTTAAAAACACCGGCGCAACATATCAGCGCATGATTCAGATATGTCTGGCTACCCAGATCGGCAAAACAGTAGAGGCATATGTAGACGACGTAGTCGTCAAAACTAAACACGTCGAAACTCTAGTAGACGACTTGAGGCTCACACTTGACAACCTCAGAGCATATGACATCAAGCTGAATCCGGAAAAATGCGTTTTCGGCGTACCAGCTGGAAAGCTGTTGGGCTTCATCGTATCCGGTAGAGGAATTGAAGCAAACCCAGCCAAAATCTGAGCTCTGTCACAGCTAGATATCCCAAAAGACCTCAAGCAAATACAAAAATTGACTGGATGCGTGGCGGCTCTAAGCCACTTTATCTCCCGTCTAGGAGAAAAGGCATTACCCCTCTATCGCCTCCTTAGGAGCACCGAACACTTCGAGTGGACGGATGCTGCCACCGCCGGACTCGAAGAAATAAAGGCCATATTGGCAACAAATCCGGTCCTGGCTGCGCCCAACCTGGGCGAACCAATGTTGTTATACATCGCAGCTACGCATGAAGTTGTAAGCGCGGTACTCGTCGTCGAACGAGAGACCGAAGGGCATAAATTCCCTCTTCAAAACCAGTATACTACGATCCCTTGTGTTAACCCCCGCAAGTCCGGTTACCGCACTATCGAGAAGATAGCATACGCGGTGTTCATGGCATCCGGAAGCTCGACACTACTTTCAAGAGTGTTCGATAACAGTGGCCTCTCAAGTACCACTTCACGACATTATAAACAAGCGACGCGACGGGCAGGATTGCAAAATGGGCCATTGAGCTCTTACCATTTGATATATCTTACAAACCTCGTGAGCTATAAAGTCACAAGTTTTGGCTGACTTTGTCGCTGAATGGACCGAAGCCGACCTCCCTAAAGAATACGGCGCATACTCCAATTGGATTATGCACTTCGACGGCTCTAAAATGTTAGCCGGACTGGGGCTGGCATCGTATGCGCCCCGACCGGGACACAGTCCAATACGTTTCAGATAATGTACACGGACTCCAACAACGCAGCCGAATACGAGGCCCTTTTACATGGTCTCCGGATGGCAATCTCCATGGGCATCCAACGCCTAGAGGTGCGCGGGGATTCAAACCTCGCAATATCCCAAATAAACGGAGACTTTGACGCCAAAGATCCCAAAATGGCAGCATATCGCAACGCTATCCTAAAAATGTCAGCCCGGTTCGAAGGACTTGAATTCCATCACGTAGCCCGGGATAATAACCAAGAAGCCGACGTACTGGCACGCATTGGTGCAAAACGCGACGCTGTCCCTCCTAACATCTTCCTGGAATGGCTCTTCAAGCCATCCGTACTATGGGAAGAGGAGTCCGGAACTAACAAACCGGAACAAGCCGCACCAACCGGCGATTCAGCCGATGATATAACACCTTCCGCCCACGACATAATGGCAATAATTGCCCCGTGGACAGAACCATTCCTCGCCTACTTGCTTAGGCAAGAGCTTCCCGAAGACCAAAATGAGGCCCGCTGCATTGTCCGGCAATCTAAAGCCTACAAGGTCTATGAGGGAGAACTTTATAAGAAAAGTACAACCGGAGTCCTTCAAAGGTGTATCTCCGAAGAAGAAGGGCGAAACCTCCTGGCTGAAATTCATGCCGGACTAGGCGGATACCACGCCGCAGCTCGGCCCTTGTAGGAAAGGCATTCCGTACAGGATTCTACTGGCCGACGGCCCGAGCAGATGCTCAGGACTTAGTCCAAAGATGCGTCGGTTGTCAGCTCTTTGCTAATCAGAGCCATATGCCACCCACCGCCTCAAAACTATACCCATTACCTGGCCGTTAGTGGTCCGGGGCTTGACATGGTTGGACAACTTAAAGGGGAACCCACAAGCAAAGGTACCTATTGGTCATGGTGGATAAATTCACCAAATGGATAGAGGCCAAGCCAGTTAAAACGGCAGAGTCCGGACCAGTGATAGACTTTATATCCGGGGTAGTACACCGTTATGGTGTCCCCCACAGCATCATCACCGATAACGGCACGAACTTCACCGCCGATGAGGTTAAATCGTGGTGCAAAAATATGGGCATCAAGCTCGATTACGCTTCAGTCTATCATCCTCAAACCAACGGTCAAGTGGAACGAGCAAATGGTCTAATAATGAGCGGCATCAAACCCAGACTAGTGCGGTCCCTTACGAAATCTGACACACACTGGGTAGAGGAGCTCGACTCCATACTCTGGGGGCTGCGGACAACGCCTAACCGTACTACCGGATTCACACCATTTTTTATGGTATACGGCGCAGAAGCAGTTTTGCCCTGCGACATCATTCATGACTCACCTCGAGTGCGCATGTACGAAGAAAGAGAAGCCGAGTTGGATCGGCAGGACAGCTTGGACACATTGGAGGAAGAGCGCGACGTCGCCAAGGCTCGTTCCGCATTCTATCAGCAGCAGGCTCAAGATATCAAAGCAGAGAAGTACGGGCCAAGACTTACAACGTTGGTGAACTGGTTCTCGCTGCCGGACAAGAAAAAGGACAAGCTCAAGCCCAAATGGGAAGGCCCTTCATCATCGATCAAGTCCTGACCGGCGGAGCGCACTGTCATCTTAAATGCATCGGATAACCGACTCGAGCCGAACCCATGGAACGCAGCCCGCCTCCGACGATTCTATGCCTAGCGCCGGACTAAGAGTTCGTCCCTTTCCCCCCATCCAATTGTTTTTTTACTTCAGCTGCCTTTTGTTTATCTTTTTCTTCCCAACCCTATTCATCCAAGCCCTAAAGGGCCTACTTGCGCAACGTTCGCGCGCAATCGATGTGCTATCCGCACTCATTTTACCTGGGGGCTTCTTTACCAGAAGCTTAATTATACGGGCTTCATGCCCAGCACATGTGTCAAGCCTCCACATGTACCTTTTACTCACCATTATATGCATCGATATGACTTAAGTTTTGGCCAAGCTGGGTTGCCTGGCTCCTGTGCTTACCCCTACGTTCCCGATTGTTCGGCTAGGAGGTAAAGGGAGCACCTCTGCGATTGTTACTGCCGGGTCAGCCGGATGTGTACCTCAGACTGGGTGAAGCCGAAAGCTAGCGTTCTTAAGGGAATATTCGGTCGGTGACCTAAAAGATGATTTTTTTATCCACTTATTTATCTGCCCCAGATGTTTTTCTGCTTTTTTCGCAGTCCGGACATGTACTTTAGGGCATGCCACCCCAGAGGAAAGGAACCCTTAACGGAACTATTCTCCTGGAAGATGTTTCTTACTACCCATGTAATATAACATAACTAGTTGGGCACTTGTGCGATAAAGCACCGATGACCCCTACGCCTGGTCTCCATGCATACCCGGTTGTTTCATAACCTAGAAGGTATTCGGACACACTCCGGACTCTAGGGTCCCGAGGTCGGCGAGAAGGTCGGCAAAGACAAACGATCTACAATCCGGCTAGAAGGCATTTTGTATGTCATTTTATAATACATTGTCAAATCGACTGATTGTATTCTTCCTCAATCCCATCTAACAGGTTGTCTAATTTACAGTCCTGTTGGGAAAATTTAGCGGCCAACTCCACTTGGCCGTATACTAAACTCACAGGGATCTCCTTCCCATCGGGCCCCACAGGTCCGACTTCGGCCATGTGGTTGGGATCCGCCTTCTTGTACCGCGTCTTTACCATGGCCCAGGCCTCCCTGGCACCTTGGCGGCAGGCCGAAATCTTCCATATATGGAAGCGCTGCCGCACTCCCTGCAGCTTCTCCGCAAGCTCCCCAAGACCCTCGGGTATGGAGAAGGCTGGCCATAACGCCTGGATGACGCCGCTCGTAGCCTGTCGAACTCGTTCGATCAGTTGCAACAATTCGGGAAGTTGATCACCCGTTGTTACGGGCATCTCCTCCGCAGGGCGACCTGTGAGCATACCTGCAGACATATTCTGTCAAATTGACTTCCTCGCCGAACTCTTCTTTTCAAAGGAGTTCGCTCAAGCACTTACTATATATGCCACGACGAAGCCGCTGATTCTCCTTAACGGAGCCCGACAGCTCGGCCCGAACGCCTTTCAGCTCTTCTCCAAGCTGGGCATGGGCATCCTGGAGCTTGTTCCTTTCATGCTGCACCTTATGCAGCACCCTCTCGCCGGCCTTTAGTTGGCGCAGAAGTTCTTGCCTGTCCGGATCTTGTCCGGCAGCGCCTGCAATGTCGTTTTTTAGACTTGCGCGCAGGCCAAACGCTACTTATCTTTCTACAAATAATGCGTTACCAGGAGAGGTCCTTGCGTTTCCTCCTGCGCCAGACAATGCGGCCTCAAGTTGGGCCTTGCACTCTTGCAGCTCCTGAGACAGTTGGGTATTCTTCTCGGTAAGATCCTACGTTTCATATGATCCTTAAATCAGTTCAATATAACTACTTTAAGTCTCGGGGCTCTTGGCATATATAACTATTAAATTCTCTTACCGTATGTCTTTTACATACTGCTCCGTGGCTCGATAAAACTATCTTGAGCAGCACGAAGGTCGCGTCCCCGTGTTAAAGGCATTCAGCGCCTCGGGAGAAGCACGCGTCACGAATACTGTCCGCGGCGCCTGTGATTCAGGGCACTCTCCACCTCAGACTTGGTGGTGGACAGTCTGTCGGCATCCTCCGTCGGAGGAACGTCCGGCTCGTGCTGCGCTCGCCGCCCCCCTCGACCAAAAGGGAGCCCGGCTGGAAGAGGTTGGATTGACAACTTCCACGCCCGAGTCCGGCGGACGCTTTTTCCCTATAAAAGTCATGAGCATTCAAACGCTTCCTAGGAACGTTGCTCTAAATACTGAATTGTGAGCTACACCTTTGCGGCGACGTTTCATCGCGCCTCGCTCCTCTTCCGCCTCTTGGTCGGACTGGCCCTTGTTGGTCAGCCACATGGCTCGGCTTCTCGCCCTAAGGCGCCTCCTGCAGTGCCATCATATACGGTGGTCGAAATAAGCAAGGAAGGAATAGCGGTGTCGGGGCTGCGGCGCAATCACCGGGAAGCGGATATAGTCCGGATAGTCGGCCGTGATGGCGACTACAGCATTGTCCATGCTGAGCTGGTGGAACACCCCGTCGATTAGCTCCACCTTTATGTCCGGATCCTCTTCGGAGGCCGGATCCCGGGATCTTTCTGGATCCTCGGGCTGTGGAGCCAGACTTAGCATGCCCTCTACGGTCCGGCACAGTTCCTGCGTCACAAGAAGAACACACTATAAGAAACTTAAGTTTCGAAAGGCACGGGCCGGACACGCTGAGTGCTCGCTTACCCAAGGCCGGGGATTATTCATGGAAAACCCATTTAACGGGTTCTTCCGAAGGAAATCCTCCTTCTCCCCCTTATACAGGCCGGACAAGATCGTCACCAGATCTTCGGCCGAATCCGGCCCTTTGCGGCCATGACGGGTGGCATCGTCTTCCCCGTTGAAATCCCACATGGGGTGGCCCCTGTATTGTAGTGGCTGCACTCCCCGCGTAATGCATGTTGCCATGATTCCAATCATGGTCAACCCGGCATGGGCCAGTAACCTTATTCGACCCATCAAATAATGGACGCTCTTGTCTTCCTCCAGATGGGGGCTCCGCGGACGCCAACTGAGGCGTTTCTTCAGAGGAGCATTGCTGAACTCCGGGAGGCCGATCCGAACAGGGTCCGGCAGCGGAGCGTCTTCTATATAAAACCATTCCGAAGGCCAGCCTTCGGACGCCTTCTTAGGGGTTCCGCATGGATATCCGGTCCCGGCAATGCGCCATATTTTGGCGCCGCCCACTTGATATATGGACCCCTCGTGAGAGCGGGGTACAAGGCAGAACAACCTCTTCCACAGCGCGAAGTGGGGCTCGATGCCCAGGAAAAGCTCGCAAAGAGCTACATAACCCGCAATATGCAGGATTGAGGCGGGCATGAGGTGATGAAGCTGGAGTCCGTAGAACTCCAGGAGCCCGTGGAGGAATGGATGTACAGGAAATCCGAGCCCCCTTATCAGATAGGGGACGAAGCACACCCGCTCCCCTTTGTTGGGATTTGGGGTAACCTCCGTTTGCTTCCCACCTTTGTAGGTGGCCAGCCCGGCTCGAACCGGAACCATGAAGGCCGGAGGGAGATATCCCCCCATTTGGAGCTTCACCAGATCAAGCAGCGGACAGAGCATCTCCTCCAATCTCCGGCAAAGGGCCGGGAGCGCGAGAAGAGGAGCCGCGTTGACGGTCCATGATGGAATGGATTCTTGGTCGAAAGCACCCCGATGAGTATTTGCGAGAGGAAGATGGTGATTTGGATCTGGATTCTTGCCTCCCTTATAGGCAGATTGTTCGCACAACTAGGGGGTAAAACATAAAAGACACCCTGGCTTTTCACGTTCGCACGACACGTGGAAGAAAGCCATTATTGGGCGTGGAAGCCAAGACGCGCAACATTGATGAGGAAGCTGGACACTGTTCGGCAGGTACATAGAACTTGAAGGAGAACCCGCCTTGCAACGCCGAAGACTACACACATGCTGGACTTATCGTCATTGAAGCCTGGTTCGGGGGCTACTGAGGGAGTCCCGAATTAGGGGGTGTCCGGATAGCCGGACTATCGTCATCGGCCAGACTATCATCGGCCGGACTATCATCATCATCCGGACTCCAAGACTATGAAGATACAAGATTGAAGACTTATCCCCGTGTCCGGAAGGGACTTTCCTTGGCGTGGAAGGCAAGCTTGGCGATAAGAATATGTAGATCTCCTACCATTGTAACCGACTCTATGTAACCCTAGCCCTCTCCGGTGTCTATATAAACCGGATGGCTCTAGTCCGTAGGACAACATCAACAACCCTTACAATCATACCATAGGCTAGCTTCTAGGGTTAGCCTCCTTGATCTCGTGGTAGATCCACTCTTGTAAACATCCACAATATCAATATCAATTGAGCAGGACGTAGGGTTTTACCTCCATCAAGAGGCCACGAACCTGGGTAAAACATCGTGTCCCTTGTCTCCTGTTACCATCCGCCTAGACGCACAGTTCGGGACCCCCTACCCAAGATCCGCTGGTTTTGACACCGACACTCGCCGTCAACATCACCAGGGTCATCTCGTCTGATCTTATACCGCAATGCACCACATACCGGGCAAGCGTTCAGATCCTTGTATGCACCACGGTAGAGGATGCAGTCATTAGGGCTTGCATGTATCTTCTCCACCTCCAATCCTAGAGGGCATACGACCTTCTTTGCTGCGTATGTACTGTCGGGCAATTCGTTATCCTTTGGAAGCTTCTTCTTCATTATTTTCAGTAGCTTCTCAAATCCTTTATCGGGCACAGCATTCTCTGCCTTCCATCGCAGCAATTCCGAAGACGGTACCGAGCTTTGTGTTGCCATCTTCGCAATTGGGGTACAACCCTTTTTGTGATCCTCTAACATGCGATCGAACTTCAGCTTCTCCTTTTGACTTTCGCGTTGCGTCCTTGCATCGACAATGACCCGGCGGAGATCATCATCATCGGGCACATCGTCTGGTTCATCTTGATCTTCAGCAGCTTCGCCCGTTGCAGCACCATAGTGCACATCGTCTGTTTCCTCTTGATGTTCAGTAGAATCACCGTATTCAGGGGGCACATAGTTGTCATCATACTCTTCTTCTTCGCCGTCTTCCATCATAACCCATATTTCTCCGTGCCTCGTCTAAACATTATAGTGTGGCATGAAACCCTTGTAAAGTAGGTGGGTGTGAAGGATTTTCCTGTCAGAGTAAGACTTCGTATTCCCACATATAGGGCATGGACAACACATAAAATCATTCTACTTGTTTGCCTCAGCCACTTCGAAAAAATCATGCACGCCCTTAGTGTACTCGGAGGTGTGTCTGTCACCGTACATCCATTGACGATTCATCTACGTGCATTATATATAATTAAGTGTGTCAAAAATCATTACAGAACAACATGAATAGATAATTAAGTGACCAAATTAATAAAAGTTCATCATCGCATAAAAACCAAAGTACATACATAGTTCTCATCTAACAACATAAAGCTCTGCAGAGCATCTAAATTAATTAAACCATACATTGAAACTATGTAAAACATTACAATGCGAAAACAAATGCGATCATAATCGAAACCAAGGTAACAACTGATCCAACGGCATAATGATACCAAGCCTCGGTATGAATGGCATATTTTCTAATCTTTCTAATCTTCAAGCGCATTGCATCCATCTTGATCTTGTGATCATCGACGACATCCGCAACATGCAACTCCAATATCATCTTCTCCTCCTCAAGTTTTTTTTATTTTCTCCTTCAAGAAATTGTTTTCTTCTTCAACTAAATTTAACCTCTCGACAATAGGGTCGGTTGGAATTTCCGGTTCAACAACCTCCTAGATAAATAAAATCTATGTCACGTTGGTCGGCATAATTTTCATAAACAATAAATGAACCAATAGTTATGAAAATATAATATATACCACATCCAAATCATAGACAGGACGAGGGCTGACGGGGGCGGATACCAAAACCATCGCACTATATAAGATGCAATAATAAAAGTAAGAAAATAATACAAGTATCTATCTAAACATATATACAAGTAAGAATATTTTTCCTTTTAGAAAGAAGATAATAACAAGAGGCTCACCACGGTGGTGCCGGCAATGAGATCGGTGCGGGTGATCGACGGCGATGAAGACGGGGACGGGGCGTGATGGACCACTAAACCTACATAAATATTAAGGAAAATGGAGCTTGGCGGTCGAGCTTGGAGAGGATAAACCTTAAGTAGTGTGGCTTGGGCATTCCATCGAACACCTTGTGTGCATAGGAGGTGAGCTAGAGCACCACCAAGCCCTCTCCCCCTCCGCCAGAAAAAACAGAGCAGTGTGCTCTGCTCTTGCGCGAGGGGCTATATACAGGCAGCACCATTAGCCCCGGTTGGTGGCATGAACAGGAACTAAAGGGAAGCCTTTGTTCCGGTTCATGCCACAATCCGGGACCAATAGTGGTGGGCCAGGAGCCAGGCCCATTGGTCCCGGTTCGTCCCACCAACCAGGACCAAAAGGTCCGGACGAACCGGGACCAATGGCCCACGTGGCCCGGCCGGCCCCCTGGGCTCACGAACAGGGGCAAATAGCTCCATTGATCCCGGTTCTGGATTGAACCGGGACTAATGGGCTGAACTGGCCTAGGCCATTGCCCCCTTTTCTACTAGTGATATGTGAAACTTTCTTTTGAGTGAATTGAATACTAAGATAAGTTTGATGCTTGATAATTGTTTTGAGATATGGAGGTGATAATATCAAAGTCGTGCTAGTTGGGTGATTATGAATTTGATAAATACTTGTGTTGAAGTTTACAAGTCCCGTAGCATGCATGTATGGTTAAAGTTGTGTAACAAATTTGAAACATGAAGTGTACTTGGCTTGTGCATCCTTATGAGTGGCGGTCGGGGACGAGCGATGGTCTTTTCCTACCAATCTATCCCCTAGGAGCATGCGCGTAGTACTTGATTTTTGATGGCTTCTAAATTTTTGCAATAAGTATATGAGTTCTTTTGACTAATGTTGAGTCCATGGATTATATGCACTCTCACCTTTCCGCCTTTTCTAGCCTCTTCGGTACCGTGCATTGCCCTTTCTCACCTTGAGAGTTGGTGCAAACTTCGCCGGTGCATCCAAACCCCGTGATACGATACGCTCTATCACACATAAACCTCCTTATATGTTCCTCAAAACAGCCACCATACCTACCTATCATGGCATTTTCATAGCCATTCCGAGATATATTGACATGCAACTTCCACCATCATCATCATGACATACATTACTTTTGTCATATTGCCATTGCATGATCATGTAGTTGACATCGTATTTGTGGCAAGGCCACCATGCATTATTTTTCATACATGTCACTCTTGATTCATTGCACCATCCCGGTACACCGCCGGAGGCATTCATATAGAGTCATACCTTGTTCTTCATGTAGTGAGTCTCATAAGCTATCTTTTTATACTAGTGGGAATTTTTCATTATAGAACTTGGCTTGTATATTCCTACGATGGGCTTCCTCAAATGCCCTAGGATCTTCATGAGCAAGCAAGTTGGATGCACACGCACTAGTTTTCTTTTGTTGAGCATTCATAGCTCTAGTGCATCCGTTGCATGGCAATCCCTACTCCTCATGTTGACATGAATTGATGGGCATCTCCATAGCCCGTTGATTAGCCTCGTCAATGTGAGACTTTCTCCTTTTTTGTCTTCTCCTCACAATCCCCATCATCATATTCTATTCCACCCATAGTGCTATATCCATGGCTCACGCTCATGTATTGCATGAAGGTTGAAAAAGTTTGAGATTATTTAAGTATGAAACAATTGCTTGGATTGTCATCGGGGGTATAGAAGTTGGGAACATCTTTGTGTGACGAAAATGAAGCATAGCCTAACTATATGATTTTTTAGGGATGAACTTTCTTTTGCCATGATATTTTAAGAAGACATGATTGCTTTGATTAGTATGCTTGTAGTATTATTATTTTTGTGTCAATAAAAACTTTTGTCTTGAATCTTTCGGATCTGAATATTCATATCACAATTAAGAAGATTTACATTGACATTATGCCAAAGTATCACACCGCATCAAAAATTCTCTTTTTATCATTTACCTACTCGAGGATGAGCATGAATTAAGCGTGGGGATGCTTGATACGTCTCCAACGCATCTATAATTTTTGATTGCTCCATGCTACTTTATCTACTGTTTTGGACTATATTGGGCTTTATTTTCCACTTTTATATTATTTTTGGGACTAACCTATTAACCGGAGGCCCAGCCCAGAATTGCTGTTTTTTGCCTATTTTAGTGTTTCGAAGAAACGGAATATCAAACAGAGTCCAAACGGAATGAAACCTTCGAGAACGTGATTTTCTCACCGAACGTGATCCAGGAGACTTGGACCCTACTCCGAGAAGTGCCAGAAGCGGTCACGAGGGTGGAGGGCGCCCCCCCTAGGCACGCCCCCTACCTCGTGGGCCCCCTGCTGCTCACCGACGTACTCATTCCTCCTATATATACCTACGTATCCCCAAACGATCAGAACAGGAGCCAAAAACCTAATTCCACCGCCGCAACCTTATGTATCCATGAGATCCCATCTTGGGACCTGTTCCGGAGCTCCGCCGGAGGGGGCATCCACCACAGAGGGCTTCTACATCAACACCATAGCCCCTCCGATGAAGTGTGAGTAGTTTACTTCGGACCTTAGGGTCCATAGCTAGTAGCTAGATGGCTTCTTCTCTCTTTTTGGATCTCAATACAATGTTCTCCCGCTCTCTCGTGGAGATCTATTCGATGTAATCTTCTTTTTGCGGTGTGTCTGTTGAGACCAATGAATTGTGGGTTTATGATCCAGTATTATCTATGGAAATATTTGATTCTTCTCTGAATTCTTTTATGTATGAATTGAGTTATCTTTGCGAGTCTCTTCGAATTATCCTTTTTGGTTTGGCCGACTAGATTGGTAGTTCTTGCAATGGGAGAAGTGCTTAGCTTTGGGTTCAATCTTGCGGTGTCCTTTCCCAGTGACAGAAGGGGCAGCAAGGCACATTTTGTATTGTTGCCATCGAGGATAACAAGATGGTTTTTTTAATCATATTGCATGAATTTATCCCTCTACATCATGTCATCTTGCTTAAGGCGTTACTCTATTTTTAACTTAATACTCTAGATGCATGCTGGATAGCGGTCGATGAGTGGAGTAATAGTAGTAGATGCAGAATCATTTCGATCTACTTGTATCGGACGTGATGCCTATATACATGATCATTACCTAGATAAGATCATAACTATGCTCAATTCTGTCCATTGCTCAACAGTAATTTGTTCACCCACCGTAGAATATCTATGCTCTTGAGAGACGCCACTAGTGAAACCTATGGCCCCGGGTCTATTCTCATCATATCAATCTCTATTGCTTTATTTACTTGCTTTGTTTTTACCTTGCCTTTTACTTTTCACTTTGCATCTATCTATCAAAAATACCAAAAATATTATTTATCATCTCTATCAAGATCTCACTCTCGTAAGTGACCGCGAAGGGATTGACAACCCCTAATCGCGTTGGTTGCGAGTAGCTATCGTTTTGTGTAGGTACGACGGACTTGTGCGTGGTCTCCTACTGGATTGATACCTTGGTTCTCAAAAACTGAGGGAAATACTTACGCTACTTTGCTGCATCATCCTCTCCTCTTCGGGGAAATCCAACGCAGTGCTCAAGAGGTAGCAAGAAGAACTTCTGGCGCCGTTGCCGGGGAGGCTCACGCAAGCAAGTCAACCATACCAAGTACCCATCACAATCCCTATCTCTCGCATTACATTATTTGCCATTTGCCTCTCGTTTTCCTCTCCCCCACTTCACCTTTGCCGTTTTATTCGCCCCTCTTCCGTTCGATCTTTTTTGCTTGCATCTTCGCTTGCTAAAAGTTTATGGATCCTCATCGACTTGCTAATCTCTTTAAGAGATCCAATAATGTGAACCTATTGCTAGTGAGTTGAGTGCATTAGATTATCTTTATGAGGTTTTGCTTGAAATTCGTGAATCTGAAAATTGTGATGAAGAAATTTATGAAGAGATTCACGATAACTCCTTGAATAAAAAGCATGATTGCAACGATTTTCCTATAAATTCTCTTGATGTCAATTGTGCTAATAATATGCAAAACCCTAAGGTTGGGGATGCTAGTTTTGCTATGTCTACTACTTGTTTCAATGATCATGATTGGGGTGATTCTTCTTACAACCTTGAAAATTTATTGAAGCCCCATGATGAATACGAGATTGATAATAATGTTTGCAATAATATTGAAATTGGGCTTGGAAGAGTGTCAACTTTAGATCCCACATTTTTGGAGTATGTTCAATCTTATGATATTTTTGATAAAAGTGGGTTCGGAAAGGTCATGACTCTAGCTAATGTTAATCCCACTATCTTGTAAGAGTGTCAACTTTGCATGCATGTGGATCGTGTTGAGAATATGTTATGTGATAGCTATTTTGTTGAATTTTCTTATGATCCTACATGTAATTATTATGAGAGAGGAAAATATGGTTGTAGAAATTTTCATGTTACTAAATTACCTCTCGTCATGTTGAGATTGCTATCGTCTCTTTCTTATTCCTTGCATATGCTAGTTTTTGTTTGCCTCGCAAATTTGTTTGCTTATAATATGCCTATGCATAGGAAGTATGTTAGACTTAGATGTGTTTGTCATGTGTTTCATGATGCTCTCCTTGCGCTTCAATTCTTGTCTTTCTTGTGAGCATCATTAAAATTATCAATGCCTAGCTAGGGGCGTTAAACGATAGCGCTTGTTGGGAGGCAACCCAATTTTATTTTGTGTTTTTTGTTTTTGCTTCTGTTTAGGAATAAATAATCCATCTAGCCTCCATTTGGATGTGGTTTTGTATTTTAATTAGTGTTTGTGCCATGTAGAACCTATAGGATAACCTACGATGATAGTTGATTTGATTCTGCTGAAAAACAGAAACTTGGCGCGCATGAATATAGTTTTGTTAAATCACAGAAACGTGCTTTTGCGTTGATTCTTTTTGGTTCTGTTCAATAAACAAATTGTCCAGGACTTCCTATTTTGGTATAAGTTTTAGAGTTCCAGAATTTTGCGTTAGTTACAGATTGCTACAGACTGTTCTGTTTTTGACAGATTCTGTTTTACGTGTGTTGTTTGCTTATTTTGATGAATCTATGGCTAGTAAAATAGTTTATAATCCATAGAGAAGTTGGAATACAGTAGGTTTAACACCAATAAAAATAAAGAATGAGTTCATTATAGTAACTTAAGTATTTCTTTGGTTTCTTTCTCTAACGGAGCTCACGAGATTTCTGTTGAGTTTTGTGTTGTGAAGTTTTCAAGTTTAGGGTGAATTCTTTTGATGGATTATGGAACAAGGAGTGGCAAGAGCCTAAGCTTGGGGATGGCCATGGCACCCCCAAGATAATCCAAGGACACCAAAAAGTCAAAGCTTGGGGATGCCCCGGAAGGCATCCCCTCTTTCGTCCACTTCCATCGGTAATTTACTTGGAGCTATATTTTTTATTCACCACAAGATATGTGTTTTGCTTGGAGCGTCTTGTATTATTTGTGCCTTTGCTTGTTAGTCTACCACAATCATCCTTGCTGTACACACCTTTTGAGAGAGCCATACATGTATTGGAATTTGTTAGAATACTCTACATGCTTCACTTCTATCTTTTGAGCTTGATAGTTTTTGCTCATAGTACTTCACTTATATCTTTTGAGCGTGATAATTTTTGCTCTAATGCTTCACTTATATCTTTTAGAGCATGGTGGTGGATTTGTTTCAAAGAAACTATTGATCTCTCATGCTTCACTTAGATTATTTTGAGAGTCGTTAATAGCATTGTAATTTGCTTAATGTTAATATACTTGGTATTCAAGATACACTAGTAGAAAAGGGGCCTATTGACCCGGTTGGTGAGGGCCTTTAGCCCCTCATGAACCGGGAATAAAGGGTCGGTACTAATACCCTGGTTTTTAGTCCCGGTTCAATCAGAACTGGACTGATGGGCCTCCACGTAACCTCTGCGCTGAGCCCAGGCATGAGGGCCTTTGGTCCCGGTTGGTAGCACCAACCGGGACCAATAGTCATCCACGTCACAAGCATTTCGTGGCTGGGGTTTTGTTTTTCTTTAAAAAGGGGGGGGGGTTTTGGGGGTTAATTTAGGTGTTTCATATATTGTTAGCTAGCTAATTAATAGAGAGAAGTGTCCTCTCTTTTGTCCGTGCTTGGTCGGTGCTACGTACTATACATACGTATAGAGAGGACTAGCTAGACACACTAGCTAGCTAGTAAGCAAACGAAGGAAACAGAAGATCGTCATGAACATATATGCATACAGAGGGAAGTGATATCGACCACCTCTCCTCTCCGAGAGATTGGTCGAACAACAAGTTCTCGTATATCTATCCGACACTATCGGCTACATATATACAATAATTATCTTTTACAAAAAGAATCTCCTAACATACGGACGCCTGGTCCACATAGTATTCTCCGTCTTCAGCGATCACGTGGTCAAGAAAGAATGCCGCCAATTCCTCTTGAATTGCTCGCGTGCGATCTGGTGCTAGTATTTCATCTCGCATCCGAAACATCTAATTTTAAGAAGGGGGTCAATACATATATACATGAATGAATTAAACTCAACACAAATGATGGTAATAAAATAAAATTATGAATATTGTTATTTACACACTTCATATTGTTTGTCAGAGTAGCCCCGCTCACAGGTCGTGTGGCGGATGGACTCGCAAACGTAGTATCCACAGAAATCATTCCCTTGTGCCTGCCACAACCACTTTACAAGAAATAGAGGTCAATCAAACTGATAATTAGCAAGCATGTTAAATGGTATTGATGAAACTAGCGCTTGATCACTAGGAGATGCGTGGAATATGCTACTATAGTACTTACTTTTGGGTGTCTAAATTGCTGCTTCTTCGGCAATCCCGGAGCTTTTTTGGTGAATTTTCTCCAAACCCTGCCATACAAAGAAAACAATTACTTGGTATCAGAAATGAACAAAGTTGCTGATATGGTGGATAATGATCGATTTAACTTACTTCTCGAGCATTTCAGTCATGTCCGCATACTCCTTGGGATCTTTTCGTCTCGAGTCTAAGACAATTACTACTCCCTGCTCAAGCTTAATCTCTAGGAGAATATAGTGGAAGCTGCGCACGCATGCATAACTCATCAATATTACATTATTATAACCTGGACTAATAAGGGAAACTGAATATGCCACAAGACAGTAACACTCACTTGAAGTTGTAAGGAAAGAATATTATATCCTTGTGTTCATTTATTACGAACGATTGTAGCAAGTTGGCCTTGGTATTTTCGGCATGAAATTCAACCTCAGTTGCATCTATGAGATATGTGTTAATGAACCCAATGGAACCCACTTGTCTTTTCTTCAATTCGGCGATCTTCAATCTGCATAATATAGTGAGGATAATTATAAATACATGCAATGAAAGAGCTGAGTTATATAGAGACTTAATGACAGAAGTAGTACTACTTACGCAAAGAGCGGTGACCGTTGCTTTATCGAGGGCCAATTGATTGAAAAACTGATAGAACTCCTCAAATTGAATAGGCAACAGTTCAATTCCAACGAGGTCATGCTCCTTTTTAACTCTCACATACAAAGTACTCCTCCCCTCAGACTCTCTGCAGGTTTTCATGTACCAATCATGCAATCTTCGCATCATCATTGATACAGAGCTTTCATCTTTGACGAGAGGCTTCCCGTACTCGTATCTTTATATCTGCACCTCCAAGAAATCATAATGTACATCGCCGGGCAGGTAATCTTCAGGATTGCCATAACCGGGCACCATCCTTGGATCGACGATGTCGCTAGCAGGCACCTTGAGCGGGGGGCACGATTGCTTCGCTTGTTCGCCGAGCTGGGCAATTTGTTTCCCATCTCGTCGTTCTTTCATTCTTTGCTCACTTTTAGTACTTCCCGACCTCTCCGCTTCGGCAAATGCCTTTCCAATAATGCGCTCATAGTTGCCTTTCGGCGGAGACTTGGGTGGTTTTGTCAGGGCAGCCAGAGTGCGCTTCGCTTTCACCGGATCTACCTTCTCCTCCGGAGTTGATGTCTCTTTGCTTTCAACCCTTCAAACCAGTCATGCACTTCGGTCTGCACGATCTTCGCATTTTCCTCGTCGGTCCTCTCGTATGGTAACTTCTCTGGATTCTTCAGAGAAGGACCGAATCTGTATATCCTCCCGCCTTTGGCTGTACTGCTAGACGCTGGCAGAGCAGACGGAGCGGATGTCTTCTTTCCTTGCTTACGAGGCGGAGGAGAAAGACTACGATGCGCCGGAGCAGCCGGAGCGGCGGCGGGTCTCTTCCGCCCTTGCTGACGAGGCGGAGAAGGAGGAGGCTGGCTGCTCGGGCGCGCCGGTGCAGGCGGAGAAGGAGGCGGAGTGCCGCCACGCGCCGGAGATGGAGCCGGCCGAGTGCCCTGATCGTCACTCGCCGGAGGAGGAGCAGGTGGAGGAGGCGGAGTGCCCTGACTTGCCGGAGGAGGAGGGGGAGGCGGAGGCGTCCAGTTCGGAAGGTTCATGAGATCCTTCCGCCATAGGCATGGAGTCTTCAGAGTAGAACCCAGCAGATACTCCCCTTCACCGGTAGGGTGGTCAAGCCGGAGGTCCTCAAATCCCTCCGTTATTTCATCCACCATCACCTTAGCATATCCTTCTGGAATCGGCCGGCAGTGAAAAGTTGAGTCGGGTTTAGTAGGATAAACAGAGCCAACAGCCGCCTTGACCTTCAAATTGCTCCATTGCGCCATAAGGTGGCAATTTTGAGACTCCGTGATAGCATCCACGGGATAGCTGGCTGGAGCCGTCAAGGCATGCTCCGGCTGAAGCAGCTCGATGGAAGCCACGCTGCTTCTCCGCTGAGATGGCGGGGTAGCTTCGGGGGAAGCTTTGGCAGGTCGTTTGCTGCGATCTGCTGCTTCTCGTTCCTCTAGCCCCATTACCCTTTCATGCAGTGCCCGCATTTGGCTCTGCTCCAGTTTCTTCCTCCTCTCATGGGTTTTGTAACCCCCTACGTCCGGAAATCCAGCCTTCCACGAAAGGGAGCCTGGCGTGCCTCGTGTTCGTCCAGGGTGCTCAGGATTCCCGAGGGCCATTGTGAGCTCGTCCTTCTCCCTGTCTGGAACAAACTTCCCTTGTTGCGCTGCTTCGATATATTGCTTTAGCCTCTTGACTGGTATGTCCAATTGCTCGTCCGTCCAAATGCACTTCCCTGATACAGGGTCCAAGGTTCCGCCAGCCCCGAAGAACCAAGTCCGGCAACGGTCTAGCCAGTTCATTGTCTCTGGTTCGATCCCTTTATCAAGCAGATCATTCTTAGCCTTGGCCCACTTAGGCCGGGCTATGAGGTAGCGACCTAACCCCGTGCGATGGTGAAGCTTCTTCTTCGCAGCATTTTGCTTGTTTGTCGCCGACATCTTTTTACTCTTTTCCGATGTCCTGTGGGCCACAAATGCGGGCCAGTCATCTCTGATCTTCTCATATTTTCCCTTGAATTCAGGTGTCTCTTTTTTATCGACAAACTTATTCAGGTCTTTCTTCCAATGCCTGAATAGCCCTGCCATCTTGTTAAGAGCAAAAGACTTGATTAATGGCTCTATAACTGGCTTCTCCGGATCATCCTCTGGCGGTAGGGTGAAATTTGACTTCAGCTCAGTCCAAAGATCATTTTTCTGCAGATCATTGACATAAGACACCTCAGGCTCTTCGTTCTTAGGCTTATACCATTGCTGGATGCTGATCGGGATCTTGTCCCTAACCAGAACCCCACACTGAGCAAAAAATGCCTTCTTTGTCCGGATGGGTTCAATCGGTTGGCCGTCGCGCGCGATTTCTATAATCTCAAACCTTTCATCCGAGCTCAACTTTTTCTTCGGGCCTCGTCTCTTTACTGAAGTTGTGCTCGATCCGGAGGGCTAGAAAAAGGAAGAAAGACGAGAATTAATTAATATGTGTACATACCAAAACAATGAATGCATCTATTAGCTAGTCAGCACATGCTTAACTAATATATATACCTGGCCGGACTCAGTTGGGTGATCACCGGAGCAGTCCTCACGGTCTACTTCTTCACCCTCTCCTTCTTCCACCGGCATTGGGTCATCGGAGCCATCATAAGCATAGCCAGCTGCTTCTTCACCCTCTCCTTCCAGACCATCGGTGTCGTTGAGAAACATCATCCAGTTGATGGCATCACTTCCTTCTGCCATTATGTGCCTCAACAACGCTTCTTGTGCTTCGTCTCGGGGCGGGGTGTCCATAGTTTCTACAAATATTTACAACATGGCAATTATTATTCAAACATGAAAGATATGGATATATTAGTGGCAAACATAGAACTAGCTAGCTAATCACAATAAGGAATCATATTAATTAGTGGCCTCGACGCTGCTTCTCTAGGGTTTCGGGTGGCCTCGACAATGCTTCAAGGGTTAGGGGGTGGCCTCGAGAATGCTTCAAGGAGGGGGTAATATAGAACCCCCCCCCCCCCCACGTGTTGAAGCTATCGGGAGGGGGTATATCGACAACTACAACGACAACACTACATCTATGTCCCACAAGTGACGTGGGCATCGACGCCCGCGTCACTTGTGGGACGTGGATGTAGTGTCCGACACCGAAGAAGAGGAAGACGAAGAAAAAAAACAGGAGAAGAAAGAATAGAGGAGAAGAACTCCTCTATTCTTTCTTCTCCTCTTTTTTTTATTCTTTCTCTTCTTTTTTTTATCAAGGGGTCGAGGACCGCCGAGGGGTCGAGGGTCAAGGGGTCGAGGATCGCCGAGCGGTCGAGGGTCAAGGGGTCGAGGATCGCCGAGCGGTCGGGAGGTTGCCTAGTGTCAAAGGATTCAACAAAACCATGTCTTCATCATTAGGCGAAAGTAACAGGTGCATGATGGTACGAAGCTCTCCAAAGTTATTTTGGAACGGAGTCCCAGATAGGATAATTCGCTTTGTGGTACAAAGTTCGGCAAGAACCTTACGAATATCGTTATTTGGAAGGCCTTTGCTGAAATTCGTACAAAAAGGCAAATTATCCTATCCGGGACTCCATTCCAGAATAACTTTGGAGGACTTCGTACCATCATGCCCTGGTTACTTCCGGCTAATGATGAAGCCATGGATTTCTTCAATACTTTGACACTAGGAAACCTCTCTCGACTCCTCGACGACACTGGAACCCTCGACCCCTAGACGACCCTGGAACCCTCGACCCTCGATCCCTCTACCCTATAGAACCCTCGAACCCTCGACCCTGAAACCCTCGACCCTTGACCCCTTAACGACCCTCTACCCTCTACCCTAGTTCCCGACCCTCGACCCCTCGGCGATCCTCGACACCCTCGTTCCCGATAAAAATTAAGAAGAAGAAGAAGAAGAAGAAGAAGAAGAAGAAGAAGAAGAAGAAGAAGAAGAAGAAAGAGGAGAAGAAGAAAGGAATAGCTAGAGGAGAAGATCGAAGAAAAAAAAGAGGAGAAGAAGAAAGGAATAGTGGAGAAGAAGAGAAAATAGAATATTCTATTTTCTCTTCCTCTCCACTATTCCTTTCTTCTTCTCCTCTCTTTTTCTTCTTTTTTCTTCTTCTTACTTATTTCTCCTCTTCTTTTCCTCTCCTCTTCTTATTTTCTTCTTTCCTATCCTTCTTTTCTAAAATTGTAACTTTTGCATATATAAAACTTTTCTAAAATTGTAACTTTCTATATATGAACAAAAACTTTCTATGAACCAAAAAACATCACATACATCACATACACATATACATTATAGCCATACATACACATATACATAAAATATGAACAAAAAAATAAACTAATAAAAATAAAAAACATATTGCAACATATGAACAAAAACATATAGCCACATACATACACATACATTATATATACTAGTCGTCAACCCATGCAACTGCACGGGCTAGCAAATTTAATATTTGATATAACTAAATTGTGAAAATTCAAAATGTCAAACAATAATATGAATATGTTGATGTAGATTATTTTTATAGCACATGCATGTGTGCCTTGGTTGGACATAGAGTGTAATGAAGCTGCATTGCTTTGACTTTTTTGTGATTAGATTGTTTGCATCCAATAATATGAATCATGTGATGTTCATTATTATAATAACACATGCATGTGTACCTTGGTTGGACATAGAATCAAGCGGAGGTACATTGCTTCGACTATTTAAGCATATATCTTCCTTTCCTATAGCCTGCCTAAAAATATAGACATCTTCCGTTTGGTAATGGAAGCACCATACAATTATAGAGTATGTTTCTATAGACACAATAAAGGACACATGCATGCACGGCTTTCTATCAACAGACGTGATATCGTATCAAATAATATACATATTAAAATATAGATCATTGTATATTCTCATTATAGATAGATTATTAAGATTAGACATTCTTGCCTCAACCAACAATTTTTTTGTGACTCACATGGATGGATTTTTTATATTCGCCATCAATATTCACATAGACAATGATGTGTTTACATGAATCTTTGTGTCACATGATACATCCAGTTTATTCTACAATAGTAATATATATGATTTTTTAATTTCTAACTTTTTCTATGTTATAATCACAATAATAGACATAGTATATATGCAAATACGTATTAGCAATCTCCATCTCTAAAGAAGCATGTAATACACGAACCACATGCACATTAGGCAAAGCAGTATATCCGTGGACAAATAGGATTGAGGAACGGAATTGGCAGAGTTATTAGTTGCTCTCCATTGGTGAACCATCGACGCACCTCCTATAGAGCTTCGTCCATTGTGACTGGGCATGGAATCTGAGAAGATTGAAAGAATCTCTAGTCAAATATGAATTTACAAATTAAATTCCTTAGACCACGAAAAAAAGTTCCTTAAAAATCTGTAATGTTCCGTTATCCGATCAAACCTCTACCACTTTCTATGTGTCCATTCTTTGTTTCTCTATGCACATAAAAGATCCAGACAATGCAATATCTGGTTGGTGAATTAATCATGTTTGTTGTTACAGGCGAAGACCCTATTTTTTTTCTTGAAACCATGTTTTAATAGCTGTACACGGCGAACCATCCAGTGATTGGATGGTTAGGGGACAGTGTTATGCCCGGCCCACCAAAACTCATGTCCTAGACTTGACATTGGTGCTCGCATTTTTCTGGATTTTTTCAGATCTTTGGGAGATGTCCGTTTAATGGGAGGAGACATCCTGTCGACAATGTAGGTGTCTGTAGGGACTATATTAATCCTAATGAGGTGCTCATGGGGGTAGGGTGTGCGTGTGTGTGTTCATAGAAGGATGAGTATATGCTCATGTATGTGAGCGACTTTGATTGTACTATGTTAAAAAAATGGCCGTACACATTGCCCTAATTTTTTTTTGCATGGGACCTTGTATTCTTTTTGTACACATGCCTTTATGCATGGACATATTTCTCTCTACACGTAGGAGTAGCAATCTTTGTTTGATCTTTTTCTTAAATGAACTTGTCACCTTGGACTTAAATCACGGATGCACGTATGAGTTGTAGCATAGACGGACTCTTGAACCTGCGTTTTGACTTACCATGTGTTGAACTTGTATCATGTATGACTTGTAGCGTATCTTTGTTTTTTCTGCGGATGACGGATCGTACCATACGTGGACTCCCTAATTTCAGCGTGGAGACACATGCCAAAGCGCTCAGTATGGACCCGCTTTTTTAAAATTATCAATTTTGACTAAAATCACATATTACGTTCAGCAAATCTAGTGTGGGAAAAGAAATCTTCAGCTACCAACGTCAATATCTTTTTTTGAACCGATGGATTCTTTTTTTTTATTCATGGGAGAAGATGTTATTTTTTACCTTTACATTGCTAGAGTTTTAGTGGAAGGAGGATTCTTTTTTGATGGAGAGGATATCTTTTTTTAAGGCAGCGATGGATTTTTTTTGACAGCAATGTTGAACGTGCCAGGACCCTTTTTTGGACAATTGTGTTACGTAAGTTTTCTTTTTATCTCTGACGTTAATTATTTAATCCAACGGTGTAATTAATTTTGTAGATGTAGATTAATGAGAAGGCTTTCCTGGTGCCTCCAATTAGTAAATACTAGTCATCAACCCGTGCTCCAGCACGGGCTAGTGAGTCTATTACTACAACTCTATAATAGTAGTTATGAATTCTTGGAACTTTTTGATGTGATTGTTTTGGATATTGAAAAGTTTATATAAACATAGGACTACATATGGGTTATTAATAGGAATCAGAAGTTGAGAATGTATTATTACATGTTCAGAGTTCATACTATGAATGGCATTATGGAAGCCATCATTCTTTTTACCGATGCATTCCGAAGCATGTGAAGCTCTGGAGTAATGTTACTTACTTAAGCTATTAATATTGTAGGGAATCCCACGATATTAAACAACATAAGGCGTATGGTAGGCGCTTAACTAACATCATAATACCAAAGATCAATATGTTATATTAAATAAAAAGAAATACAATTTACTTGCAGATGTCTTTGTTTATGCATACAAATAAAGAAATTTGGCTGTTCTTCAGATTTCATATTGGATGCCAAGTGCGGTAGCGCCGTATTTACTTAGACCTTGATCACTATTACATAGAAGATGAATAGCTTAAATATTAGAGGAAATATGGCCAACTTGCGTAAATCTTCCAAGGGTGCATTTTGACAAAAAGAGAATATAGTACAAAATACATCAAGATGGTTGTATCACAAACACAAACTGGACAAAACAGGAAGCAATAACCATTTTGCCTTATATTAAAAAAAGGGCGAACCTCCTGATACAAAATCACTGAGTGAAAGGAACATGAAAGAGGATATAGAAATTTAAGAAAATAGCTATTTTATTACATAAAAAGCAGTATCAGCATAAATGTACGAAAAAATGGAATAAGGACCAAGAACACACTGTCGTTTTTCATTCCATTGCTGAGAACTCACATCGTACTGCTCAGCATCCTTGGTTGTGTTTCTCCTAGAATAATACACCTCTACAACTGCGACTGTCTAGTTGCAAATTTTAAGTCTTCAAATGAATGACAATGTGATTAATAATCCCCTTTGGCAATTTTGTTACATCAAAAACAGATCTGCATGGAGTTACATCTTCAGGTTCCACCGTCTTCACTCTTCAGGCCTGCATGATCTCCATCAAGACCTTGATATATGTTCCATGACAGAGACGAAGTTCTCCCTTTATACCTTCATTTCTTGATATTTTTTAATTTAGTTCCCACGGCAAACCAGTTCCACATGTTTTAAGATTTGCAACCAACTATTTCTTGTGTTTCTAAGTTCCAGCATGGCGAAAGTATCAGCATTCAACATTGCATTCCCTGTGGCTCATTACTAAAGAGGAGCACACCTGATGTCGTTAGAAGTGTTGTGCGAAATAACTTGGGAAAACACCCAAAAATTCTGATCGACAATCTATCATATTATTATTAAGCACAATATAGTACCTATAGATGCATTTTCTCCCATGTTACTGTTTGTTAGTGATAAACTTTACTGTGTGCTAACACCATTGGACGAACCTCAATCTTTAGACCCACAATTAGATTATGCATAACTGGGACAAAAAAGATGGAATAATCATGAAAAGTTTAGCATAAAACTCAGAAATTCGTCTCAACAGTTCAGTTTGGCGGATTGGAAAAAGAAAAGGATGGCACAAAGGAAAGAAGCATATCAATCACCATGTATAGTAATACATGAACCCGTGCTACAACCTGTCGACCCACTCAATAGTTGACATATTATAATTTCATTTGGTTGTGTACAATCTTTCATAATTTGTATGCGCACTTATAGTTAGGAGCAACCTAGGGCAGCTGTGCTGCGAGTGCTCCGCGGCAATGTTCAATCGATTCATCCTGCGGTTTACACGGGCAAACACCTGTTGATCCGGTCATATATAGTAGGGCTCTAGAGTTCTTTTTTAGAGAATTAGAGCTATATAGTTTGCCAAGGCTTTGCCAGCAGCTGGCCCGTTCACTGCAAATAGATTAATCGCCCCTTTTAAACAATATGGTAACACTCCATATTAATTAGCAGCTTGGCACAATTCAAAGAGCATCGGTTTTATCTTTTCATCATAGTGTGTGCAATCTTCACACATTCACGCTTGCACCTATAGCCAGGAGGACATGATATCACAGAATAATCACGCATTCACATACATCATATATATTACCAGTTCATGAATGATGACCATGATTAAATTCCAAAGGAGTGACATGCTTGAGGTTAAACTGCAGCTAATCACATATGGAAATCAGGACGGGAAATCACCTTTTAACGCAGAAGCATTTGAACAGAAGATTGACAATTATCTAATGCAAATAACTGAATGCAAGGCATGTGGCCTGGGTTGACCTCGTACAAATACCCAAGGTTGTCCGCCTCTTCTGATTCCTTCATAAGGGTTAACTTCTTGTCACCAATGCAGTCACACATTTACTCAAATATATGAAAGGTATTAGCACCGGTACAATTCAAGTCACATACCAATGAAAACAAATTTTAAAAGAGTGACACTGAGAGTAAAGCCATGACAAAGAACGTAGATTGAAACATGCATGCATATATGAATACCAAAGGCTGGCGAGTTGTAAAGATAGAAAAATAAATTGACTGTCGCAAATAAAATGCCTCAACAATACATAGTGGTTTACTATTGTTCTTTTTTTGTGAAATAGTGGTTTATTATTGTTATAAGAGTTGTGCGATTTGAATTTGTGAGATGTTCAGATAAGAATAACATTTATATATATTGTGCTAAATCACTTATGTAATACTTAATAAACAAAGGATGATTCATAGTGTAGGTTGATATATTAGTATAGAACCTGCACTTACTCACATCTTACACAACTTAAATCATAGAAGCCAAATGAATATAAACCTATCAGGAGTTCATGATCTTATAATACTACTGAGTATAATCTATCTACAACCATGATGAGATAAAACTAAATTGTGGGGAATCTGCAGAGGAAGCACACTGTTATTTTACCTCTAATGGTACGGACAACAGTAATTGGATCATGTCGCACTGAATCGCCTATTCGATAACATCGTGATGGAATACCACAAAGAATTCTGTATAGACGGAACTTCAAGAGTATCAATGCGAGTTGATACATACTTCGAGAAACAATGCACTAATGTTACAGTAAATAAAAACCTATAAAGGGGTTTCTGATCAAAGGAACTGATGGATCTGATAACCTTCCAGATCATAGGAGAACATGGATCTGACTGGAATCATGAGGGCACATGGTTACCTGGTAGGATTATCAGCGCCCTTGGTCCTCGAGCCAAGTAGAGGTCGCCGACATAGGCTACGGTGGATGGCTGCAGAAAGTTGGCGATTGTGATGCCCCAAACTTCAGTCGTCCCAGCCATGGGGTAGCACAAACTCTACATGATGGTGTGATGCCACGTGAAGGAAGAGTTGCCTTATCTGCCTTGTTCCTGGGAGGGAGATTATGAATCAATCGGAGCAAGCTCTCGAGATCGCATGGCTACAGATTCCACATGTCGCACTAATTGAGAAGACCAAGGAGATGTGATAAGGTTCGTGAGCGCAGGAGATCCATGCCCCAAATTCCTTGTTACAATTTGGAGGAGACACGAATCTGCTTCCATGTGGAGAGGAAGAGAGAGATCAGAATTTGAGAGAAAGAGACGTGAGAGATGGAAAGAGGGATCCATGTTCAACTTCCCTGCTCCAATTTAAGAGAGACATGTATCTCTTTTCCATATATGAAGAGATACGTGAGGGAGAGAGGATTGAGGAGAGAGAGCATACGTGATCAGGAATTCATGAGGCGAGAAGATCGTGGAGAATTAGGTGGTATAGAAGGCCACAGGAGAAATATTTTTTTTCTCAAACGAAAAGGTGGGATAAAAGGCGAGGACTCCTGGAGACGTTTCATCTGATGGCTATAGATGTCTAGTTTGCATACCCTACGGTCATTACCTATGTTTTCTGATAATTAACGTGGAGCCTCGGTTGGTGCCTCCAATTAGTAAATATAAGATAAGATATGTGAAAAAAAATTAAACTAAAAAAACAGGGGCGTGGCGGCAGCGGTGGCGCCGGCAAGGCAGGGCAGGGCAGGGGCCCGGGCAGGGCAGGGCAGGTGCTCACAGGGGCGGCGGGCACGGCGGGCGGCGGCGGGCGCGGGAGTGGCGCCGGCGTCGGGGCAGATGGTGTCGAGGGCGGCGACGGCGCCAAGGGCGGACGGCGTCGGGCGTGGCGCAGGGCGCGGCGGCGACGTGTGGGCTCGAGGCGGCGGACGGCGTCGGCGTGGGCTCGGGGGCACGGGCGACGGCGACGGCGGCGGGGCAGCCTGGCGGCGTCGAGGAGGTCCGCGGCGTCGTCGGGCGGCAACTGGTGATGAAATCTGAAAAAATGCTAAGTGCTGGCTTATATAGAAAATGCTTTAGTCCCGGTTCGTAGCACAAACCGGGACTAATGCCACCCTTTAGTCCCAGTTGGTGCCATCAACCGG
The DNA here is from genome assembly GCA_021605205.1 of Aegilops longissima. Classification (NCBI taxonomy): domain Eukaryota; kingdom Viridiplantae; phylum Streptophyta; class Magnoliopsida; order Poales; family Poaceae; genus Aegilops; species Aegilops longissima. Next base: position 11,141,603 of record CM038681.1, read on the forward strand.
GACCAAAGGCCTCTTTTCAGCAGCCCAAAGGGCGGGAAGCGGCGGCCTTTGGTCCCGGTTGGTGGCACCAACCGAGACTAAAGGGGGGCATTTGTCCCGGGTCGTAGCACCAACCGGGACTAATGCACCCCTTTAGCCCCGGTTGGTGCCACCAACCGGGACCAAAGGCCTGTGCTGCCCCGAACCCAATATTTAGTCCCACCTCGCTAGTTGAGAGGGAGGCGCACCTGTTTATAAGGTGCGGTGCGCCTTCCCTCTCGAGCTCCTCTCTTAAGCAGGCTTTCGGGCCTAACCCTGCAATCTGTGCCTGTGGGCCTACTGGGCCTCCTGCGGGCCTGAATCCTGGCCCATGGTAGGGTTTCTAGTCGTATTCAGGCCGTGGGGGCCCAGTAGGTGGCATTTTTTTTGTTTTTTTGTTTTATTTGTTGCTTTATTTAGTTTATTTTGTTTCTATTTACAACAAAATACTTATTGTTGCTATATTTATTTTTTTCCAGTTTTTTGTTTTGTTTTCTGCATTATTTATTTTCTTTTGTTTTTTGCTTTATTTTTTAATTCTTTTTGCTTTTAGTTTTAGAAAAATTATAAACTTTCTGTTAGTGCCATTAGTTTTCAAATTTGAAAACACTTTTTTTGTTTTCTTTGTTGCTTTATTCATTTTATTTTGTTTCTGGTTACAACAAAATACTTATTGTTGCTATTTTTATTTTTTCCAATTTTTTTGTTTTGTTTTCTGCATTATTTATTTTCTTTTGTTTTTGCTTTATTTTTAATTATTTTTGCTTTTAGTTTTAGAAAAATTATAAACTTTCTGTTAGTGCCTTTAGTTTTCAAATTTGAAAACACTTTTTTGTTTTCTTTGTTGCTTTATTCATTTTATTTTGTTTCTACTTACAATAAAGTACTTATTGTTGCTATTTTTATTTTTTCCAGTTTTTTGTTTTGTTTTCTGCATTAATTATTTTCTTTTGGTTTTTTGCTTTATTTTTTAATTATTTTTGCTTTTAGGTCAGCAAAATTATAAACTTTCTGTTAGTGCCATTAGTTTTTGACTTTCTGTTTGTGCCATTAGTTTTCAAATTTGAATAGTTAAAATTTAATTTCTTTGAAATTGATAGTTTTCAAATGAACTCTGAAAAAGTTGGCATAGCATGTGCATGTACAAAACGGAAAATGGTATCATACTCGTCTGTTACAAAGTTGGCATGGTATCATCATAATAGTTGCGGGAGAAAGTCTTCATTTTTTCTTCGCTTGTGTCATTTGCTTATTGCGCCGTAACCATGGATAATCTTCATCGTTTATCAGGATGCTTGGGTCAGTCTTGACTTTGAAGGGAGGAATTTCATGTTAATTTTCATACTCTTCAGACATGTCTGTCTTGCCGTCCACTCCCAGGATGTCCCTTTTTCCTGAAAGAACTATGTGGCGCTTTGGCTCATCATATGATGTATTCGCTTCCTTATCTTTTCTTTTCCTCGGTCTGGTAGACATGTCCTTCACATAGATAACCTGTGCCACATCATTGGCTAGGACGAACGGTTCGTCAGTGTACCCAAGATTTTTCAGCTCCATTGTTGTCATTCCGTACTGTGGGTCTACCTGTACCCCGCCTCCTGACAGATTGACCCACTTGCACTTAAACAAAGGGAACTTAAAATCTACTCCGTAGTCAAGTTCCCATATGTCTACTATGTAACCATAATATGTGTCATTTCCCCTGTCGGTTGCTGCATCAAAGAGGACACCACTGTTTTGGTTGGTGCTCTTTTGATCTTGGTCAATCGTGTAAAATGTATTCCCATTTATCTCGTATCCTTTCCAAATCATTACAGTCAAAGATGGTCCCCTAGACAACAAGTACAGCTCATCACAAACAGTGTTGTCACCTCTGAGACGTGTTTCCAACCAACTGCTGAAAGTCCTGATGTGTTCACATGTAATCCAGTCGTCGCACTGCTCCGGGTGTTTGGAGTGCAGACTGTTCTTGTGTTCATCGACATACGGGGTCACCAAGGTAGAGTACTGTAGAACTGTGTAGTGTGCTTGAGACCAAGAATATTCGTCCCTGCATATTATTGAGTTCCTTCCAAGCGTGCCTTTTCCAGTCAGTCTCCCCTCATACCGCGATTTAGGGAGACCTATCTTCTTAAGGCCAGGAATGAAGTCAACACAAAACCCGGTGACATCCTCTGTTTGATGGCCCATGGAGATGCTTGCTTCTGGCCTAGCGCGATTACGAACATATTTCTTTAGGACTCCCATGAACCTCTCAAAGGGGTACATATTGTGTAGAAATACGGGCCCCAGAATGACAATCTCGTCGACTAGATGAACTAGGACGTGCGTCATGATATTAAAGAAGGATGGTGGGAACACCAACTCGAAACTGACAAGACATTGCGCCACATCACTCCTTAGCGTTGGTACGATTTCTGGATCGATCACCTTCTGAGATATTGCATTGAGGAATGCACATAGCTTCACAATGGCTAATCGGACGTTTTCCGGTAGAAGCCCCTCAATGCAATCGGAAGCAGTTGCGTCATAATCACGTGGCAGTCATGAGACTTTAGGTTCTGGAACTTTTCTCCGCATATTTATTATTCCCTTTATATTCGACGAGAAGCCAGTCGGGACCTTCATACTGAGCAGGCATTCAAAGAAGATTTCTTTCTCTTCTTTCGTAAGAGCGTACCTGGAAGGACCTTCATACTGCTTCGGAGGCATGCCCTCTTTTTCGTGCAAGCGTTGCAGGTCCTCCCATGCCTCAGGTGTATCTTTTGTCTTCCGATACACGCGCAAGAAGCCTAGCAGGTTCACGCAAACGTTCTTCGTCATGTGCATCACGTCGATCGAAGAGCAGACCTCTAGGTCTTTCCAGTAGGGTAGGTCCCAAAATATAGATTTGTTCTTCCACATGGGTGCGTGATTGTCAGCGTCATTCAGAACAGCTAGTCCGCCGGGACCCTTTCCAAAGTTTACGTGTAAATCATTGACCATAGCAAGTACGTGATCACCGGTACGCATGGTGGGCTTCTTCCAGTGATCTGCCTCGCCTTTGAAATGCTTGCCTTTCTTTCGACATTGATGATTGGTCGGAAGAAATCGACGATGGCCCAGGTACACATTCTTCCTGCAGCTTCCCAGGTATATACTATCAGTGTCAAGTAAACAGTGCGTGCATGCGTGGTATTCCTTGTTTGTCTGTCCTGAAAGGTTACTGAGAGCGGGCCAATCGTTGATAGTCACGAACAGCAACGCCTTTAGGTGAAATTCCTCCTTTTTGTGCTCATCCCACGTACGTACACTGTTTCCATTCCACAGCTGTAAAAGTTCTTCAACTAATGGCCTTAGGTACACATCAATGTCGTTGCCGGGTTGCTTAGGGCCTTGGATGAGAACTGGCATCATAATGAACTTCCGCTTCATGCACATCCAAGGAGGAAGGTTATACATACATAGAGTCACGGGCCAGGTGCTGTGATTGCTGCTCTGCTCCCCGAAAGGATTAATGCCATCCGCTCTTAGAGCAAACCATACGTTCCTTGGGTCCTTTGCAAACTCATCCCAGTACTTTCTCTCGATTTTTCTCCACTGCAACCCGTCAGCGGGTGCTCTCAACTTCCCGTCTTTCTTACGGTCCTCACTGTGCCATCGCATCAACTTGGCATGCTCTCCATTTCTGAACAGACGTTTCAACCGTGGTATTATAGGAGCATACCACATCACCTTCGTAGGAACCCTTTTCCTGGTAGGCTCGCCGTCAACATCACCAGGGTCATCTCGTCTGATCTTATACCGCAATGCACCGCATACCGGGCATGCGTTCAGATCCTTGTATGCACCGCGATAGAGGATGCAGTCATTAGGGCATGCATGTATCTTCTCCACCTCCAATCCTAGAGGGCATACGACCTTCTTTGCTGCGTATGTACTGTCGGGCAATTCGTTATCCTTTGGAAGCTTCTTCTTCATTATTTTCAGTAGATTCTCAAATCCTTTGTCGGGCACAACATTCTCTGCCTTCCACTGCAGCAATTCCAGTACGGTACCGAGCTTTGTGTTGCCATCTTCGCAATTGGGGTACAACCCTTTTTTGTGATCCTCTAACATGCGATCGAACTTCAGCTTCTCCTTTTGACTTTCGCGTTGCGTCCTTGCATCGACAATGACCCGGCGGAGATCATCATCATCGGGCACATCGTCTGGTTCATCTTGATCTTCAGCAGCTTCGCCCGTTGCAGCACCATAGTGCACATCGTCTGTTTCCTCTTGATGTTCAGTAGAATCACCGTATTCAGGGGGCACATAGTTGTCATCGTACTCTTCTTCTTCGCCGTCTTCCATCATAACCCATATTTCTCCGTGCCTCGTCTAAACATTATAGTGTGGCATGAAACCCTTGTAAAGTAGGTGGGTGTGAAGGATTTTCCTGTCAGAGTAAGACTTCGTATTCCCACATATAGGGCATGGACAACACATAAAATCATTCTGCTTGTTTGCCTCAGCCACTTCGAAAAAATCATGCACGCCCTTAGTGTACTCGGAGGTGTGTCTGTCACCGTACATACATAGTTCTCATCTAACAACATAAAGCTCTGCAGAGCATCTAAATTAATTAAACCATACATTGAAACTATGTAAAACATTTCAATGCAAAAACAAATGCGATCATAATCGAAACCAAGGTAACAACTGATCCAACGGCATAATGATACCAAGCCTCGGTATGAATGGCATATTTTCTAATCTTTCTAATCTTCAAGCGCATTGCATCCATCTTGATCTTGTGATCATCGACGACATCCGCAACATGCAAATCCAATATCATCTTCTCCTCCTCAAGTTTTTTTATTTTCTCCTTCAACAAATTGTTTCCTTCTTCAACTAAATTTAACCTCTCGACAATAGGGTCGGTTGGAATTTCCGGTTCAACAACCTCCTAGATAAATAAAATCTATGTCACGTTGGTCGGCATAATTTTCATAAACAATAAATGAACCAATAGTTATGAAAAGATAATATATACCACATCCGAATCATAGACAGGACGAGGGCTGACGGGGGCGGATACCAAAACCATCACACTATATAAGATGCAATAATAAAAGTAAGAAAATAATACAAGTATCTATCTAAACATATATACAAGTAAGAATATTTTTCCTTTCAGAAAGAAGATAAGAACAAGAGGCTCACCACGGTGGTGCCGGCAATGAGATCGGCGCGGGTGATCGACGGCGATGAAGACGGGGACGGGGCGTGATGGACCGCTAAACCTACATAAATATTAAGGAAAATGGAGCTTGGCGCTCGAGCTTGGAGAGGATAAACCTTAAGTAGTGTGGCTCGGGCATTCCATCGAACACCTTGTGTGCATAGGAGGTGAGCTAGAGCACAACCAAGCCCTCTCCCCCTCGGCCAGAAAAAACAGAGCAGTGTGCTCTGCTCTTGCGCGAGGGGCTATATATAGGCAGCACCATTAGCCCTGGTTGGTGGCATGAACAGGAACTAAAGGGAAGCCTTTGTTCCGGTTCATGCCACAATCCGGGACCAATAGTGGTGGGCCAGGAGCCAGGCCCATTGGTCCCGGTTCGTCCCACCAACCGGGACCAAAAGGTCCGGACGAACCGGGACCAGTGGCCCACGTGGCCCGGCCGGCCCCCTGGGCTCACGAACCGGGGAAAATAGCTCCATTGATCCCGGTTATGGATTGAACCGGGACTAATGGGCTGAACTGGCCTAGGCCATTGCCCCCTTTTCTACTAGTGATATGTGAAACTTTCTTTTGAGTGAATTGAATACTAAGATAAGTTTGATGCTTGATAATTGTTTTGAGATATGGAGGTGATAATATCAAAGTCGTGCTAGTTGGGTGATTATGAATTTGATAAATACTTGTGTTGAAGTTTACAAGTCCCGTAGCATGCACGTATGGTTAAAGTTGTGTAACAAATTTGAAACATGAAGTGTACCTGGCTTGTGCATCCTTATGAGTGGCGGTCGGGGACGAGCGATGGTCTTTTCCTACCAATCTATCCCCTAGGAGCATGCGCGTAGTACTTGATTTTTGATGGCTTCTAAATTTTTGCAATAAGTATATGAGTTCTTTTGACTAATGTTGAGTCCATGGATTATATGCACTCTCACCTTTCCGCCTTTGCTAGCCTCTTCGGTACCGTGCATTGCCCTTTCTCACCTTGAGAGTTGGTGCAAACTTCGCCGGTGCATCCAAACCCCGTGATACGATACGCTCTATCACACATAAACCTCCTTATATGTTCCTCAAAATAGCCCCCATACCTACCTATCATGGCATTTTCATAGCCATTCCGAGATACATTGACATGCAACTTCCACCATCATCATCATGACATACATTACTTTTGTCATATTGCCATTGCATGATCATGTAGTTGACATCGTATTTGTGGCAAGGCCGCCATGCATTATTTTTCATACATGTCACTCTTGATTCATTGCACCATCCCGGTACACCGCCGGAGGCATTCATATAGAGTCATACCTTGTTCTTCATGTAGTGAGTCTCATAAGTTATCTTTTTATACTAGTGGGAATTTTTCATTATAGAACTTGGCTTGTATATTCCTACGATGGGCTTCCTCAAATGCCCTAGGATCTTCATGAGCAAGCAAGTTGGATGCACACCCACTAGTTTTCTTTTGTTGAGCATTCATAGCTCTAGTGCATCCGTTGCATGGCAATCCCTACTCCTCATGTTGACATGAATTGATGGGCATCTCCATAGCCCGTTGATTAGCCTCGTCAATGTGAGACTTTCTCCTTTTTTGTCTTCTCCACACAATCCCCATCATCATATTCTATTCCACCCATAGTGATATATCCATGGCTCACGCTCATGTATTGCGTGAAGGTTGAAAAAGTTTGAGATTATTTAAGTATGAAACAATTGCTTGGATTGTCATCGGGGGTATAGAAGTTGGGAACATCTTTGTGTGACGAAAATGACGCATAGCCCCTAACTATATGATTTTTTAGGGATGAACTTTCTTTTGCCATGATATTTTAAGAAGACATGATTGCTTTGATTAGTATGCTTGAAGTATTATTATTTTTGTGTCAATAAAAACTTTTGTCTTGCATCTTTCGGATCTGAATATTCATATCACAATTAAGAAGATTTACATTGAAATTATGCCAAAGTATCACTCCGCATAAAAAATTCTCTTTTTATCATTTACCTACTCGAGGACGAGAAGGAATTAAGCTTGGGGATGCCTGATACGTCTCCAACGTATCTATAATTTTTGATTGCTCCATGCTACTTTATCTACTGTTTTGGACTATATTGGGCTTTATTTTCCACTTTTATATTATTTTTGGGACTAACCTGTTAACCGGAGGCCCAGCCTAGTATTGCTGTTTTCGCCTATTTTAGTGTTTCGAAGAAACGGAATATCAAACGGAGTCCAAACGGAATGAAACCTTCGGGAACGTGATTTTCTCACCGAACGTGATCCAGCAGACTTGGACCCTACTCCAAGAAGTGCCAGAGGCGGTCACGAGGGTGGAGGGCGCCCCCCTAGGCGCGCCCCCTACCTCGTGGGCCCCCTGCTGCTCCACCGACGTACTCCTTTCTCCTATATATACCTACGTATCCCCAAACGATTAGAACAGAAGCCAAAAACCTAATTCCACTGCCGCAACCTTCTGTATCCACGAGATCCCACCTTGGGGCCTGTTCCGGAGCTCCGCCGGAGGGGGCATCCACCACGGAGGGCTTCTACATCAACACCATAGCCCCTCCGATGAAGTGTGAGTAGTTTACTTCAGACCTTAGGGTCCATAGCTAGTAGCTAGATGGCTTCTTCTCTCTTTTTGGATCTCAATACAATGTTCTCCCTCTCTCTCTCGTGGAGATCTATTCGATGTAATCTTCTTTTTGCGGTGTGTTTGTTGAGACCGATGAATTGTGGGTTTATGATCCAGTATTATCTATGGAAATATTTGATTCTTCTCTGAATTCTTTTATGTATGATTGAGTTATCTTTGTGAGTCTCTTCGAATTATCCTTTTTGGTTTGGCCAACTAGATTGGTAGTTCTTACAATCACTAGTGCAGAACCGGGCAATAGCACCGGTTCGTAAGGCCCTTTAGTGCCGGCTCCCCAACCGGCACTAAAGTGTGGTCACTAAAGCCCCCCCCCCCACTACTAGAAATACCACTACTAATGGCGCACCTAATGTGGCCATTAATGGCGCATCAGAGGTGCGCCATTGACAGCACGCCATTAGTAATTTTACTAATGGCGCACCACCTGGTGCGCCATTAGTATATGCAAGTCGCCATTAGTATGCCTCCCGGGGCATGTATACCAGGTGCTTTGAGATACTAATGGCGCACCACCCCGGATCGCCATTAGTAACGCAGCATACTAATGGCGCACTTCCCGTGATCGCCATTAGTATGCACTGTCATACTAATGGGCACTGTCATGTGATGCGCCATTAGTATGAATATTAGTTTTTTATTATTATTTTCTGTTTTTTGCACAGGTTACAAAATGTATAATTTGACAAAATATAGACAGCACACATCAACAATAGATTCATCAAATACAATAGAAGATTAGTCCTTGAATACAATTCATCATATTAGTCTCCGAATACAATTCATCATATTAGTCTCCGAATTGAAAAGACCGAACAAAGATAGAACATTATATTACAAGTCTCGAGACCGCGAGTAGCGAGTTTATCTTCGCATTACAACTCGATATCGATCATCTAAACTACCATCACATAGAAGAGAGCTGCGGTCATCACGATGAGCATCATCACGATGAAACTTCGTCTTCATCCGGTTCCTCCAACGCCCTCCCTCTCCCGCTAGATAGCGGGCGTATCTAGATTCGGCCTCGGCCCTAGTGGTGTACCCTTTGTAACTGTTACCGCTGAATCGGTGAACCTGTCTCCGACACTCCTCCCAGTCATCGAGACTCCGGAACCTTACCCTTGTACACGACATACGTCGGCATCGCTATGCACTAGCCAAACGAAGCGTTAGTACCAATTCACAGACAATACATAAGCAATATATAAGTATGCAACAGAACGATCGGAAGAGAAAAGCAAGACATTAATAGCATCGATTACATCTAAGTTGAACGACTCTCGAAACCAAAGAGACATACTACAAGTTCATTAAAGTTTAATTACAACATGACCCAATCGATGTTTCAGAACTAGACAACTCGACTCAAGGGACCGGAGCGTGGATGAAGCCGCCGTCTATCGTGGGAGTCATGAAAGAACGGGAGTTGTCATCCTGCATTTGTAGCATTGTGTCGATGTCACTGTTGGACGGTTGATTTCTGAGGTAGAACTGCCCCGAGGTACGAAGGACATCTTGATGGATGATTTCCGCAAACTCCGACTGGATGCGAAAGAATTCTTGTCGGAGGTCCGCGTCCTGGATTGCCGACACGCTCGCGGCCCAATCTTGGAGTTTACTCGGTAGCAGAAGTTGATGATGGTCCCGTACGATCGCCCGCATGTGATGGATGGCGTAGTAGGCACCCTTCGACCGCCAGGTGGCTGCTTGACGAAGGCGAGCGTCGTATTGTGGGAGAACACGTGCTTGCCGTACTTACGAATAGGCCTGGTGAAGGTGCCTCCAGATTTGGCGTAGCCGGGGAGAACATCATCAAGAACCTTCTTGACATTTGTGTAGTCTACGTTCGACTGACGGTCCGGGTCGAAATACGTGGCCATGGAATATTTAGGGCTTAGGAGGATGGCGTGCAACGTGTGTCACTGCAGAAAACACGGAATGTTAAAAGAAAACGATCGAAATGTAAGAATTCATATGTTACGGGCGGTTGAGGGAGGACTTACTCGGAAAGTAAGGCACGAGGAAGTTATCCTTATCTTGGTTTGCCGAATGGCGCCTTGAGGTAAGAACTCGCGACTTGCGGTCCCCAGCGCTGCCCAAGATCTTGGCACGCATGTAGAAGGGGTCGACTATCACGATGTCCGGGGTCTTGTCGCGAATGATCCGCATCTCCATACTCAGCGAAAATAGCGAGCGAAGGTGTAGTGCAGCGGATGAAGGTTCAACATAGCGTGGATGTCATCAAAAGCGTGGGGACGATCGACGCCCGATGGAGTTATCCACAAAGCCCTTGCCCTCTGGCACCTTGGCGCGAAAACCGGTATGCCACATCCTTCTCCACGAGACGCCGCTTCTCCAAAGAAAGAACACTGTCATGCAGACTCCGCATAGCACGGTTGCAGCATTGAGCATATTTGTCGGTAGCATCGCCCTACCGCCACATGCACCCTCCTCGAGATATCCTGCGGTGAAGGTGGCCCGCCCCGAGCACGGATCGTACTCGGTGCCGGCTGGCTCGCACCCTTCTTAGTCTTTCTTTTGCGTGCCTTCTTCTTCTCCTGTAATGGGACCAAGTTTTTCTCACAGACCGCCTTCTTGAGTGTGTTGGGGCTGATAATATTTCGCACCTCGCCTATCGAGGCTCGGTGAAGTCGGCAGCCGGAGGCGTCTCACGAGAGCTGAGCGCCGGCGGCGCTGTTGCAACTTGGCTTCTCCGCTGCACGAGCTAGATCGCACACGTGTTTTGTTGGGTTTGGTTCTTGAGAAGGAGGCCCCATGAAGTCGCCATCGCACCCATGCTCGGCAAAGTACTGATCGGCGTTGCCAAATGTATCATAGTCGTCGTCGTCGTCATTACGATCCTGTGCCATATGCATGTTTGGATCGATGGCATAGGGATGTCCGGCACCGTTCGGCGGTCTTGCCATGGGGCCGACTTGGCGCCGCACGACTGGCGGTGTTGTCTTTGGGTGGTGTCCCCGCCCCCAAACGAATCGGCTCTTCGCCAGCGAGGGCCAGCTCAGGCAGCGCCGAGGGTCATCACGTCATCATCGTCGGCCCCGACGGGTCGATTCGGAGGTAACAAGTCGTCGCAGCCTGGCAGCACCGAACCAGTTGAACCCTAAACAAGTTGGGTGGCATCGGGTACCGTGGAACAAGGGTTGCCGGTTGAGCGATTTTGCCCTTGGCGACATCGACCAACTCGTTGTTCACGAAGTGGAGGAGAGTGCGGAACGTCGGCGGCGCCCTGCGAAAACATGTAGGGCGTCGGGGATGCCCGATCAAAGGCAAGGAGATGAAGTCCTCGGCGAGAGAGGCTTAATTAGTTACCGTGATGATGGCGTCGAGCTCGGCTAATGTAGAGGCACCGCCAACGGCGGGCGATTGACGGAGGGCCGCTTGCTGCAGAGGTGCCGCCGGCGTACACCCGGTGCATTAAGCTCCGTGCGGCGTCGAGAGATACCAATGCCGCCTCGCTGGAGGCACCAATAGCCCCGCCATCGCATTATGCGAGTTGCTGGCCGTGAAGCTAGGAATCGGGCGGCCCTGTTGGCCACCCGCAATCCACGACTCAACCCCGAGATCAAGGTAGGCACAAAGGCGGTGATCGTCGCTCGAGTCGTTGTTCCACTTACTCTTGGACAATCTCCGAATCCGCGCCACCTGTGCCTTGAGTTCTTGAACCTCTCGCGCCTGGCTTTCCGAGCTGGTCTTTTTCTCCTTCCGCACACCAGCGGTATAGTATGACCCCCATTTTGTCGACAAGCCTTTGCCGGCCACACGACCAGCTGACGTCGGCTTACTGAGCTTATCCTTGTTCTTCATTACATTCAACCCCCTATTTAGAGTGGTGTCCCAAGGGTTGCTCTGAGTCGACCCCGCGCTACTGCTTTCAGTCGCCTGCGGAAGGAATGTGAACCATTTAGAAATTCGGCTTCATTAATTAGAATGCAACCATATGGAGCTAATTACGCGGGGGTGTATTCCTTACCAGAACAAGCTCAAGCTGCCTGGTCTTCGGATCCGTGGTAAGCTCCTTTGTTTTCGGGTCCTTCTTGTACCGGGCCCTGACAAAGTTCCTGGTCTGCTTGTCACCGCCGTATGTATCGAAGAGGGGCGGTAGGCCTTGCTCGGCACGGTCCGCCTCCTCCTTGTCCCATATAGGCTCCGCCACTCTGTAACCGCCGGGACCGAGTGTGTGTTCCCCTATGTTCAGCTCCCGCATTTGTTTCCCCCACTCACTTGATTGGGAGCTTGCGGTGCTCGAGCAATTGATCTTGAAGTCGTTGTAGTCATCTTCGGTGATCGAAGGATTTTTCTCCTTGATCTTCTCATAACTCTCACCTTTCTCGATCATTCTCTTCACATTGCTTTTCCAAGTAGACAGGGCCTTGCTCATCTTCGTGAGGGCAGCATTGTTCACTTTATTCCCTTTGAGGCTTGTGTTTTCAAATTCAGCGGGGAACTTGTATCGTTCGTGCAGCTTCATGAAGAGGAGGTTGCGCAAATTCCTCGGTCAGGATGCCTCAGGTTCTCGGTGTTGATCGAGATGGTGCTCCGGACAATGCACCCGAGCTGAAGCGAGTACCCCTTGACTATTCGTTCGGGCGCCGTTGGATTCCCGTTGGAGTCCACTTCAGTAACTTCCTCCTTGAGGGTGCGGAGCACGATCGGGCGCCGGTCCTTCCGTTGCCTCTTCGGCTGGCTGCCATCTGTGCGTGCGCCGCCATCATCAGTGGTGGCATCCTCGGCGGCACCATCAGTGGTGGCATCAGTGTGGTCATCCTCGGCGGCACCATCCGTGGTCTCAGGATCGGTGGGGAAGGCGGCGGCCTCATACAAGTGAGGTTGTTCCTCCATCTCTGGGACAGCTCCAGAATGCCTTGCCGCCCAACCCCGGCCTCATCGTTGTGGGCCATGTTTCTCTCTAAATAGAAACAAAGTTTGGTCAAAAGTTGGTTATTGTCAAGGAACAAGATCATGGTCTCATCATTTAGGGTTTGTCGACACCGAGGCATCCTAAAATCTAAGCTTTTATCATTGAGGGTTTTTCACGCCAAGGCACCCTAAAAGCCTAACTTTTCATCATTTCGGTTTTATCGACACCGAGGCACCCTAAAAGCCATGCATTAGTCACAAGTACGCGGGGCACTTGATCCTACTTAATTAACTACTAAGATACCCGGCCCATGCATTAGTCACAAGTACCCCATATGTCCTATTTTTAGCAAAGTCATGCTAAAATTCACGGAAAATTTCAGCATGACCTTTGCTGAAAATAGGACATATGGAGTACCAATTGCGGAACGGAAGTTAATCGACATTCCGGCAAACTCAAGAACCTCTCGGGTACCTGCAAAATCTCTTTCAGGGGTGAAGGTGGTGTACAGGACCAAGGAGCTTGAGGAGCAGCAGGCCGGAGGTCGAAACAATGTAAGTATGCTGCTGCTCCTAATATGCCTGCCGGACTTCTTATACATACAGTAGTAATTGACTTGCATGTCTGCACTCTGCAGGAAAGCAGCGTCGGCGTGATGATATAAAAGACCCATTCAATGAGGTAAGCGTTCTCTGTATTTAAGAACATAACTTCCTCAAGTTCCGTTGGATATAACGTTGGTGACGGAACAACTTATGTCTTAATACTTTGATATGAATTTTGTTTGTTCGGTTACATATGAAGTCTGATATTGTGGTATGATTTATGTGTCTAATACTCTGATATGGTTGTTTACGTTTGCTTCAAAACTAGTTTCAAGTTCCCTGTCACACTTCTATTTAGCCTAGCATTCCCGAATTAAGTTCTTCATGCCAGTTTAGCAAATTACTCTAAAAGAAAAGAGAAGTAAATGAAAGAATCGGTGAGTACACGCACCAGCTAACACGACAGCAGATTAATCAACTTGGTTGAGTTTTGACATTCTGTTATCTACGTTAAATTAAGTTAAGAGTACCGTAGTTAGCTGTGTAGCCTTTTTCTTTATAAACTCTAATATCTAGCCACCAATATTATAAAAAAAATCATATACAACCAGTGACCTATCATGGTGGTTATGTGGATGCTTCACCAGTTAACATGAGCTGCATGCGTGTTGAAACACCTAATCCCATCATTAGCTAATTTTTTGTACATTACAAAATCTTACCAGGTGTCTATGTTCAAGAAGAATTATGATCATCTCCCGAAAGATACTTACTTTGGCATGTATAAGGAAGCAACAAGAGGCAATCCCAACTATTTCATTACTTATGGGAATGGAAAATCTGCTGCGTGAATTCAAGATCATCTCCGGCCAAATGGTGCACACAGATGGCATAACTACGCAAAGAGCCCAAAGTAAGGGCCTTTGCCCATAGCATCCATTTTTTTCAGAACACCACACGTGAGTCTCCGAGTGGAGTTGATTTTTACAATATTGTTGGCTCATAACTAACAGTGAGATCAAGCTAGAAGAGGCTGCAGTTCTGCACTATACATACACCAAATTTTCGGACTTAACATCCAGACGTGATCGCTGTGGATGCAAACCTACGAAAGAAGATGTTAAAAGATGTTTCATGTTGGATTTTGACAGAGCAGTAAGTAAAGCTATTCAGTTTCTCCTGTGAGCTACTACTAGATTTTTTGTCCTTTTCCCCTCCAGAATTATTTTCCTTTTGCATTCCTACAGTTATACTAGTGTTAGTTCTTCCTCTTGCATGATTTAGTTTGCTATTGTTTCTGCTACAATCTGACTTCCAACATTTACTATGCAGGCTTTTATAATTGCGTCAACTGCTAGTGAAGAGGATATGCTTCGCTGGTAATTTTCATGGTCTCCTTCATATCATAAATTCTGTTCTAACTTGACTCTATTAATCTAAGCCATCAAACAAAAACACTTTCTGATTTCTAGAATGTGCCACCTTGTGCCATCAGTCAATCTATGTAAATGCATATTCCAGCATGGTCATATAGCAGCACCACTTCATATAGCAGCAGAACTTAAATGATTCCTAGATGCACTAGTAATCATTTTGTTTAAAACTTAACAAGGTTCAGTAACAATTGAAACATCAGCTTTAAAAAACAGAGAGACAAGATGTAGGGTTTTTAGCTGCTGCCACGACACAAAGTCGATAGATGCACCACATTCAGTGTCATACAATTACAGAGATGTAGAGTTGTCAGTATTAAATCATTCAAAATTTTCCTGAATATAAAAGGTTTTCCTGAATAGACTTTTAAGCTCAGGCAGTAGCTCTAGGCAACACTATAACACTATAATGCACAGGCAAAAGTGTTGTTGGTAATACAGTCTTCTCTTCTGACATTAGCACTGGTAGATTATAAAAGCTCTGAAAAAACAACACACTGTCCAAGGGTAAATCTATGCTTAGGCTATCTATATATACTCTCAAATTATTAAGTGAGGAGTACCGACTAAATTTAGTTAGCAAACAAGTTTTGTTCTGACTAATTTAAGTTTGAAGTACTGCCAATGATTCAGTTTAATATAGTCTGAATTCAGTCATCAAAATTCAGAATGTTTCATCAAAATTCAGACATTGTTACAAGAATTGGGGTATATACCTTGGAATCCTCCTAATTCAGCACGAACTGTCAGAAGACTTTTGACCTAAATAATATTTAAATGGTTCTAAGTTAGTAAAGTACATAAAGAAAGATCATCGAGTAATTCTCCATGGCATAATTTTTACCTACCAACAGGAGACCTATAACATTTCTAGGGTTTATACATCAAAAGCCAGAGACTCAACAGACATATTTTCTTCATCAAAGAAAATTTCTAGCTGTTGGCATGCTTATGAGAAGGAGGATTCGCCGTACAGGGAGAGGGGAAGGAATCGCCGTACCTTGAGGCGGTGGGGAAGGCGGTGGGGAAGAAGGTGGCCGGCGGGGTCGGGGCGGCGTCCGGGCGGCGGGGTCGGGGCAGCGCCCGGGCGGCGGGTCGGGCGGCGTCTGGGCGGCGTCCGGGCGGCGGGTCGGGGGTCGGTCGAGGCGGCTGGCGCGCCCGGGCGGCGGGTCGGGCGGGTCCGGGCGGGTCAGGCGGGGTCGGGCGGCGTCCGGGCGGCGGGTCAAGGCGAGGCGTCAAGGCGTCCGGCGGCGAGGAGAGGCGAGGGAGGAGAGGCGAGGGCGAGGCAGCGGGGGGGATCGGGCGAAGGGGATCGGGCGAAGGGGGATCGGGTGAAGGGGCCACAATACTAATGGCGCACCTCACATGGTGCGCCATTAGCATATCCCACTAATGGCGCACCTCACCGTGGTGCGCCATTAGTATTTTTTTATTTCCACTCAAGCCAATGGGTTATGTACTACTGAACCTATCCATGTCAAGCCCACTCTACTAGCTCGATTGGTCAGCCTCCAGTTCTCACACCGGGAGGTCCTGGGTTCGACTCCTGTGCTCCACAAATTTTTTTAGCATTTAAAAAGCTATTTGATACTTATTTATGTTTAAATATATTCAAACTTGTTTAAATAATAACAGTAATATTTTTTATAAGATAGTAGCATTTAAAAGTTGTTTGATACTTATTTTTTTATAAGGCGGTGCTTGGGTGCGGGGTCGTGGCGGCGGTTGAGTAGGGAATCGAGGGTGCGGGGGTGGCGGGCGGTGGACTGGGGGTGCTCGGCGAGGGGACCGGATCTGGCGAGGTGGGACAACGATCGAGATGGAGGGGGATCGAGGTGGGCTCCACAAATTTTTTTTTAGCATTTAAAAAAGCTGTTTGATACTTATTTGTGTTTAAAAATGTTCAAACTTGTTTAAATAACTAGACCATGACGGCGCGCGTTGCAGCACCCGTCTATTTTTCCTATAGAATGGTAGTAATATCTTAAATATATGGATGCATGAGAGAATTGAACTCCTATTTTCGGTGAAACACTTCAATTTCTTATCTGTTTCCTTTACTCCAACCAATTGTTGACCATTCTATGTGACTATTCTTCTATATTTGTCAAGTTATCTTGTCACCAACCATACCGCAACCACGTCAGAGGTCACTAACATGTATTGAATATATATTGCTAAAGATAATGCATTCACATGGTATAGAACAGCTTCAGATTCAGCTAGTTATCTGACAATTGCTTTGAAGAACAATAGCTATATATGTATTTTCACATGATTCAAGCATCCTAAAATACTCGCAAAGAAAAGTTCAAGTGCACACGTAGCAATTGAATACTGAAAGATCCTGTAGGAAATTTATGAACTCCCATACATTGAACTGCTCAACATGAGAAAAAAATAAATATTGCGAATCTTTGCATCTAATCCTGGGTGTAGGTGTACTCCCTTATCCAAGTTTTTCTTTTCGAGACAAGTCCTCGAGATGTGGATCATGTACAGAATATCTAACCGTGCTTGCAGGCTGTAGCAACAGTAGTCCGGCTTCTGTTCTTTGCGTCTTTTTCCACTTCCTCTTGTGAAAAATTGCTTGGCTCTTATATTTCCCTTTTTTTAGAGAATGTAGGCAGTTATTGACAAGAGAACATCATTACAATCATGCTTTTATATCTCTGAAGTCTTTGTGAGACGTTAACTTAAGGTTGTACAAAGTGAAAAGACGGAAGTCCGGTCTTCTATTTGTAATTATGTAATTTCTCTAGTGTCAATTCCAATTCGAAGCCTTACTTTTGACTGAGACTGACGAGGTAATATTTGGAGGTTGAATTGCCTATGAATAAATGCCTAGTGAGCCAAAAACAAAGTTCCACTTTTCTATAGCATCACGTCAAACAATGGCAGCCTAGAAAGAAAAGATAGAGTGAAAGAAGGAAGTTACTAATAGTAGAAAGATGCATAAAGATACAGAGAAAAAAAGGACAAGCAATCAAACAACTTTTATCCTGAACAGATTGAAGAGCAATGAAAAAAGGACTACCAATTTTATCAAATGGAAAAAAGACTACTGACCACTTCTATCTCTAACTGTCCAAGCACACATTTGAGAGCAAGCAAGCAAGCAAAACATACCAACACAAACTACTCTATGCCCTAGCTGCATTGGCTGATTGTTTCCCTTGGGACATCGATACTTTCCTTTTCAGCTTGGATAACCTTTCTGCAACCTGTGAACTAAAATAGGGTTATGTCATTTTCCACAATTTAGTAAAGATGCTTTGCATTCAAAACAATATGTTCTACTGTGCAAAGTAAGGCTGATTACCTCGAGCATAAGTCATGTTCAAATGTTGGGATAATCCCAGTGACCACAGACCTGGAGAAACACAGAACGAATTTAACAATGTTGACTTTGGCTTGGGTATTCCTCAAGGATTCCCATGCCTGTTCCTACAAAATTTCGTATCATCGAACCATTATTGCCCCGTAAAATGTAAAACCATTGATCATTATGGTTCAGCATCACTTTTGTGCATTTTCTCTTTTTGTAACATCTAATTTATCCATGATTTAGTTGACCACCAGAATCTACATGAAAATAGTTGGTTGTCTGAAAGCTACATATAGCATAAGTCAAGGTTTGCTAAGACGTAATACACGCAGCAATCTGTTTATACATGATTTCGAAACTTGAACCAAACCAGATTGCTTAGCACACACATGAATTGAAAATCTGAATGCTACATACCACAGTCAAGTTTGCTAAGCCAAAAAACACCCTACAATATTTGTAACTAAGTAACACCACACCTGCAATTTTGTGGTACGAAATATAAATTCTCCAAAAACTAATTACCCATATAATATATAGTACAATTTTTGTCATGCTAGGGACTAATGAGCTAAATATTGCAGGTTCCCGTTCACCAGTATGACATGGATTCTCCTACTATAAAGTAGGAATTACTTATATACTATAACATATGAATATGAATTTGTCTTGTATTACGCCCACAAATTGGTTAGTTTTCTACCTCTTGTGTCATTTTACAAATATGCTCTTTGATCGAGCAGATATATTTGCATCAGTGATCTTTTGTGAGATTAGTTTCAGTTCATCTCCTTTCAATTTATTTTTTGCACAATCATGATATTAATTAAACTTGTCCATGGTGTAGCACCAAATCATGGATAAATGGGAGACAAAATCTGAGCAGCAGCGTTCGCTGCTCAATTATCCGCCCACTATAACCACTAAGTATCCTGACATTTATCACTCGAGCACAACTGAGATAAAAAAAATCAAGATATAGCAGATGAAGTAGACACAGTCACACAGTATGTGCAGGACATACATTGGTAGTGAGTGGGCATAACATGAGCATATTGTTGAATCCAGAGATGGGAGGACCATGATGGCGAGAGAGAAGTGACGGTTGAAAAGGTGAATTAAAATAAAGCACGGACAGAGAGAATAAAGAAACTCGCCAGGAACTTGTAGCGTCGATCTCGCCGTGTGAGCTGCGTATTGCCAGCGGTGGCACGAGGGAATCAGCAATTCTAAAAACGAGAGAAACTGCGTAAACATGGCCGTAACAGCTCCGCGTGCTCCTCTTTTACTGAACCCTAGTACCATGGATTCCAAGCACGGCCTCGGAGTTCTTTTCGTCTCCCTTGTCATCGATGCCAAAAGTCTGCATCTGCAATCGAAGAAGTAGGGAAGACAGGGAAGAAGGTGGACAGAACGACGAAGATAGATGCAGCGGCATACCTGGAGGTAGCTTCCATCAGTGCCGCACAGTGGCAGTCGCGGCGAACCTTGGGCCGACGCTGTCGTAAAGGACAACAGTTGATGTCAAGAGGAATGATGCAGCGTCGCTTGCTTCGCCAGGGAGGGGCCGCCGAGGAGAGGATCTGCCGCCGCCGCGCACTTAGGATTCAGGTCATGGATGAGAGGGCGAGGGAGGGGCGCAGACAGAGAAGGGGATCAGTCGTGACTCGTGGGGTGGAGCTTGGAGTGGTCGCCCAGCTTTAACGGGTCCGCGTGTACCTGTAACCTGAATAAACCAGAATCTGCAGATTTTGTTACAGGAGCAGCTTCCCAATTGAGGACGCGCCCGACCCGCAACAATGATGACCCGTAAATCTATCTACTGCGGGAAGTGCTGCCCATCGGATGGTCAGGAACGTTCAAAAGCTTGATCGGATGGCTGAAAAGGCAGGATGTCTGAGGGGGCTCCTAAGGTGCACAGTTATAATGTTTTAAAATAACAGTAATATTTTTTTATAAGACAGTAGCATTTAAAAAGCTGTTTGATACTTATTTTTTTATAAGACGGTACGCGGGGTGCGGGGGGTCGGCGGCGGCAGTTGAGTAGGGGAATCGAGGGTGCGGGGGGTCGGATCTGGCGAGGTGGGATAGCGATCGAGATGGAGGGGGATCGAGATCGAGTGTCCATGAAATTTAAAAATATTCATGATAGTTCAAAAAGTACCCAGGAAATACAATCGAGAAATGAAGGCTACGATTTAAATACAATCGATCTTAGCTAGCTATCTGTTCACAATCTTCTTGCCCTTCTTTTTCGCAAATGGAGTTCTTACGTGGAGCAGACGTCCTTTAGGTAGGGTGGTCCTGCTTCTTCTTGTGGTGTATGCTGCTACTTCATCATCGTCGTCATGTTCGATCCTCGGTCGCCGTGCTTGTCGAAGTCTTGCTCATTGGCTACTCCATCCATTCCGATGATCTTCCTTTGCCTCTCCTCACGACAACACGACCGGGCTTTGGCGGGTCGGTAATGAAGAAGCATTGGTCCACTTGGGAAGCCAGTACCATGGCTCATTTTTCGCGGTGACGTTATGCCCATGGTCTTGGATTTGGCCGGGTATAACCATGGTGGTGAAATACCGGTCTTCTTTTATGAGCGTTCTTGGCCCATCGACACGGAACATGGGACCTTCTCTCAGCAGTAGCTCAGCTCCCAGATCTCCTCGATCCTTCCGTAGTATCTGTCCTTGTCGTTACCGGTGTAGGATTCCATCGTTACCCCGGAGTTTTGATAACCATCGCTCTTCATGTCCTTGGCCTCGGTGTAGAATGTGTAGCCGTTGATATCGTACGCCTCATAGGTCATCAGGTTGTGCTCGGGGCCCTGTGACAAGGCGAATATGAGTTGTTCTTCCGCGGAAGAATCCTCATGTAAAGGGTACGACAGAAGCTTATGCTTGAACCAACGCGTGAAACATGAGTTGTGCTCTTTGAGTGTATCTCCGTCCGTCCTCTGTTGGCCTCGGTCATTGTACGTCTTTTTAATAAAGGTTTTGTGCTCTACCACCCAAGGATCGACCACGTCTATGTGTTGTAGCGCGACTAGGTTTGCTCTTTCAAAGTCGGCGAGTCGACCCTCGAAGTCGACATGCATTTCGCGGCGACCCTCACGGTGACCCCATCCAGCGAGCCTGCCGAGGTGCTGTTGACGGGCAGACCAGCGGGTTCTCGATGCCTAGATAATTCGTGCGAGGAGATGCACTCTTGATTGAAAGCCCTGGCTATGCTTCCTTCGGACGTGACATGTTGCGAACGTATCCTTTGATGACACCATTCATCCTTTCGAACGGCATCATGCTGTGCAGGAACGTCGGCCCGAGTTGGATGATATCCTCCACTATATGGACCAGCAGATGCACCATAGCGTCGAAGAATGCGGGCGGAAGTACATCTCAAGCTCGCATAGTATCACCACGATCTCTTCCTGTAGCCTTTCGAGTTGCCTCACACCAATCGACTTCCGAGATGGCGTCGAAGAAGTTGCATAGGCCAAATAGCGTTTCACGGACGTGCGCGTCCATGATCCCATGGATTGCAACTGGAAGTATGCATCATCATCAAGACGTGACGGTCGTGAGACTTCATCCCGCTGAACTTCGCTTCGCTGGGTCTAGGTATCTGCTTATCTTCCCACAGAATCAGAAGGAAGTTTTACTCCTAGGAGGCAGGTGAAAACTGCTCGATCTCCTCCTAACTTAGAGTGAAGCACGCGGGAGGGTAGTCATTTCCGGTCTTCTTGGCCTTTTGCCTTTGCGACGACTTTACGTGTCCTGCTTCGCCTCATCATCATCATCATCATCATCATCATCATCATCATCATCATATATAGCGTGAAGCTCCTGCACGATGCCCATTGATTTCAAGTCTGCCCTTGCTTTGGCCCATCTTTGGTCCTCTCTGGCATGTTGAGCAGGGTACCAAGCAGACTCTCGCGCACGTTCTTCGTGATATGCATGACATCAAGGCTGTGAGGCACACGGTGGATCTTCCAGTACGGCAAGTCCCAGAAAACAGACCTCGTTTTCCATACCTTCAGCAGCGGCTCTGGCGCCTTTCGCTTCTTTCCCGGCTCTGGCGCCTTTTGCTTCTTTCCCGGCAGTGGGCAGTCTTTCCAATTTTCCAACAGCTTGTCTATTTCCTCGCCGCTCCTCGTACACGGGCGTTTTCGGGGTTCGGTTTCACCATCGAACAGATCCTTGCGTTTCCTCCACGGGTCATCGTCGCGAAGCCACCTTCGATGTCCCATGAACACGGTTTTCGAAGACCCGGGATCTCTATCTAGCTGGCGATACGTTGTGTCATCCATGCACCTTACGCATCCAGAAAATCCGTGGACTACCTGCCCCGCGACATATCCGTAATCGAGATAGTCGTGCAGCGTCGTGAGCAGTGCGGCTCTCATAGGGAAATATTCTTTCTCTGCGGCGCCCCACGTATTGGCTGGCGTTTTCCACAGCGTGTCAAGCTCCTCTTTCAGCAGCCCCGGATACTGATTGATGTCGTTCCTGGTTGTTTCGCCCTTCAATTAGCATACTCATGTGAATGTACTTCCTCTTCATGCACAACCAGGGGGAAGGTTGTACATCCACACAAACACAGGCCAGGTGCTATGTGCTTCTCTGGCTGCCAAACGGATTGACTCCATCGGTGCTCGCGCCCAGCACGATGTTCCTTGGATCGTTCCCAAATTCCGAGTCTTCGAAGTTCAACGCTTGCCACTGGCTCGCATCCTTAGGGTGACTCAGCATCTTGTCTTTTTTATCTATCTCCGGATCATTTGCGTCATCTTCCGCTTCTTCTCCTCCCTATCCGGCGTGCCAACGCAGGAGCTTTGCTACCTTAGGGTCCGCGAAATAGCGCTGCAGACGAGGAGTGATCGGAAAGTACCACACCACTTTTCGAGGAGCTTTCTTCCTCTTCTTGTATCGAGTGGCGCGCACACGGACATATGGTAGACTCGCGTGCTCGTCCCGATAAATGATGCAATTGTTCATGCACACATGGTATTTCACGTCGCGGTAAATCCAAAGGACACACGATTTTCTTCGCCTCCAAACTGGTCGGGCACTTGTTCCCCTTGGGAAGACGTTCGTGCCAGAATGACATGTTCTCGTCGAAGCATGCGTCGGTCATTTTGTGTTTTACCTTCATCTCCAGGGCCATGAGCGTTACTTTCAGGCGGGTATCCTCGGGCCTGCATCCTTCATACAATGGAGTAACCGCGTCTAACTCAAGTTGATCCATCTTGGCTTTCTCTCGGGCGGCAGCTCTTGCGTTATCCGTCTGCTTGAGAAGCAGCTCTTGAATATGAGGGTCCTGCACCGAGCCCATCGATGGTCCAGCGTCGTCTGCTCCGCCGGCATCATCATCTTCATGATCATGCCCGTCGCCTGCTCCGACATCTTCCTCATCATCATGTCCTGCATCTTCTACATGATGATCTGTGTACAGCATCACGTCGTGATCATCTCCTGGGATTCTTCGTCTTCTCGCCGCCCGAGCCGCGGTGGTTGTCTTGCTGCCCTTCCTCATTTCTTGCCCGCCCGCATGGACGACTTCGTAGTCATCTTCATCACCTTGCCACCGATAGCCATCCATGAAACCACGCAACAGCAGGTGGTCCCGCACCTGCCGAATCCGGGTCCGCAATAAGGCTCTTCAGCTTGCATCTTCGACACGGACATCTTATCTCCGTCTCGTTCTTTTGAAGCATCTCGCCTTCGGACCTCAAAACCTATTCACGATGCCTTCGGTCATCGTGCGGACCATGGTCGCTGCGGGTAGAGCAAAACGATATTTTAGAACCAAGAAAAAATTTGGCATGACTTTCCTAAAAATAGGACAAAAGGATGCTTAATGCCAAAATTCTCGCCAAACGGAAATGAATCAACATTCCGCAAAATATTGGCAACTATCGCATTTCAAATACGGTACACCTTCAAACACAAACACATATGCAAACACCACAAACATATGCAACACCACGAACATACATAGATCTAGCTAGGCCGTAAAAGTGCATGTGCACATTGTTGTAAGGAGAACAACCTAAATATAGCTTCCCCTTACTTACCTATTAAAACAAGGTAATTTAACCACTTAATTTGAATGAATCTATGGTGGAAATGAGGTGAAAAAGAGGAGGCACCCGAGACAAGGAGGAGGTGGAGAGAATGAAGTGGGGAGAAAGTGAGTGTGTGGGTAGGAGAGGCTGTCCCAAATATCTTGTTGCTGCCCACTTACTAATGGCGCACCTCTTGCATGGTGCGCCATTAGTAGTTATCACTACTAATGGCGCACCTAAGCAGGATGCGCCATTAGTATGTTTGGACAGGCGCACTAGTTAAAAAAAAGGTTTCTATACTAATGGCGCACCCACACCCTGGTGCGCCATTAGTAGTTACAACTACTAATGGCGCACCAGGGTGCGGGTGCGCCATTAGTATGTTTGGACAGGCGCACTAGTTCAAAAAAAAAGTTTATATACTAATGGCGCACACACACCCTGGTGCGCCATTAGTAGTTACAACTACTAATGGCGCACTTTGGCAGGATGCGCCATTAGTATGTTTGGACAGGCGCACTAGTTTAAAAAAATTGGTACTAATGGCGCACCCGAAGCATGGTGCGCCATTAGTAGTTTAGACTCTAATGGCGCATCGGATGGTGGTGCGCCATTAGTATATACTAATGGCGCACCATCTTTCCGGTGCGCCATTAGTGTCATTTCCATCTATAGCCCTTTTCCTAGTAGTGCCCCCTTTAGTACCGGTTCAGCATGAACCGGTGCTAAAGGCCAACCACGTGGCACGAGCCAGCTCCGGGGGCCGGGAGCCCTTTAGTACCGGTTGGTAACACCAACCGGTACTAAATGTTTGTGGGTTTTGTTTTATTTTTTATTTTTCAATTAAATTTGTGTTATCAATTTAATTCTTTTTCGTTTGCTGGTATTTTACGATACTACACATTGTACACGTTATGCATATATATATATATAGAATTTCTAGTAGAACATATATATATATATATATATATATATATATATATATATATATATATATATATATATATATATATATATATATATATATATATATATATATATATATATATATATATCATCAATGTCTCACAAACCATCATATTAATTAATTCACACATACACACATGTATAGCTATATACAATTTGTCCTACATATGCATGTTGCCTTGAGCCAGTGGCATTAGCCTAATTGGTGCCTTGAGCACGATGGGGGCGTGTAGCGGTAATAGTATTCTCCTTGGATTTATGACCTGGTCGAGCAAAATCCCGCTATTTCCTCTTGAAGTGCTTTGACGCTCCGTTTCTAGGAGCTTCTCCCGCACCTCTGTGAACTGTTAAGAAGGAGATCAATATGCATGTGTATTAGTTGTGTGACTAGATATCGATAATGGTGTAAAAATTGTGAATAGTGTTTTGACAAGCGTACCCATTCCTGTCTTTGAGATCTGCTCCTTTCAGACACCATCATGCAAATGTTCTCGCAAACGCAGAATGCACACAAATCAGTCCCCTGCGCCTGCTTCAGGGCCTTTACGAGAATGGAATTTGATCAGATAATAATTAATCAAGGATGATAATTAAAGAGATGGCAGCTAGCTAGCTAGCTAGTACTACTTAATTACTTACCTTGGGTCGAAACCATTTAAGCTTTTGTTTCCATTCGCCTTCTGTGACGCTGATGAACCTTGCCCAAGCCCTGCCCGCCGACAAAGAAAATGAATAAAGGGGTTATTAAATAGTTCATATCATGAAAAATGACGAACTAAATAGGCCGAGATATATAGTTAATAATGATTGAAATTACCTGTTGACTATCCCAAACAAGATGTTATAGTCAGTTTTTCTGTGAGTAGTGAGTCCAGTATTTCAACTGTTCCGGCGTCAACTTTAATGATACACAAGACCCAGTGATATCTGCATGCACACACGTTTGCATGTCTTAATTAAGAGGGCATATGTAAGCAAAAACATGCAGCTAGCTAGTAGGCAAAAACAGAGAATTTGTAGTACAAGACAGTGTGACTCACTGGAAGTTGTAAGGAAGTAGTATATCTTCATTGTATTTGAGGCGCTTCAAGAACTCTAGCATGTTGTCCTCTACGTCCTTTTGATGACGTGGATTTATTTTCCATGTGTATTCATTAACGGTGTTTGGGTCAATGAACCCAATGCCAAAGCGTCCACCTTTTCTCATTTCATATATCTTCATCCTGCATATAATACCACAGAAAAGAATATAGTGAGGATAATTACAGGTAATGATTGATCAAACGGATCAGTACAGCTAGCTTGAGACTTAAATTACAGAAAGAAATCACTTACAGACAATAGCAACTGACGATAGATTTGTCGAGTGCGTCTTGATTGTATAACTGAAACAGTTCAGAATACTCAACGGACACAGCTTTCTCATGGAAGTAATGCTCCTCCTTGACATTCACCATGAGGGACAATCGATCAGAAATCTTGGTAATGTCCATGTACCATTGATGCAATTCATACATTCTCATTGGGAGGTTCTTGACCTTGTCTGGCTGGACCAAAGGTTGGCCCCGGACATATTTCCGTTTTATTTCATCCTCTCTAAGCACAGGCATGGGCTCGATCTCGAGGAGTTGTCCAACAGTGATTTTGAGAACTTCAGCCTGCATTATATGGTCCTCCGTTATTACCACATTGCCCACCTCAGGAACGTAAACTATTTGCCCACAATAATATTGGGCGCGCGTACTGTCACGTGTTGTTGGCACAACAAGCAAGGGGATCGATTGCGCCGCCTGTTCTCCCAGCTGGGGAATGGGTTTCCCGCATTTTTTGACAGCTGCTTCTTGTTTGCTCGATCCCGAGCTCGCCTCCTTACGTAGACGTGCTTGATTTAACTTCCTGATGTGGCGCTCATAGTCTGTGTCAACGGGCTTGGGAGCGGGTGGTTGAGCCATACGAATGAAGTGGTCAATCGTTTCCTCGTGCACTTTCTCCCTTGGCGGCGGTGGCGGTTTCGTGCAAATGGGCTTCCACCTCGGACTTGATATGGCTGCGATTTCCTCCTCGGACCTGTCATAAGACCTCTGCGGAAGAGGCGTGAGGCTTGGACCATATTTATATCGCTTGCCTCCGCCTGTACTTCCTGTACTACCTCGACTCGTGCCGCCACGCACCATAGCTGCGGGGTCTCTTCTGCGATTGCCGAGGCGGCGGAGACGCCGGTGACGGGCTGAGTTGGGCGAGGAGGAGTGGCCGCTGAAGCTGTGCGGACTTGGAGGAGGTGGCCTGAGGTTGTGCGGACTTGGAGGAGTGGACGCCCGACGCTGTCGCGGACTTGGAGGAGGAGGAGTGGCTGACACTTTGCGGACTTGGAGGAGGAGTGGCTCGACACTTTGCGGACTTGGTGGACTTGCAGGAGCGGGAGACTGCTGACTCGGTGGTGGACTTGACGAGGAGTCGGATGACGCGTGTCGGTGGCCTTCAAAGATGATGCAATCTTTTTCCATAGGATGATACGATGGTTGGCGTCTCCGAAAGCGCCGTCCTCACCTCCAGGAATGTCAAGCTCTAGCCCCGAATATGGCTGCACCACCTCGTCAACCATGACACGAGCATAGCCCTCTAGAATCGGGATGCAATGGTAGGTTGCTTTGGGGGTAACTGGAAAAGCAACGCCGTCCGCCACCTTCATGGATATGTTCTTCATTTTGACGTGTAGCTCGCAGCTAGTGTTCTCCGTGATGTCATCCACGGGGTATCTACCCAGCATTGCGTCGTCCGGGGCGGAACCCACGCTGCTTCTCTGCATGGATGGGGCGGTGCTATCCAATGCTGGATCATCCGCTAGCTGCTGCAGCTGCTGAGACCCCCTTTGCTGGCTAAGTGAGTCGATCTGCTCCTGCTGCCGCTGGAATTTGACTGCCAATTCTGCTTGACTTGCTTCTAGGCCTTGAAGGCGTTCATAGTCCCGCTTCCTCTGCTCCTCCTCCATCTTCCTCTTCTTCTCCTCCGCAATCTTCTTTCTCGCACGGGTTACGTAGTCGTTGTTCCGGTCTGAAAACCCTCATACCACGGAATAGCGCCCTTGCCTCGTGTTCTTCCCGGGTGTTTAGGATTTCCCAGGGCACGCGTAAGCTCGTCGTTCTCTCTGTTGGGCTGGAACACCCCTGATCGTGCCTCTTCTATTGCAACAAGTATTGCATCGTCGGCTCCGTTCAGACATGCCTTCGTCGAAACTTTGCCTGTCTTCGGGTCCAACTCCCCCCCATGCGCATAGAACCAAGTCCTGCACCTGGGGGGCCAGCTCTTAGTATCCGGAGTGACACCTGCATCCTCCATCTCTTTCTCGGACTTATCCCACTTAGGCATTGCCACCGCATAGCCACCTGGCCCCAGCTTATGGAACTTATCCTTTTTTCGGCATTCTTCTTGTTTATTCTCGACCGTTCCTTAGCTAATTCGAATCCTTGAATTTCACGAAATGGTCCCAATGAGCACGTTGGTTCTCTAGTGTTCCGTCGAATCTGAGTCTTCCTTCCTCCTTGACGTACTTGTCCCATTCACGATTCTTGTGGTTCTTGAATGCAACCGCCATCTTCCTAAGAGCAGCGTCCTTGACTTTCTGCACATCTGCTTCGTGAAATGATCTGGTAGGGTGAAATGTTCCATGAGAGTATCCCAAAGCAGATCTTTTGATTCTTGTCGACAAAAGTAACATCGGACGAGAGCATCGTCCTCTTTGCCTTTTGTCCTTTGTCTTTTGCTGGCTCTCTCCATTCTTGAAGGAGATCGGAGTTGGTCCTTCACAAGAACTCCATGACCGACGAATGAACTTGTCCGCAATCTTCTTAGGCGCTAATGGTTCGCCATTAGGTCTGACTGCCTCGATATTGTACTTCGCCCTCCTTCAACTTTTTTTCGGGCCTCGTTTCGTCCTTTTTCCTGAAGATTTGCTCGATCCGGATGGCTGGAAGAACAAAGATCGATTCGTTAATATATCTTCAAGTCATTTAAAACATGTGATGATCACCAGAAACCTGCTTATATAAATATATATACCTCGCCGGTCTTTGCTGTTTCAGGATCAACATGTTCTTCGTCATCGTCATAATCGTAGTTCATGACTTCATCAATTCGGTCGTCGCGATCGAATATCATATCACCCTCTCCGGTGTTGTTTAGAAATTCGGAGCCGTCATAATCTTCTTCATTCTGATTATCATCGGCCCGCGTATCATATCGAACATGGTCTGTTCTCCTCTCTCGTCTGTATTGTCGCCATAGCTTTTATTTAACTAATTCAAAAGAAATATAAAAAATTTAGTATTCAAATTACATCGTCTCGAATAATAGATATAATCTCGAATACTTCGTCTAGAATAATAGATACAATCTCGAATACATCGTCTCGAATAATATATAATATTGAATAGTACATCACTGGCTAGCTAATTAAAGATCGAATACTATAAAAGAATCTAGGACACTCGCGGTTCCTGCGTCGCGGGCGGTGGACACCCAAAGAGAAGGAACCCTCACAGGATCATAGTTGAAGTGAGATCCCTGAAGATACTGCCAGTTATTGGAGAATCTGCCGTCCTCTAACGCAACCATGTAGCGATGGACGTGCTTGTCCTCCTCCCTGACACGGCGATGTACCTCCTCCGGCGGGGCCGGGTCCCTCCGCACCGAAACTGGCCCACACGAACGCCACCAAACTAGATCAGGGTCGACAACGGGACCCGGGGCCGGGTTCCTCATCAAGCGGCGCGCCCTCGAGCAGCACCTCCGGTGCCAGCCCGTGAGCTCAGTCCGGACATGGGCCGGCTGGATGTCTTCGCGGACGGGTCGACGGCGAGGATGCGGGCCGGGCATCGTCGAGAACAAATACTAGCTATATGCCCAAAAAATAATATTTTTTAATGATTGGATTTTGATAATTAAAATTTCTAACATTTCTACTATTTCAAAAATCTATATACTATTTCATACTAATTAAGCATCTAACACTAAAAACAGAAAAACAATTTCTATACATCCATTAAAAATAGAAAAACAACATTATATAAAAAATTCCATACTAATTAAACACTAATTATATCCATCTAACATGCATTCATACATATATACTAGTGAAAAACAATAATCTAAAAATCTAACCTAATTAAACATACAAAATACGTATATACTAATATATACATGCATTCATACATATATACGTGTATGTGTGTGTGTGTTCATCATGCTTGTGTGTGTGTGTATGGGCTCGGGGAGGGGCGGCGCCCATGGTGGCCGGGGAGGGAGAGGGGTTAGAGGGGAGAGCTCACAGTGAGGGCGACGGCGACGGCGAGGCGACGACGGGGCGGCGACGGGCCAGGGCGTGACGCTGCTGGGCGGCGACGCAGGGACGGCGCGACGGGACGGGCCCGGGCGGCGACGGAGACGAGGGCGGCGGCGGGACGGGCGAAGCGACGGCGGCGGGACGGGGCGGCGGCGGCGACGGGCGGCGGCAGGGGATGGGGCAGCGGCGGCGACGGCGGCGGCGAGGGGCGACGGGCGGCGACGGCGACGGGTCGGTGACGGTGTCGATCGATCGGGCGGCGGTTCAATGGGAAACAGAGGAAGAAAGCAGAGGAGAATGAAATTTTTGAAGTGTTGTATATATAGAAGGCACCTTTAGTACGGTTGGAGCCACCAACGATACTAAAGGTCTGTTTTAACCAGCCCAAGCAGCGGAAGCGATCCCCTTTAGTACGGGTGGTGGCACAAACCGGTACTAAAGGCCCCCCTTTAGTACCGGTTTGTGCCACCACCCGGTACTAAAGGGGGTGCGCTGGGGCAGGTGCGGTGCGGCAAGTTTAGTCCCACCTCGCTAGCCGAGGGGCGACCGCACTGGTTTATAAACCCCCGTGCGGTCGCTCTCTCGAGCTCCTCTCCAAACCAGGCCTACTGGGCCTACGTGTTCTTTGCTGCCCTGTGGGCCCACTTGGCCTTTGCGGGCCAGCATCCTGGCCCAACAACAAGTTGGGTTTCTAGTCGTATGCAGGCCGCTATGGCCTAGTAGGCGGGCTTTTTTTTTGCTTTATTTATTTTTGTGTTGTTTTTTTGTGTATTTAGAGTTTCTTTGTGAATATTTTTGCTTTAGGTACAAAAAATTACAAACTTTCTGTTAGTGCCCGTAGTTTTCAAATTTGAATAGTTTAAATTTTGAATTATTTGAAATTAGTGTGAATCACTAGTTTGTGAATAATTTAACTTTAAAAATTAGTAAAAGCATGAAAGAATTTGTTTGCACATAAAATTTCTTCGCGTTTCAAATGCCAAAACACATAACTACCCTAACTATTACAGAGATTCCCCTCTGGGTGTGAAACACAGAAGAAAGTGATGATAGTGAAGCCGATCACATCCCAGATCTTTGGGTGTGAAACTTTTTCTTCAGCGTGTGTCCCTTTGCGCGTAACCATGGAAAATCTTCATCATTTAACGGGATGCTCGGGTCAATATTCACTGTGAATGGAGAAATTTCATCAAACTTTTCATAATCTTCGACTTGTCATCTTGTCATCCACTCCCACGATGTTTCTCTTCCCGTAAAGAACTATGTGCCGCTTTGGCTCATCGTACGATGCATTCGCTTCCTTATCTTTTCTTTTTCTTGGCTTGGTAGACATGTCCTTCACATAGAAAACCTGTGCCACATCATTGGCTAGGACGAATGGTTCGTCTGCATACGCAAGATTGTTGAGATCCTTTGTTGTCATTCCGTACAGCGGGTCTTCCGTTACCCCGCCTCGTGTCATATTGACCCATTTGCACCGAAACAAAGGGACCTTTAAACCACGTCGATAGTCAAGTTCCCATATGTCCTGTATATAACCATAATATGTTTCCTTTCCCGTCTTGGTTTCTGCATCAAAGCGGACACCACTGTTTTGGTTGGTGCTCTTCTTATCTTGGGCGATCGTGTAAAATGTATTACCATTTATCTCGTACCCTTTGAAAGTCATTATATTCGAAGATGGTAACTGGGACAGCAAGTACATGTCATCTTCAATAGAGGTGTCATGCATGGTGCGTGTACGCAACCAGCTGGCGAAACTCCTGGTTTAATCACGTGTAATCCGGTCATCGAGACCGCTCCGGGTGTTTGGGCGTAGCAAATTCTTGTGTTCATCCATATACGGAGCCACCAAGGCGGAATTCTGTAGAACTGTAGTGTGCTTGGTGAGAGAATGTTCGTCCATACATATTATTTGTTCCCCTCCTAGCGTGCCTTTTCAATCCAGTCTGCCCTTATGCGCGATTCAGGAACACCAATCGGCTTAAGGTCAGGAATAAAGTCAATACAAAACTCAATGACCTCCTCATTTTGATGGCCCTTGGAGATGCTTCCTTCGGCCTAGCACGGTTATGAACATATTTCTTTAAGACTCCATGAACCTCTCAAAGGGAACATATTGTGTAGAAATACAGGACCCAAAAGCGTTAATCTCTTCGCATAGGTGAACTAGGGCGTGCGTCATGATGTTGAAGAAGGATGGTGGGAACACCAACTCGAAACTGACAAGACATTGCACCAAATCATTCTCGTAACCTTGGTATGATTTCTGGGCGATTACCTTCGAGATTGCATTGAGAAATGCACATAGCTTCACAATGGCTAATCGAGCGTTTTCGGTAGAAGCCCCTCAATGCAACCGGAAGCAGTTGCGTCATAATCATGTGGCAGTCATGAGACTTTAGGTTCGGAACTTTTCTCTGCCATGTTTATTATTCCTTTATATTCGACGAGAAGCCGACGGTACCTTAATATCGAGCAGGCATTCAAAGAAGATTTCCTTCTCTTCTTTGGTAAGAGCGTAGCTTGCATGACCCTGGTATATGCCGTCTTCTCCGTGCATCGTTGCTGGTCCTCCGTGCCTCGGTGTATCTTTTGTCTTCCCATACATGCCCAAGAAGCCAAGCAGGGTCACGCAAAGATTCTTCGTCACGTGCATCACGTCGATTGCGGAGCGGACCTCTAGGTCTTTCCAATATGGCAGGTCCCAAAATATGGATTTCTTCTTCCACATGGGTGCGCGTCCGTCAGCGTCCTTTGGAACAGGTTGCCGCCAGGACCATTTCCAAATATCACCTTCAAATCCTTGACCATATCATGTACATCAGCACCGATGCGGTGGCGAGGCTTCGTCCGTGATCCGCCTCACCTTTGAAATGCTTGCCTTTCTTTCTTCACGGGATGCCTGCTCGGAAGAAATCGGCGATGTCCCGGTACACATTCTTCATACAACTATTCAAATATATATTGCGGTATCATCCAAACAGTGCGTGCATCCGCGGTATCCCTTGTTTGTCTGTCCTGAAAGGTTACTGAGAGCAGGCCAATCATTGATGGTCACGAACAGCAACGCCTTTAGGTCAAATTCTTCCCCCATGTGCTCATCCCACGCACGTACACCTGTTCCATTCCACAGTTGTAAGAGTTCTTCAACTAATGGCCTTAGGTACACATCAATGTCATTGCCGGGTTGCTTAGGGCCTTGGATGAGCACTGGCATCATAATGAACTTCTGCTTCATGCACAACCAAGGAGGAAGGTTATACAAACATAGAGTCACAGGCCAGGTGCTATGGTTGCTGCTCTGCTCCCGAAAAGGATTAATGACATCTGCGCTTAGACCAAACCATACGCTCCTTGCGTCATCTGCAAACTCCTTCCCGTACTTTCTTTCGATTTTTCTCCACTGCGACCCGTCAGCTGGTACTCTCAACTTTCCGTCTTTCTTACGGTCTTCTCTGTGCCATCGCATCGCCTTGGCATGCTCTTTGTTTTGGAACAAACGTTTAAACCGTGGTATTATAGGAGAATACCACATCACCTTGGCAGGAATCTTCTTCCTGGGGCGCTCGCCCTCGACATCACCATGCTCATCGCGGCTGATCTTGTAGCGCAATGCACCACATACTGGGCAAGCGTTCAAATCCTCGTACTCACCGCCGTAGAGGATGCAATCATTAGGGCATGCATGTATCTTCTGTACCTCTAACCCTAGAGGGCAAACAACCTTCTTTGCTTCGTACGTACTCTCGGGCAATTCGTTGTCCTTTGTAAGCATATCCTTTATCATTACCAGCAACTTTCCAAATCCCTTGTCAGATACACCATTCTCTGCCTTCCATTGCAGCAATTCCAGTGTGGTGCCCAGCTTTTTCTTGTCACCTATGCAATTCGGGTACAACAATTTTTTGTGATCCTCTAACATGCGCTGCAACTTCTTCTTCTCCAAATCACTTGCGCAGTTTCTCTTTGCATCGGCAATGGCCCGACCTAGATCATCAACGGGCTCATCTGATGCCTCTTCTTCAACTTCTTCCGCATTGCCGCCCAGCTTCTTCCGCATTACCGGCTCAACTTCTTCCCCATTGTTGTATCATCGTATTCAGGGAACCCATGGCCAGGATAGCTGTCGTCGTCCTCTTCTTCTTCATTGTCTTCCATCATAACCCCTCTTTCTCCGTGCTTGGTCCAAACATTATAGTGGGGCATGAAACCGGACTCAAACAGGTGGGCGTGAATGGTTCTTGGCGAGAGTAATTGCGACCATTCTTACAGCCAGCACATGGACAAGGCATAAAACCATCCGCCCGCTTGTTTGCCTCAGCCGCAAGCAGAAAAGTATGCGCCCTCAACGAACTGGGAGAGCATCGGTCATCGTACATCCATTGCCGGCTCATCTTCATTACACAAAACCGAATATACCAAATTAATACAAGTTCATACATAAAGTTCATACAACACTTAAATGCAACAAACAAATAACTCTCTAGCTAAAGCATTCAAATGCAACAACAAATGCGATCAAGATCGCAACTAAGGTAACAATTGATCCAACAGCATAATGATACCAAGCCTCACTATCGATGGCATATTTTCTAATCTTTCTAATCTTCAAGCGCATTTTCTCCATCTTGATCTTGTGATCATCGACGACATCGGCAACATGCAACTCCAATTCCATCTTCTCCCCCTCAATTCTTTTCAATTTTTCTTTCAAGTACTCGTTTTCTCTTTCAACTAAATTTAACCTCTCGACAATAGGGTCGGTTGGAATTTCCGGTTCACATACCTCCTAGATAAAAATATCTATGTCAACTTGATGGGCATAATTTGTCATAAACACGAAATGCAACAAATAGTTTTAGAAGAGAATATACCACACCCTAATCATAACAAGGACAAGGGCCGACGGGGACGGATATCAAAACCATGGCAGTATGTATAACAAACAACGTACGGGTAAGATAATTATTATACGAGTAACTATATATCCAAATCACACAAACATCATTTTTTTATATAAAATTTCATGAACAAGAGGCTCACCACAAGGTGGTGCCTGACAGAGACAGTGCTTGAGGCGATCGGCAGTGGTTACGACAGAGATTTAGAAGGCACTAAGTAAACCACACCTACATATGCAAACTAAGTGTTATTTTGACCTCAAATTGCATATAAATCAAATACTAGCACATATATATATTTCCTCCCAAATTACTAAACTCACAAATTAATAACTATATAAACCAATGCAAGAGCTAATCTAGCAATCAGAGATGAAAGGACAAAGTTGCTAACCTTTGTGATCACTTGAATGGATGGGGCCTTCAAATCTTGACAAATTTTGGGCAAAATGTGTGATGAGCTCGAGGGAGAAGAGGAAGAACAGAGAGGATAGGAGAGGGAAAGGGGAAGAACAGAGCGAGCTGGGACGAAGGGTTTATATGCAGGAGGACCTATAGTACGGTTCGTGGCACGAACCGGTACTAAAGGTGCTGGAGGGGCCCAGGCCGACAACATCCTGCCACCACCCTCATTAGTACCGGTTCGTGGCACGAACCGGTGCTAAAGGTTAGCCACGACCCGGTGCTAAAGGCTAGCCGTTGGAACCGGCACTAGTGTATACATTTGTGCCGGCTCTAATACAAATCGGCACTAATGTCCTTCACGTTTGACCCTTTTTCTACTAGTGAATGGGAGAAGTGCTTAGCTTTGGGTTCAATCTTGCGGTGTCCTTTCCCAGTGACAGAAGGGGCAGCAAGGCACGTATTGTATTGTTGCCATCGAGCTTAACAAGATGTTTTTTTTATCATATTGCATGAATGTATCCCTCTACATCATGTCATCTTGCTTAAGGCGTTACTCTGTTTTTAACTTAATACTCTAGATGCATGCTAGATAGCGGTCGATGAGTGGAGTAATAGTAGTAGATGCAGAATCGTTTCGATCTACTTGTATCGGACGTGATGCCTATATACATGATCATTACCTAGATAAGCTCATAACTATGCTCAATTCTGTCCATTGCTCAACAGTAATTTGTTCACCCACCGTAGAATATCTATGCTCTTGAGAGAAGCCACTAGTGAAACCTATGGCCCCGGGTCTATTCTCATCATATCAATCTCTATTGCTTTATTTACTTGCTTTGTTTTTACTTTGCCTTTTACTTTTCACTTTGCATCTATCTATCAAGAATACCAAAAATATTATTTATCATCTCTATCAAGATCTCACTCTCGTAAGTGACCGCGAAGG
This sequence comes from Aegilops longissima, assembly GCA_021605205.1. NCBI lineage: Eukaryota > Viridiplantae > Streptophyta > Magnoliopsida > Poales > Poaceae > Aegilops > Aegilops longissima. The sequence goes on from CM038681.1 coordinate 11,178,289, forward strand.
GATTGACAACCCCTAATCGCGTTGGTTGCGAGTAGCTATCGTTTTGTGTAGGTACGAGGGACTTGTGCGTGGTCTCCTACTGGATTGATACCTTGGTTCTCAAAAACTGAGGGAAATACTTACGCTACTTTGCTGCATCATCCTCTCCTCTTCGGGGAAATCCAACGGAGTGCTCAAGAGGTAGCAAGAAGAGTTTCTGGCGCCGTTGCCGGGGAGGCTCACGCAAGCAAGTCAACCATACCAAGTACCCATCACAATCCCTATTTCTCGCATTACATTATTTGCCATTTGCCTCTTGTTTTCCTCTCCCCCACTTCACCTTTGCCGTTTTATTCGCCCCTCTTCCGTTCGATCTTGTGTCTCCATGTACCTTCTTTTTTGCTTCCATCTTCGCTTGCTAAAAGTTTATGGATCCTCATCCACTTGCTAATCTCTTTAAGAGATCCAATATGTTGAACCTATTGCTAGTGATTTGAGTGCACTAGATTATCTTTATGAGGTTTTTCTTGAAATTCGTGAATCTAAAAATTATGATGAAGAAATTTATGAAGAGATTCATGATAACTCCTTGAATAAAAAGCATGATTGCAGATTTTTCTATAAATTCTCTTGATGTCAATTGTGCTAATAATATGCAAAACCCTAAGCTTGGGGATGTTAGTTATGCTATGTCTACTACTTGTTTCAATGATCATGATTGGGGTGATTCTTCTTACAATATTGAAAATTTATTTTAGCCCCATGATGAATATGAGATTGATAATAATGTTTGCAATAATATTGAAAGTGGGCTTGGAAGAGTGTAAACTTTTGATCCCACATTTTTCGAGTATGTTCAATCTTATGATATTTTTGATAAAGGTCATGACTCTAGCTAATGTTAATCCCACTATCTTGTAAGAGTGTCAACTTTGCATGCATGTGGATCGTGTTGAGAATATGTTATGTGATAGCTATTTTGTTGAATTTGCTTATGATCCTACATGTAATTATTATGAGAGAGGAAAATATGGTTGTAGAAATTTTCATGTTACTAAATTACCTCTCGTCATGTTGAGATTGCTATCGTCTCTTTCTTATTCCTTGCATATGCTAGTTTTTGTTTGCCTCGCAAATTTGTTTTCTTATAATATGCCTATGCATAGGAAGTATGTTAGACTTAGATGTGTTTGTCATGTGTTTCATGATGCTCTCCTTGCGCTTCAATTCTTGTCTTTCTTGTGAGCATCATTAAAATTATCAATGCCTAGCTAGGGGCGTTAAACGATAGCGCTTGTTGGGAGGCAACCCAATTTTATTTTGTGTTTTTTGTTTTTGCTTATGCTTAGGAATAAATAATCCATCTAGCCTCTGTTTGGATGTGGTTTTGTCTTTTAATTAGTGTTTGTGCCAAGTAGAACCTATAGGATAACCTACGATGATAGTTGATTTGACTCTGCTGAAAAACAGAAACTTTGCGCGCACGAATATAGTTTTGTTAAATCACAAAAACGTGCTTCTGTGTTGATTCTTTTTTCTGCTGTTCAATAAACAAATTGTCCCAGACTTCCTATTTTGGTAGAAGTTTTAGAGTTCCAGAAGTTTGCGTTAGTTACAGATTGCTACAGACTGTTCTGTTTTTGACAGATTCTGTTTTACGTGTGTTGTTTGCTTATTTTGATGAATCTATGGCTAGTAAAATAGTTTATAATCCATAGAGAAGTTGGAATACAGTAGGTTTAACACCAATACAAATAAAGAATGAGTTCATTACAGTACCTTAAGTAGTTCTTTGTTTTCTTTCTCTAACGGAGCTCACGAGATTTCTGTTGAGTTTTGTGTTGTGAAGTTTTCAAGTTTTGGGTGAATTCTTTTGATGGATTATGGAACAAGGAGTGGCAAGAGCCTAAGCTTGGGGATGCCCATGGCACCCCCAAGATAATCCAAGGACACCAAAAAGTCAAAGCTTGGGGATGCCCCGGAAGGCATCCCCTCTTTCGTCCACTTCCATCGGTAATTTACTTGGAGCTATATTTTTATTCACCACATGATATGTGTTTTGCTTGGAGCATCTTGTATTATTTGTGTCTTTGCTTGTTAGTCTACCACAATAATCCTTGCTGTACACACCTTTTGAGAGAGCCATACATGAATTGGAATTTGTTAGAATACTCTATGTGCTTCACTTATATCTTTTGAGCTTGATAGTTTTTGCTCATAGTACTTCACTTATATCTATTGAGCGTGATAATTTTTTCTCTAGTGCTTCACTTATATCTTTTAGAGCATGGTGGTGGATTTGTTTGAAAGAAACTATTGATCTCTCATGCTTCACTTAGATCATTTTGAGAGTCGTTAATAGCATGGTAATTTGCTTAATGTTAATATACTTGGTATTCAAGATATGTGAAACTTTCTTTTGAGTGAATTGAATACTAAGATAAGTTTGATGCTTGATAATTGTTTTGAGATATGGAGGTGATAATATCAAAGTCGTGCTAGTTGGGTGATTATGAATTTGAGAAATACTTTTGTTGAAGTTTGCAAGTCCTGTAGCATGCACGTATGGTTAAAGTTGTGTAACAAATTTGAAACATGAAGTGTACCTGGCTTGTGCATCCTTATGAGTGGCGGTCGGGGACGAGCGATGGTCTTTTCCTACCAAACTATCCCCCTAGGAGCATGCGCGTAGTACTTGATTTTTGATGTCTTCTAATTTTTTTCAATAAGTATATGAGTTCTTTTGACTAATGTTGAGTCAATGGATTATACACACTCTCACCTTTCCGCCTTTGCTAGCCTCTTCGGTACCGTGCATTGCCCTTTCTCACCTTTAGAGTTGGTGCAAACTTCGTCGGTGCATCCAAACCCCGTGACACGATATGCTCTATCACACATAAACCTCCTTATATCTTCCACAAAACAGCCACCATACCTACCTATCATGGCATTTCCATAGCCATTCCGAGATATATTGCCATGCAACTTCCACCATCATCATCATGACATACATTACTTTTGTCATATTGCCATTGCATGATCATGTAGTTGACATCGTATTGGTTGGCAGGCCACCATGCATTATTTTTCATACATGTCACTCTTGATTCATTGCACCATCCCGGTACACCGCCGGAGGCATTCATATAGAGTCATATCTTGTTCTAAGTTTCGAGTTGTAACCCTTATGTTGTAATCAATAGAAGTGCGACGATCATAATTATTAGAGCATTGCCCAAAAAGAAAAAAAAGAAAAAAAAAGAAGAAAGGCCAAAAAAAGAAAAGGAAAGGCCCAAAAAAAAGAAAAGAAAAAAAAAGAAAAGAAAAAAGGGCAATGCTACTACCTCTTTTTCCACACTTGTGCTTCAAAGTAGCACCTTGTCCTCCATGTAGTGAGTCTCATATATTGTGCTTCAAAGTAGCACCTTGTTCTTCATGTAGTGAGTCTCATAAGTTGTCTTTTTATACTAGTGGGAATTTTTCATTATAGAAATTGGCTTGTATATTCCTACGATGGGCTTCCTCAAATGCCCTAGGTCTTCATGAGCAAGCAAGTTGGATGCACACCCACTAGTTTTCTTTTGTTGAGCATTCATAGCTCTAGTGCATCCGTTGCATGGCAATCCCTACTCCTCATGTTGACATGAATTGATGGGCATATCCATAGCCCGTTGATTAGCCTCGTCAATGTGAGACTTTCTCCTTTTTTGTCTTCTCCACACAATCCCCATCATCATATTCTATTCCACCCATAGTGCTATATCCATGGCTCACACCCATGTATTGTGTGAAGGTTGAAAAAGTTTGATATTATTTAAGTATGAAACAATTTCTTGGATTTTCATCGGGGGTATAGAAGTTGGGAACATCTTTGTGTGACGAAAATGAAGCATAGCCTAACTATATGATTTTGTAGGGATGAACTTTCTTTTGCCATGATATTTTAAGAAGACATGATTGCTTTGGTTAGTATGCTTGAAGTATTATTATTTTTGTGTCAATATAAACTTTTGTCTTGAATCTTTCGGATCTGAATATTCATATCACAATAAGAAGATTTACATTGAAATTATGCCAAAGTATCACTTCGCATCAACAATTCTCTTTTTTATCACTTACCTACTCGAGGACGAGCAGGAATTAAGCTTGGGGATGCCTGATACGTCTCCAACGTATCTATAATTTTTTATTGCTCCATGCTACTTTATCTACTGTTTTGGACTATACTGGGCTTTATTTTCCACTTTTATATTATTTTTGGGACTAACCTATTAACCGGAGGCCCAGCCCAGAATTGCTGTTTTTTTTTTGCCTATTTGAGTGTTTCAAAGAAACGGAATATCAAACGGAGTCCAAAATGAAACCTTCGGGAACGTGATTTCCTCACCGAACGTGATCGAGGAGACTTGGACCCTACTCCAAGAAGTGCCAGAGGCGGTCACGAGGGTGGGGGTGCGCCCTCCCCCCTGGGCGTGCCCCCTGCCTCGTGGGGCTCTACGCTCCACCGACGTACTCCTTCCTCCTATATATACCTACGTACCCCCAACAGATCGGGGACGGAGCCAAAAACCTAATTCCACCGTCGTACCTTCCTGTATCCACGAGATCCCATCTTTGTGCCTGTTCCAGAGCTCCGCCGGAGGGGGCATCCACCACGGAGGGCTTCTACATCATCACCATAGCACCTCCGATGAAGTGTGAGTAGTTTACTTCAGACCTTCGGGTCCATAGTTAGTAGCTAGATGGCTTCTTCTCTCTTTTTCGATCTCAATACAATGTTCTCCCCCTCTCTCGTGGAGATCTATTCGATGTAATCTTCTTTTTGCGGTGTGTTTGTTGAGACCGATGAATTGTGGGTTTATGATCCACCTTATCTATGGAAAATATTTGATTCTTCTCTGAATTCTTTTATGTATGATTAAGTTATCTTTGCAAGTCTCTTCGAATTATCCATTTGGTTTGGCCAACTAGATTGGTAGTTCTTGCAATGGGAGAAGTGCTTAGCTTTGGGTTCAATCTTGCGGTGTCCTTACCTAGTGACAGAAGGGTTTGCAAGGCACGTATTGTACTGTTGCCATCGAGGATAACAAGATGGGGTATTTATCATATTGCATGAAGTTATTCCTCTACATCATGTCATCTTGCTTAAGGCGTTACTCTGTTTTTAACTTAATACTCTAGATGCATGCTGGATAGCGGTCGATGAGTGGAGTAATAGTAGTCGATGCAGAATCGTTTCGGTCTACTTGTCACGGACGTGATGCCTATATACATGATCATTGCCTGGATAACCTCATAACTATTCTCAATTATGTCAATTGCTCAACAGTAATTTTTTCACCCACCGTAGAATACTTATGCTCTTGAGAGAAGCCACTAGTGAAACCTATGGTCCCGGGGTCTATTCTCATCATATCAATCTCCATCACTTTATTTACTTGCTTTGCTTTTACTTTTTACTTTACATCTTTATACCAAAAATACCAAAAATATTATCTCTATCAGATCTCACTCTCGTAAGTGACCATGAAGGGATTGACAACCCCTAATCGTGTTGGTTGCGAGTAGCTATCGTTTTGTGCAGGTACGAGGGACTTGCGCGTGGCCTCCTACTGGATTGATACCTTGGTTCTCAAAAACTGAGGGAAATACTTACGCTACTGTGCTGCATCATCCCCTCCACTTCGGGGAAAACCAACGCAAGCTCGAGACGGAGCAGTATGCACCGTTGCGAAAGTTCTTCGTGCTGAGACACCACGTGATGATCGGGTCTGATAGGCTCTACTTTCAAATACAACGGGTGCAAAACAGTTGCACACGCGGAATACTTAGGTTAACCTTGACGAGCCTAGCATATACAGATATGGCCTCGGAACACTGAGACCGAAAGGTCGAGTGTGAATCATATAGTAGATATGATCAACATAGTGATGTTCACCATTGAAAACTACTCCATCTCACGTGATGATCAGACATGGTTTAGTTGATTTGGATCACGTGATCACTTAGATGATTAGAGGGATATCTGTCTAAGTGGGAGTTCTTAAGTAATATAATTAATTGAACTTTAATTTATCATGAACTTAGTACCTGATAGTATTTTGCATGTCTATGTTTGTTGTAGATAGATGGCTCGTGTTGTTGTTCCGTTGAATTTTAATGCGTTCCTTGAGAAAGCTAAGTTGAAAGATGATGGTAGCAACTACACGGACTGGGTCCGTAACTTGAGGATTATCCTCATCGCTACATAGAAGAATTACGTCCTGGAAGCACCGCTGGGTGCCAGGCCTACTGCAGATGCAACTGACGACGTTAAGAACGTCTAGCAGAGCAAATCTGATGACTACTCGATAGTTCAGTGTGCCATGCTTTACGGTTTGGAACCAGGTCTTCAACGACGTTTTGAACGTCATGGAGCATATGAGATGTTCCAGAGTTGAAGTTAATATTTCAAGCAAATGCCCGGACTGAGAGATATGAAGTCTCCAATAAGTTCTATAGCTGTAAGATGGAGGAGAATAGTTCTGTCAGTGAACACATACTCAAAATGTCTGGGTATAATAATCACTTGATTCAACTGGGAGCTAATCTTCCTGATTATAGTGTCATTGACAGAATTCTTCAATCACTGCCACCAAGCTACAAGAGCTTCGTGATGAACTATAATATGCAAGGGATGGACAAGACTATTCTCGATCTCTTCGCAATGCTGAAAGCTGCGGAGGTAGAAATCAAGAAGGAGCATCAAGTGTTGATGGTCAATAAGACCACCAGTTTCAAGAAAAAGGGCAAAGGGAAGAAGAAGGGGAACTTCAAGAAGAACAGGAAACAAGTTGCTGCTCAAGAGAAGAAACCCAAATCTGGACCTAAACCTGAGACTGAGTGCTTCTACTGCAACCAGACTAGACACTGGAAGCGGAACTGCCCCAAGTATTTGGCGGATAAGAAGGATGGCAAGGTGAATAAAGGTATATGTGATATACATGTTATTGATGTATACCTTACTAATGCTCGCATAGCACCTGGTATTTGATACTGGTTCATTGCTAATATTTGCAACTCAAACAGGGACTACGGATTAGCGAAGATTGGCTAAGGGCGAGGTGACGATGCGCGTGGGAAATGGTTACAAAGTCGATGTGATTGCGGTCGGCACGCTACCTCTACATCTACCATCGGGATTAGTTTTAGACCTAAATAATTGTTATTTGGTGCCAGTGTTGAGCATGAACATTATATCTGGATCTTGTTTGATGCGAGATGGTTATTCATTTAAATCAGAGAATAATGGTTGTTCTATTTATATGAGTAATATCTTTTAAGGTCATGCAACCTTGAGGAGTGGTCTATATTTTTTTAAATCTCGATAGTAGTGATACACATATTCATAATGTTGAAGCCAAAAGATGCAGAGTTGAAAATGATAGTGCAACTTATTTGTGGCACTGCCGTTTGGGTCATATTGGTGTAAAGCGCATGAAGAAACTCCATACTGATGGACTTCTGGAATCACTTGATTATGAATCACTTGGTACTTGCAAACCGTGCCTCATGGGCAAGATGACTAAAACGCCGTTCTCCGGACCTATGGAGCGAGCAACTGATTTGTTGGAAATCATACATACTGATGTATGTGGTCCAATGAATATTGAGGCTCGCGGTGGGTATCGTTATTTTCTCACCTTCACAGATGATTTGAGCAGATATGGGTATATCTACTTGATGAAACACAAGTCTGAAACATTTGAAAAGTTCAAAGAATTTCAGAGTGAAGTGGAAAATCATCGTAACAAAAAATAAAATTTCTACGATATGATCGTGGAGGAGAATATTTGAGTTATGAGTTTGGTTTACATTTGAAGCAATGCGGAATAGTTTCGCAACTCACGCCACCCGGAACACCACAACGAAATGGTGTGTCCGAACGTCGTAATCGTACTTTAGTAGACATGGTGCGATCTATGATGTCTCTTACAGATTTACTGCTATCGTTTTGGGGTTATGCTTTAGAGACGGCCGCATTCACGTTAAATAGGGCACCATCCAAATCCGTTGAGACGACGCCTTATGAACTATGGTTTGGCAAGAAACCAAAGTTGTCGTTTCTTAAAGTTTGGGGCTGCGATGCTTATGTGAAGAAACTTCAACCAGATAAGCTCGAACCCAAATCGGAGAAATGTGTCTTCATAGGATACCCAAAAGAGACTATTGGGTACACCTTCTATCATAGATCTGAGGGCAAGATTTTTGTTGCTAAATTCAGATCCTTTCTAGAGAAGGAGTTTCTCTCGAAAGAAGTGAGTGGGAGGAAAGTAGAAATTGATGAGGTAACTGTACCTGCTCCCTTATTGGAAAGTAGTTCATCACAAGAACCGGTTCCTGTGACAACTACACCAATCAGTGAGGAAGCTAATGATATTGATCATGAAACTTCAGATCAAGTTACTACCGAACCTCGTAGGTCTACCAGAGTAAGATCCGCACCAGAGTGGTACGGTAATCCTATTCTGGAAGTCATGTTACTTGACCATGGCAAACCTACGAACTATGAGGAAGCGATGATGAGCCCAGATTCCGCAAAATGGCTTGAGGCCATGAAATCTGAGATGGGATCCATGTATGAGAACAAAGTATGGACTTTGGTTGACTTGCCCGATGATCGGCAAGCCATCGAGAATAAATGGATCTTCAAGAAGAAGACTGACGCTGATGGTAATGTAACTGTCTACAAAGCTCGATTTGTTGCGAAAGGTTTTCGACAAGTTCAAGGGGTTGACTACGATGAGACTTTCTCACCCGTAGCGATGCTTAAGTCTGTACGAATCATGTTAGCAATTGCCGCATTTTATGATTATGAAATTTGGCAAATGGATGTCAAAACTGCATTCCTGAATGGATTTCTAGAAGAAGAGTTGTATATGATGCAACTGGAAGGTTTTATCGATCCAAAAGGTGCTAACTAAGTGTGCAAGCTCCAGCGGTCCATTTATGGACTGGTGCAAGCCTCTCAGAGTTGGAATAAACGCTTTGATAGTGTGATCAAAGCATATGGTTTTATACAGACTTTTGGAGAAGCCTGTATTTACAAGAAAGTGAGTGGGAGCTCTGTAGCATTTCTGATATTATATGTAGATGACATATTGTTAATTGGAAATGATATAGAATTTTTGGATAGCATAAAGGCATACTTGAATAAAAGTTTTTTGATGGAAGACCTCGGTGAAGCTGCTTACATATTGGGCATCAAGATTGTAGCGACCAGACCCAAATGGATCAAGTCTCTGTGCTCAGTGTCATCCCTGGATCAGTAATGCTGACACCACACAGTACTTCGAAGGATTTATAGCAGAGTAGCAATCACACACTTATTACATCGTTGTCCACAAGGGAACTGAATACAATAATATGGCTTAAGGCCATCTAATAATAACAGCGGAAGGCTTGGAAGATAAGCGAGTCCATCAACTCCAACGGCATCACTGATTATAGAACCACGACCTAACACCTTACTGTCATAAATCGAAAAGTCTGCAGCGTGAAAAGTTGCAGCCCAAAACGGGTCAACACATGGAATATGATGGCAATGTAACACATAAGAGCAATGAATGAATAAGCCTATACTACATGCATATTTGGCTGGTGGAAAGGCTCTCTGTTACATTGCATAAAGCTGATTTTCCCTACATCAAAGGAATAATTTTATTTAACTATCATGGTGGTTGTTAAGCATTGAGAATGGTTGACACATCCTCAATCCCAATTAAAAGTACTCATCAAAACCCAATAACTTTTATTTAGAAGTAACATGTTGAGATTCACATGATAATCAAGTACCGGATACTCAAATTGTCCATAACCGGGGACACGGCTAATCATGATTAGTTTATACACTCTGCAGAGGTTTGCGCACTTTTCCCCACAAGACTCGATCGCCTCCGCTTGGTTCTCGCACTACATGGTGTTTGAGAAACGGATGACCGAGACATAGTCTTTCAGAAGCGCTAGCACCTTACATGTGGGTAGACCGTACCAACCTACATCCCCTACATCAGCTAGCCTACCCGTAAGAGTTCGCACGACTTAGTCAACTACGCCAGAGCCCATAATTGGCTTGTGGCTGCACACGGAAGTTTCAGTTTGAATAATCTTATGATCCCTTAGAGCACAGGTGGCGGTCCGAAGAAATACAGCAAGTCCTGATGGAAACCAGGTGCCTCAATCCACCCAGATGTGTGTTTAGGTTGCCACCTTAGATAAACCATTAATTAAACAATCTCACATCTGTCATGGATATTCACTCACCCAATCCACGTCTACTAGCATAGCATGGCATAATAAGCAAACGTAGAAGTAACTCCCAAGGTTTCATAAGTAAAAGCAGTAATAGGTACTACCTCAATCTACTTCCCAAACCCACAATTTAATTAGATCCTAATCATGCAAGTGTTGAGGAATAGATCTAATGCATAAAACTGGGTATGAGAAGGGTATGATCAAAGTGTTACTTGCCTTGCGATGATCCATGAGTCCTAGAGATTGAAGTAACAAGCGGCGCACTCCGGGTGATCTAACGCAGACAAACAACAAGCATACAATAAGTACTCATCTAATGCACAGGAAATCTCGAATAAAATATCTAACCAGAAAGTTCAACTTAAGAACCCTGGTTGCAAAAGAATCGAATCAAAATAAACTCCGAAAGTCGAAACTCGAGAGAAACGACTCGGTTTAGCGATCTGAAATTAGGTCAAAATTTCACAGTAGCAAAACTCTGTGAAATTAGGGTAGTCGAACGGCGGTTTACATTCTGAAACTCCGGCGCTTGAATCACTGATTCCGATAAGCGGCGAGAAATAAAACAGTTTTGAAAATCGGATCGAAATCAAATCGAGAAAATAACGGATTAAATCCGATTAAAAGAAAAGCGACGAGCGGGTTAAATAGCGAGCGTTAGTTAACAGAACGAATCTAACGAACGCGTTCATTGAAACGAGCGGTTCGGTGAGCGTTCGTTAAATAAGAAAACCGAAAAAAATAAAACCAATCTAGGTTTTTTTAAAAACGAACATATTTTTTTAAATAAACCGGATCGGTTAAAGGGAAAAACCGAATCGGGCGCGAGGCTCGGCTACCTCGGTGATCGCCGTGCAGGCGCTCGGGGCTCGGGGAGAGGGCGGGGTCCGGGCGAGGGCGGCGGGTCCGGCGTCGGCGGCCCACGGCGGGCGGGCGTCCGGGCGGCGGCTCGGCGTCGGGCTCGGGTGGCGTCGGGCTCCGTGAGGTTGGGGTGAGAGAGAGGGGGCGGGGGTTATAAAGGGAGGGCGGCGGCTTGGGAGGGGAAAGGGAGCGGGTCGGGAGGGACTCGGCGGCGGCGATGGCGTCTTGTGGCGGGACTCAGGCGGCGCCCGTCTTGAGAGGAGGAGAGGAGGTGGGCTGGGTGCTGGGCACAGGGCTGGCTGGCTTGGGCAGTGGGCCTCGGTCCAGTAGCGATTTTTTTAAAATAAAATTAACCAAAGCGAATTAAAAAAATATCAAACGAACTCGGATTTAAATAAAACAAATTTTCCCGACTCCTAAAATGAGTGAACAAAATGAACTTTAAAACTGCAAACCTGCATAAAATTTTTAAATGCTCATTTTGCCTAAGCAAAATAAATCTTCCAAAACCAAATTTGGTTTATTTATAATATCTTCATTTTCCTAATGTTTGGGAAAGTCATATTATTCCCTCTCAAAATATTTTTGTAGGAAAAACTTTATGAAGATAATTTAAATAATCCAATGATCCCATTTTCAAAATTTTAGAATTCCCAATATGAAAATTGTGAAACTTCCAACTCTCTCCGAGGGTCCTTGAGTTGCGTGAAATTTCTAGGATCGGAAAATGCGGGAAAATATGATATGCATGATGACCTAATGTATAACATTCCAAATTGAAAATTTGGGATGTTACAAACCTACCCCTTAAGATGAATCTAGCCCTCGAGATTGGGTTAACTAGAAAATAGGTGAGGTGGTCCTTAAGCAAAACTTCCTCTCTTTCCCGGTGGCTTCATCCTCGGTGTGGTGGCTCCACTGAACTTTGCAAAACTTGATAACCTTCTGCGGGTAACTCTCTTTGGCATAATCGAGAATCTTAACCGGCTTTTCCTCATATGTCAAGTCATCCTTCAACTGAATTGCTTCCAATGGCACTGTGTCTCTTAACGATACCTCTGCTATCTCGGGGTGACATTTCTTCAACTGAGAAACATGGAATACATCATGTACTCCTGATAGTCCTTCTGGCAATTCCAACTTATACGCAACTTCTCCCATGTGTTGCAAAATCTTATACGGTCCAACGAAACGGGGTGCTAACTTTCCTTTAACTCCAAAACGCTTAACTCCTCGAAGCGGGGATACTCTGAGATATACTCTGTCTCCAACTTCATACTCAATCGCCTTGCGCTTTGAATCGGCATAGCTCTTACATGCGGACTGGGCTACCTTGAGCCTGTCTCGAATCAACAACTTTCTGTTAGGACTCCTTAATCAAATCTGGTCCAAACAATGGCGATCTCGGTTTAGTCCCATGACAACGGTGTCCTGCACCTTCTTCCATACAAGGCCTCGAAGGTGCCATCTTCAAGCTGGTTTGGTAACTGTTGTTGTAGGAAAATTCTGCATCGGCAAATTATCATCCCAACTAGATCCATAATCTAGTGCACAAGCTCTCGGCATGTCCTCCAAAATCTGATTGACTCTCTCGGTCTGTCCATCGGTGCGTGGGTGGAAAGCTGCTGAATTCAATCGGGTTCCCAATGTTTCGTGCAACTGGTTCCAAAATTTCAAGTAAACTGGGTTCCTCATCGTCGATGCTCCTCGGAACTCCGTGTAAGCATACAATTCTGTTCATGTATATCTTTGCCAACTTAGCACTGCTATAGGTAGTCTTGGTGGAATGAAATGAGCTACCTTGGTCAAGCGGTCGACTATGACCCAAATCGAGTCATATCCTTAACGGGTCTTTGGCAAACCTGTGATGAAATCCATGCCTAGTTTATCCCACTTCCATTCGGTATCGGCAATGGTTGTAACAATCCTGCTGGCTTCGATGTTCGCCTTTACTTTCGACATACGCCATAAATTGCTACATACTCCGCAATATCCTTCTTCATTCGGTCCACCAGAAAATATTCTTCAAATCCAAATACATCTTGGTATTTCTGGGTGAATCGAATAGGGTGAATCATGGGCTTCTTGTAAAATCAACTTCCTGATCTCTGGGTCATTTGGCACATAAACACGGTCTTCAAACCATAGGGTATCGTGTTCATCCTCACGAAATCCTTTAGCTTTTCCTTTGCTCATTTTCTCCTTTATAGAGGCAACTTCCTTATCTGCCTTTTGGGCTTCTCTGATTTTGTCCATCAGTGTCGACTGAATCTCCAATGCTGCTACATAGCCTCTCGGAACTATTTCCAAACATAGCTCTCGAAGGTCCTCGGCTAACTCATTGGGTATTTCTCCCATCATTAGGGTATTGACGTGGCTCTTACGGCTCAATGCGTCTGCTACGACATTAGCCTTTCCGGGGTGATAATGCAATCTCATATCATAATCCTTGATTAGCTCTAACCATCTCCTCTGTCTGAGATTCAACTCATACGTGTGAAGATGTACTTCAAACTCTTGTGATCCGTATATACGTCACAATGATTTCCAATGAGAAAATGTCTCCACGTCTTCAAGGCATGCACAACGGCTGCTAACTCCAAATCATGAGTGGCATAATTCAACTCATGAGGCTTAAGTTGTCGTGGCGCATCTGAAACAACTCTTCCTTCCTGCATAAGCACTGCTCCAAGTCCTCGGCGTGAAGCGCCGTAATACACCTCATAATCCTTAGTTTGATCGGCAATATCAAAACTGGTGAGGTAACCAATCTTTTCTTCAACTCCTGAAAACTTGCCTCACAGTCCTCAGTCCAAATGAATTTGTTTTCCTTCTTCAACAATTCAGTCATAGGCTTTGCAATCCTTGAGAAATTCTCAATGAATCTCGGTAGTATCCTGCGAGTCCAAGGAAACTCGAATCTCTCCAACTGTCGTTGGTGCTTCCCACTTGGTTACGGTCTCAACTTTTGTGGGGTCAACTGCTATCCCTTCTCCGGATATAACATGTCCGAGAAATCCAACTTCCTTTAGCCAAAACTCACATTTGCTGAACTTGGCATACAACTGGTGTTCCCTCAGTTTCTCCAAAACCAATCGCAAATGTTGCTTGTGTTCCTCTTCATTCTTCGAGAAAATCAAAATGTCATCAATGAACACCACGACGAACTTGTCCAAAAACTCCATAAACACTTTGTTCATCAGGTTCATAAAATAGGCTGGTGCGTTAGTCAGTCCAAATGACATAACGGTATACTCATACAGTCCATATCTCGTGGTAAATGCTGTCTTGGGTATATCTTGCTCCCGAATCTTCAACTGATGGTACCCTGATCGCAAGTCGATCTTAGAAAACACTTTGGCTCCTTGCAAGCGATCAAACAGATCATTTATCATCGGTAGTGGGTACTTGTTCTTGATTGTTACTTCATTCAATCCACGGTAATCAACAACCATTCTCAAAGATCCATCCTTCTTCTCCACTAGCAAAACGGGTGATCCCCAAGGTGAAGAACTTGGGCGAATAAAACCTTTATCCAATAGTTCCTTAATCTGCTTCTTGATTTCCGCCAAATCCTTTGCGGGCATCTGTCTGGTCGCCCGATATCGGGCCTGTTCACGGCAACAGCTCGATCAAAAACTCAATGTCTCTATCCGCGGCATTCACGGCAACTCTTAGGAAATACATCAGGATAATCCTTCACCATGGTACTTCTTCTGTACCACTCACGATAAGCAATTAACTTGTGCTCTCCTCGGCTCGTGCCGTGATACATACTTAATCCTTCTTCCTTACGGTGTGGTGAGCAAAATTGACCTTGTGGTACAATCTATGTTTCCTCCATACTTTGATAACCAATCCATACCTAATATCACATCCAATCCTTGGGATTCCGAACTATTAGGTGCGAGGGAAAACATAGTGTCCAATCCTTAGTGGCGATCGATCACACCATTTACTAGCCATGTACTCTGCTCGGGTGAGGTTACTAGCATGGGTGACCTAAGGGCTTGGGTTGGTAACTTGTACTTATCCACAAATCCCTTGATATGTATGAATGCGATGCACCAAGTATCAAAAAGAACAACTGCAGTAAATGACTTAACCAAAACTTACCGACATTGCATCGGGCTGATCTTCAACCTCCTCCACATCAATGTGGTTCACTTGTCCCCTGTTGAAAGGGTTGGGCTTCTTTCGAGCTTCCATTGCCATTTCCATTCGCCTTACGGACAATCATTTGCATAATGCCCGATCTTGCGGCACTTAAAGCAAGTAATGTGACTCAGGTCTACTTTGGATGGTGTGAAGCGGGTTGGTGCGGTTTTGTCCGTTGCTTCCTCCATTCCGTTCCCATTCTTGGTGCCATTATGGTTATCGAATTACCTCCTCCATGGGTATGCTGAAACTGAATTCCTGATTTAGGGGTATAACGAGGCTTTTCTTTGGGATCGAGTTATACTTCCCTTGTCCATACTTCCTCTTGCGGTTCTCAATTTTTGCTGCTTTCCTTCAATCATGAGAGCTCGGTCTACTAACTCCTGGTAGTTGTTGAAACTTGCTACCATCAACGGCATCTGAACTCATCATTCAGTCCTTCTAGAAACTTCTCTGTTTAGCTGCATCCGTAGTAGCGTCATCCGGGGCATAACGTGCTAATTTGCTAAAGTCATCCACATCTTGCCAACAGTCCTTCCTCCTTGGCGTAAGTTGCGAAACTCACGCTTCTTCATGGCCATGGCTCCTGCTGAAACATGGGCAGTCGAAAAGCTTCTCAAACTGGTCCCATGTGGCGGTGTCTGGGATAAGTGGCTGTGAAATTCTCCCACCATGCTGCTGCGGGTCCTTCAAGCTGATGTGCTGCAAACTTCACTCTTTCACCATCTGTGCATCCTGCAGTGGTCAGCTCCTTCCTATCTTGCGGAGCGGTCATCTGCTACAATCGGCTCGGTGCTCTTGGAATACACGGCGGGTTGATCTAAGGAAGCGAGTCGGATGATCCGCGGTGGTGGTGGTGGCGGTGGGTTGTTGTTGTTGTTGTTGTTCGCACCAATGTTTGAATCAGGGTATTCTGCTGCTGGATCAATTGGGTGATCTCTGGCGGAAAAGCGAATCCGGGTCGCGTCTCGGAGGCATCGATGGGTTTAGAAGAGAAGAGAAATGTAGAATAGAATGAGGTCTAAGGGAATCACTACCCAAATGCACATGAGCAAATGCACACAAAATCACTTCATTCAATCAAACAAGGGTTACAACGATCTAACTATCGCAAAAGTCGTGTACTATAATGTTTACATGGAGGAATACTACTAATATGTGGGGACTTCTACTAGTTTGAACGGTGGAAGACTCCATGATGTCTGCTCCACTTCGTCTTCAAAGTCGGGTTCACTTGGATCCGAATCTGTGTCGTCGATGTTGATGTAGTCGATTGGGTATTCGACATACTGGTCTTCATTCCTGGCGCCAACTTCTTCTTGAGCTCTTGATCTCGTACTTAAGATCGTTATTGTGTCTTGCGAGCTACGATCTCGTCCATGTAGTCCTTGCGTGTAGTCTTTAGTTCTTATTCCAATTCGATGATCCTTTCCTTTGTCTTACGCAACTCCAACATGTCATTGCACATTTGATTCTCTGGCGTCGAATGTGCTGGTTTAACTCTGGATGAAAGCTGCAATGGACCTATCCTTCTTGGTGTTGACGACGTCCCCGTTGTCATCTCGGCGTCCATAAATCTGGTAGATGGTGTCCTTGAGGTCTTCTTGATAAACTTCTCCAATCGTCCCATAGTGATGTGAGCTGCCATGCTCTTTCCTGGACTCCAAGTGGGTGCCTGAAAACACTATCTATAGGCTTGGTGATTGGGGCGAATGTCCTTCTGGAGCGTGAGCATGAATCTTCGGCGCTCCTCTTGAGCAGAGTGGCGTTGAAAGTCCGGTGAAGCTTGGTAGTCAATGTTCGGTACTTAGTAACTTCCTTCAAGTGAAATCCAAAAGGTGTGCCTTCATCCGGTTGGGTGTACTTGATCTTCGCGTCCGTCATCCTAAAGAGAGTAGAAAAGATGAGGAGTTAGAAAATGGGAAGAGAGTGATCTATGGCTTTAACTTAGTGGTCGTGTCCTACGGTCGGCGTGTGCTCGATACCATTCTCTGAGCGACCAGACCCAAATGGATCAAGTCTCGTGCTCGATGTCATCCTGGATCGAGAATCTGACACCACACAATGCTTGAAGGATTTATAGCGAGTAGCAATCACACACTTATTACATCGTTGTCCACAAGGGAACTGAATACAATAATATGGCTTAAGGCCATCTAATAATAACAGCGGAAGGCTTGGAAGATAAGCGAGTCCATCAACTCCAACGGCATCACCGAGTATAGAACCACGACCTAACACCTTACTGTAAATCGAAAAGTGCATAGCGTGAAAAGTTGCAGCCAACGGGTCACACATGGAATATCTGGCAATGTAACACATAAAACAATGAATGAATAAGCCTATACTACATGCATATTTGGCTGGTGGAAAGGCTCTCTGGTTACATTTGCATAAAGCTGATTTTCCCTACATCAAAGGAATAATTTTATTTAACTATCATGGTGGTTGTTAAACATTGAGAATGGTTGACAGCATCCTCAATCCCAATTAAAAGTACTCATCAAAACCCAATAACTTTTATTTAGAAGTAACATGTTGAGATTCACATGATAATCAAGTACGGATACTCAAATTGTCCATAACCGGGGACACGGCTAATCATGATTAGTTTATACACTCTGCAGAGGTTTATGCACTTTTCCCCACAAGACTCGATCGCCTCCGCTTGGTTCTCGTGACTACATGGTGTTTGAGAAGCGGATGACCGAGACATAGTCTTTCGAAGCGCTAGCACCTTACATGTGGGTAGACCGTACCAACCTACATCCCCTACATCAGCTAGCCTACCCGTAAGAGTTCGCACGACTTAGTCAACTCATGAGCCCATAATTGGCTTGTGGCTGCACACGGAAGTTTCAGTTTGAATAATCTTATGATCCCTTAGAGCACAGGTGGCGGTCCGAAGAAATCTGAGCAAGTCTGATGGAAACCAGGTGCCTCAATCCACCCAGGATGTGTGTTTAGGTTGCCACCTTAGATAAACCATTAATTAAACAATCTCACATCTGTCATGGATATTCACTCACCCAATCCACGTCTACTAGCATAGCATGGCATAATAAGCAAGCGAGAAGTAACTCCCAAGGTTTCATAAGTAAAAGCAGGTAATAGGTACTACCTCAATCTACTTCCCAAACCCACAATTTAATTAGATCCTAATCATGCAAGTGTTGAGGAATAGATCTAATGCATAAAACTGGGTATGAGAAGGGTATGATCAAAGTGTTACTTGCCTTGTCGATGATCCATGAGTCCTAGAGATTGAAGTAACAAGCGGCGCACCGGGTGATCTAACGAGACAAACAACAAGCATACAATAAGTACTCATCTAATACACAGGAAATCTCGAATAAAAGATCTAACCAGAAAGTTCAACTTAAGAACCCTGGTTGCAAAAGAATCGAATCAAAATAAACTTGAAAGTCGAAACTCGAGAGAGAACGACTCGGTTTAGCGATCTGAAATTAGGTCAAAATTTCACAGTAGCAAAACTCTGTGAAAGTAGGGTAGTCGGAACGGCGGTTTCGTTCTGAAACTCCGGCGCTTGAATCACTGATTCCGATAAACGGCGAGAAATAAAACAGTTTTGAAAATCGGATCTGAAATCAAATCGAAAATAGCGGATTAAATCCGATTAAAAAGAAAACGACGAGCGGGTTAAATAGCGAGCGTTAGTTAGCAGAACGAATCTAACGACGCGTTCATTGAAGCGAGCGGTTCGGTGAGCGTTCGTTAAATAAGAAAACCGAAAAAATAAAACCAATCTAGGTTTTTAAAAAACCGAACATATTTTTTTTAAATAAACCGGATCGGTTAAAGGGAAAAACCGAATCGGGCGCGGGCTCGGCTACCTCCGGTGATCGCGGCGAGGCGCTCGGGGGCTCGAGGAGAGGCGGCGGGGTCAGGCGAGGGGCGGGGTCGGCGGCGGGCGGCGTCCCTGGCGGCTCGGCGTCGAGGCTCGGGTGGCGTCGGGCTCCGGGAGGTTGGGGTGAGAGAGGGGCGGGGGTTATAAAGGGAGGCGGCCGGCTTGGGGGGGGCAAGGGGCCGGGTCAGGAGGGACTCGGCGGCGATGGCGCGGCGGTGGCGGGACTCGAGGGCCAGCCGAGGAGGAGAGGAGGTGGGCGGGTCTGGGCACTGGGCCTGGCTGGCTTGGGCAGTGGGCCTCGGTCCATGGGGGTGTAGCGTGATTTTTTTAAAAAATAAAAATTAACCAAAACGAATTAAAAAAAATATCAAACGAACTCGGATTTAAATAAAACAAATTTTCCCCGACTCCTAAAAATGAGTCGAACAAAATGAACTTTAAAAACAGCAAACCTGCGTAAAATTTTTAAAATGCTCATTTTTGCCTAAGCAAAATAAATCTTCCAAAAACCAAATTTGGTTTATTTATAATATCTTCATTTTTCCTAATGTTTGGGAAAGTCATATTATTCCCTCTCAAAATATTTTTGTAGGAAAAACTTTATGAAGATAATTTAAATAATCCAATGATCCCATTTTCAAAATTTGAGAATTCCCAATATGAAAATTGTGAAACTTCCAACTCTCTCCGAGGGTCCTTGAGTTGCGTGAAATTTCTAGGATCGGAAAATGCGGGAAAATATGATATGCATGATGACCTAATGTATAACATTCCAAATTGAAAATTTGGGATGTTACAAAGATCTATAGAGATAGATCAAGACGCTTGATTGGACTTTCACAAAGCACATACCTTGATAAAGTTTTGAAAATTTTCAAAATGGATCAGGCAAAGAAAGGATTATTGCCTGTATTACAAGGTGTGAAGTTGAGTCAGACTCAATGCCTGACCACAACAGAAGATAGAGAGAAAATAAAGATGTTCCCTATGCTTCAGCCATAGGCTCTATCATGTATGCAATACTGTGTACCAGACCTAATGTATGCTTAGCAATAAGCTTGGCAGGTAGGTACCAAAGTAATCCAGGAGTGGATCACTGGACAACGGTCAAGACTATCCAGAAATACCTAAAAAGGACTAAGGATATGTTTCTCGTTTATGGAGATGACAAAGAGCTAGTCGTAAATGGTTACGTCGATGCAAGCTTTGATACTGATCCGGACGATTCTAAATCGCAAACCGGATACGTGTTTATTAAACGGTGGAGCTCTCAATTGGTGCAGTTCTAAACAAAGCGTCGTGGCGTGATCTACATGCTAAGTGGAGTACATAGATGCTTCGGAAGCAACAAATGAAGGAGTCTGGATGAAGGAGTTAATTTCTGATCTAGGTGTCATACCTAGTGCATCGAGACCAATGAAGATCTTCTGTGACAATACTGGTGCAATTGCCTTGGCAAAGGAATCCAAATTTCACAAGAGGACCAAGCACATCAAGAGACGCTTCAATTCCATCCGGGACCAAGTCCAGGTGGGAGACATAGAGATTTGCAAGATACATACGGATCTGAATGTTGCAGACCCGTTGACTAAGCCTCTTCCACGAGCAAAACATGATCAGCACCAAGACTCCATGGGTGTTAGAATCATTACTGTGTAATCTAGATTATTGACTCTAGTGCAAGTGGGAGACTGAAGGAAATATGCCCTAGAGGCAATAATAAAGTTATTATTTATTTCCTCATATCATGATAAATGTTTATTATTCATGCTAGAATTGTATTAACCGGAAACATGATACATGTGTGAATACATAGACAAACTTAATGTCACTAGTATGCCTCTACTTGACTAGCTCATTAATCAAAGATGGTTATGTTTCCTAACCATAGACATGTGTTGTCATTTGATTAACGAGATCACATCATTAGGAGAATGATGTGATTGACTTGACCCATTCTGTTAGCTTAGCACTTGATCGTTTAGTATGTTGTTATTGCTTTCTTCATGACTTATACAAGTTCCTACAACTATGATATTATGCAACTCCCGTTTACCGGAGGAACACTTTGTGTGCTACCAAAGCGTCACAGCGTGGCGGGTGATTATAAAGGAGCTCTACAGG
This sequence comes from Aegilops longissima, assembly GCA_021605205.1. Taxonomy (NCBI): domain Eukaryota; kingdom Viridiplantae; phylum Streptophyta; class Magnoliopsida; order Poales; family Poaceae; genus Aegilops; species Aegilops longissima. The sequence continues at coordinate 11,199,572 of CM038681.1, forward strand.
TGTCTCCAAAGGTACATGTTGAGTTGGCGTATTTCGAGATTAGGTTTTGTCACTCCGATTGTCGGAGAGGTATCTCTGGGCCCTCTCGGTAATGCACATCACTACAAGCCTTGCAAGCAATGTAGCTAATGAGTTAGTTACGGAATGATGCATTATGTTACGAGTAAATAGACTTGCCAGTAACGAGATTGAACTAGGTATTGAGATAACGACGATCGAATCTCGGGCAAGTAACATACCGATGACAAAGGGAACAATGTATATTGTTATGCGGTTTGACCGATAAAGATCTTCGTAGAATATGTAGGAGCCAATATGAGCATCCAGGTTCCGCTATTAGTTATTGACCGTAAACAGTTCTAGGTCATGTCTACATAGTTATCGAACCCGTAGGGTCCGCACGCTTAAGGTTTTGTTGACAGTTTTATTATGAGTTTATGAGTTTTGATGTACCGAAGGTTGTTTGGAGTCCCGGATGCGATCGCGGACATGACGAGGAGTCTCGAAATGGTCGAGACATAAAGATCGATATATTTGACGGCTATATTTGGACACCGGAAAGGTTCCGTGTGAGATTGAGACAATACCGGATCTCCGGGAGGTTATCAGAATCCCCCGGGAGGTATATGGGCCTTATTGGGCCTTAGTGGAAAGGAGGGAGAAGGAGCAAAGGAGGGGGCGCCCCCCCCCAAGCCCAATCCGAATTGGGAGGTGGGTCGCCCCCCCCCCCCTTTCCTTCTTCCCTCCCCCCTCTTCCTTCCCTCTCCTACTCCTAATAGGAAAGGGGGAGTCCTACACCCGGTTGGGGTTGGACTCCCCCCCCTAAGGCGCGCCACCCCCTTTGGCCGGCCCGCTCTCCTCCACTCCTTTATATACAGGGGAGGGGGCACCGCATAGACACAACAATTGATCTCTTGATCTCTTAGCCGTGTGCGATGCCCCCCTCCACCATAGTCCTCGATAATATTGTAGCGGTGCTTAGGCGAAGCCCTGCAACGGTAGAACATCAAGATCGTCACCACGCCATCGTGCTGACGGAACTCTTCCCCGACATTCTGCTGGATCGGAGTTCGGGGATCATCATCGAGCTGAACGTGTGCTAGAACTCGGAGGTGCCGTATTTTCGGTGCTTGATCGGTCGGGCCGTGAAGACGTACGACTACATCAACCGCGTTGTTCTAACGCTTCCGCTTTCGGTCTACGAGGGTACGTGGACGACACTGTCCCCTCTCGTTGCTATGGATCAGCATGATCTTGCGTGTGCGTAGGAATTTTTATGAAATTACTGCGTTCCCCAACACTCCGGTGCCTCTCGAGCTCAAGCAGTTGCTTGGGCGGGGCATTGGGGGTCTGCTGGTGCTGCCTGGACCCCGCCAAGCCCTCGTAGCCGCCTCTAGCCGTCGTCTTCTTCCTCTCCGGCGAATCCCGTCCGCCATCGAAGCTTGCGAGCTCGACTGTGACCAGCTCCGTCCACCTCTCGCCAAGCCACGGGTACGGGCAGGTGCGCCTCGAGCCCCGCTTATATTCTATCCCTCTCGTTTAGCCCCAAACCCCCTCGTCGCCGGCGTGAGCTCGCCTTCCTCTGATCTCGCTCTCTCTCTCGCTCTCTCTCTCTCTCTCTCTCTCTCTCTCTCTCTCTCTCTCTCTCTCTCTCTCTCTCTCTCTCTCTCTCTCTCTCTCTCTCTCTCTCTCTCTCCTGACGCGCGGGACCCACCTGTCGGTCTCACCAGTCACACCTGAAGCAATACGTGTGGAGGCGTATTTCTATTATACGCCTTCAACGTCATCCCCCAGGAATTTTTGTTTAATTCAAATTTATTCAGAAATTTGACCAAACTTTGACTAGCCACCATTTCTAAACCACAAGTCCAAATAATTGGATTCTTTATGCATTGTCTTGGTGATAACCCACAGGTATAGGGGATCAATTGTAGCCTCTTTCGATAATTAAGAGTGTTGAACCCAACGAGGAGCTAAAGGTATAACAAATATTCCCTCAAGTTCTATCGACCACCGATACAACTCTACGCACGCTTAACGTTCGCTTTACCTAAAACAAGTATGAAACTAGAAGTACTCTGGAGGTGTTGTTGGATAGGTTTGCAAGATAATAAAGAGCACGTAAATAAAAAGTAGGGGCGGTTTAGATGAAGACACAACTAAGTTAGTTTTAGTAGAGAGCTTTTTGTCACCAGAAAGTTATTTGACCCTAGGCAATCGATAACTAGACCGATAATCACTATTGCAATTTTATTTGAGGGAGAGGCATAAGCTAACATACTTTCTCTTCTTGGATCATATGCACTTATGATTGGAACTCTATCAAGCATCCACAACTACTAAATATCATTAAGGTAAAACCCAACCATAGCATTAAAGCATCAAGTCCCCTTTATCCCATATGCCACAACCCCCTTACTCGGGTTTATGCTTCTGTCACTCAAGCAACCCACTATAAGTGAATCATGAACATATTGCAACACCCTACAACGGGAATCCTCACGCTTGCGCGACACAGAGGGCACAATAGGACAACACCAATAATAAAACATGCAACTCAAACCAATCACGATCATCAATTAACCCATAGGACAAAACGGATCTACTCAAACATCATAAGATAGCCATACATCATTGGAAATAATATATAGCGTTGACCACCATGTTTAAGTAGAGATTACAGCGGGTAAAAGAGAGGTTACACCGCTGCATAGAGGGGGGAAGAGTTGGTGATGAAGGCGGTGAAGTTTAGATCGCGGTGATGATGATGGCCCCCTGAGGCATTCCGGCGCCACCGGAAGCAAGGGGGAGAGAGCCCCCCTTCTTCTTCTTCTTCCTTGACCTTCTCCCTAGATGGGAGAAGGGTTTCCCCTCTGGTCCTTGGCTCCCATGGCGTGGGAGGGGGAGCCCCTCCGAGATTGGATCTGTCTCTCTGTGTCTTTCTGTTTCTCTGTTCCCAGATTCTGCCCTTTCACCTTTCTTTTATATCCGGAGATCCGTAACTCCGATTGGGTTGAAAGTTTCGCCCAGATTTTCCTCTGAAAATTAGCTTTCTTGCGGCAAAAGAAGAGTGTCAACCGCCTTACGGGGTGCCCACGAGGGTCAGGGGCACGCCTGCCCCCCTGGGGCGCGCCCCCTGCCTCGTGGCCCCCTCGGGCACCGTCTCGTGTTGCTTTTTCTTCCCAAAAATCATAAATATTCCAAAAATGATCTCCGTCTCGTTTATCCCGTTTGATATTGGGTTTCTGCAAAACATAAAACATGCAACAAATAGGAACTGGCACTGAGCACTGGATCAATATGTTACTTCCAAAAATAGTATAAAAAGTGGCCAAAATTATATGAAAGTTGAAGAATATTGGCATGGAACAAACAAAAATTATAGATACGACGGAGACGTATCACTCTGTTACAAAAAGCTCTAGCAGCACACAAGAAGGTGGATTTTTCCTTGCTGTCTAGAATTTCTGGTTATTTTCAGAATGTGTTCTGATAATTCTTTTTGTGGTTTAAATTATTTTTCAGAAGGAGAAGCTTGTCTTGAAGCAAACCAAGAGGGGTGTGGTCCACCTCTACACTAAGGCAAGCCACACAAGCATTTGGATGGTGTTATTTCAATATCTATGATTTTCTACTTGAATATGAGTTATTATTTGCATTTAAAATTTGATAAATAACTTTGGTTAATTTCTAGTTACTTTACCATGCTTGTTATGCTTGTTTTAGCTTCTGGTTGAATGCATGAACTTGTTTGGCTAAGTAGAGTAATATTTTGCACTATGAAAATTGCTATGGAAATTAATGATAGTTATTTTGCTAGTGATGGTTTTATTTAAATGATGAAATAATAAAAATATTGCTAGTTTATAAAAATGAGTTATAACCAAAGAAGTTTTGATTCTTAGTACTGCAAGATGCATATGTTGTTAAGTTTGCTCCATGAATATGAGTTGTTTGTTTTGCATGACGAGTAGTTGCATGATTATTTTGTTTATATCATGTTGATGATAAAAAGTTTTTATCAAAGCTAAACTTGATTAAGTTCAACGTGAATATGATGTTGATCACATCATGGTGCCACTGAATCGGGTTTTTAATTCAATGTGACCACATTTACCTTATGGAAAGGTCTTGATTCAGTCCTTTGTTGTGTCTCTCACCGGTGCCTCCCGCGAGGGAAGGTTATGGGTGTGCATATCCTGGCTCGGTAGGCAGACATAATCTTGTGTGCTCGTTTTGTTTTTATGGTACCTTGTCCCCGTTCGGGACCGTTTTTCCACGACGGTGGCCGTTGGTGCCTTTGGTAGATACGGGGCCACCCAAGACCTATGCCTGAGGGGGAGTTGGTAAGAGTGGCCAGGGAGAGTGCATGACAAAGGGAGGGTTTCGTCGGAATGCTTTGGTCCACCCGAATGGGAATGCGGGGCTAGGTATTCCGTAGTGTGGGTAAAGTGTGCTACCTCTGCAGAGTGTAAATTAATCTATCGATGGCCGCGTCCTCGGTTATGGGCAAAACTCAGAAGTAAGTCACACCATGGATCAACTTTTCTAATAATCTTGCAAACTAAGTGAGTGCTGTGATGCATTGGTTCTCGTGACGAAAGCATGAACACTTGAGGTGTTCATGAGTGATTGGTTTCCGTTGTGACCCAGGTATGGTCCTTTGTTTGATTCTGTGATCGCTATGCTGTAAGCGAGTCTGTGGGACTCATTGCATGAAATGTTTGTTTTGTTAGTAGTAGCTTTGCATTGAATTAACTTGATTAAATATCATGATATTGTTTGTCATCATGCTTATGTTTGTTGTGAGCTTGCAAGTACATTCAATGTACTGACCTGGCGTGTTATGCCAGCTTTCAGGCAAGTCAGTTCGCATCGGAGCGCATCTCGTGTCTAGGCCATGTTCACGTCGGTGTCCCTGTGCTATGGAGTTCCTCTACGTCGTTCTTCCGCTGCCGCGTAGCTCGTGCGACCGAGGCCCCGTCATGTTCATTAAATAATGTACATACTATCGAGCAGCACCGTGCGTGCCGCTTGGCCTCGAATCTTGATGTAATATCAGACCTATGTAATCCGCTAGCATCAACAAACGGTTGTTTCTGTACCATGTTTTTGTGTATTGTCAGAAGACTTGATCTCTGGGCTGGCAATGCAAGGTAACCCGGTTGCTTTGAGCCGGGGTGCCACAACACTTAGTATCAGAGCCGCACTGATTGTAGGACACGCTAGACCGTTAGTGCGCTAGTGAAACGGTAGATAGCTTCGTTTGAGTGCCGATTGTTGCATTGCATGCATGTTTATTTGTTATTACTAACCGAATGATTTGTGAGTGTGGATGGCACCAGTACCGATCTCATACCATCCTGAGCCAACTCTGTACACATCGCCGCATCTGCTTCAGAATGTGTGGCGACGACTCTACCCAGAGGGTGCTGATCTAGAGTATCGGGTGTATCACGAGCATCTGGTCGGTGCATTATATGAGTATTATGCTGAGGTCACTCTACACCATAGTGTTGGGGAACGTAGTAATTTCAAAAAAATTCCTACGCACACGCAAGATCATGGTGATGCATAGCAACGAGAGGGGAGAGTGTGTCCACGTACCCTCGTAGACCGAAAGAGGAAGCGTTAGCACAACGCGGTTGATGTAGTTGTACGTCTTCACGATCCGACCGATCAAGTACCGAACGTACGGCACCTCCGAGTTCAGCACACGTTCAGCTCGATGACGTCCCTCGAACTCCGATCCAGCCGAGCTTTGAGGGAGAGTTCCGTCAGCACGACGGCGAGGTGATGATGATGATGTTCTACCGACACAGGGCTTCGCCTAAGCACCGCTATGATATTATCGAGGTGGATTATGATGGAGGGGGGCACCGCACACGGCTAAGAGATCCAAGGGATCAATTGTTGTGTCTCCAAGGGGTGCCTCCCTCCCCGTATATAAAGGAGTGGAGGAGGGGGAGGGGGTCGGCCACCCTAGGCGCGTCCCATGAGGAGTCCTACTCCCACCAGGAGTAGGACTCCCCCCTTCCAAGTGGGAGTAGGAGAGGAGAGGGAACGGGAGAGAGGGGGAAAGGAAAGCGGGGCGCCCCCCTCCTTGTCCAATTCAGACTGGGGGGGAAGGGGGCGCGCGGCTGCCCTAGGCCGCCCTTCCTCTTCTCCACTAGGGCCCTATAGGCCCATTAGTCTCCCCGGGGGGTTCCGGTAACCCTCCGGTACTCCGGTATATGCCCGATACTTCCCGAAACCATTCCGGTGTCCGAACATAGTCTTCCAATATATCGATCTTTACGTCTCGACCATTTCGAGACTCCTCGTCATGTCCGTGATCACATCCGGGACTCCGAACTACCTTCGGTACATTAAAGCACATAAACTCATAATATAACCGTCATCGAACTTTAAGCGTGCGGACCCTACGGGTTCGAGAACTATGTAGACATGACCGAGGTACGTCTCTGGTCAATAACCAATAGCGGAACCTGGATGCTCATATTTGCTCCCACATATTCTACGAAGATCTTTATCGGTCAAAACGCATAACAACATACGTTGTTCCCTTTGTCATCAGTATGTTACTTGCCCGAGATTCGATCGTCGGTATCTCAATACCTAGTTCAATCTCGTTACCTGCAAGTCTCTTTACTCGTTATGTAATGTATCATCCCGTAACTAACTCATTAGTGATGTGCATTACAGAGAGGGCCCGGAGATACCTCTCCGACAATCGGAGTGACAAATCCTAATCTCGAAATACGTCAACTCAACAAGTACCTTCGGAGACACCTGTAGAGCACCTTTATAATCACCCAGTTACGTTGTGACGTTTGGTAGCACACAAAATGTTCCTCCGGTAAGCGGGAGTTACATAATCTCATAGTCATAGGAACATGTATAAGTCATGAAGAAAGCAATAGCAACATACTAAACGATCAAGTGCTAAGCTAACGAAATGGGTCAAGTCAATCACATCATTCTTCTAACGATGTGATCCCACTGACCAAATGATAACTCATATCCATGGTTAGGAAACTCAACCATCTTTGATCAATGAGCTAGTCAAGTAGAGGCATACTAGTGACATTATGTTTGTCTATGTATTCACACATGTATTATGTTTCCGGTTAATACAATTCTAGCATGAATAATAAACATTTATCATGATATGAGGAAATAAATAATAACTTTATTACTGCCTCTAGGGCATATTTCCTTCAGTCTCCCACTTGCACTAGAGTCAATAATCTAGATTACACAATAATGATAATAACACCCATGGAGCCTTGGTGCTGATCATGTTTTGCTCGTGGAAGAGGCTTAGTCAACGGGTCTGCAACATTCATATCTGTATGTATCTTGCAAATCTCTATGTCTCCCACCTGGACTTGGTCTCGGATGGAATTGAAGCGTCTCTTGATGTGCTTGGTTCTCCTGTGAAATCTGGATTCCTTTGCCAAGGCAATTGCACCAGTATTGTCACAAAAGGTTTTCATTGGACCCGATGCACTAGGTATGACACCTAGATCGGATATGAACTCCTTCATCCAGACTCCTTCATTTGCTGCTTCCGAAGCAGCTATGTACTCCGCTTCACATGTAGATCCTGGCACGACGCTTTGTTTAGAACTGCACCAACTGATAGCTCCATCGTTAAATATAAACACGTATCGGCAACTGAAGTGAGTGTTACTGTCTTGTGCATATTTGGTTTCCCTTATTACTCGAGGTTATAGTAATGTAATTGATGAGTTATGCATGCATACGCAGATTCCACTATATTCTCATAGAGATTAAGCTTGAGCAGGGACTAGTAACCGTCTTAGACTCGAGACGAAAAGATCCCCAGGAGTATGCGGACATGACTAAAATGCTCGATAAGTAAGTTAAATCGATCATTATCGCACCATATCGGCAACGTTGTTCATTTCCTAATATCAAATAATTGTTTTCTTTGTCTTGCAGGGTTTGAAAAAAAATTCACCGCACAAGCTCCGGGACTGTCGGGGAAGCTACGATTTACACACCCAAAAGTAAGTACTACTAGCTAGTTCCGCGCATCTCCTAGTGATTCAAGCGCTAGTTTCATCAATAACATTTAGCATGCTTGCTTATCAGTTTCATTAACCTCTATTTCTTGTAAAGTGGTTGTGGCAGGAACTCGGGAATAATTACTATGGATACTACGTTTGCGAGTCCATCCGCCACATGACCTGTGAGCGGGGCTACTCTAAAAAACAATATGAAGTGCATAAACAATAATATTCACAATTTTTTATTACCATCATTTGTGTTGAGTTTCATTCATTCGTATATCTATATTGACCCACTTCTTCAAATTAGATGTTTCAGATGCGGGATGAACTCCTAGCACAAGATCGCATGCGATCAATTCAAGAGGAATTGGCGGGATTATTTCTTGACCACGTGATCAATAAAGACGGAGAATACCATGTGGAACATGAGTTCATATATAATTAGGGGATTATATTGTAAGAGATCTTATATGGTATATATATGTAGCCAGTAGCGTCGGATAGATATACGAAAACTTGTTGTTTGACCAATCTCTCGGAGAAGGAGAGGTCGATATCACTTCTCTCCGTATGCATATGTTCATCACGGTCTTCTGTACTTAATGGTTTCCTTCATTTGCTTACTAGCTAGCGTGTCGAGTCCTCTCTATACGTATAGTACGTAGCGTCGACCAAGCACGGAGATAAGAGATGACACTTCTCTCTAATAATTAGCTAGGTAACACAATATATGAAACACCTAAATTAACCCTACAAAACACCCCAAAACCCCCAAACACCCCCTTCAGAAAAAAAATAAAAACCCTAGCCCCTGAACTGCTGACGCATGGTAGCTTATTGGTCCCGGTTGGTGCTACCGACCGGGACAAATGCTCCCCCTGCTAGGGCAAGCCGCAGCGGCCACGTGGAGCCCCATCTGTCTCGGTTGGTATAAGAACCGGGACTAAAGGTACATGGCTTTAGTACCGACCCTTTAGTCCCGGTTTCCGAACAGGAACAAATGGGCCTTATGAACCGGAACAAATGGCCATTTTTCTACTAGTGTTCTTGGACACTCCAGAACTCTCAAGGATGCCCACGAACTCAGCTTTGCGGTTGGATAGCTCACTCCCACTATTCGGGGGGTCGGCACTTCGAACATGGCATGTTCGACTCCGGCTTACCGCACTACAGCACGCTCCTCGCGCTCCTCTCTATGGACACGCTTCTAGCGTCCCCATATGGTCTCAACGCCGCTAGCGTCGAAGCTCGGATGTTGTCCTCCATGATCCGGCTTTGCTGGACCCTCCACCGGACCACGCGCTCAGGTAGCCCACTAGTCTCTGATTCTGATAGCTTCTTGCCTCCCACCTACATCACCCCAGGCAACATTTGTTGGGCGCTAGGAACAACCACGGGAGGCTGCACCATTCCCTGCTCATGTGGCCGCCCCCCTGGAAGCACCAAAGGTGTTGACGAGGTGCTCCCCAGGGCCGCTTTTAACAACAGCCCCAAACTGGCCTGAGACCACTCCCAGGTTGGTGTCGAGGGGAGCGGCAGGGCCTTGCTGACTCAGGGTGGACACGGTTCGGGCCGGTCCGGTCCTTGACCGAGCCGTCCTTTGGACCGGCCGTCGGCGGTCCGGACCGGACCGGACCGAGCAGGGTCACGGTCCTGTTTCCAGGGACCGGACCGGCAGGGACGAAGCCCGAGCCGGACCTAGCGGCTCGTTTGGACCCGCCAGAGCACGCGCTGGAGCATGGCGACGCGGGGAGGGCGCTGGAGGCAGCGGGGCTCGTCGTGGAGATGTCAGGCAGCCTTGGAAGTTCCAGAGGGAGATAGAGAGCCAAGAAGATCACCAGAGCGAGCTCGCCGGCGGCGAATTTGGCACGACGGCCGGTGGACGGAGATGAAAAAGACGATGCCCGATGTGGCGATGCAAGACCTCCCACGTCGTGTTCGTTGGTGCATACGATAGATCCGAGTGAGGCGCATCCAGTGGACATATTTCCCAGGGCCAGCGAGTCCAGGGGCCACGCTGACGACGGCCCCCGCGGCGGCGGACATGAACGGCGACATTTTCTTCAGCCCCCGCCGTGCCTGGACCGCCACACCCCCGCCACGACCTCGCCACGACCCCGCCACGCCCCAGGCACGCCCTCACCACGCCCCCGGCACGCCCCCGCCACGCCCCACCACGTGCCCGCCACGCTCTCGCCATGCCCTCGCCATGTTCTTCGGTCCGCTCGGTTGGCTCGGTTAAAGCCCGGACCGGACCGAAGTTTTGTCGGGCTGGATTCCTGAGCTCGGACCGGCCGATTTTTTCAGCGGGCCAGGACCGAGCCGAGCGGGCCACGAGCCGGACCGCGGGACCGGACCGTGTCGTCCACCCTGATTGCTGACCCACCAAGTCCGACAGCACAACATCACTCGGGACACCCTTGAGGGTGACGATGGTGCCCCCAGCAGCCTGCCCAGACGACTCCAGGTCTAAGGAGCAAGGTCCTTCATCTTCGCCGCAGCCTCTCCGTGCAGCATCGAGGGCTGGAGCACCGGACCTACCGCCACGGATAGGTTCTGGACCACCATAGCGACCACCGAAATCAGCTTATCCGGCAGCCTGGTGTTCTTCATGTGATCATCATCTTCACTGGCTCCCTGACATGCTCCAAAAATCAAGGTTCCTTCGAATCGACCCACCCCATGTTAGCGCCGTGAGCTCGACAGAGGAGTTGGGTGGGCGCTGCTCAGAGGGGATGTTGCAGTACTTGGCCGTCATGTGTCTCACAACACCACAACACATAAGCAAAAGTTAGGCAATTTCTCATATTTGACCTTGAAACTGATTTCATCAGTGGTATCGAAAGGGGTGATGTTGACGGTCTTCCTCAGCGGCTCATCCACCTTGTGAATGACTCGGACACGGAGATGCTCGTCGACGATCTGCTTGTTTTGATGCGACACTGCGACCACCTCCCCCAGTTGGACACCAAAGATCCTTCCTGTGGCCTCGGTCTTGATCGCCACCGGAAGGCCGTGGACTTGCACCCAGAGCATGAACGAGTCTAGGCGAACATCAGCAGCGTTGCTCATTCCATCGAACTCCGCGATCGACACGGCGTTGTTTCTGAAGTGCCACGGTCCAGCCCGAAGCACATGCTTCAAGTCTCCCTCCTCCGAGTAGGTGATGACGAAGCGATGATCGTTGCTCGTGACCCGCTGGGCCACCGCATTGCCCCGCAGCCGCCATGGGCCACATAGCTCGAGGACACGGGCCATCGCCAGTTTCCCCGCCACCGCAAGCATAGTGGCCTCCATATCGATGTCGGCCGGCTCGTGGACCGCCCTTCGTCCCGCCAGCGCCTTGCTTTTGCTAGCTCTCCGAAGAGATGGAGGAGCCGCCGCCGCTGAAGCGAAGCCAACGGTGGCCGACGGCGTGACAGTAAGAGCCAGGCCAGAAGGCCCTCCCAGCGTAGCTTTCTCCTGAGGTAGAGAAGGAGCAGCAGGAGACGACGTCTGAACTACCAGCGCTTCCCCTGCCCCCAGGACAACAGGCGTAGACGGAGAAGTGATCAATTCTGAAGAAGCAGACAATCCAGGGCCAACCTCCATGCTCGTGACTCAGGGTGGACACGGTCCGAGCCGGTCCGGTCCCTGACCGAGCCGTCCTTTGGACCGGCCGTCGGCGGTCCGGACTGGACCGGACCGAGCAGGGTCACGGTCCTGTTTTGAGGGACCGGACCGGCAGGGACGAAGCCCGAGCCGAACCGAGCGGCTCGTTTGGACCGGCCGGAGTTCACCATAGAGCACGCGGCGGAGCATGGCGATGCGGGGAGGGCGCTGGAGGCAGCGGGGCTCGTCATGGAGATGTCCAGCGACTTCTGTGACTCACGCTGGACGGCACGGCGGCCAGGCAGAGCTCGGACAGCAACAGCGACGATGAATCTGGCACGACGGCCGGTGTACAACGGCGGTGTAGGGCCTCCCGCTGCAAGTTCTACTTTCCAGATGATAGATCCGAGCATGGCGCATCCACTAGACATGCTTTCCAGCGTCAGGGAGGCCGATGGCCGCGCGGATGAACGACGGCGGCGCAGACCAGCGCACGGCGCGCGCCCACGCACCCGCCACGCAGCTCTGGCCACGCCGCCACGCGCCGCCACGTCCTCGACAAGCCCCGCCACGCCCGCGCGCCCTTAGCACACCCGTCACGCCCTGCCGCGTCTGACATGCCCCGCCATGCTCTCGCCATGCTCTCGCCATACCACAGCTCGTGTTCGTCGGTCCGCTCGGTCGGCTCGGTTAAAGCCGGACCGGACGAAGCTTTGTCGGGCTGGTTTGCCGAGCTTCGGACCGGCCGATTTTTTTTGGCGAGGACCGAGCGGCCCGAGCCGAAGCGCTACCTGGCCGGACCGCCGGACCGGACCGTGTCGTCCACCCTGACTTGCGACGCCGCTGCCTCCAACCAAGGCACGCGCATCAGGCCCAGCACTGCCGGCCGCAGCAGGGAGCCCAGCAGTCGGGGCCGGCGCCCCCAGATCAGACCCTTGCCTAGTTCCGATGGCAGACAGCTCCATCACAGGCACGACAGCGTCGTGATCCCCCATCATACCCTGAAGCACACAAATAGAGACAGAGGCAGCAGCGAGAGAGACTGTAGTAGGATGAGCAGGCTTGAAAATAAACCCACTGATCTCTCTCTTGAAAAACCCTTTATTCCGAGTAAATTGCAAAAACCCACCACAATTGGGGACTCTAATTCGAAAAACCACTACGTTTCGCTTTTTTTTTCAAAAAACCACCACCATTATGCTGACATTTTTCAAAAAACGCTGATCACTCATTTAGAACCGTTTGAGTGAAATCTGACCAGTGGGTCCCAATGACAGGTCCATGAGGTGGTTACCAGACGGTGTGACTAGTCAACCCCGTGTCCCTGACTTTTTCCATGCCCAGCAGCCAGAAGAAGAGGAGCGTCCCGCGCCTCCGTACACGGACGGCCCCGCCGGATCCGGCCAGCCAGGCCGCCGACGGACGAGCCTCCCAGCACCGCCGGCTCCTGCGCTACACAGCAGCACGCTCGGCCGTCTGCCATGGCCTCCGGCGACAAGCTGAACATGGAGGACATGCCCAGGTGCACCGTGCGTGCGTGCCGGCACTCGCTCCGGCCGCCGTTCGAGGAGCTCTTCTGAGCTAGCTTCCCGTTGACTGCCCCAGTGCACCTGCTGTAGCTAGACCTAGTCCGTGCTCCAGCTGTTGAAGGCCGTGCCCGGGGTCAACTATCGCCGTTCCCACAATACGCCGCAGCTGACCTTAATCGTGGGCCGCGCGGCCGGCGTCTAAGAATCGCCGCAAAAACTTGTCTGGCAGCTCCGCCGTGCGCACAGGAGCTCCGCTGCATAATAAATCGAGGGATGGTTGCCGGACTTCGCGACGATGTGTTGCCGGTTCCCGGTGGATCTAGCACCTCGAGGGGCAGAGAAGAAGCTCCCAGCGGCGGCGCGTGCTCAGGGGTGGTGGCGGCGGCATTGAAGGAAGGTGTGGTGTGTGTGTGAACCTCCTATTCACTTCCAGCCCATCCCTCTATTTCTCTCGGCGGCGGGGCCTGCTCAACGGCGACGGCGGGGCTTGCTCAGGGGCGGCGGCAGCGGGTGCCCAGGCAGCGGCGGAGTACGGGGAGCGGCGGCAGAGGGGCGGACGAGGAAAGGCCAGAGGGGCGCGCAGAGCACAAGCTGGCCTCAGGCGATGGAGCGGGAGGCGCGGCTCGCCGGCGTAAGACGAGACCTGCCATGCGTTTGCACAATGCGTTTATTCTATTGGAAAATGAGGAAATCACACTGCCATGTGGGCCCATGTATATTTTAACGGTCAACTAAACTTCGGTCAAACGCCATTAGTTTGCATTGCTAGATCATCGATTACAGTGGGGCCTACCTGTCAGTTTTAGTGTCAGCAAGTGCTTATCTGAGCGATCAGTGTTTTTTGAAAACTGTCAGCACAATCATGGTGGTCTTTTGAAAAAAAACGAAACATGGTGGTTTTCTGAATTAGGGTCCTCAATTATGGTAGTTTTTTGCAATTTACTCCTTTATTCCCCACAAATTCTGCACACAGAATCCTCGAAGTTAATCTCCAAATTATTCAGCTCCTGCTATCCGTTTCCAACCTGCTTCAAAACTGAACTAATTCCAATGGAAACTGACGAAAGTACCTGACATTTACTTCCCCGATCTTCAATCCTCCTAGCGGAATCAGGGGTCGAAATCCCCCCCTGACTGATTCCACGGAGTCCCTCCATCCTTTCCACCTCTAATCACGATCGAACCTGGATTGGAATTGATGAACGCCGAAGTTTTGGCCTTCAGCCGCCGCACACACAACTCCGGATCTCGCGCTCGCCGGAGGATCTCCCTCCCCCGCCGTTTGAAGGTGCTCCAATCCATAGAGGAGAGGCCACCCAACTCACAGGCATCCGCCTCCCAAACCTGTGCCCGGTGGCGCCGCCGCCATGGCCCCCTACCCCTCAGTCCGCCTTCCCCATCAGCTTGACGACAATGGAATTAGCAAAGCACTAGACGACTATAGAACAAATAAAGCATAACTTAAAAATCGAATATTGAGATAATTGAGGCTCATTTAGTTGTTGGGGACGGAAAAACCTTTAAAACTCTATTACCTACAAATAAAGCAGTGCGTTTCGTCGATTCTGTCCAAGGTGGTACTAAATTTTTATACGTTTGTCTGTTAGGAAAAGAATTTTCGTACATGCGCTGCCCGCTGTGGCCAGCGAAGCAAGCCCCCTTATTTTTCCGCCCACGCAGCTGAGAAATTTCTATTTTCCACACCAGGCGATAAACAGTCGACGTTTCACACCTGACAACCTACAATGGGCTCGCCCATTTTTCTTTATTTCTGTGTTTTATTTCTAACTTTGTCTCCTTTCTGTGTCTATTTTTCCTTATAAGTTTATTTTTCCTAGAATTTATTTCATAAATAAAAAATTCTCAATAAACGTTCAGAATTAAAGATTTTTTTTGGAAAATGTTCAGAATTCCGAAATTTTGTTTCTATTTTGAAAAATATTCGAAACATGCAAAAAAATTCCATTTTCTCATTTTTTTTCAAAATTGTTCGAGAATTCTAAAAAGAACATGGCATTTCAAAAGATGCTCTGGATTCAAAAAGTATTCTTGTTTTAGTGAAATTTTCACAATTAAAAATAATGTTCATGTATACAAGATAGACATTTTCTAAAAATCTTATGAATTATCAATATATGTTCCCGTTTTAAAAAAATGTTCATAAATTCAAATAATGTTCATGTTTTTATTAAAAAAAGTTTGTGTTTTCAGAAAATGTTTGTGAATTTTATAAGATGTTCCCTTTCATATTTTTTTTGCGTTTTTTCAAAAGTGTACATAATTTTCGAAAAACTATTCAGGATTTAAAAATTGTTCATGTTTCCTAGAATGTTCAGAAAGTTCATACCTTAAAATCCCCTTGATTGATAGGATTGAAGGGCCTTCTCTGGTGTACATTGACATAACAAAACTCTTAAATGCACTCGATCAATGAATGGGAAAATAGTGGATGGATTCCTTCACACGCGGTGAAACCAAGAAGCTAAGGGCATTCTTTTCAAAAAATAAAAGAAGAAGCTAAGGGCATGTTTGGTTCCGAGCCTAAGGTTGCCATGCCTAAGCTTAGTCATTGCACAACATCTTAGGCATGTGTTTGGTTCATTACCACACTTATGGCTTCCGACACTTTTCTAGTTATATGGTCCACATGTCATAGGCTTAATTTTTTTACCAAATCTTGCCACACTTGTGGTGGTCATTTTGTTAGCCACACTTTTTGTGGTAGCCACACTTTGCCTATGGTTAGTTGTGGCAAAATTAGTCACGAACTAAACATGCCCTAAATGTTCTTCTTTTGTGTGCACACAGAGTTTTACTTGCGCATATAATTCTCACTGACTTTAAATGCATACTATTTTATCTTCAGATGCAACGCACGGGCATATATGCTAGTAAGTCCCTATGTGTAATTTCCCTGATGACATGGGAACCACTCCCACCATGTGGAAGATTTCCACCTATCCCGTTGGCTATTTGTCAACAGTGGGAGGTAAACCCAGGGAACACCACATCATTAACAAGTAATTTGAAATACACATCAATCATAACAGCTATCCAGCACCACCCATTTCAGACCGACATTATTTTCATCGCAAGCTTTCTGACAAACACATAAATGTCAGTTTCTCATCAGCAGGCTACTCAAGAAAAGTAACAACATTGGAATAAATGAAAGCATACAATTGTCCATGCACGTCTCCAATACACTCCGAGACATACAAATTATTAGATCCGGATTAACTGAAACTAAAATATTCAACAGATTAAAACTTAGATAAAACTAACCGTGGCTCAGAACATAGGATAGGAGGTGCTCAAAGAAAAAAAAAATGAGGTGCATGCGACACTAGCTGGCTAGAACTTGGAATACACCATGCTCTCAAACTTGGCATACAACAAACGCTTGAACTCCTTGAGAATTGAAGCCTCTATACACATGACTAGGCGGATGCTGCCATCCCCATGCGCGCTGTCAATCAGGTGCACATAGCCTCCGCGGTTTGATTCAGCACGCAACATAGCCAATGGCTTTCCCCAACCGAAATCCACATCATACACCGGCATGCCAAGCCAACTAACCACTCTCATATCTGTCGCTGGCAAACTGCCTGTAGCAGGGCGGTTGTCCGTCTTTGCTAGCTCGAGGTAGTCGACCGCAGAATGCACTAGCTCGTCGTCCACCCGGCTGAGGCTGTCTCTAATCCGGCGCACTATGTAGGCCAGGTCACCGGAGGCGATGCCCCGTGCTTCGTCGGCGACACTTACGTATGTTATCGCGTTGCCGAAGTAGCCGTCGGGAAGAGGCGGCGCCATACTGCGCCGAACATTGGCCGGGAACACGAGGCGCGTCGTGCAGTTGGGCGGTAGCCGCCGGGCTAAACACATGCACTGCCACATGTGGGCACTCACGACACTAAAGGTGCTCGTGTCGCCACCGCAGATGCGCTTGAGAGTGGAAACTTGGCCCTTGCCAAGGGTGAAAACCTCGTTGACAACTGGCCCCGACAGCTGCGACATGTTTACCTTGAGGCAAAAAAGGGAGAGGGTGTCGGGATGAACAAAGGGTGGGTTGCGCGCAAACAAGAGGTTGCGGTCGTGGCAGGGGGTCTTCACCACAGCCCAGTCGCCCTCCCTGGAGAAAGCAGACCATGTCTGGAAGAAGTGGAACGCGGCAGTGCCATCCATAGCGCCATGGTGCACTGCCGTCCCTAAGGCCACCCCACCGCACTTCAAGAATGTCACCTACATATATGAATTTGTGGCACATATTACTTGCTTGTTACTATATGTTTGCACTATTGTAGTGAGTTTGTTAAACAGAAAGACAAAAAGAAACCTACTCCCACCGTTCTAAATTAATTGAAGTTCTTTTGTCCCAACTCAAACTTTTTTAAGTTTGACCAAGTCAGTAGTATAATAGATCAACATGTAGAACACCAAATTAGTTTCAATAGATTAATCATACAATACATTTTCATACTATATATGCTTCAAGCTATCACCAAATTTGATATTAACATGTTTTTCTATAGACTTGATTAAATTTTAAAAAACTGACTTAGGACAAAACCAAAACTTCAAATCACTTGGAACAGAGGAAGTGGCCAATTAAGAAGAAATCAGACATACCTGAGTGCTGCACACGATGCCCTCTGAGTCGTCGGTGTGGGGAACAAACAACCCCCTTAACCTTGGTGATGGCTTGAACTCGCTAAAGTCATCAACGGTGAGGTGAGAGTGAGCCACGAGGAAGGGCATGCCCTCGCCGTTGCAGTCAATCTCTAACCTGCCGTCGGCGTCGGCCCTGAGGCGGCCGGCCATGGGGTAGAAGGGCACGAGGGCCTTGCCCAGTGCTGTCTTCAACCTAGCCACGTCGAAGAAGTCGTCGACGGAACATCGGCGGCGATAGAAGTGGACGAGTGGGGTGTAGCCTCTGTTGGCTAGCATGAGGAGGTCGAGTGGTGACAGCCGCAGTGCTTTCCGCGGCGTGTCCATGGCCGGCGTTACAAAGCAGGACTCTACCACCTGCACCTCCTCCTCACCGGCCATTCCGCAGTAGCTGTTTCTCCTTCTTGCTTTCGATGTCCGGTTCTCTTTCTTTCTTCTAGTGCTAGCTACTTCGTTAGACATGGGCACTGAGCATCAATTATTTAAAGAGAAGGATCGCATTTCAAAAGCAGCAATTATTTAAAAGCATCTTTCTTTTGACATATGATCAGAATCAACCAGGACCAGACAATTAAAGGTAGTAAATAGAAGTTCATGGAGACATTCATGGTGATATGGAATCCTATCGTTTTCTTTGCCCACAGCTGTAGTACGGTACCATGATGCTGTCTCCCATTCATGGAAATCAAAAGACATTGGTGGCCCATCTCCATCGTCAACTAGTGCAACTTCAGTGTCTCGGTTAACTTACGATTATGCCCCCCCACCCCCAAAAAAAATTTATACACTTGTTTCTGAGAGTAGCCATAATGGGGAGTAACTTAGACTAGTAACATGCATATGTTAGTCTACTCCCTTTGTCCAGTAAAAAGTGTATGTTTAGCTTTAAAATTTGTCCATAAAAAATATACATTTATCTTCCCAATACACATTAAAGTAGAAAAAAATGCTTCTCTGTCATCACACGGTATTCAAGACCAATAGGATTCTACACATGGTCTGTTTAATTTTTTCATGCACTTAGGTCATTGGGGCTAGGATAATTAAAAATGAGGAGATGGTGGCTTGCACCTTTCCAATGCATTTTTGACTCCACTCCATATTTTGTCCTAAAATTTCTATATGTAAACTTTTCACCGGACGGAGGGCGTATGTTACTACCTCAATAGTGAGGAATAAGGCTGGTCATAATGGGGTATCATAAGTGGTATCATGATTGCAATACTTCATTTATTATGTTGTAGTCCTATCTTGTTTTGGCATGTGTGATATTACTCATACTATAAGTAACTAGCTATGTAACCACATGGCTCTTTTTCTTTATTGATTACTTGCCACATCATCTATTTTGCTTAGATATATGTGATGGTACCACCTATATTTTCCCACTTTGGGTAGTCTTACTACTACTACTACTACTAGTATGTGGGACTTGTATGGCTATCAGCGTGGGGACTAATTATTCAACATTGTTACAAAAAGCATAGGTGTATTTTTCTTCTTTCGATAAGGAATTATATTGATTGATTCTCATAGCAAGGTGATAGAACTACAAAGAGATAGGTGTATGTGTACTGTATGAGTAAGGGTCAAGGTGGGCATCTTAGAATCCCGCGGGAGGGGGGGGGGGGGGACCCTAGGGCGCCGCTAGCCGGGGACCCCTCCCGCCGTCTTCCTCCCTTACCACCGCCCGGTCGCACCGTCGGGCAAGGCCCGTTTGGTGCTTGCGGTGGCGGGGTTCCTTCTTCCCCTATTCGGGTGGCGGCGATGCATAGCTAACAGGGGGGCGACGGCGTGGCTTCACGGTTCGGCGGCGATGCTGCTGGCACGTTGAGGGAGTCCTGGATTCGGGGGTCCTCAGCTGTCCGCCCTATTCGATATGGGTCTGGCTGATGGGTCATGACACTACTAGGGAAAACCTTATCCACAGAATCTTAGCAGCAGCGCGGCTCAAAAAGAGGCGCTACTGCTAATTATCAGCAGCGCGTGCGCGCAAAACTCGCTACTGAAACGGAGTTAGCAGTAGCGCGCTTGGAGCAACCAGCGCTGCTACAAATATCGACCGACAGTGTCCTCCAACCTACATTCAGCAGCAGCGTGTTGTACCGACCCGCGCTACTGCTAAAGCGTTAGTAGCAGCGCGCTTTTTCTGAGATCGTTGCTGCTAATTATCAAATTGGGCACACTGTTGATCCCAGTTAGTAGTAGCGCTCGTGTGGGAAGAGCGCTGCTGCTAATTTATAATCAGCAGCGCGTTTTACCACCCGCGCTACTGCTAAGCCGCACCAGCCCACCACCTTTCCCCACCCGCCCTCCCCTCCCCCCATCTCCTCTCTTCCCTTTCCCCTACCACCCACATCCTCCCTCTCTCACTCTTCTTCGTCCTCAATACTTTACTCTCCCTCTCCTACCTACCTTTCTCTCTCTTCATTACTCCTAGCTAACTACACCACCTCCATTAATGCATCTCCTTTCTCTTTTTCCTTCCCCCTCCAATAGTTGAAGTTGTCTCCTCCCAAATTAGCTAGCTAGGTAGATGTAGCATTTAGTTAAGTGACCTATTTGCCCCTTAACTAGATCTATCTTTGTCAAGAAGAGTTTTGTGCACTTTTGATCTCCCTACATCATCATCTCCACCGTGTGCTCGATCTCGAGATAGAGGTGATTAAAATTTCATGCTTTTGCAAAATGGAAATATGTTTATGTGTGTGTGATATGATAATTGGGAGATATGATGGAAATTGTGTGTGTGGCATGAGTTGACGCCAAATTATGCTTTTGAGTTGCCTATGTTTTGCCAAAATGTTGATTTATTTCCGTTTCGGCGAATTCCGGGCAAACTCTAGATCTATATATGTCCTATATTTAGGGAAGTTCATGCCAAATTTTTCTATGACTTTGATGCATGCACGCATTTTTATAATCAATTTGTTTATTATTACCGTGCAGAGTTCACGATGGTCAGTGGAACGATGGTGGACAGGTGGTTGCGGTCGGCGGTGCAGGACATGAAAGAAAATAACCGGACAGAGGTTTTATGTCTGTATCGAAAATGCAAAGGAATAGTTTGGGTCGACCCCCATGACGATGGTCGTGTCGAAGCGCACCTGCTCATGACTGGTTTCATGGATGGCTATACTCGGTGGATAATTGAAGATGAGGATGATGATGCTGAGGACGCCGACGGGGCAGGCAATGATGACATGGGGCAAGACGAAGAGATGATCGATAATGGCGGCGGTGAAGAGGCCGGACATGGCGGCGGAGAAGGGGCCGGACATGGCGCAGGAGAAGGGGCCGGACATGGCGGTGGAGAGAACAACATGGACTCCACGCAGCAGAGTTAAATCGGTACTAAGTTCAATCGTAAGGGACCCTCATGTTCAAGCATTGCTTCACAAGGAGGCAATCTTGAGAGAGCTGCTTCTAGAGAGGAGGCTAAGTTGGAGCAACTGGTGGTAGACTCGAACACTCCATTGTATGATGGTTGCAATCCTGAGGTAACCCGCTTGAGTTTCACGCTCCAACTCCTGAAGACGAAGGCTAAAAACAAATTGACCGACACTAGCCTCGATGAGCATCTCAAGTACCTAAAGGATGTTCTTCCCGCGGGGAATGTTTGTCCTACTAGTGTTGATGAGGCCAAGAAGATCGTGTGCCTTCTTGATCTGCCACACGTTAGATACCATGCATGCATCAACGATTTCATAATTTATTGGAAGGAGCACGCGGAAAAACAAGTTGTCCGGTGTGCAATGCTTCTCGATACAAGAAGGCTGGGAAGACATGTCCCCAGAAATTTGTATGGTACTTACCGACCACTCCCCGTCTCCAGCGGTATTTTGTAGATCCCAAGGAAGCAAAGCTAATGCGCTGGCACGCGGAGAGGAAGAAGCCCGACGATGGAGATGATCCGAAGCTGAGACACGTCAAGGATGGAAGCCAGTGGAGAGCGCTGAACAACTTCTATCGGTTTTTCGAATGTGATGCAAGGAACATCGTGCTCGGCGCGTGTACCGATGGCATGAATCCGTTTGGCAACCAGAACACCAACCATAGCACATGGCCCGTGTTTGTATGGATGTACAACCTCCCCCCTGGTTGTGCATGAAGTCGAAGTATATTCACATGAGCATGCTTATTCAAGGGCCGAAACAACCAGGAAATAATATTAATTTGTATCTGGGGCTACTTCAAGAGGAGTTAGACACGTTATGGAAAACACCGGCCAAGACATGGGATGCCAGCAAAGGCGAGTATTTCTACATGAGAGCCGCGCTGATCATGATGGTGCAGGACTATCTCGGTTACGGATATGTCGCAGGCCAGGTGTGCCATGGATATTGCGGATGCACGCGGTGCATGGATGATACAACGTCTCAGCAGCTAACGTCAAGGAAAGATGGCGGGTCTGGGAAAATCATGTACATGGGGCATCGAAGATGGCTCGAACAGGACGACCCGTGGAGAAACCGTGGAGATGTATTCAATGGTCAAGCTGAGCATCAAGGAACGCCACGTAAGCGGAGCAGTGCCGAAATCGATGAGCTGTTGAAAAACTGGAAGGAGTGCCCCGCGCCGGGAAAGACGATGAGAAAGGTGCCGGAGCCGCTGCTGAAGGTATGGAAGACGAGGTCTGTGTTCTGGGACTTGGATTACTGGAACAAACTCGATACACCTCATTTCCTTGATCAAATTCATATCTGTAAGAATGTCCTTGAGAGCTTGCTCGCAACACTGATGAACATGCCGGATAAGACCAAGGATGGGCCGAAGGCAACATATACTTGCAAGATTTGAAAATCAGGGAAGATCTGCATATGCCGCCCCGTAAAATGTCAGACGAGACAGAGACAGAGACAGAGGCACGGGAGAAGAAGGGCAAGAAAATAAAGAAAGAGGATTATTTCCCCCCCTTCTTGCTTCACCTTAAGTCAGGCTGAGATCGATCAATTCTTTAAGTGCCTTACCGGAGTCAAAGTTAGTTCCGGTTACTGTGGCAAGATAAGAAGATATCAAGACACGGACAAGAAAAGGTTCAGCGGGATGAAGTCCCATGACTGTCATGTGATGATGACACAGATACTACTTGTTGCCCTTAGAGGGATAATGGACAAGCACATCTGTGACACGCTTATTGGTCTCTGCAACTTTTTAACGTCATTTCTCGAAAGTCGATCAGTGTGAAGCAGCTCCGTAGGCTACATGAAGAGATCGTTATGATACTGAATGAGCTTGAGATGTACTTCCCGCCCGGGTACTTTGACGTGATGGTGCATCTGTGTGTCCATATTGTGGATGACATAATAGTGAAGGAAATATGCCCTAGAGGCAATAATAATGTTATTATTTATTTCCTTATATCATGATAAATGTTTATTATTCATGCTAGAATTGTATTAACCGGAAACATAATACATGTGTGAATACATAAACCTACAGAGTGTCACTAGTATGCCTCTACTTGACTAGCTCGTTAATCAAAGATGGTTATGTTTCCTAACCATGAACAAGGAGTTGTTATTTGATTAACGGGATCACATCATTGGTTGAATGATCTGATTGACATGACCCATTCCATTAGCATGGCACCTGATCGTATAGTTTGTTGCTAGTGCTTTTCTTCATGACTTATACATGTTCCTATGACTATGAGATTATGCAACTCCCGTTTGCCCGAGGAACACTTTGGGTGCTACCAAGCGTCACAACGTAATGGGTGATTATAAAGGTACATTACAGGTGTCTCCGAAGGTACATGTTGGGTTGGCATATTTGAGATTAGGATTTGTCACTCCAATTGTCGGAGAGGTATCTCTGGGCCCTCTCGGTAATGCACATCACATAAGCCTTGCAAGCATTGCAACTAAATGTGTTAGTTGTGAGATGATGTATTATGGAGCGAGAAAAGAGACTTGCCAAGAACGAGATTGAACTAGGTATTGGATACCGACGATCGAATCTCGGGCAAGTAACATACCGATGACAAAGGGAACAACGTATGTTGTTATGCGGTCTGACCGATAAAAGATCTTCAGTAGAATATGTAGGAGCCAATATGGGCATCCAGGTCCCGCTATTGGTTATTGACCGAGAGGTGTCTCGATCATGTCTACATAGTTCTCGAACCCGTAGGGTCCGCACGCTTAACGCTTCGATGCGGTCATAATGAGTTTATAAGTATTGATGCACCGAAGGTTGTTCGGAGTCCCGGATGTGATCACGGATATGACGAGGAGTCTCGAAATGGTCGAGACATAAAGATTGATATATTGGAAGCCTACATTTGGACATCGGAAAGGTTCCGAGTGAAATCGGGAGGTTACCGGAACCCCCCGGGAACTACATGGGCCCATAGTGGGCCTTGGAGGAAAGGAGAAGGGCCAGCCCTAGGTGGCGCGCCGCTTCTTCCCTAGTCCTATTAGGACTAGGAAAGGTGGGCCGCCCCCTCTCTCTCTCTCCTCCGGGAATCCTATTCCAACTAGGATTGGGGAGTCCTACTCCGGAGGAGTAGGACTCCTTGCGCGCCTCCTCCTCTTGGCCGCCACCTCCCCTTGGCTCCTTTATATACGGGGCAGGGAGCACCCCAAGACACACAAGTTGATTTCCTTAGCCGTGCGGTGCCCCTTCCACCATATTCCACTTCGGTCATATCGTCATGAGCTTAGGCGAAGCCTGCGCTGGAGAAGTCATATCGTCGCGGAGCTTAGGCGAAGCCCCGCGTCGGTGGAGCATCATCATCGCCACCACGCCGTCGTCGGTTGTGGAACTCATCCCGACACTTTGCTGGATCGAGTCCGGGATCGCCATCGGGCTGAAGCGTGTGCAGAACTCGGAGGTGCCGACGCTCGGTGCTTGGATCGGTCGGATCGTGAAGACGTCGACTACATCAACAGCGTTGTTATAACGCTTCCGCTTTCGGTCTCACGAGGGTGCGTGGGACGGACACTCTTCCGCTCGTTGCTATGCCATCACCATGGTCTTGCGTGATCGTAGGAAAATTTTTGAAATTACTACGTTCCCCAACAAAGTGGTATCGAGCCTGGTTTTATGCGTTGATGTCATATGCACGAGTAGAACACAAGTGAGTTGTGGGCGATACAAGTCATACTGCCTACCAGCATGTCATACTTTGGTTCAGCGGTATTGTGAGATGAAGCGCCCGGACCGACATTACGCAGACGCTTACGCGAGACTGGTTTCACCGCTGTGAGCACTCGTTGCTTAAAGGTGATCGGCGGGTGTCTGTCTCTCTCACTTTAGTTGAATCGAGTGGCTACGCCCGTCCTTGAGAAGGTTAAACGGAGTCTATTTGACGAAGTATCGTTGTGGTTTTGATGCGAGGTAAGAACGGTTCTTGCTCAGCCCGTAGCAGCCACGTAAAACTTGCAACAACAAAGTAGAGGACGCCTAACTTGTTTTTGCAGGGCATGTTGTGATGTGATATGGTCAAGACGTGATGCTATATCTTATTGTATGAGATGATCATGTTTTGTAACCGAGTTATCGGCAATCGGCAGGAGCCATATGGTTGTCGCTTTATTGTATGAAATGCAACGCCATGTAATTGCTTTACTTTATCACTAAGCAGTAGCGATAGTCGAGAAGCAATAGTTGGCGAGACGACAACGATGCTACGATGGAGATCAAGGTGTCGCGCCGGTGGCGATGGTGATCATGGCGGTGCTTCGGAGATGGAGATCACAAGCACAAGATGATGATGGCCATATCATATCACTTATATTGATTGCATGTGATGTTAATCCTTTATGCATCTTATTTTGCTTTGATTGACGGTAGCATTATAAGATGATCCCTTACTAAATTATCAAGAAGTGTTCTCCCGAGTATGCACCGCTGCGAAAGTTCTTCGTTTGAGACACCACGTGATGATCGGGTGTGATAGGTTCTACGTTCAAATACAACGGTGCAAAACAGTTGCACACGCGAATACTCAGGTTATACTTGACGAGCTATGCATATAAGATATGACCTCGGAACACGGAGACCGAAAGGTCGGCGTGAATCATATAGTAGATATGATCAACATATTGATGTTCACCATTGAAACTACTCCATCACACGTGATGATCGGTCATGGTGTAGTTGATATGGATCACGCAATCACTTAGAGAATTGGAGGATATTTTTCTAAGTGGGAGTTCTTAAGTAATATGATTAATTGAACTTTAATTTATCATGAACTTAGTCCTGGTAGTATTTTGCAAATTATGTTGTAGATCAATAGCTCGCGTTGTTGCTTCCCTATGTTTTCATATGTGTTCCTAGAGAAAATTGTATTGAAAGATGTTAGTAGCAATGATGCGGATTGGATCCGTGATCTGAGGTTTATCCTCATTGCTGCAGAAGTATTATGTCCTTAATGCACCGCTAGGTGACAGACCTATTGCAGGAGCAGATCTGAGACGTTATGAACGTTTGGCTGGCTCAATATGATGACTACTTGATAGTTTAGTGCACCATGCTTAACGGCTTAGAATCGGGACTTCAAAGACGTTTTGAACGTCATGGACCATATGAGATGTTCCAGGAATTGAAGTTAATATTTCAAGCAAATACCGAGTTGAGAGATATGAAGTCTCCAACAAGTTCTATAGCTAAAAGATGGAGGAGAATCGCTCAACTAGTGAGCATGTGCTCAGATTGTCTGAGTACTTCAATCGCTTGAATCAAGTGGGAGTTAATCTTCCAGATAAGATAGTGATTGACAGAATTCTTTAGTCACCATCACTAAGTTAGTAGAACTTCGTGATGAACTATAGTATGCAAGGGATGACGAAAAAGATTCTCGAGCTCTTCGCGATGCTAAAATCGCGAAGGTAGAAATCAAGAAAAACATCAAGTGTTGATGGTTGACAAGACCACTAGTCTCAAGGAAAATGGCAAAGGGAAGAAAGGGAACTTCAAAAGGAAACGGCAAGCAAGTTGCTGCTCGAGTGAAGAAGCCCAAGTCTAGACCTAAGCCTGAGACTGAGTACTTTTGCTGCAATGGAACTGGTCACTAGAAGCGGAACTACCCCTGAATATTTGGTGGATAAGAAGGATGGCAAAGTGAACAAAGTTATATTTGATATACAGGTTATTGATGTGTACCTTACTAGTGTTTATAGTAGCCCCTGAGTATTTGATACTCGTTCGGTTGCTAAGATTAGTAACTCGAAACAGGAGTTACAGAATAAACAGAGACTAGTTGAAGGGAAAGTGACGATGAGTGTTGGAAGTAGTTCCAAGATTGATATGATCATCATCGCACACTCCCTATACTTTCGGGATTAGTGTGGAACCTAAATAAGTGTTATTTGGTGTTGAGCATAAATATGATTTGATCATGTTTATTGCAATACGGTTATTCATTTAAAGAGAATAAATTGTTGTTCTGTTTACATGAATAAAACCTTATATGGTTACACACCCAATGAAAATGGTTCATTGGATCTCGATCATAGTGATACACATATTCATAATATTGAAACCAAAAGATGCAAAGTTAATAATGATAGTGCAACTTATTTGTGGCACTTGCCGTTTAGGTCATATTGGTGTAAAGCGATGAAGAAAACTCCATGCTGATGGACTTTTGGAATCACTTGATTATGAATCATTTGATGCTTGCGAACCGTGCCTTTTGGGCAAGATGACTAAAACTCCGTTCTCGGAACAATGGAACAAGCTACTGACTTATTGGAAATAATACATACCGATGTATGCGATCCAATGAATGTTGATGCTCGTGGCAAGTATCGTTATTTTCTGACCTTCACAAAGATGATTTGAGTAGATATGGGTATATCTACTTGATGAAACATAAGTCTGAAATAGTTGAAAGGTTCAAAGAGTTTCAGAGTGAAGTGGAAAATCATCGCAACAAGAAAATAAAGTTTCGCGATCTGATCGTGGAGATGAATATTTGAGTTCTGAGTTTGGTCTTCAATGAAAACAATGTGGAATAGTTTCACAGCTCACGCCACATGGAACACCACAACATTATGGTGTGTTCGAACGTCGTAACCGTACTTTATTTTGATATGGTGCGATCTATGATGTATCTTACCGATTTACCACTATCATTTTGGGGTTATGCATTAAAGACAGCTGCATTCACGTTTAATAGGGCACCATCTAAATCCGTTGAGATGACACCGTATGAACTATGGTTTAGCAGTAAACCTAAGCTGTCGTTTCTTAAAAGTTTGGAGTTGTGATGCTTATGTGAAAAAGTTTTCACCTGATAAGCTCGAACCCAAATCGGAGAAGTGCGTCTTCATAAAATACCCAAAGGTAACTATTGGGTACACCTTCTATCACAGATCCGAAGGCAAGTTTTTCGTTGCTAAGATGGATCCTTTCTAGAGAAGTAGTTTCTCTCGAAAGAAGTGAGTGGGAGGAAAGTAGAACTTGATGAGGTAATTGTACCTTATTGGAAAGTAGTTCATCACAGAAATCAGTTCTAGTGATTCCTACACCAATTAGTGAGGAAGTTAATGATGATGATCATGAAACTTCAGATCAAGTTACTACCAAACCTCGTAGGTCTTCCAGAGTAAGATCCGCACCAGAGTGGTGCGGTAATCATTTTCTGGAAGTCATGTTACTAGAACATGATGAAACCTACGAACTATGAGGAAGCGGTGATGAGCCCAGATTCCGCGAAATGGTTTGAGACCATGAAATCTGAGATGGGATCCATATATGAGAACAAAGTGTGGACTTTGATGGAGTTGCCCGATGATCGGCAAAGCCATATTATATAAATGGATTTTCAAGAGGAAGACAGATGTTGATAGCAGTGTTACTATCTACAAAGCTCGACTTGTCGCAAAAAGGTTTTTGACAAGTTCAAGGTGTTGACTACAATGAGATTTTCTCAACTGTAGCGATTCTTAAGTCTGTCCGAATCATGTTAGCAATTGCCACATTTTATGAAATCTGGCAAATGGATGTCAAAACTACATTCTTTAATGGATTTATTAAAGAAGAGTTGTATATGATGCAACCAGAAGGTTTTGTCAATCCTAAAGGAGCTAACAAAATGTGCAAGCTCCAGCGATCCATCTATGGACTGGTGCAAGCATCTCGGAGTTGGAATAAACGCTTTGATAGTGTGATCAAAGCATATAGTTTTATACAGACTTGCGGTGAAGCCTGTATTTACAAGAAAGTGAGTGGGAGCACTACAGCATTTCTGATAAGTATATGTGAATGACATATTGTAGATCGGAAATAATGTAGAATTATTCTGCAAAGCATAAAGGAGTGTTTCAAAGGAGTTTTTCAAAGAAAGACCTCGGTGAAGCTGCTTACATATTGAGCATCAAGATCTATAGAGATAGATCAAGACGCTTGATAAGTTTTTTCAATGAATACATACCTTGACAAGATTTTGAAGTAGTTCAAAATGGAACAGTCAAAGAAAGAGTTCTTGCCTATGTTACAAGGTGTGAGATTGAGTAAAGACTCAAAACCCGACCACGGCAGAAGATAGAAAGAGAATGAAAGTCATTCCCTATGCCTTGGCCATAGGTTCTATAAAGTATGCCATGCTGTGTACCAGATCTATTGTATACCCTGCACTGAGTTTGGCAAGGGAGTACAATAGTGATCTAAGAGTAGATCGATGGACAGCGGTCGAAATTATCCTTAGTAGAATAAGGATATGTTTCTCGATTATGGACGTGACAAAAAGTTCGTCGTAAAGGGTTACGTCGATACAAGTTTTGGCACTGATCTAGATGACTCGAAGTCTCAGTCTAGATACATATTGAAAGTGGGAGCAATTAGCTATAGTAGCTCCGTGCAGAGCATTGTTAACATAGAGATTTGCAAAATACATACGGATCTGAATGTGGCAGACCCGTTGACTAAACTTCTCTCACAAAGCAAAACATGATCACACCTTAGTACTCTTTGGGTGTTAATCACATAGCGATGTGAACTAGATTACTGAATCTAGTAAACCCTTTGGGTCTTGGTCACATGGCGATGTGAATTATGGGTGTTAATCACATGATGATGTGAACTATCGATGTTAATCACATGGTGATGTGATCTAGATTATTGACTCTAGTGCAAGTGGGAGACTGAAGGAAATATGCCCTAGAGGCAATAATAATGTTATTATTTATTTCCTTATATCATGATAAATGTTTATTATTCATGCTAGAATTGTATTAACCGGAAACATAATACATGTGTGAATACATAAACCTACAGAGTGTCACTAGTATGCCTCTACTTGACTAGCTCGTTAATCAAAGATGGTTATGTTTCCTAACCATGAACAAGGAGTTGTTATTTGATTAACGGGATCACATCATTGGTTGAATGATCTGATTGACATGACCCATTCCATTAGCATGGCACCTGATCGTATAGTTTGTTGCTAGTGCTTTTCTTCATGACTTATACATGTTCCTATGACTATGAGATTATGCAACTCCCGTTTGCCCGAGGAACACTTTGGGTGCTACCAAACGTCACAACGAATCTGGGTGATTATAAAGGTACATTACAGGTGTCTCGAAGGTACATGTTGGGTTGGCATATTTGAGATTAGGATTTGTCACTCCAATTGTCGGAGAGGTATCTCTGGGCCCTCTCGGTAATGCACATCACATAAGCCTTGCAAGCATTGCAACTAAATGTGTTAGTTGTGAGATGATGTATTATGGAACGAGAAAAGAGACTTGCCAAGATGTGAGATTGAACTAGGTATTGGATACCGACGATCGAATCTCGGGCAAGTAACATACCGATGACAAAGGAACAACGATGTTGTTATGCGGTCTGACCGATAAAAGATCTTCAGTAGAATATGTAGGAGCCAATATGGGCATCCAGGTCCCGCTATTGGTTATTGACCGAGAGGTGTCTCGATCATGTCTACATAGTTCTCGAACCCGTAGGGTCCGCACGCTAACGCTTCGATGACAGTCATAATGAGTTTATAAGTATTGATGCACGAAGGTTGTTCGAGTCCCGGATGTGATCACGGATATGACGAGGAGTCTCAAATGGTCGAGACATAAAGATTGATATATTGAAGCCTACATTTGGACATCGGAAGGTTCCGAGTGAAATCGGAATTTATCGAGTACCGGAGGTTACGGAACCCCCGGGAACTACATGGGCCCATAGTGGGCCTTGGAGGAAAGGAGAAGGGCCAGCCCTAGGTGGCGCTGCGCCCCCTTCCCTAGTCCTATTAGGACTAGGAAAGGTGGGCCGCCCCTCTCTCTCTCTCTCCTCCGGAATCCTATTCCAACTAGGATTGGGGAGTCCTACTCGGAGGAGTAGGACTCCTTTGCGCCTCCTCCTCTTGGCCGCCACCTCCCCTTGGCTCCTTTATATACGGGGCAGGAGCACCCCAAGACACACAAGTTGATTTCCTTAGCCGTGTGCGGTGCCCCTTCCACCATATTCCACTTGGTCATATCGTCGCGGAGCTTAGGCGAAGCCCCGCGCGGAGAAGTCATATCGTCGCGGAGCTTAGGCGAAGCCCTGCGCCGGTGGAGCATCATCATCGTCACTGCGCCGTCGTGTTGACGGAACTCATCCCGACACTTTGCTGGATCGGAGTCCGGGATCGCCATCGGGCTGAACGTGTGCAGAACTCGGAGGTGCCGTCGTTCGGTGCTTGGATCGGTCGGATCGTGAAGACGTACGACTACATCAACCGCGTTGTTATAACGCTTCCGCTTTCGGTCTACGAGGGTACGTGGACGGACACTCTTCCCGCTCGTTGCTATGCCATCACCATGGTCTTGCGTGATCGTAGGAAAATTTTTGAAATTACTACGTTCCCCAACAAATAGACCTGGGGCCGTCATTCCTGCACAACATGATGTTGTTTGAGAGGATGAATGGGATCATCAAAGGATTCATTCGTAACATGTCACGTCCGGATGGAAGCATCGTCCAGGGCTATGTGACACAAGAGTGCATTTCTTTCTGCGAGAATTTTCTATATGGCGCAGACCAGCCGCCTGGTGTTAGTGTTGGTTTGCCGGTTAACAAGCACGATGGGAGGCTCGAAGGAGAAGGTCACTGCAACGGTCGCAAGGAACTGCACGTGGCACACTCAGATCGACGCAGCGACTTTGACAGAGCAAACTTGGTACGTAGTGCTACAACACCTAGACGAGGTATATCCTTTCGTGGCACTGCACAAAGAAATTATCGCAAAGAAGTATCGTGACCGGGGGGTACGCAGGACGGACGCCGAAGTTACTAGAGAGCACAACTCCACTTTCCTGCATTGGTTCAAAGAGCATATTATTGCTAATCCCCCGGAGGAGGGCTCCAAGGATGGATTTCTCACATACGCCTTAGCACATGGCCCCTCGCCCAACCTCGTAACCTATCAAGCATATGATATCAACATATACACGTTCTACATAGAGGCCAAAGATATGGACAGTGATGATCAGAACTCAGGGGTGACGATGGAATGCATGACCGGCAGTGACAACGGCACAACTGAACGATTTTATGGAAGAGTCGAGGAGATCTGGGAGCTTGAATACTCTGGACTGCACAACACGACGATGTTCTGTGTCAGATGGGCTAAGAATGTCGAAAGAGAAAGCCGGATTTTCACTACCATGACTATACCCGACTCCAAGAGCGCTACCGTGAACGCTATCACAAAAAACGAGCCATGGCTACACGCTAAGCATGTGACACAATGCTTCTTCATAACCGATCCGCGCAATCCCAACCGTGTTGTCGTGAGGAGAGGCAAAAGGAAAATCATTGGAATGGATGGAGTACAGTAACCCAATGAGGGAAGATGACGATGATTATGAAGTATACGTCAAAAGAAGAATCAATACTACATTACCTAAGAAAAATCATACTCCATGCAAAAGGCAAAGTCACAATGAGGGGCTCAATTATTCTTCGACGAACAAGAAGGGAAAGAAGCTGACTCAAAAACGAAAACGTCAACACTGAGGAACCGTATGTTATCGGTCAAATGATGTAATATATATATATATATATATATATATATATATATATATATATATATATATATATATATATATATATATATATATATATATATATATATATATATATATATATATATATATATATATATATATATATATATATATATATATATATATATATATATATATATATATATATATATATATATATATATATATATGTTCCTATTTTGTATACACACTTAGCCATTATTATGCATGGGTTCAACGATGTAATATATATGTTCCTATTTTGTATACATATATAATCGTCAAATGATGCAATATATATCGCTTCCCTTCGTTCATTGCTCTCGGAAAAAAAGTGAGAGAAAATAAAAGAAAGGAAAAAGGAAAACTGGTTATAGTAGTAGCGGTGTACTGAAAAAGAGCTACAGGTAGTCAAGGTAGCAGTAGTGTTTTCCTTAAAAACCACTATAGCTACCTGTTTTAGTAGTAGCGCGTTTGGTATAAATGCGCTGCTGCTACGTCCACATAACCCAAAATCCTCCCTCTCTCTGCTTCATCCCGCCTCTTTTCCTCCCAAATCCCCACTCTCTCTTCCCCGGCGCTGCTTCGACCCGGCCTCGCCCTCGACCCGGCGCTCGCCTCGACCCGGCCTCGCCCCTGACCCGGCGCTCGCCCCGACCCCGACGCGCCACGCCTCCCTCCTCTGCTTCCTCCCCTCCCAACCTCGGCCGTCGTCGGGCCTGCCTCCTCGCCCTTGCACCCTCTGTAAACCCCCCCTCTCTCTCTTTGCTATTTAGGGTTAATTAGGTTAATTGGGTTATTTATTTAGTTATATATTTAGCTAGGTTGAATTTATATGCAAATTTAGGTAGGCTGAATTTATATGCAAATTTTAACTGGACATGTGATATGTGGACATGTCATGTTTTGGACATGTCATGTTTGGAATTCGGACATGTCATTTGGACATGTGATGTTTTGGTTCAATTTTGGTAAATGATCCGAGTGGCCTATGTTACGCCGGAATGTTGATTCATTTCAGTTCCGGTGAATTTCAGGCGCTCGATATGTCCATTTTTTAGCAAAGGTCATGCCGAAATTTTTCGTGAATTTTGGCATGATTTGTGCTAGATAGTAGGCATATCAAGTGCTGGCACATAGATTTCTTTTTTATGTCATTTCTCATTTTTTTCAAACTTTTAGAAATAAACGAGGAGACTTAATCATAGGAAACATGTCGAACAACGAAGAAACTGGGCCTTCTGACCAAGATGCAGACCAGATGGATTATAAGGGTGAACAAGAGTACCTCGACTATTTGACTGCTAAGCAAGGTTTGCAGGTCGGCCTCGATGATGGTACTGACGCCGACATCGACACTTAAGTTGCACAAGAGATTCAAGTTCCCTGATCGGGATGATAACATAGAACAACCGTGGGATGATCCGAAGATGAAAAAGATTAACAATCACGCCATGGGCATGTTTAGCAATGATTTGGCATCCTGGAAAGGGAGGGTGAAACGAGCTATTGACGCTGAGGAACCCCTGTCCAAGATTCTGGAGGAAAATCCGACACTTAAGGAAGAGGAATTCGAAAAGTTCAAGGACACTTGCGCTACCAAGGTAGCCAAGGCTAAGGCTGCGAAATTCAAGAACCTTCAACAAAGGAACACAGGGAAGCATCGCCTCGGAAGCCGTGGCTACCTTGGTAAAAGGCCCATATGGGATAAGGAGGACGCGAAACGTGAAGCCGCGGGTCTGCCAGACCCCTTCGCGAAGTTCACCAACCCCTTGGAGCGTGACTTCATCAGGGCCTGCTATAAGTGGGACAAGGAAAAAAAAGGTTTTTTACACGGACCAGATCATGAGGAAATTGATTAGACTACTGGTAATTATTCTTTTAGCACCTTACATTTAGCTCCATATCTACTCGACTACACATTCCTAAACGGTTCACGCTCCTTCTGCCGGAGAAGAAACACCAGCTTGCAGCCGAAAGCCCTACTTCTCTGATGAGACCCAAGTGGGACACCCCTCTCAACCGGGCCTTGAACGAACTTAAGGGACTCCCTTTGGGCCAGCGGCCGTAATATGGTCGTGTGCACGGTGCTGGAGACGGCGCCACGTGGAAGGTGTTTTACAAGGAGGGCCCGGAGGCCAAGAAGCAGAAAAAGAAGTTTAGTCAGGCGGACATCAACGCGAAGGTGAAGCTTGCGGTCGAGAAAAAAGCAGCTGAGGACGCGGAAAAAACAGTTGAGGAGAAAATTGAGTTGCTACAGCAGGCAGTCAATGCAGCTGTAACTGCCTGCAGAAATGATTTCGCTACTAACTTGGTTCCAGCTATCATGAACTGGACGAAGGAAAATCCAAACAAGACGGTACATGATTTCCCGATGCCCAGTTTCGTCGGGAGCAACTCCATGAACAACAACAACACCGCACCATCACTTGCTCACGCAACCGGGCCTCCTCTTGCAGTCGCTCCCGCTCATAGCAGCCTGTCCTCCATCTCTGGCGTGCTAGGTGGGCCTTCGTCTTTGGCTGAGCTCGACGCCGTCACGGTAATTACATGTCGCACCAATATATATATATATATATATATATATATATATATATATATATATATATATATATATATATATATATATATATATATATATATATTCCATTTTCGTTGCCTTTCAGATGTTTTACGCCACAGACATATGTGTTTGCAGGGCGAAGAAATCCCTTGCACCATACTCTACTTGATCAAAGGCCAGAAGGTGGACGTGGGAAAGGGGATGATATTGAACCCCTTGAAACCAACGTTCCACAACCAGCTGATCCCCGCTGGGCAGTTCAGGGTTAGCTTGTCCAGTGTGAACTCGGGGCACGAGGCTTTGCCTCCTCCAGTATAGCATGTGGGAGAGGACGATAAGACCCTGCCGTGGAATGGAAGCTGCAAGGGTTGGGTGCTGCTATGGCCGAAGAATCTTATTCGTCTGGAGCCGGCCGAGAGCACACCAATAACCACACATCAACAAGCATGTGCGAAGACCACCACCCCGCCTACACAATTACCAGCTCCTGTAGTGCCGGGTGAGAGCGACGGACGACGTGATGAAGGGGGTGCAATAGTACTGGCTGATGTAATCGGTCCTGTAGAACAGAGAATGGATGATGAGACGGAGGTCGGCCCTATGGGTTTCCTCAATACAAAGGCGTATGAATGTGACATAGATATGATGAGTCAACCATATGACGAATCATGCTATCAGCATGCTAATGAGGATATGGATGATATGCCCGGGCAGGAAGGTCGTTGGAAGGATTGCAAAAAGTCTCTCTTCATGAATTCCTCACAGGACACGCCTGAAGATGTCGCCTCAAAACACGCTCAACTAGCCGGGGGTCATATAGTGCTTAGCCCGAGAACCCTGTGGCAGGGGTTAAGGAAGGGTCTGGAAGGTGTGCCCAAGAAAAAGGAGAGGAAGAGATCAGGGAAGATAACTGCCTCCAAACAAGCCAGAGCACATAATAGCCATACGTTGGATTCTAAAGAGCGTGTACCCATGAAAGGTGCGGCCATGTTCCATCTCACGAGCGAGCCGATGCTACCGCTGAAACCGCTGGAGGCACTATCAGGGGATCTCAGGAGACTGCACAACCATGTGATGCCGACTGAGAAAAGCCTACTAGCCTCAAAGGATCCAGGATATCCGACATACGCGGCTCGCGTGCCTGAGGGGAAGTGCTACGTCGACACACGGCCCGCGGAGGTGTTCTTCCTGCGGTTTGACCATATCTTTGAGATGTTTCTGACAAGGCGGCTCAATTTTACAATCGTCCGCCTTTTTGCGCTACATATGAGCTCCATCATGAAGAGTGAAGAAGTCTCACAAATCTGTGTGGCGGATCCGTACTACATGCACGAGTCTTTCTTGAGTCTCGGCGACTTTGAGCGTGAAACTGCTAGGGACTACCTCAAAAACTTCATGGTACAAAATAAAGACCACAAAATTGTCCTCGTGCCTTATCATCGAAAGTAAGTCAGTTCCGGACAACCCTTTCGTACATTTCAATCATTCCTTCTCGCTCATATAGAGAATAATTTGAGGTGTCTTTGCCCCGCAGCAACGGGCGCGCCGTCCTTATCGTTCTTTACCCGCAAGTCTCCCACGCCGTGTATTTTGACCCTTCCAGAGACTACGAGAAAAAGGACTACACCCACATAATGAATATTCTAGATGATGCTCTCCAAGGCTTCAGCATTAGAGGTGGCCACATGCAGATCAGGAAAGAAAGGACCAAGAAGATGGGTTTCGCGCATAAAACTAAGTTCTCCTGCATCCATGTCCCAAAACCAAGCAAGAAAGATGGATTCTACATCGTCCATCTCATGATTCAGTTCAACACGGATCACCAAAAGCTTCGCATGAGAAGCAGAAATGATGATCATATCCACAAGTGGCTAGAATCTCATGGAGAACCGGATTATAAACTTAGAGATGACTTCTTTCGCATCCAAAGGGACATTGCGACGATCATCATGAAAGAAGTCGTCGATGATAAGGGGATGTTCCACGACGGCCCTATATCGTGAGCTGACGTCCGAACTCACATAGGCATGCAACGTCTAGACCTCACGCCGTTCAAGAAGCTAGGGTCCATCCTCGATGATATGGAAGGATGGAACTTCTAGTGATTTATGATGCCGATGATGATGATATGTGTGCGTTTAACTTGTATACTTTTTGTACCGATGAAACTTTGTGATGTCCACGCTCCCTGCCGAACTTGCGTAACGCTTCTTTGTTAGTTTGTGTATGATGACCTGCGTACCTCTAGTTAATTAGTTTGCATATTGCATGTTGCATCTAGTTGCTAACCCTTTCTTTTTCGTGTTGCTCTTGTATATTTTGTTGCATATGATTGTACATCCTCTTCATGAAGATGCATCTCTAACAGGTACCTAGTTTCTTGATGGCGAGATGGAAGTGCTATATTGTGTACAAAGGGAAGGTTCCGGGGGTGTACAACGAGTGGCATGAGTGTCAGGCGCAAGTGAATGGATTCTCGGGCGCCAGCCATAAAGACTTCAAAAGCAGAAAAGAAGAAGAAGCTAGTTACTTAAGGTTCACGCTAGCGCGAGAGAGGACTCGTAACCGCCACCTCATGTACTGCATAGTTCCGCTCTCACTCATAGTGATAGCTCTTCTCACGTATACCTTTGTTTAGATTGATGATGTTGTAGTTGCAAGTATTCGAGACTTGCATGTATCGCTATTTTCGAGATGATGACAAGATACCAGTTTGTGTTGGATGATGATTATGATGAGACTATTTGTATGTATATGCTATGATTACATTTGTGGTCTCGCAGGCATTTGTATGTGTATCATGATGACATTTGTATGTGCTAAAGATTCTTCTATAAAGCCTATTCAAATACAAAATAAATATGCAGAAAAAAACAAAAAACTACTAAAACTAGCAGTAGCGAGTGGTGAAAAGTTAGCAGCAGCGCGATAGTAGCAGTAGCGCGCACTGGAGAAGCGCGCTATAGCTATTAGCAGTAGCGAGCTCCCGGTAAGAACGCTGCTACTACACTTGTATATCAGTAGCGTAGGCGCGCACGCGCTGCTGCTACGAGTTAGCTGTAGCGCCTTATTAGTAGCGCCGTCTCATGCGCTACTGATATACCTAGAATCCGCGCTGCTGCCAGGCTTTTCCCTAGTAGTGTGAAGACGAAGCAGAAGACCACCTCCCGTGTACAGGTAGAAATCCTATGTGTGTGGAACGGCATGTTTGGTGTCCGGGTGTAATACTCCTTTCCTCTGAACCGACCTTGTATAACCCTAGGCCCCTCCGGTGTGTATATAAACCAAAGGGGTTAGTCCGCAGAGGGCATCAGAAGAATCATATGCTAGACTGCTAGGGTTTAGCCATTACGATCTCAAGGTAGATCAAATCTTGTAGCCCTTATATACATGGAATATAACCAAGCAGGACATTGGGTTTTACCTCCTTTAAGAGGGCCCGAACCTAGGTAAACACCGTGTCCCCATTGTCCCTTGTCATCATTGATCCTTAGACTCACAGTTTGGGACCCCCTACCCGAGATCCACCGGTTTTGGCACCGACACTCGTTGTGATGCGTGGACGGCTTCGCTGGGCATGGCGCATCTAGGATGGAAGCGGACTCCATCTCTGGATCTGGCGCAGGAGGTTGCAGGTGGTGTTGGGCCTGCTTGGCTTCGGCCAATCTGTCGCCGCGATGATGGCAAGTGGCGCGGGATGGAGGGTGGTGCTCATCTGGTCCCTGCTAGTGGGCTGGCATGCGGCGGCAGTGCCCTGCATGCCTCCATGGCTTGGGCAGGAGGTAGCATGGTCGGTTGTCCATGGGGCATCCGCTTGGCTGTTGAAGGCGGTGGATTCTGGCGGTCCTTCGCGCGGGCGTGGAGGCGGGACAGTGTGAGGTGGGTGGTGGCAGATCTTAGCATGGGGAGGCATTGGGGAGGCAGGGCTGGCGTTGGTGCGGCTGCTCGGCGGCCGGAGTTGTTGGCCGCCAGGAGCGATCTATTGATGGGGCTGCCCTCACCTCGCCCGGTTTCGTTTGTTGGCAGCCGGCCGGTGACATGAACTGACCTGGGTAAACTCCTTCTGTGTTCTTCTCCTATTGCCCACTGATCTGAGATCCACAGCTTGGGACGCTCTACCTCGAGAACTGACGGTTTTGACATCGACATTGGTGCTTTCATTGAGAGCTCGTTGTTGGATCGAAAGGATTGATGGCACGTCAGCAGATAGACATTGGTTTTTTTGGACATCGGATTCGTGTTTGTCGTCCCCGTCGTATCAAGCATCGATTTGATTATTGCTTCGGTGAAATTGTGCGGAATTGATTCTACAACAACCGTATAAAATTTTATCATATTCCGATGAAGGAATCTCCGGCAATCTTCGATATACTGGAGCCCAGACGAATCTGGACATAAATCCGAACGAGTCTAGGGCGAGGGGTCTAGCAGTCAGCTCGGATGTCCTATCGAAGATCCAACCGTTCGTCGGCTGCGGAATTCCCATATCGGAAACCGCTCAAAATTTCAACTTGATCCGACCGTTCAAACTCCAGGAAGCATCCGACGAATGCATGAATTTTTGAATCTGTTTCTGTGTGATAGCGAATGCATGAATTTCATCTTTCTTCATGAACGGGATATTGGACATCCTTTTAGGAGGAATTTTTTTCTAAGGTATTGTGTGTTGTTCTAAAACATGTTTCTATAAATTTTAAAGCCTTTTTCTGAGGTAAACTTCACCATCCCGTTGGTGCCATACTAGCCCGACAACGTTGCTCCACGGCTACCGACCTGCGCTAGACAGATCCTAGCTTCATCAAGCCGAGATTAACCTCATCAGATCATCACTTCAGCGAGCCGACCAGGAGTTCGACATCGCAAAGGCTAATTCATAACCAACATCTTCGCCCCATGGATGTAGGGACACTGTCATCGCCGCGCAATTACTTCATCAAGCTGGCATCGACCGCGTCACAAATTTTGACCTGCATCGGCATCGCCGCGCCGCCTCTTCTTCAAGCCAACATCCAACAGACCGGTCTGCTACGTTGGTTGACATGGAGGATTCAACACCTCAACTGAACCGGGGGCTTCACCACCTCTTGATCAACCTATTTCGGGGACTTTGACGTCACCAACCGACCAGCTTCGTCACGTCGGCTGGACCAAGTGCTTCGCCTCGCCACATCAACCGTGCTGCCTCACTACTTCATCAAGCCAAGCTCTTCGCTTGGGCTCCTCGGGACTGGCTTGGGCGCTGGGACCTCGACCCGTGATGTCTACTACGCAACTTTATTCTTGTAGACACGTGTTGGGCCTCCAAGCACAGAGTTTTGTAGGACAGTAGCAATTTTCCCTCAAGTGGATAAGTTAAGGTTTATCAATCCGTGGGAGGCGTAGGATGAAGATAGTCTCTCTCAAACGACCCTGCAACCAAATACAAGAAATCCCTTGTGTTCCCAACACACCCAATACAATGGCAAATTGTTTAAGTGCACTAGTTCGACGAAGAGATGGTGATAAAAGTGTAATATGGATGGTAGAAATATATTTTTATGATCTGAATAAATAAAACCAGCAAGGTAGCAAATAGTAAACGGGCACAAAAACGGTATTGCAATGCTTGAAAATGAGGCCTAAGGTCCGTACTTTTGCCAGTGCAATCTCTCAATAGTGCTAATATAATTGGATCATATAACCACCCCTCAAAGTGCGATGAAGAATCACTGCAAAGTTCCTATCTACCGGAGAAACAAAGACAAGAACATGCATCAACCCATATGCATAGATTACCCCAATGTCACCTCGGGAATCTGCGAGTTGAGTGCCAAAACATATATCAAGTGAATCAATACGATACCCCATTGTCACCACGAGTATTCAATTGCAAGACATATATCAAGAGTTCTCAAATCCATAAAATTATTCAATCCGATAACAACGAAATCTCAAGGGAAAACTCAATTCATCACAACAAGATAGAGAGGGGAAAACACCATATGATCCGACTATATTAACAAAGCCCACGATATATCAAGATCATGATATCTCAAGAACACGAGATAGAGAGAGAGAGATAGAGAGAGAGAGATTAAACACATATCTACTGGTACAAACCCTCAGCCCCGAGGGTGGACTACTCCCTCCTCATTGTGGTGGCCACCGGGATGATGAAGACAATAACCGGTGATGACCCCCCCCTCCGGCAGGGTGCCGGAAAGGGTCTAGGTTGGTTTCTCATGGCTACAGAGCTTTACGGCGGCGGAATTTCTGATCTAGGTTAACCGCGAGGGTTCTTGGAATATTTGGGAATTTAAAGGGCGAATAGGCGGTGCAGGAGGCCACCGAGGTGGGCACAACCCACCTGGGTGCGCCCCTGGTGAGTTGTGCCTCCCTCGGGTCACCCCCCAGGTGCTTCTCTGGCCCACTGGTTGTCTTCTAGCCAACAAAAAGT
This sequence comes from Aegilops longissima, assembly GCA_021605205.1. Taxonomy (NCBI): domain Eukaryota; kingdom Viridiplantae; phylum Streptophyta; class Magnoliopsida; order Poales; family Poaceae; genus Aegilops; species Aegilops longissima. The sequence continues at coordinate 11,241,397 of CM038681.1, forward strand.
TTCCCGGTATTTGGACTCCGTTTGATATTGATTTCTTGCGATGTAAAAAACATGCAAAAATATCAACTAACACTTGGCACTATGTCAATAGATTAGTACCAAAAAATGACATAAAATGACTATAAAATGATTATAAAACATCCAAGAATGATAATATAACAGGATGGAACAATCAAAAATTATAGATACATTGGAGACGTATCAGCATCCCCAAGATTAATTCCTACTCGTCCTCCAGTAGGTAAATAATAAAAACAAATTTTTTGATGTGGAATGCTGCCTAACATGTCATCTCATATTCTTTTCTTTATAACATGGACATTTGGACTTTTATATGGTTCAAAGCAATAGTACAATTTTGACATGAGACTTAAATACTCAAGCATATCAACAGGAAACCATGTCTTTCAAAATATCAACGTTAAAATAAGTTATCCCTAGACCATCATGCTCAATCATTGATCCATTCATGAAACACAATCGCATATTAGCTACACCCAATGCTCAAGTACGATCATAGTTTATCCTAGTTGGTGCTTTATAAGAGAAGATGGAGGCTCAAATTAAAAAAAATCATAAAGCAAAAGAAAGGCCCTTCGTAGAGGGAAGTAGGGATTTGCAGAGGTGCCAGAGCTCAAAGAAAAAATTGAGAGGTAAAAATATTTTGAGAGGCATACGTTTCCCACCAACTAAAACGACTTAGAGCTCCCAACACTTTCCATGCTAGATATAGGCGGTTCCCAAACAGAAAATAAAGTTTATTCCTTTTTCCACCATACTTTCACTTTCCATGGCTAATCATATCCACGGGTGCCCTCCATACCAACACTTTCGAAGGAATTTATTATTTGACAACATAAAGTAAATTCATTTTTCATTTCGGGACTGGGCATCCCTAATACATTTTCCTTACTCTCGTGCAATGACAAGTGAATAAACACTCATCGTGAGAGTAACACATCTTGCATGGAAAATGTTGGCCACCTCTCACCGCCTCGCGAGTGGTACGAGCACACAAAAGATAAATTTATTTTGAAATTAGAGATGGCACATACAAATTTTCTTAGAACGCAAGCTCAAGAGGTAGCAATGATCATGTAGTTGACATCGTATTCGTGGCAAAGCCACCATTCATATTTTTTATACATGTGACTCTTGAGTCATTGCACATCCCGGTACACCGCCGAAGGCATTCATATAGAGTCATATATCTGTTCTAGTATCGAATTGTAATTCTAGAGTTGTAAAGTAAATAAAAGTGTGATGATCATCATTATTAGAGCATTGTCACATGTGAGGAAAGGATGATGGAGACTATGATTCACCCACAAGTCGGGATGAGACTTCGGACGAAAAAAAGTGAAAAAAGGAAAGAAAAAAAAAGAGCCCAAAGAGCCTAAGATAAAAAAATGAGAGAAAAGAGAGAAGAGGAACTGCAACTATCCTTTTTCCACACTTGTGCTTCAAAGTAACACCATGATCTTCATGATAGAGAGTCTCCTATGTTGTCACTTTCATATACTAGTGGGAAATTTTCATTATTGAACTTGGCTTGTATATTACAATGATGGGCTTCCTCAATTTGCCCTAGGTCCTCGTGAGCAAGCGAGTTGGATGCACACCCACTTAGTTTTTCTTTTTGAGCTTTCATACACTTATAGCTTTAGTACATCCGTTGCATGGCAATCCCTACTGACTCACATTGATATCTATTGATGGGCATCTCCATAGCCCGTTGATACTCCTAATTGATGTGGGACTATCTCCTTCTTTTTGTCTTCTCCACAACCACCATATTCTATTCCACCTATAATGCTATATTCATGGCTCACGCTCATCTATTGTGTGAAAGTTGAAAATGTTTGAGAACATCAAAAGTATGAAACAATTGCTTGGCTTGTCATCGGGGTTGTGCATAATTTAATACTTTGTGTGATGAAGATGGAGCATAGCCAGACTATATTATTTTGTAGGGATAACTTTCTTTGGCCAGGTTATTTTGAGAAGACATGATTGCTTTATTAGTATGCTTGAAGTATTATTGTTTTTATGTCAATATTAAAATTTAGTTTTGAATCTTACGTATGTAAATATTCATGTCACAATAAAGAAAATTACATGGATAAATATGTTAGGTACCATTCCACATCAAAAATTCTATTTTTATCATTTACCTAGTCGAGTATGAGCAGGAATTAAGCTTGGTGATGTTTGATACGTCTCCAATGTATCTATAATTTTTTATTGTTCCATGCTATTATATTATATGTTTTGGATGTTTTATATGCTATTTTATATTATTTTTGGGACTAACTTATTAACCCAGAGCCCAGTGCCAGTTTCTGTTTTTTCCTTGTTTTTGTGTTTCGCAGAAAAGGAATATCAAATGGAGTCCAAATGGAATAAAACTTTCTCGATGATTTTCTTGGACCAGAATACACCTACGAGACTTGGAGATGAAGTCAGAAGACCCACGAGGGGATGACAAGCCATAGGGGCGTTCCCTAGGGGGGCGCCCCTGGGTTTGTGGCCCCCTCGGAGGTCTCCTAACCCTATTCTTCAGCCTATAAATTCCCAAATATTCCCAAACCCTCAGAAGCATCCACGAAAATACTTTTCCGCCGCTGCAACCTTATGTTCCCATGAGATCCCATCTTAGGGCCTTTTCCGGCGATCTGCCGGAGGGGGATTCGATCACGGAGGGCATCTACATCAACCCTATTGCCCTTCCGATGAAGCGTGAGTAGTTTACCTTTTGCGGTGTGTTTGTCGAGATCCGATGAATTGTGGATTTATGATCAGATTATCTATGAATACTATTTGAATCTTCTATGAATTCTTATATGCATGATTTGATATCTTTGTATTTCTCTTTGAATTATCAGTTTGGTTTGGCCAACTGGATTGATATTTCTTGCAATGGCAGAGGTGCATAGTTTTGGGTTCAATCTTACGGTGTCCTCACCCAGTGACATAGTAGGGGTCGCGAGGCACGTATTGTATTGTTTCCATCAAGGATAAAAAGATGGGGTTTTCATCATATTGCTTGAGTTTATCCCTCCACAGCATGTCATCTTACTTAAGGTGTTACTCCGTTCTTTATGAACTGAATACTCTAGATGCATGTTGGATAGCGATCGATGTGTGGAGTAATAGTAGTAGATGCAGAATTGTTTCAGTCTACTTGTCACGGACGTGATTCCTATATGCATAATCATTGCCTTGGATATCATCATAACTTTATGCTTTTCTATCAATTGCTCGACCATAATTTTTTCACCCACCGTATTATTTGCCTTCAAGAGAGAAGCCTCTAGTGAAACCTATGGCCCCCGGGTCTATTTTCCGTCATTTATTTTTAGCTCTATAAATCAAAAAACCCCAAAATACCTTGCGGCAATTTATTTACTTTTATTTAGTTTTACGTTTTAGTAATCTTTTATACCTATCTCTATCAGATTTCACCATTGCAATTGATCGTGAAGGGATTGACAACCCCTTTATCACATTGGGTGCAAGTGTTTGATTGTTTGTGCAGGTGCATAGATTGGAGACTTGCTTGTACCTCCTGCTGGATTGATACCTTGGTTCTCTAACTGAGGGAAATACTTATCACTACTTCTCTGCATCACCCTTTCCTCTTCAAGGGAAAAACCAACGCAAGCTCAAGAAGTAGCACCCCTCCGATAGTTATTTGCTCCAGTATTTTTCATATATTCCAAAACAATTCTCCGTAAATTTTCAGCTCATTTGGACATATTCAGAATAGGTAACTCTGACATGGCTTTTTTAGGTCCAGAATACCAGCTGCTGGTATTCTCCCTCTTTGTGTAAACCTTGCATATTATGAGAGAAAAGACATTATAATTACTCCAAGAAGCATTATAATGCATAAAAACATTATAAACTATAGTATGATAACATGATGCAAAATGGACGTATCATAAAACTCCTTCAAAAGACTGAGGTAATCCACAACACTTCGGATGTCGACCAGTGCTGGAGCTCGGCTGCAAAAAGACACCTCAGATGCAAGAGGATACCGCCACATGGGAAACACTTAAAACTTGAGGTTTGGCGTAAAAATAACAAGGCATTAATAAAGGTCGAGAACTTAAACGGTCTCCTTGGATGCCCAACGTGCGAACTCTTCGGATTCTCCTCGGCGATCCTCAAGACCGAAGATGAAAAGATCTGTTGAATATGCTTTCAATAATGACAACCGAAGTGAAAGAACAGTTCGGAGAAACTAAGGAGTGTCCCCAACTTGAAGAACGATTTAGGGGGCTACTGACGGTGTCCTGGACTAGGGGATACTCACCACATCGTCTCCCGACCAGGTGGATCGGTCCGAGGACTGATGACCCACAAGTATAGGGGATCAATCATAGTCCTTCCGATAAGTAAGAGTGTCGAACTCAAATGAGGAGCAAAAGGAAATGACAAGCGGTTTTCAGCAAGGTATTCTCTGCAAGCACTGACATTATCGATAACAAATAGTTTGGTAGCAAGGTAATTTGTAACGGGCAACAAGTGAAAAGTGTAACAAAGGTTCAGCAAGGTGGCCCAATCCTTTTTATAGAAAAGGACAAGTCTGAACGAACTCTTATATAAAGCAAAGCGCTCCCGAGGACACATGGGAATCATCATAAAGTTAGTTTTCATCATGCTCATATGATTCACGTTCGCTACTTCGATAATTTGATATGTGGGTGGAGCGGTGCTTGGGCGTTTTCCTTACTTGGACAAGCCTCCCACTTATGATTAACCCCTCTCCCAAGCATCATCAACTACAAAAGAAGAATTAAGATAAATCTAACCATATCATTAAGCATGTGGATCCAAATGAGCCCCTTACGACGCAACGCATAAACTAGGGTTTAAGCTTCTTTCACTCTAGCAACCCATCATCTACTTGCTAATTCCCAATGACTGTCCCTAGGCCCAAATCATGTTGAAGTGTCATGTAGTCAACATTCACATAACACCACTAGAGGAAAGACAACATACATCTCATCAAAATATCGAATGAATACCAAATTCACATGATTACTTATAACAAGACTTCTCCCATGTCCCTAGGAACAAAAGTAAGCACTCACAAAGCATGTTCATGTTCATGATTAAAGGGGTATTAAATATCATTAAGGATCTGAACATATAATATTCCACCAAATAAACCAACTAGCATCAACTATGAGGAGTAATCAACACTACTAGTAACCCACAGGTACCAATCTGAGGATTTGAAACAAACATTGAATACAAGAGATGAACTAGGGTTTGAGATGAGATGGTGCTAGTGAAGATGTTGATGAAGATTGGTCCTCCCATGATGAGAGGATCATTGGTGATGACAATGGCTTCGATTTTCCCCTCCCCGAGGGAATTTTTCCCGACGGAATCGCTCCGCCGGAGCCCTAGACAACCTCTCCCCAGGTTCCGCCTCGAGATGGCGGCGCTTCATCCCGAAATCCTTCTTCTTATTTTTTTAGCTCAAAACACTTCATATTGCAGAAGATGGGCACCGGAGGCTGGCCAGTAATACGTGTCTCCAACGTATCTATAATTTTTTTATTGTTCCATGCTACTATATTATCATTTTGGATGTTTTACAATCATTTTGGCAACTTTATACCATTTGTTGGGACTAAACTATTGACATAGTGCCTAGTGCCAGTTGCAATTTTTGGCTTGTTTTCTTACTTTGCATAATATCAGTACCAAACGGAGTCCAAACACAGCGAATTTTTTTGAAGATTTTTTTACCAGAAGACAACTTGGGAGCCAAGGAAGTGGACGAGGGAAGGCCCGTGGGGCCCACAACCCACCAGGGCGTGCCAGGAGGCCCAGGCGTGCCGTGATGGGTGGTGTAGCCCATAGGCAGCCGGTTTCAGAGTCTGATCCTAATCGATGCCTCCACACAGCACTCACTCGGGATCTTTAAGCCTCTGTTCACTTAGCCCATGTCGGGCCAGCGTAGCGTGAGTTGGGCCTGCTCTCTCTCCTGGGCCGAGTGGGCTCAGCTTGGTTCCTCTGCTTCACGATCTTCTCCCAGTCTTGTGACATTTCCTCGCCGTTTATGTTTGACTTGACCCCAAGCCAAGGCCCGAGGGAAACGCGTGCGAATTGGAACCAGATCTTCCCAGGTGGCCAGGGATGCTAGGAACCCCGACCAATGGACCTTGCCTTGCTCCACTTGGCGATGTTCCTTCCTGATCTGCCTCTTCTCCAAGATGGTAAGCGGAACATGGAAGGGCAACAAGTCTTCATCAAGCACCGGTAGCTCCGGCTTGACTTGAGTCGAAGGAGGTAGCCCCGCGCGAAGTTGCGAGACGTGGATCAACGGATGTATCTTGGCATAGTCTGGCAAGTCCAATTTGTAGGCAACCTCTCCCACCCGCTGCAGTACCTGGAAGGGACCAAAGAAATGAAACACAAGCTTAATATTAGCTATGGCCGCCACGGATGATTGCACGTAGGGTTGGAGCTTCAAGTACACCCATACGCCTTCAGTAAATACACGGTCCGGACGCTTCTCGTCGGCTTGCTCTTTCATGTACTAGCGAGCTCTGTTGAGGTGTTGATGAAGCAAGGAGACCATATTTGCGTGATCCCTTGTCCAGGTAGCCAAATCAGTCACCGCCTCATCCGCCACATTGTGAATACCGAAGAACCGATGCTTATGTCCATAGAGCGCCTCAAATGGACTAGTTTTGAGTGTTGAGTGGTAAGAGGTCTTGTACCAAAATTCTGCCACCGAAAGCCACTCTTTCCAATGCTTGGGGCAATTGTGCACAAAGCACCTGAGGTAAATTTCCATACATTGATTTACCCTCTCTGACGTTCCATCCGCCTGTGGATGCCTGGCCGAGGAGATGTTGATAGTTGTATGAGTCAAATAACACAGCTCTTTCAAGACTTTGCTTGTGAATATCCGGTCACGATCAGACACCATGGCATCCGGGGGCCCATGAAGTTTAAAGACATAATCCATGTACGCCTGAGCCACGTGCAGAGCTGTGAAAGGATGCTTGAGGGGTATGAAATGGGCATACCTCTTCAGCTTATCAACCACCACTAGAATAACATCACAACCATGTGATTTGGGTAGCCCTTCAACAAAGTCCAGAGTTACCATCTGCCAAGCTTGCTCAGGGACAGGTAGGGCCTGAAGGAGCCCAGGGTAGGGAACATGTTCAGGTTTTGCTTGCTTGCACACTGCATATCGGGATACAAACTGCTTGACAATTTGTTTGAGTCTTGGCCACGCAAAAAGCTTCATGAGTCGGCTGTATGTAGCTTGCACTCCGGAATGCCCACCCAGGGCGCTAGCTTGAAATTCCTGTAGCAGCATTTGTTGGACAACAGTATTATCCCCAATCCATACGCGCCCTTTGTAACGTATCAAACCGTCCCTGACAGAAAATGGTTGGTCGAGAGGGGCCTGCACAGTCTTTTACTGCCTGAAGCCAAGTAGGCACACACACACTTACTGCCAAAGCATGCCCAGTATGACCTCCGCGACGCGACAGGGCATCAGCAGCGTGATTGGTGGCTCCTTTCCTATATTCAATGGTATATTAGAGTCCTAGGAGTTTTTTCAAAGCCTTATGCTGCCATGGAGTGGTTAGACGCTACTCATCCAGACACGACAAGCTTCTGTGGTCGGCACGGATGGTGAATGCCGACAGCAAGAGGTAGGGGCGCCTGCGATCCACAGCCATTAGAATGGCCAAACATTCTTTTTCTCATAGGTGGATAGCATTTGCAACTTGGGTCCCAATGACTTGCTAAGAAAACAATGGGGTGGTGCCCTTGCATAAGAACAGCTCGGATTCTAGAGTCAGATGCATCGGTCTCCAAGATGAATGGCTCCGTGAAATCTGGAAGGGCCAGGACCAGAGCCGATGCAAGAGCAGATTTGAGTGCAACAAAGGCCTCCTCATGCAAAGATGTCCAAACAAACACAAGATTCTTGTTCAACAGATCAGTCAACGGCCTGCTAATGATGCCATAGTTCTGGACGAACTTACGTTAATATCCTGCTAATCCCAAGAACCTCCTGACATCTTTGACTGTCCCCGGCCTTGGCCAATCTCGGACCCTATCCATCGTGCTAGCGTCCGTGGGCACTCCTTCCGCGCTAACAACATGTCCAAGATACTTCAGTTGAGGTCGGCAAAAGGCACATTTGCTCAGTTTCACTTTGAAAGAGTACTGCTGTAGCAATTGCAACACCGAGCGGAGTAACAGTACATGGCCTTTCAAGGTACGGCTATAGACGAGGATATCATCGATGAAAACCAGCACCCCTTTGCGCACGAGATGGCCCAATACAATGTGCATAGCATATTGGAAAGTGGAAGGTCCTCCCGTGACACCATTAGGCATGACTTTGAAGTCGAAATGGCCATGGTGAGTTTGGAAGGCTGTCTTAGCTTCATCTCCAGGGCGCATACGGATTTTGATGCTAGCCAGAGCGCAAATCCAGACTGGTAAACCAAGCAGCACCCGCTAGTTCATCCAAAAGTTCATCAATGATTGGCATCGGAAATCTGTCCTTAATTGTAATCGCATTTAGGTGACGATAGTCCACACCACTGATTTGGTTACCGAACGAAATTTCGTGATTTCGCGCGGTTACCGCATTTACCGTTACCCCTCGAGAAACCCTCATACCGAGCAAAATATCTCGAATATTTTGAATTTTTTTAATTCAAACGCTCAGTGTCGAGTTAAATACAGAACATCTCTTCTATGAGAACTGAACTGGTTGTTGCCTAGTGACAAAGGTGCTCTATCTTCAGCAGCGAGTAGCGCGTTCGAATCTGGCTCTCGCATTTTTCCTTCTTTTTTAGGATGCAAAAGTTCAAAAATACTGCGTCAACCAGGAGTCGAACTCGCGGCGTATGAGCAAGCGGAAGCTGCGCTTCAATAGCCACCACACCAAGGCATAGTTACCGACATCATGGAGTTAAATACCCTCTGTTCGACTCCTGGTTCATCGTGGGGTTCATCGAAGACTGAGTCAAACTGCAGCAATAGCTCTGCAGACAACTGAATAACATGAACCACTTCATCTCGCGCTTGCAACAGTTGCAGCTCCACTATGGACAGCACCTAACGGTTCTCGGTCACCGGTGGAATCCCAGACAACTGAACCTGCTCCCCACTGTGCTGGAATGACATGCATTTTGCGCCCCAATCAGCCATCATCAACCCGCGGGATTCCAACCAGTCCATGCCAAGTATAATGTCATACGATCCTAAGGCTATGTTCGGTTATCCCCACCAGCGCCGGGATCGGAGACAAAACCCGTCGATCCCCGTGGGTTTCGCCGCGGCCGGGGTCAGATCCCGGTCTGGCCTATAGCAGCCTTCGGTTAGACCCGGCCTGGATTAAGTCCCTCCCAAATCCCTTCCAAACACTGTGGAAACAGCCGGGAAATGGCCCACGCGTCTCACCCCGTGGAACCAAACCCCGTCTCTCTCGCGAGCGAAACGGTACGCTCTCTCTCGCCCAGACCCCTCGCTCCCTTTCTTGAATCTCAATTTCGCGGGGAGCTCCGGAGAAACCCATTGCCGGCGTCACCTTACCCCGACGGTGGACCAGTAATCCCTCCCTCCTATTCTTGATGCCCCTCTCACACCCTTAATTGCTAGGGTTCATGGACTTTGATTTGAGGAAATTGGTGATTTTTGACTCCCTCTGATGATGCAAAAGCAGCTGTGCTTTTGAGTTTGTTGCTGTGGTACCTGTGATGCTACCTTTGACGTCCTTGGCATGTCTAATTGAATGAGCTGACTGCTAAATTTTTGCCAAAGGAGGGAGGTAGTGACCGAACAGAATTTAAGACAAAGGGATCTGTGGTGAGGGTGTTGGCGGGGGTGGGTGACATGAGGATTCACCCAATCCCTGCAGGGGTTGGTTCCCCGTGTGGATGGAAACCCCATCAACCTAACGAAGCCTAAAGGAAACAACTTCAACGGAGAGGGAAAATCCCGCCCCTGAATCACATAGTCACACAGGGGAATTTGCTGAGTGCACGGCAATATCGCTCCATCCGCTACTTTCCCCTTCAGCAGCTGTTCCACAGCACAAATGGAATGCCAATCACGGGCAAGCTCCGGGTTGACGAAGCTGTGGGACCTACCTGAGTCCACCAGCATGAGTAGTGAGCGCCCTTGCATCTGACCCCAACAATCTTAATGCTCTTGGAGCTTCCGTGCCGGTTGCTGCTGCTGTGGATAATGTTAGATAATCTTGTCTAGGTTTGCATTGTAGCAGTACATGTCGGTGTATTGCTAGGATGTGGTATTTAGCTGTCTACGTGATGTTAGTATGAGTCAAATTAGGTTAGTCCGAGTAGTACGGATCTCAAAGCAATGTTTAAGGGCTGAAGATAAGAGGTTCTATGTAGGACGAGCTACAAAGGAACTTTGTGTATCAATATGTATCAGTGAGCCTTTTAAAAAACTTTTTACAGGTGAGAGGGACCTAAGGAGTCTTGCATCCGTGAGACAAATCCACCATCCACCCTTGAAAATTTCTTCTTTCTGCTGGTGGAGGTATAGATTAGCATGTGGATGCACAAGTGGTGCCTCCCCTCCGTAAGCTGTTGCTGATGAAGATGTTGTGTCAATGTGCAGCACTTTCGGGAACCCTTCCTTTGTCATACTCAATGGCCACAATATTGCACGAAGCTTCTCGCAGCCTAGCAGGATGATCTGCTTGGGGAGTGATCTGGCTTCCACTCTTGTCAGGTTGAGGGTTTTCACTCTTGTGCCAGAGAGTTCTAGCTCCTCGAGACTCCCTAAAGATCCTTTCTAGAATAGGTTCTTCAATTCTTTGCAGTGCCTAAAAGTGACAACTTTTAACCCATCACATCCACCAATAGTGATCGTGTTGATGCTATTGTTGCTTGCTGGCCCTGATAAGCTTGTCATGCCTTGTGTGATGGTATTTTCTGAAAAATCTAGAAGCTCCATGCTTTCCATATCTGATAACACATGGTCATTGAAAAAACAGGTGGACTTCACTACACGGAGCTTGCAAATGTTATGCAGTCGTCCCCGCAGATGGCTCATGTCCCAGTTCTTGGCTCCGGTCACATTTAACTCCTTGAGTTGGGTCATGAGATCCATCATCTGTGCCGACAAGATCTGATCCCAATATGTGTAGCACAAGTCAAGTACCCACAAGCTTTTGAAGCATTCCCACAATGTCATGGTGCTGTTGTCCAACTCCATGTCCTCCTTGTTTGCATCTCTTTGGCGATGATCTGCGGTGCTTGTTCCTGTTAGGAGGTCTTCACAGTTCTCAAGCCATAGGAATCTCAAGCTGTGGCAACAGAGGAATGGACGCGATGAGAAACTGAAGGTACACCTTGAGAGCTTAAGGACACCAAGCCTGTGCGAGTGTTGAAACATGTTGTCAACAATAGCACCAGAGGGACTCAGTACAAATCCACAAGTTGTTGTTGAAATCCAGTATGGCGTGGGCCCAACAGAGCTCGCAGGGTAAGGGCTACTAGTCACTGCTCTTGATTCACAATTGTAAAGGCGGTTGTCCCTGTCCAATGATAACAACATCTCATCCCACAGAGCGTTGCTAGCTTTCCATGCTTGCTCAATGTCTGTCTGTGCAATGATGCCATCACATATCCAATAGTTACTAGCATGGGTAGCCCAGTTGTATTCAATGACATGAGAGCCAATCCAGGATTGTTTCAACATATATGAGACACAGTTGGCAGCAATCGCCGGATCGATGATGCCATGACCATCCTTATTACAAGAAACTTGTGTAGCCTCCTGGCGCACTAGATATGACCAAAGCTCCAGCCGATGTCGCCCAGCTCTTGAAGCTGAAAGAAGAACATGTGTTGTTGTGCACTTCTTCACAGTGTCTATCATCTTGGGGTCAAGCGAAAACCTCCCTTGGAAAGTCCACAACATCTTGCTATTTGCATATCCATATAGAGACAGACCAAAATTGAATATATCAATCTCCTCATTGCTTCCATTGTGCAGGATTAACAGGAATCTGCGACTCAATATAGTTTGATAGATCTCTGTGACAACTTCTGATATTTCACTGCGGGACCCTTCATCTAACCCATTGAAATCATCCTCCTCATCTTGTTTGTCCAACATCTTCATCACCCAATTGGAAAGCTTTAGCTGTGCTGCGATTTTCCTCTACATTGCCCTTCTGCTCTCCCACATAGAGCAGTCGATGTGGATGATTTCCTCAAACTCCAGCCCCTTAGGCCTCATCGATGGCTCCTTTGGTACTGTGAGGCGTTCGGCTACGGCATGCAGGACAGAAGATGGCCCGAGTCCATCCCAGCCATCAAAGTAGATGGTACTTTCTCTGTTCCTGCTTCTTCTAGTGTCTGACCCAAGTTCATTGAGAATCCTTTCAACGACCGCATCAACCGTGTCCGCCTGAATAACCTGCATGGCCATGCAGCGGTGAGGTCAGCTTCAAATGTACTCAATAGTATTCTAGAAAATTCAAATCCATAAAACACGCAATAAGTAGACTGAAAGTATTGGACTATTGGCAATACTCTCATGCATGACTAACTTTTATTAGAACTACAAACTGAGCATGCATAATAGTAGTATGTAAGATAGGCACAGACTTGATCTGAATTAATTAATGATCCGCTGACATATTCTATACTTACTTTGCATCAAAATCTACCATTAGGATTGAATGGATAGAAAATATTATAAAACTTGCAGAATAGTGTGAAAGGAGATTTGTATGTGTAAAAGTACCTCTGTACGCATGATGAATTGATCAGATACGTGGATCTCTAGCCTCTAGATGAAGTCATCTCAGGCTTAAGATCGATCAGTCAGCTCTTCAGAAATCTACATATTAGTTTAAATTTGAACTAAAACCACGACGAGTAATTTAGAACGGAGGGAGTAGAAGCGATAAATAAAGCTACCTTACACAAATCTAATGAATTCGACAAGCAGATTTGGTACAGGTGGAGGGTTAGCTAGTTACATACCCTGGTTAAGTTGAATCTGTACGTCTGTCTCGTATGGAGTGCAAAAGAACAGACGTGCTACATGCCTGCCTTAGACAGAGTGCCAACAGAATCACCTTGTGGAGTGCTTCCTTGTGTTGACATACAAATGCCTTGGACAGAGTAGAAGCAAAGCGGTTCTATTCCTTACCTTTTCCATTTTCCATATTTTCTGTCCATACCATGATTACCTTTTGCTTTAGCTAAAGATAGAAATCAGTTCTTTGCTTGCAGCTGTCTAGCTTCAGGATTTAAAGATAAAGATACAAGATTGCAATGATGTCTGTTCACTGTCCGATCTTCCAGCTAATTGAAATGCTTTTGTGTCTTTCAAGCCATTCGGATTGAAGAAACTTTGAAGTAGGTCAACCAAATTTGGATTTCAACTTGCATTACCATTACAGTAAGGTAGGGTGCTAATGGGGCCAATTGTACCCCTGCAAGTTATGTTGGGGAATGTGGCTGACATCTCTGTTTATAGATTTGGAGAAATGTGCTACCCGGATTCATATAAAAGCTGTACTGGTGTACTACAAGGCGTTTATAAGAGCCCCAGTACAAGGCTTTCTGGTCTCTAATGTGGTGTGAGGCTGACATGATATGCTTAGCATTCTTATATAAAAATGATTCAGACACTGATAGAAACATTATGCAAAATGCAAACTACTCGCAACAAAATAAACAACAACGCTGTACTCAGAGCTTGTTATTGAATCTTGATATGCAAGATTTGCAGTATATGGATGGTTAGGAAGGTGCTACAAAAATATCAACTTCTCCTTGACCATGTAGAGGTAGTTTCTGTAGCGCCAAGGAAACTCAATAACTAGGTGTAGCAAGCAAGGGGCACGAACGTGTGCCTCGGCTATGTTGTAGAGTATTTTCAGATCTAGTGAGTTGTACTACTGGAAATGATAACTCTCAGCATGACAGAAGGCAAGATTGATTTACACCCAAGACTGATTTACTCCAGGCCCAGGAGGTGGAGCTCAAATGAAGGGGGCAAATCGATTTCAGGTTTCTAGCAGTAGTACCTATATCACGGCACCAAGAAACTAACTGACGACGGATAACTGAAATGCAGAGCGGATGGATACACAGAAGCTACAGCAGCGAGCAAGCAGAAGAGGGCAGACCGATTCGCAGCACAGGTTTAGGACTTAGGAGGGACCCGGTCGGCCGGCGGCGCCATCTTTGGGGTGCTGCCACGGGGCAGTGTTGGTTCTACGGCAGCAGAAGTCAGCGCCGTCGGAGGGGCGGCAGGGTGCGTCGCCGCCGACGAGACGCGGAGGGCGACCCCACCCCTCGCCGGCAGCTCTGACGGGCGAGGCCACCAGCGATATCTACCTTCAGGAACACGGCCCAGCTACCACCCTTCGTTGGTCGGTCCCTCCAACCCTTTCTGCACGACGCTTGGCCCAGGAACAGGGCTTACCTTTGCCACTTGAAACCCAAATGACCGAACACCGACAAAGCCGAAACAAAAAGAAAACAAATTTTTGGTTTTTGTCATTGCTATATGTAATTTTGGTTTTCGTTCTCTAATAACCGAACTAACTTCAGTAGATTCGGTTCCTACCACGGTTAACCGAAAACCAGACTAAACTTCCGCGTAACTCCCTCGTGTCTGGTAGGCTGGACAAAGGACGGTTCAGTTTCACGTAAGAGCCACCACTTTCTCCTTGCTAACTTCTTTTTAAAAACACCTATAATTTTATTCATACTCAGAACAATTACAGGTACACTGATTTAGACCTAAAATTCAAGAAAATACAAAGTAACTCTTATGACTAAGAATTACAATGAAATTTTTTTGAAAATACCTTCTTCGCGGTATCAACTCTACTAAAAGAAATAGAGTCAATTACACCCGTGATGCTACAACTTAGCGTAAACAGTCACTTTAGTGCTAGAACTTGCGGCATACGTTAAAGTGGTGCAAAAACTTGGCTTGAGCATGCAAATACGGTGCAAATCTCGTTCGTATACGCCGGCGAAGCTGGCAAGGCATGACAGCATGGCATAGGGCCCGCTGATAGTGACCATATGGTGAAGATTGGGCGTGTGGTGTTCTCTTTGCAAAAAAAAAAAAAAAGCTCAATTTTTTTATTTTTTTCTCATGTAAAGGCCCCTGTGAGGTGTACAACAACTGCATGTATGGCATTGGGTGGCCCCACCTGTCAGCCCACATCACAAATTTTATTAATATTATTAGTATTAGAAAGAAAAATAGGAGTCAGGCAAGGATTCAAACCATTGACCTATAGTCAGCAAAGAGCTCGGCTAGCCAACGCACCAGATAATAGTTGTGTCATATAACTATACTCAGCCTTTATATCTTTGTTAAATAACGTAAAATAAGAATTCTAATTCAAAAAAACGATACAGCCGTGGGATTTCGTACCAGCGACCTGACAGTTAACACAAGGAGGACCTAGCAGATACTATACAACAAAGCAAAAAAATGTAAATTATAAAGTGTACATATAATTGTAAATACGTTTTCATTTGAGAATCTGCAGTCGGAGGCACACTAGGCTATATTTTTGCACATATATTTGTATTAATTTAAATCTACATAGCTAATTTTTAGAAAACACCCAAGTTAGAACATAAAAACATTAAAGCTTTTTTTTTGCATGGTAAAAAACAGTAAAGCTTGCACAATCTTATATTCAACATAAATATTTTATTAAAAAACTTGTACATTTTTGAACTGATATGATAATTTTAAAATACACATATATCCTAAAATTATTTTCATATTTTATTTAATATGAAAAACTTTTTAATTATACAATTAATTTGTATTTTAATTTCATGGATTTTTAAAAATTAATAGATGAGCATTGTTTTAGTCTAATATATTTATTTATATGTATATTATTTATAATTACAATTTACATTTCTTTACAACTTTCGGAAAGTGAAAAAAATAACATAAATTGTAGCCCAGGAGCACGTTCTGTTATAGACATAAACTGTAGCAATTATATTTACACATGTGAGTACATAGTTGGAGTGGCACGCCCTCCTAATTGTTTTAGTTGGGTAGCTGGCTTGAAACACCGTGGGCGTAACCCTTTTTACGATTAAGATTCCTTAGTTATATAACTTAATTCAAATATATAAAACATGTGTATGCTTCTATGTCGTGATGTGAGCTCTTGACTGATGGTTAGCTGAGCATGCTGTTTAGACCGAGGTTACCATTACGAATCCCCCGGCTGCATATTTTTCGCTCTAATAAAATTTGTGATGTTTCGCTGACAAGTGGGACCCACCGGATGCAATACACCTGACAGGGGCCTTTTTGTTAGAAAAAATAATAAAAAAACTGAGATTTTTTGGAAGTCACTGACAGCGGGCCCTATTCCACGCTGTCATGCCTTGTCAGCATCGCAGTCGTATACAAACGAGATTTCCACTGTATTTGCACGTCCGAACCAAGTTTTTGCACTAGTTTAATGTATGCCGCAAGTTCTAGCACTAAAGTGACCGTTTGCGACGAGTTCTAGCACCACCGGTGTAATTGACTCAAAGAAATACTCCAAAGACTTTGATAAAGAGGCTGCAATTGGACTGAAGCAACGATATTGTCACTCTTTCACCCGCATGAATATTATCGATAATGGTTTTTGAAATGGTGGACTCATTTACAAGTGAGACTTTTACTACCAATCAATTTTGTTTGTGTCTCAAAAAAATACTAGCATTTTTTTTTCCTTTTGCATGCAAAAGATACAAGCAGAGTTCATAGGCGTGGAGACCCTCGCATCAAGCTCATCTTGTTCTCTGCCACCACCATGTACATCAACATCAAAGATACAAAGATACAAAGATACAGATCAGTGATAATGTATTCATCTACGGAGACTTGTTTGGTTATATTGCTTTTAATTTTATGCTGTCATAGAATTGTAACCACGGTGAGTAATCTATGTTGCACACTCTTACATCTTTCATGTAAAATCGTTTTTTTTTTTACGAAACTCTTTCATGTAATATCTTTGTGCTAATGACATATATTGCTCGTGTAGGGTATTTACAATCTAAGGATTTTTCATTGCAGGGTTACGACCTAAGGATTTCTATTCCCTACACTTGCTCAAGTACCATGCGAATGAAGGTGAAAGCCTGACGTTGTATAAAAATATCTTAAGCGTGTCAAAATAGATAAGTTAATAGGAGTATTTCGCTAGATCATTGCTCTCTAAGTAAATACGAGGTTGAATTACAAGTTATATTGGTGTATCTTTTAGATAAAGTTAGATTATTTTTTTACCCACCAACTCTCGCTGCTCCCAATCATCAGGATGTGCGGCTCTAGCCAAATCAGAGTAATCATCCTAGAAAACTAGCAATATTAACTTGTATAGATGCATGTATAACAAGTACTTAGTGAAAAGAAGATAAGCAAGAACGTACAAAGCGTTTTTTTGCCTTCCCGCTGAGGGTCGTGCTGGTGCTACCACTGCCATCCCAATTCTTGAGTCCAGATTTCATTGCAGCATATGTATTCAGCGTGGTAGCCTTCTCAGGTCCATATTTCTCAGCCTTCAAAACCGTAAAATTAAATTAATCCTAACCTGTTACAGTTTATGGAAGATAACATACATGCTTGACGCACCAGAATTTGTCGAGCCTCCACAAATGGAAGTGAACCTCCCCGATTTTGAGCAACATCTTCACTCTTGAATCGGGATTCCTGCCCTCTCTTCCTTAAGGACTTGAACGTCTTTGAGCACCAATAAGCACAAAGATGAGGCGATGCATGTTCCTTAAACCATGGTATTCTGCATTCCAAGTATTGGGCATATTCAAGTTCTTTTGAACATGCCGATGTGTCATCAAGCCGCTCTCCTTGTTTCTCAAAGTAGAACTTCACAGCATCCACACGAAGTTGATACATCATGTCTCTCACTTTTTCCATTGCGTAGTTGTCCAACACACGATCAGCATCATCCTCCACCTTGTCTGGATGTTCATCATCTTTCACGTGGATCTCAAACAAGTTCTACAAGTTTATAGATTTTCATGTCAAATATGTATGTGCAATACAAATTTTCAAATTAACTCCCAATTACTTGGAACTTACCCAAAAAACTTCCTTCACACGATCTGCAGCTGTCTGCCCCTTATCATCTAGAGTATCATTATCATAATAATCAGACCACTCCAAAGCTGGGCGGGTTTTAATGACAATATCACCTTCCTTCTTCTCAATTATCCCTGGGTGTTCTCGTTTAATAATGATTCCAAGTTGCATATTATACTTGTAGTGCTTGGAATTCGGGTCAGCATATTTAAATTGCCTAAATAACAAGATAAGCACCATTAACTAAGACGATGATAATATGAGTCAAGCATAAAACTAACCATGTGTTAATAAACAACCATACCTGTCACCTTCTGGTTCAAGACCAACCCTGTGACCATGTGGAGGCACTCTTAATTCTGTTGTGGCCCTCCTTTTCCTTCCTCTTTGACGAGATGTTGGCTGCCTTGTGCTCATATCACTATTTTTAGATAAAGGACAAGTGGAGTTAACACCATCAGATCGGGACCTTTGTGAGCTATCGTTGTTGGTGTTGCCTGAACCAACAAGAGCATTTCGGTTAGCACGGCTGCCACCACAGCTAGTACGTCTATGACGCAGCACAACCATCTTCTGCACAAATTCAGATGTTAGTTCAAGTTTACAAAGCACAAGCCTGCAATTTAGTAAGCAAGTTTAAGCCATACTCCATAAATACAACCAAACAAAGTAGCATGTTTTAGTTGCACTCAACATACATGCACAAAATAGTACATAAAACACACAAGTTTTACTTGCACTGAACATACATGCACAAAATAGTACATAATACACTCAAGTTTTGGCTACAATCATCACAGAAATTTAAACTAACAGAAAATACAACAAATCATGAGACTAGAAATCATTTTCATCATAAGATGGTGTTGCAAACTCCTCTTCATCTGAATCCTCCTCTTCATTTGATTCCTCTTCGCCTTCATCTTGTTGACCTCCAACACGCAGCTTCTCCAGAACTTCTAGTTCTTTCGGATCAGTGATCTCATCTGACACAAACGAAGTCAGACTTTCTAGGCAACCTCCCAAGTCAATGACAAATTCACCTTCAAGCCCATCCTCTTGATAAAATAAGACATCATGTGTTGATCCTTGAGAAGGGTTATCACTTTCACTTGGAGGAATGTAGCCCACTGGAGAAACCTTGTATACAACTGACCAGTCTTGCAGATCTGGTCTAGACTTACACGGGTATTCCAAATAATATACTTGAGTAACCTGAGCGGCCATTACAAATGGATCAAAATTAGAGAGGCTGGATGTATGATTTATCTCTACCAATCCCAAGTTTTCAGTCCTCCTAACTCCCGTGGGAGTTGGATCAAACCAGCGAAACTTAAACAGGACAAGCTCAAGTCCAAGGCTCCCTTCCCAAGTTATTTTGATTATGTCTTCAATTACGCCATAATAATCAAGTGGGTTGTCATCTTCATCAAGCGCAGCCACACACACTCTAGTATTGATTGTAGCTAATTTTGACTTCTCATACTTCTCTGAACGAAATCGATATCCGTTCACATCATAGATTCCATAGGTTTTAACTTGTGTACGGAACCCATAAGACATTTCACGTAAAGCAGTGTGAAAGTTAGATGATTTGGTGCACTGCAAGGTATAGTTACTTATATTAGTTTGAGTTGAGTTCAGAATTGCATTGCATATAGTTTCAAGTGGTCTGGAGCCTTACTTTAGTTTTAAACCAGTCGAAAAAGTTAGGCCCATGAATTCTAGAACGGCCTACTTTCCAACCTTTTAATCTTAACTCACGACGTTGCTTCTCTGTAGGCACAACTCGGTTGCTCCTCCATTGTTCCTTATCAAACTCTCTAAATAATAAAGTTTGTTCAGTTTATGAAATATCCAAATAGGTGATATTGAATGGTCAAAATAAGTGAAAGAACAAGCGTACTCGAAGAAACCCTCCATCTCCGGGATGTTTGCCAATATGTACAAGAAAGCAGCCTTATACTCTTCTATTGAGAGCTCATAAGTTCCTTGAGGACTCATGCAACGACCAGGGAACTGAAATATGCCATGGTCGCACTTGGCTACAAATGTAGAGGCACCATCATCATAGCGAGGGACCTTGTTCCTAACTGACCGGGCTTTGGGCTTGAAATACAACGAGAGAAAATTGGTAGCCTCCTCAACTAGATAAGCCTCAACAATGGAACCCTCGACTCGAGCCTTATTGCGTACTTTTGATTTAAGTTTCCCTATACATCTGTCAGTGCTGATAAATTAATTATGAGAAAAACTGAATTAGGACTCAATGCTTTATTAGTACTAGACGAGCTTGATTAGGAAGATGGATGATTACCTTTCGTAGATGTACATCCATCTAGCTAATACAGGACCTCCTAGCCGAGCTTGATATGGAAGATGTATGATTAAATGTTGCATGGGATTGAAGAAACCAGGAGGGAATATCTTCTCCAATTTGCATACAAGAACAACAACATTCTTCTCAAGTGAACGTACGGTATCCTTGCTAAGTTCTTTTGCACATAGTTGCCTATAGAAATAACTTAGCTCGGCCAGACACTTCCATATATCCTCTGGAAGGAAGCCACGAAATGCAACAGGAAGTAGGCGTTCCATGAAGATATGGTAATCATGACTTTTGAGGCCAAAGTTCTTTCTATGCAGTAGGCTAACTCCCCGTCTAAAGCTTGATGCATACCCATCAAGGAACTTCAGCTCTTGGAACCATTTCAGAATGGTTATCACATCCTTCTTATCGATTACAAAAGGTGCTCTTGGCTTGTCCCACTTCCCATTGTCCTTCAATTTCAAGTGCATCGAAGGACGGTTGCAAATTTCAGCTAGATCTTTTCTTGCCTTCACATTATCTTTAGTTTTATCGGGAATTTCAAAGCATGTGTTAAATATAGCTTCAGCTACATTTCTTTCATTGTGCATCACATCAATGTTGTGTCGGAGCTTCAACTTTTTGAAGTATGGAAGTTGCCAAAAGCAACTTATGTGAGTCCAATTGTGCAATTTATTGTAATTGAAGGTGTCATTCACATGTGTGTACATGTGAGTTTCCACTTCCTCTCCTGTTAAACACCTTGGTGGCCCTTCTAACACTATTGTATCCTTTCTAAATGAATTGGCTTGGAATCTGAATTCATGATCTGGAGGTAGAAAGCGCCTATGAAAATCAAACCAGCAAGGCTTCCGCCCGTATTGAAGAGTAAATGCTTTGGAATCACTCATGCATTCGGGGCATGCTAGCTTGCCATGGGTGCTCCACCCAGCGAACATACCAAATGCAGGAAAGTCGTGGACTGACCATAGAAATGCCGCTTTCATTGGGAAGTTTACCTTTTGATAAGCATCCCATGTTTCAACCCCGTCCCACAATTGCATCAGTTCATCAGCTAAAGGTTGCATTAGGACACTTAAATTTTTTCCAGGATGTTCAAGACCAGGGATAACAAGGCTAAGGAATATATACTCTGGTTTCAAGAGAATACCGGGTGGAAGGTTTAATGGAGCTATGAAAATAGGCCAGCAAGTATATGGAGCAGCATTCAACTTGTATGGTGTAAAACCATCACCAGCTATGACAAGACGGACATTTCTACGATCTTCTGCAAATTCTGGGAACTCCTTGTCAAACCCTTGCCAAGCTTCACCATCAATAGGGTGGACCATCTTATCAGAATTGGAACGACTATGCGGCTGCATATGTTTTGCTATTTCCTCATGTGCATACAACCTCTGTAATCTATCTTTCAGAGGGAGATATCTCAACACTTTACGTGGGACTTTATTCTGGCCTTCCTCGTAGCTAGATGTACCGCAGATGTCACACTTCTCTTTATGCTCATTATCTTTATAGTACAACATGCAGTTATTTTTACAGACATCAATCTTGACATAAGGCATACCAAGGCCTTCTAAGAGTTTCTTAGATTGGTAGAAGTCCTTGGACAAGTTAGCACCCGGAGGCATAAGTTCATGGATGATTTGTAACACATCATCATATTCTGCAATTGACATATTTACTGAGATTTTAGTGCTAGCAAACGGGCTACTGCAGAAAGACGTGAGTGTGTTGTGTTCTCATGGACAATTTCATCAGCACTGCTAACCATCCTATAGAAAGCCTTGGCATAGGAGGTTGGTTCTTCATCAATTGGTGGAGGACAGTTGCCACCTAGGTCAACTAACATATTGTCCATTCGGTCAATTTCATCGTGCCTCACACAATTTGTGGCAGAGGAAGATCCATCTTGGCTAGGAACATACTTCTCACCATGTTCTATCCACGTTTCATAGTTTTCCCTAAACCCGTATTTATACAAGTGTTTCTCTACCTCATCCCTGCCGCGCTTATTATAATTACGACACTTGGCACATGGACACTTGATTTTACCACATTCGGCTACACCAGGACAAGAGAATGCATGGTCTAGAAATCGGTTGGTTTGTTCAAGCCATAAGTTAGAAGGTATTTGACCATAGTGCCAACCACTATACATCCATGCACGATCTGCCATCTAACAAGTCTGTGTTGAAAGTGAAATATATCAGCTATCTGATTATTTAATATCAACACATCATACTTAAGATGAGTTATTCAGCAGCAGCAATACATGTGTAGCAATTGGAATCAAATAGATGTACACATAAGATAAACATTTAAAGCTGAAAGTTAAATGCTTACCAAAGGCTTGCCGAAGTAGTGAAAAAATGTGGAGTCACCAAGCTGGCTAACAAACTCCCAAAGTCCACTAGCAGATCCAAGATCTAATCCTATTACAGACAACATAGCAATTTAAGAGAATTATAATAAGGATGGTAGGAAATGAAAAAGAATTATGCTCAAACAATAATGGTAACAACAAAATGTTGAAACCTTTGGTAAGCATTATATTACAAAAAAACAAGATATGCAGTACTATACAATATCCATAACCAGAAAACAAGACATGCATAGGCTATATTTGAGAAATCAGTCAATTACTCAAGCATGCAGTAAGTAAATACAATGGCAAGGAAGAAAAGGTAAAATAATGAAAGAACACGCTGCCTATCAACAAATCGAAATAATGAATCGAACTGGTCATTTCATTTTACTTCCCAAGTGAATTAGTACTAACTGTATCAGTGCTAAAGTTGGAAGTTTGTGATGTCAATCTGCTGTATTTCTTCAGAATTTTTTTTTACCGACATGACCAAGCTAAGGCTATTTTGCAAAAATCTGCGATGTCAGTTGACACCACAAAGATGTGTGTAGCCTCACCACTACTACTGGATTTCTGTCCTTGACAAATCTACTACTGATTTCTAGCAGTAGGATGTGAACCAGAGAGATCTACTAGCACAAGACAAGAGCATGTATAGTGGAGGAAGGGGGCAGAATGAATTACGTACTGAGTTAATAGCCAGCCAATAGAGTGGAAACGCCCTGTGCTGGATCCAAGCGAGCCTCACCACTACCTGAACTAGGCAGAGGGCGAGATGACTGAAAAAGGACAAATACAAATCCAATGAGGAACATAAAGCACTTGCGTTTAGTGGATATACACAAAGCCAGGGAAGTAAATTGAAAGCATTGGGCACCTTGATGGGGAACGGACGGCGGTTGGAGGACGATGGAGCTGCGGTGGCGGGACGGTGACGAAGGCGACTGGGACGAGGACGGTGGTGGCGGCGGCTTGGACGAGGACGGCGACGGCGGCGGTCGGGACTTGGACGGAGACGGCGGCGGCGGCGGCTGGGACTTGGACGGAGACGGCGGCGGCTGTGACTTGGACGGCGACGACCACGGCTGGGACGAGGACGGCGGCGGCGGCGGCTGAGACGAGGACGACGACGTTCGATGCTGAGGCTGCGGTTCAGTGGTTGGCGAGCCGAGGAATAGAGCGCAGGGGCGGGTGAGAGGTTCGGGGAGGCTAGGATTTGAGGAGGTGCAGCCGGCGGCGAGGGATTTGGGATACACCGGCGGCGGTGGCGGCTGAGACGAGGACGGCGACGTTCGATGCTGAGGCTGCGGTTCAGTGGTTGGCGAGCCGAGGAATAGAGCGCAGGGGCGGGTGAGAGGTTCGGGGAGGCTAGGATTTGAGGAGGTGCAGCCAGCGGCGAGGGATTTGGGATACACCAGCGGCGGCGGCGGCTAGGGATTTGGGATGCTCTCGCGCTCTCTGGAAAGAGCTCGGTGAAACTAGAGATAAGGGGATTTTCTTTTACCGTAGGCTTTGACCAGCGACGATGGGCGGAAAATTTGCTGAGCTGCGGGTAATTTGGCGCGCACATCAAATCTATGGCGCGAAATGGGCTAAGCCTGTGGGCCGGCCGCAGACCGACAGCCATATTAATTTTCCTGTGAGTTCCTCAGCCGGCACACAGGACAACTGCTTTACTCCTGGCGTGCTGGTTTGGGCCGACAATGCAAGCCCATTGTCCTGTGCGCTAGCACGGCCCGACAGGAAAACAATTAACACACAGTAAAATTTCAGTTTCTGGTAGTGTATACATATACTGTGTGGTTATTTTTTTATACATGTGAAATTTAACATTCATTATGCTTACAAATGAGACGAGGATTTTTTTTTGAAGTGCCATGGTAATGCACGGACATTCAAATAGTGTACACGTGATCGGCTGCGTTTTGTACAATCAGGGTGCTTTATGTACATATATATAGGCAGAGGATAACTTGCTAATTTTTCCTACTCTGATGGCATCCCAAAATATTGTCAACAAGTCGGTTGATTCACAACTTTGTACGAACGTCATAAAATTTGCCAATCTTGGACAATTTCTGGACTTGCCAAATATTGGCACTTTTGGCTGCCAACCAAGCTATGCCGCTGGAGTTGGGGGTGCCGGGGTTGGCCGCTGGGAGGGTCGAGCCGCCGGGCGCGAGGTCGACGGGGAGGGCGGGCGCCGGAGCGGACGCAACGGGCACCGGGGCCGTGGCCGCTGGGAGGGTTGAGCTGCCGAGCGCGAGGTCGACGGGGAGGGCGGGCGCCGGAGCGGACGCAACGGGCACCGGGGCCGTGGCCATGCCACTGGAGTTGGGGACGCCAGGGTTGCCGGCGTTGCCGAGGTCGGGAACGTCGTTGTGAGACATAGAGGAAGAGTGGGTGAATGAGGCGACGAAGCGGCGACTCCCACCGGCTTCACGTGAGCGACTCGTCCGCCGTCTAATCTGACCTGCTCGACACGGAATACTTTTGGCTGCTAATTAGGATACGAAAAGAAACCTTATATTTATCGGCTTTGCTAAAACTCATTCGAATGAGAAACTAATTGGTCTCATTCACTTTTTCACCTGTCCGATCGAGCCGCGCAGTGATTTGTGCTTTGTCCTGGTGGAGAGCTCCTAGCCACGGGAGGCACGGCCCGTCC
This sequence comes from Aegilops longissima, assembly GCA_021605205.1. Lineage (NCBI taxonomy): Eukaryota > Viridiplantae > Streptophyta > Magnoliopsida > Poales > Poaceae > Aegilops > Aegilops longissima. Next base: position 11,266,912 of record CM038681.1, read on the forward strand.
CGCTCGCGGCCTTTTTTTTTTAGGGCAGTGATCTGCGCCGGCGTATCGGCCCAATCGTTGGGCCGGTCAAGGCCCAGCCGTCCGATCCGCGAGCTCGAGCCGTCAGATCTGTTCCTCGAGCCCCATTCTTCCGCGTTGACTTCTTCCTCTTCTTCTTCACCGCGTCCTCACCCCAGCCGCTCCTGTCGCCGGCGACTAGCCCCCTCACCTGGACCTCCTCCCCCCCTAGTCCCACGCTGCTGGATGCGCTCTCCGTCCTTGTCGCCGCCGGCCGCCGTCCTCGTCCCCGTCGCAGCATTCGTACTCGCCTCCCGGTCCAGCAGAAAGCCCATCGCCCCCTCGTAGCAAAAAATGGCGCCGTCTTGAAGCACATCGGCACCCCTTGTCGTCGCAGCACCTAGCAGCCGCCGTCGTCGCTGGACTGTCGTGTCGCCGACGCAGCTCTCAACGTCGCTGCTCGCTGCCATTGGCGAGTCAGGTTGAAGCTTTTTATCTCATCGGTTGAAGCTTTTCTCTATGCCTGTTGAAGCTTTTCTCGCGGATTGAAGCTTTCCACCGTGCCAATTGAAGCTTTTTTCACCTGAGCTTGAAGCTTTTTTCACAAAGGGTTGCAGCTTTTTACTCTGCGGTTGCAACAAAAACACAGAGAGATGCCATGGTCGTCGTCGAGGAGGATTTTCTCAATCTCTGTTTGAAGCTTTTTCATCTGTGGGTTAAAGCTTTTTGTCAAAACGGTTGTAACTTTTCCTGTATTTCGTTGTCTGGTTGAAACTTTTTTATCTACTGGATGTAGCAAAAACCTCCAACGGTAGTAGCAAAAGCCTGCTACGGTTGCAGCAAAAAAATCATTGTCGTCCTCGCGAGGTCGTAGCTCTGCCTGATGGATGTAGCAAAAAGCTTTGCCGGTAGTAGCAAAATCCAACAACAGTTGCAGCTTTCCCTTGTTGTGCAATGCCATTGAAGCTTTCTATGTCTATGGTTGAAGCTTTTTTCAACGGCTGTTGAAGCTTTTCTAGGTGACGGTTGCAACACTTGTATACGCGGGAGGATCCGGGCATGGCTGCAGGCAGCCATGGCGGCCGGCGAGGGAGCGCCTGGCCGCCGGCGATGGAGGTCGTGGTCGCCCAGTCGCAACCCGGGGGGAGGGGAAGGGGAGGGGAAGGGGAGGGATGCGCCCGCGTGAAGGCTTGAGGTAGGGGATGGATCTGGCCATGGCGGCAGGCAGCCATGGCAGTCGGCGAGGGGAGCCTGGCCGCCGGCGAAGTAGCTCGTGGTGGCCCAGTCGCAGCTCGGGAAGAGGGGAAGGTATGGGAAAGGGGTGGGGAGGAGGGGGCAGAAGAAGAGGGCTTCCGCGTGCCCCATGAAGGAGACGCGAGGAAGAGGAAGACCGGCCCAATGTTTCCGCCGGTGCCCCGGCCCCAAACGTTTCCCTTTTTTTTGTTGCACGTTGTTTTCTCTTTTTTGTTTGATGAAGGCCACTTGCATTCCGGCCCAGCACATTTTTCATTCACAAGCCCAAGAACGACGGATATACGAAGCCCTGTCTCATCGCCTCTCTTTTTTCAGTCTGTTTGTTAGCTTCTTTAATGGTGGCGGCTGAGACACGGGAGAGCCTGCTGCGGGAGATCAGCGATGGCGGCGTCTGCTTGAGATCGGCGGCGCCGGCATTTTGGAAGTAAGATCTGCCTGTCCTGTTCGTCCTTTTTTCTTTTTCTTTTTTGTTGTTTTGTAGAGATTCGTGTTATAGGGTTAGAGCTCTTTTTTTGGTCAGATCCCACAGAAACGCTATATGATTCTCGCAGCTTCGAATCCGAGATGTGGCTGGCTGTACTATGTATGTGGATTTTTTTTGCGTAGCAAGCATTTTTGGGGGGTTCACCCAAATAGAAGAAATTGGCGTGGAGTAGAGTAGGATTGAGTTTATTTCAGCTTACTTCAGAGACGTAGCTTGTTTTTGTTTTTTCTTGGATGATGATGTATGTGTATTGTATGATTTCCAACACAGATTTTTTGTTTGTTTTGAATGTATGTACTCAGGCATCCCCAAAGGGTATAAAGTAGTTTATTTTTCTCTTTTTTGTTAGTGCAAACTGATTGTGGAATATATTTTTTATATGTGAGTTTATACTCTGCAGGATGTTGTGTTCAGATTGCCATTCATTCTGTCAGAATGATGATGAGCAGAGCTTTGGCATTTTCATTCGCGACGGGTCTGGAGATTTTGCGGTAATCTATTCTCCCTTTGTTGGATGTTTTTTTCAATGCCTTTTCCTTTTTGATAGGATTCTTCTTTTTGCTAATTGTGTTGATTTTTTTCTCCATTTTTTTATGACCAGAACATCCCATGCACCGCAAGGAACCGGTTCAACCAGATGAGTGGCCTGAAGTTTAAAGCACATGGCCGTAAGAACCATTGAAGATGGATACATTGCGCCACATTTTGTGCACCGCCTCACGCCCACGACCATCACAAGCAAGTTTATGGTACATCTTCTCAATCTTTCAGTACCTTTTTTTGTTATTTTTTCTTTCTTGCAAATATATTTTGCTTTTTTCCTCTTCTTTCCTAACACATTTTTCACCTTTTTTCCTTTTTTGCCTTTTTGTTTGTATTTGCTGATATCACATAGAAAATCCTGAAGAAAATAGTTCAATCATTGAACTTGGCTTTAGAAGGGGTTGTTGAGCTTTGCTTGGGTGTAGGAGATGTCATGCAGCTTGGATATCACACAGATCCCGATGAACGGATGGTCTTCGACAAAGATTGGGGTGTTTTGTAGCCCACCTCCAAGTGGATGATGTTGTCGTTTTCAACTTCAGGCATAGCAATGCACAGGGCATCAACATTAAATGCGTCGGTGGTCTATTTTTTGTTGTGTTATTTTTCGTAATTGTCCCAATTGCAAGTCCACCCATGACTCACAATTGTGGGTCCCGCGTGCCTCTTTTTGCATCTCAACCATCGACTTGCAATTGGGAGTGTTTTTACTCGATGCTACTTGCAACTCCACCATCGACTTGCAACTGTGGGTGCCCGGATGCCACTTGTAACTCGACCATCGACTCGCAACTCGTCTTTCTTTTGTATTTTGCAATCCCCTTAGTTGCAAGTTCACCATCGAATCGCAAATGTGGGTGACCGCATGCCACTTGCAAGTAGAACATTGACTTGCAACTCGGCTTTTTTTTGTAGTTTGCAATTGCCCTAGTTTCAAGTCCACCCATCGAATCGCAATTGTGGGTGCCCGCATGCCACTTGCAAGTAGATCATCGACTCGCAACTAGGGTTGTTTACTCGATGCCACTTTCACTCGACCATCGACTTGTGACTTGTTTTTTTGTAGTTTTTGTAATTGCCCTAGTTGCAAGTCCACCATCGAATCACAACTGTGGGGTGCCTGCATGCCACTTGCAACTTGGATTTTTTGTACTTTGCAATTGCCCTAGTTGCAAGTCCACCATCGACTCACAACTGTGGTGGCCCGCGTGCCACTTGCAAGTTTTTTAGTTTGTAATTGCCCTAGTTGCAAGTCCACCATTGGCTCGCAACTGTGGGGTGCCCGCATGCCACTTGCAACTCAACCATCGACTTGCAACTCGGGTTTTTTCTCTAGTTTTTGTAATTGCCCTAGTTGCAAGTCCACCATCAACTCGCAACTGTAGAGACTTGCATGCCACTTGCAAGTAGAACATCAACTCGCAACTAGGGTTGTTTACTCGATGCCACTTGCAACTCGACCATTGACTTGCAACTCAGATTTTTTTGTAGTTTGTAATTGCCCTAGTTGCAAGTCCACCATTGGCCCGCAACTGTGGGGTGCCCGTATGCCACTTGCAACTCGACTATCGACTTGCAACTCGGCTTTTTTTTGTAGTTTGCATTTGCCCTAGTTGTAAGTCCACCATCGACTCGCAACTGTGGGGGACCGCATGCCACTTGCAAGTAGATCATCGACTCGCAACTAGCTGGTGTTTACTCGATGCCACTCGCAACTCGACCCTGGACTTGGAACTGGTCTGTTTTTTGTCTTCTTTTTTCACCATAATTTCTCCAGTTGCAAGTCCACCATCGACTCGCAACTGTGAGGGCCCGAATGCCCTAGTTGCAACTCAACCATCGACTAGCAACTCAGGGGAGGGGTGTTTACTCGATGCCACTTGCAACTCGACCCTTGACCTCCACCTGATCTTTGTGTGTTGTTTGTTTGTTTTTTGTTGTTTGTTGTTCTTTGTTGTTCACAATTACTTCCTTTTGTAAATAGAAACAACTTTGGTTTCACCGATGAAAATACTCGCAACTGTGGGCCCGCATGCCCCAGTTGCAACTGGGGCACCAACTCACAATTGGCTGGTGTTTTACTCGAAGCCACTTGCAACTCGACCTTGGACTTGCAACTGGTATGTTGTATTTTTTGTCTCGTAATTTCCCGAGTTGCAAGTCCACTATCGACTCGCAACTGCGAGAGGCCGTGTGCCCAAGTTGCAACTCCACCATCGACTCGCAACTGGCTGGTGTTTACTCGACGCCACTTGTAACTCGACCCTGGACTCGCAACTGGCTAGTGTTTGCTTGATGCCACTTGCAACTCGACCCTGGAATCGCAACTGGTCTGTTTTTTGTCTTTTTTTCTTTGTCATAATTGCCCCTGTTGTGAGTCCACCATCGAGTCACGACTGTGGGCGCCCGCATGCCACTTGCAAGTAGACCGTCGAGTCACAACTTGACTATCAACTTGCAACTCGGCCTTTTGTTGCAGTCTATAATTTCCCTAGTTACAAGCCCACCATCGACTCACAACTGGTCTGTTTTTTGTATGTAGTTTTTGTAATTGCCCTAGTTGCAAGTCCATCATCGACTCACAACTTTAGGGGGCCGCATGCCACTTGCGGTAGACCCTTGACTCGCAATTGGTCTGTTTTTTTTACTTTTTTGTAGTTGCCCTAGTTGAGAGTCCACCATCAACTAACAACTGTTGGTGCCCGCAATGCCACTTGCAAGTAGACCCTCGACTTGTAACTAAAGTTCATGCCACTTTTTTTTAAATTGCCCTAAGTGCAAGTCCATCATCGACTTCACAAGTAGTGGTAGTTGTTCTTGTTTAAGCCACTTGCAAATAGACCCTTGGACTTGTAATAATATTTTTTTATGTGTAGTTTGTAACTACGACTAGTTGCAAGTACACCATTTATCTCGCAAGTTAGGGCCTGTAATTTGTAATCGCTCCATTTTTGCAAGTCGCCCATTTGACTTTGGACCATTGACTTTTTTGTAATGGGGTAATCGTCCCATTTGTAAGTCAAACATTGACTTGTAACTTAAAGTTGTTGTTCTTTTGTTTCATACCTCAACAACAACTTATTTTTTCATATCAACGGTTTTTTTAGGTTGTATAGTTGCAACCGCCACAACCCGGGCACAACTGCAACTCATCATATTCGGGCGCAACTGCAAGAGGTATGAAGCGGCCGCAACCAAGTTGGGGGAGGGTTGTCGGGGGTTGTCGACGGTTTTTATCTTCGCATCACATAGGCGGGTTTTCTATCATTTCCCTTGACGGTGGGTGCATGCAAGCACTTATCATTTTGGCCCTTTTTTGTGTTTTATTTCTCAAAACGCACAAACCATCTCCGATAATTCTCGCATGAAAACACATAATGTTTTTGAATATATAGTTGATCCTAGTTTCACACTGTTGAACGCTTATAGTTGTATCTTCGTCGAACAAACACAATAATTTGTTTTGATATAGTCGCCCAGCAAACATTGCCCGCGCAACTAACTTTTCTTTCTTATATCATTTTTGTGTACATTTGTTTCTTTTTCTTTACTATATAATTTTTTAAGTATTTTTTGCCTTGAATGAAAAATCAACTATAAATGCCTCGTCTTAATGAACACAATATATTAGGCAAAACTATTTTTAATTTGCGATCCAGGAGGAAGCTGTAATTTTTCAAAGTTTGCTCTTTTATTAGTGGCACACACATGCAATAATTTTTCAAAGTTTCCTCCTTTGTTAGTGACACACACATGCAAATCTTCATGTTATTGTTGACCGACCATGAAAATTGTCAGCTTGTGGCTAGCCCTTTTGTCGCGACGTTGTGCAGCCTGAGTAATTGACAGACAGAAAGGGAAGATTTAGCATGACGTCACATCCACAACATCCCACACACAAGTAGACTTGCAAGCAATTTTTTCCATTGTCAGGTTAGTATCCACTGCATGTAGAGAAAACACTCACGCCGGAATTACAACAAGCGTTCATTGAAAAAAATATTTTTTTCTTCCTTTTAAATATATTTTTAAGAAAAACTGGATGCAGTGGGCACGTAATATACTGGCTAATACATAGTTACAAGAAAAATAGGAAAATCGTGTGTCAATGGAATAGTAATATGCTCATCCAAGAAAAAAGGGCTAGACACATACAGAAAAAAAAGAGAGACACAAACAAGGCTGGAAACACAGCTCAGCCCACTAATAGCCCATATTAACGACCCAAACAACGCACCTAGAAAGAAAACCAGCCTATGGAGAAAGCGGCATACGCTATCGATCATGGAGGTACCATACCAATATTAATACATGATGATGTCATCGTGATGTCATCTGAACGAGACCAAACTATATCTCATTCAGCTGAGTTCTAGGCGCTCCCTTTATTTATTATCGCATTGCCGAAGTAGTCGTCTGGGAGTGGCGGCGTCATTCTGCTTTGGACGTTGGCCATGAAGGCGAGGCGAGTTGTGGAGTCCGCCGGTAGCCTCCTGGCTAGACACATGCACGGCCACGCATGGGCGCTCAGGGCACTGAAAGTGCTCACTGCTCACGCCACCGTCGCCACACATGTGATTGAGAGTAGAAATATGGTCCTTACGGAGGGTGAAAACTTCAAGCTTGTTGACAACAGACGTTTGGGATAGGATCATCTTTGGGGAAAAAGACAAGGAGGGTATCAGGATGAACAATAGGTGGATCACGAGCATACAAGCGGGAGCGGTCATGGCAGGGGAGATTCTCCAAAGCCCAGTCGTCCCTGCAGAAAGCGGTTCATGTCTGGAGGAAGTGGAACACGGCAGTGCTGTCCATGGCGCCATGGTGCGTTGCCGTCCCTAGCTAAGACCACGCTGCCACACTTCAAAAATGTCACCTACATATATGGATTCGCGGCACAAGTTTTATATAACTACAATTGATTGTGTTAGAATGAATGAAAATCCTCTTAAGAAAGAACCAGACATATATACCTGAGTGGCGGACAGGAGGCCGGCTGAGCCGTCGATGTAGGGAACAAACAGCCTCCTTTTCTTTGGCGATGGCTGGAAGTTGATGAAGTGTAATCTGGGCTATCAATGCTATTGGAGTTGTGTCGAATATTGTGTACAAGGTAGGTTACAGTTGAACTTGTAGTTGTATTGTGTTTAGATAGGATATGGAGTCGTGTCCAAGTAGGACACTTGTATCCTAGGCCTCTTATATACAGGGGGTAGACACATAATATAACCTATGCCAACATAATAGTACCGGAACGCAGGGGAAGCCGGTGGCATGTGCCGGTGTCCACGGCAACCGGGTGCGGTATTGTAGCGGTGTCATGGGGAGGAGCGCCCATAGTCAAGCCCCGGGGATGTAGCCATATCGGTGAACCTCGTTAAAAAATCTCGGTGTCATGTTCGTGTGATTGCTTGGTCCTCGGATGATCAACAGAGTGCCTCGGATTTATTCTAACAAGTGTTATCATGAGCTAGGTTATCGGGAGGTTGTCTGATTGTTGATCTAAAGGAAATATCGAGTTCGAGATGCAGCCGGCAGTCGCGTGGTTCTCGACGAGATTGAAAAAAACGATCGGAAGCGGAGTAGACGACATTGGATCAGCAGAAGGCTTGGGCGCGCGTTGTGGCAGCAGTGGCGTGTGGCGATCGATCGGGCGAGCGTACAGGCGATGCATATGCACGCATGGCAGCGAAGGCGACAACCCATGCTCCCATCCGTGCTCCCACTTCATCATACGGTTGTCCTTTTTTTCTTTTCTAATCTAATCATCTCCCCCCTGATTTTAAGGGGATGGGGCCGGGCATTATTTTGTTTCAATCAAATCAAGCCACGTACGCGGGAGCACGGACGGGAGCACGCGCAGGGAGCAGGCAAGTCTTGTCCGACAACGTGTGCGGCTTGATCACGCATGATGGTGCAGTACGGAGACGCGCGGTGTGGGCTGGCCCAGCGGGGCTAGCTGGTGTGTGCGTCGTGCTTGTGGACCAGGCGTGGAAGGAGCTGACTAGACGCTACATGGAAGGGCCGTAATGCATATCCGATTGATACTCGACGAGATTTTGTTTGGACCAAAAGTGGACCGAGTCCACGTATGACACGGCGAGAGGCAGCAGATCAATCAGAGCGGAAAAGAACGTCACGTTGTGCATCCATTGGAATTAGCATCAGGTTTTGGCAAAGCAAGTTGCACTAGCATCGGGAGTTGAGCCAAGGGAGCAGATCACCTGAAGGCAAAAAAATTGGTGGATTGCTACTAGTGCATGGAGGCGAGACCACGCTGGGTTTTGGTCGTGTACTTGGCGTCGCGGGGATAGCTCGGGTATTTTTTCACACAAGTCAGTCATACGAAGAACCATGGCGTCAACGGGTACCAGGTTTGAGGTGGAGAATTTTACGGAACTGAAAACCTTGGGTAATGACAGACACGGTTGAAAGATTTGTTGGCACAACAGAGATGCTTGAAGGCGTTGCGGGAAGTCAATTCAGCTAAGATGGAATTATCATGTGATGGATGAGAATTCTTGGAAGACGATTTGGGAGCCTCGAGCGTGTCATGTAGCCGGACAAGTCTGACGGATCGACGCAAGTCGGTTGGTACAGAAGATGGTGATGGGATCGGCGACGGTGATATAGGAGCGTGATGCTGATGGTGACCGACTTCTGGGCGTGGAAACACGTGGCACATGCCCGGGGGCTTGTGCGGCTTCGATAAGACTATGGCGCGGTGTTGATTCAAGGTGTTGTACAAACGGAGCTTGAAGTTGACAGGGCGCGAGGGTGGACTGATCATCTACCATGGAGTCATGTTGAAGGTGGAGCTGGATTGAGGGGCTACGGTGTAAGGATCCAGGGAATCAAGCCTATTCAGCGGGAAAAAAGCGAGTGACACGTAGTTCGGACTGGAGCCCAGTGGTCTGATGGAAGTGTGAAACTCGTCATCGGTCGGTGATAATCGGTGGTACTCTGCAGTGGGGGTTGAGTGGTGTGGGTTCGCAATCCTTGAGACTCGACCGGGACAGCGGAGGCTCGACGCGGTAATAGCGGCGAGGCATGCGGTACCCATGGGGCATGGAGACCGGCCAGGGCTCTGGTGGTCATACATGTGGTGAGACAACTGCGAATTTGACTCGGGATGCCTACAACCAACGGTGAAATTCTTTCAAGTTTCAGACAGGCGGTTAAGAAAGAGCGGTGATGTTGGGTTTAGGTAACTCTTGTATGTGACATCCAATATGTGAGTTGTTCATTTTCACGCAGATAAAATATCGGTGTGTGATGGCGTTGAACGGAAACTCCGAAAGTTGAGAGCACAAAGTAGAGTAATGAGAAACTTAATTTTTGCTCGAGTGTTGACTGTGAAGAAGGCGAGAAGGGACTACAGTTGCAGGTGGAGTCATATAGAGGCTGGGAGTAGCAGCAGTGCTCATGGCGTATCTCAATTCCAATGTACATGGAGGTTCGACGCACGGACGAATTCAAGGTGGTGGAGAATATTCGTCAAGGTGAAGTTTGTTGGAGTTGTGTCGAATATTGTGTACAAGGTAGGTTACAGTTTAACTTGTAGTTGTATTGTGTTTAGATAGGATATGGAGTCGTGTCCAAGTAGGACACTTGTATCCTATGCTTCTTATATACAGGGGGTAGACACATGATGTAACCCTATGCCAACATAATAGCACCGGAACGCAGGGGAAGCCGGCGGCATGTGCTGGTGTCCAGGACGACCGGGTGCGGTATTGTAGCGGTGTCATGGGGAGGAGCGCCCATAGTCAAGCCCCGGGGATGTAGCCATATCGGTGAACTTCGTTAACAAATCTCGGTGTCGTGTTCATGTGATTGCTTGGTCCTCGGATGATCAACGAAGTGCCTTGAATTTATTCTAACAAATGCCTCCAAAACTTTCTATACTTGGAAGATTGGAGATGGTAATAAATGATATTTGGGCTGGGGATTGTTCCCTCAAAGTGTAATACTGGAAATTATTTGAGATTTGCAACCAAACTGACTGTGTGGTTTCTTAGGTGTGGGATGGTTTAAATCTGAAGCTTACCTTCAGAAGGTGTGTGGATAAAGCTGGTTTTGATAAAAGGTGTAGTTTAATTGGGCATATTAAGCAGTTCCCCTTGTCTACTTCCTCTGATATCCCTGTTTGGACCCTAGAAAACAACGGAGTTTATTCAGTTAAATCCTTTTATCATGCTATTAATTTTGGTGGAGTGGGTCAGAGATTGGGAACAACAGCATGTCATGCCGTCGCGAGAAGCCGGAACTTCACCCGCCGCCACCTTTCAGGGCCGCCGCCCCGGGATCCAGCCGCCGCCGACAGGCCGAGCCCTCACAAGAATATGGAAGAAGAGATCGTCTTCCTCTTAAAAAGAGAGAGAGAGACGGCATATTCACAGGCAATTATTGATGGAGAGATCACGTCTCGCTGTTTTCCCACTGACCGCTCCGTCCGTCTGTCTTCTCTCCTCTTCTTCCGGCGTCTCTCTCTCCCTGCTCTGCCACTAACAGGGCCCGACAGAGAATCAATGGCGGGACGTGCGCCTGCCTCCAAACAATGTGTTTGGTTTCCTTCAATGGGCGACACAGCAGCATGGTGATGGTACTACAAAAATGCTAAGCTCTACTCACTATCATACAGCTGTAGGGAAAGAAAACAACGAGATTTGATATATCGCCATGTATGTCCCCGTCAGCCAGATCGCTTTTCTTTACCATTATCATGTCTAGAAGATATGCGATCACATGTCAAAAGATATTCGATCCTCACTACCCATTTCCAAATTCCAACTCGGTAGCTTTAAGTAGCAGTAGCGCTAGAAGAAAAGCAAGACAACAACCGGTAGTAGCTAGAGCAACAAGGAGAAACAACAACACAGCTACTCTTAGGAATGGCCGGCGAGGAGGAGGTGCAGGTGGTGGAGTCCTGCTTCGTGACGCCGGCGTCGGACACGCCGAGCAGGGCGCTCCGGCTCTCTCCATTCGACCTCATGCTGGCCAGCAGAGGCTACACCCCACTCGTCCACTTCTACCGCCCACCAGAAACCGCGGGCGACGACTTCTTCGACGTGACAAGGTTAAAGACGGCGTTGGGCAAGGCGCTTGTGCCCTTCTACCCCCTGGCCGGCCGCTTGAGGGCGGGCGGCGACGGCAGGTTGGAGATCGACTGCAACGGCAAGGGCATGCTCTTCCTCGTGGCTCACTCCCGTCTCACCATGGATGACTTCAGCGACTTCAAGCCATCAACGAAGCAGAGGAGGCTGTTTGTTCCTCACGTCAGCGACTCAGATGGCCTCTTATGGGCAACCCAGGTCCGTTTGATTCCTATCTAGTCCTTTCTATCCAAATCAATTACTAACTACACCTACAATTAACAGAAGTAACATGTAGTAGTACTATTCAGAAGCCAAGCAATTAGTAATATGTGCAACAAATTAATCCATATATGTGTGTAGGTGACATTCTTAAAGTGTGGTGGGGTGGTCTTAGGGTCGGCAATCCATCATGCTGCTATGGACGGATATGTTGTATTCCACTTCTTAAGGACATGGTCAGCTTTCTCCAGAGACGGCGACCGGGCTATGGTCAACCTCCCCTGCCATGACCGCTCGCGCTTGTGTGCGCGTGATCCACCTGTTGTTCATCCCGACACACTTTCCATTTTTAGCCCCAAGATAAACCTACCCCCGCAGGCAGGGCCGGCCATCAACGAGGTTGTGGCCTTCACCCTTGCCAAGGACCAACTTTCCACTCTCAAGCGCATATCTGGTGGCGATGGCGTGAGCACCTTCAGCGCCCTGAGCGCCCACCTGTGGCAATGCATGTGTTTAGCCCGGAAGCTACCCCCGGATGCTACGACGCAGCTTATGTTCTCGGCCAACGTCCGCCGCATCATGAGGCCACCACTCCCAGACGGCTACTTTGGCAACGCGATAATAAACCTAAGTGTCGGCGACAAAGCACATGCCATCGCCTCGTGCAAGCTGAGCTACATCGCGCGGCGAATTAGAGACACCCACAGACGGGTGAACGATGAGCTAGTGCATTCGGCAATCGACTACCTCGAGCTAGCAAAGAGGGACGATGAGCGCCCGGCTACAGGTAATTTGCCGATGACTGATATTAGAGTTGTGAGCTGGCTTGGCATGCCGTCGTACGATGCAGATTTCAGCTGGGGGAGGCCATTGGCTATGTTCCGTGCTGAACCAAACCGCGGAGGTTTTGTGCACCTGATTGACAGCGCACAGGGTGATGGCAGTGTGCGCATCATCATGCCTATAGAGGCTGCAATTCTCAGCGAGTTCAAGCGTTTGTTGTATGCCAAATTCGACATGTTGTATTCTAAGTTTTAACCTGCATGTACCTGGTGTGTTCGAGTCATGGATGTTCGATAATTGTACGCTGTTAGGTGTTTGTACACCAAGAAATAATCTTGAGCAGCTTATGCTAGGCTTATACAGTTGAATTCAATCCTTCTTGTCTCAGCTTCAGAGTAAAGTAGTTTTCGAAAAGGGATGCTTTATTATTTAAAAGGTTTAAGTATTACACCCGGCCTCTGCATAACTAAGATGCACACAGCCAACAAAATCCTCACGACAAGCGAAAATAAAATAGGAAGGTGAAATACAAAGAAAAATGTATATTTGTATAGCGCCTAAACCGTCGGTGACCCAGTCCTAAGATCATGTTGCCATCCATGTTGGGTAAAAGTATCCCTCGCCGTAGCCTCCAATCATGTACACACCTTCGTAAACAGGTCTCGATTCTTCACTCGTTGTAGAGAGGACCATAAACGGCGTCCCAGTACATCTGTAGATAACCTGCATAAGCAAAGTACTTTTATCCTTAAAAATCTTATCATTTCTACATAGCCAAAGCGACCAAATCACGGCAAGTGCTTCCACCCTAAGTAGAATTCTGAACCGGTGATCAATCCCATTTAACCAGTTACCAAGTATATTAGCAACACTATAAGGAGGGTACAAGCCAGAAGCTATTTGGATGACTGACCATATAGAACGAGCCAATTTATATTGAAAGAACAAATGTTTTATTGTCTTATTATACATGATTTTATGTACTACGATGAAGATAATTACTGCAAATGGAATGGTTTGCGTGTTCAAGCACTCTTGGGTCATTTATTTTTAGTCCCTGTGCTCTGTTTGTGGCGGTGCTCACTCTGCCCGGTACCTTCAGCCATGGCAGCGAAAGTTAACTGATTTGAATCCATCTATATACTGGGATGGGACAGGGCCGGCCCTGGCGTATGGGCGACGGGGCGACGGCCTAGGGCCCAGGCTGGGAAGGGGCCCATGATGTAGTATATACATATATTACTAGTGGTTGGGGCGTCACCCGGTGGCGCCGCTTGAGACGAAGATGTGCGCACGTTTTTATTTTAGAGTCCTCGCCTTCGTCTAAACAAACACCTCAGAAAAAAAATCCTCATCTAGATCTAAAAAAAAGTAAAAAATTACTACTGCATCCTACCAGCGAGCGCCACTTTACATAACCTTCCATTTTAAAAAGTACCAGAGGTCCTCACCTCCATCTAACAAGAAAAAAAATACATTTTAAAATAATCTTATCTTCATCTAAAAAAATTCCAAAAGATTTCTCATCGCGGCCAACCAGCTTGTGCCACATGGCATAGCTGGTTGGCCCCCCTTTACGCATAGCTTAATGGGTTTAATAGCCCATTAAAAAATAGGTAAAAATACAAAAGAAAAGAAACGAGATAGCTAGCGATCGATTACGAAGCGTCACATGCGTGACTCACGCCAGATTCCAGGCGTTTTCCTTCCTCTCGTCGGCCTGCTCGCTCGGCACCTCGGCGCCTCGCCCTTGCACCTTGCTTGAGTCGCCTAGGCCGCCGCTGGTTGTTGCCGCTGCGCGCGCCGCACCCGCACGGCAGTCGGGCAGCCCAGTCATCCGGCTTCCGGCAAGGCGTCACCGCGGCAATGCATATACATACGGATTCCGGCAAGTCTGCTGTCCGCTAGACCGCTACTTGGCCAACTGCAAGTCTGCAACGAGGCTCTCCCGTGATCCCGTCGCCGGCTGTGAGGGCACCACAGTAATCAGTACGTTCGAACGTTTTCCATCCATCTTCCTGATCCATTACCCCAAACCCTAATTTGACAATTTCAGTAGTTTATTTTATTCTTTACTTAGTATGTACGTATTCAACTATCCATCCATGATCCATCCTCCAATTTCAGTATACACGAAATTTTAAAATTTTAATGTATAATTTTCTGATTTGATCTTTCAATTTTTTGTCATTCCATGTATATGTCTAGGGTTCCAATCAGCCGATGTATAAGTACCTAATTCTTTGTATCCTCTTTTCTTCATGATTTTAGGACATTAGCCTTCATGTTGCCTAATAAGCAATTGTCGGGTGCTGAAAAAAGGAGAAGGAAAGAAAGTGATCTGAAAATTCAACCACTTAAGGGTTCTTTAAATACGTACTTTACATCTTCTTGCAATGTTGATGTCAGTGAAGAACAAGGGCAAGAAACTAATCCCGAGCATGAAAATTCAGATGTTGAGGTCAATGAAGATGGTGCAAGTACAGGGGAGCAAATAAACTTTTGTTCTCTTTTGAGGTAATCATGATGTCAGTTTAATTTTGCCAACTTTTTAGTGTTACTGTTGTCGATGGAGTCAGTTGAATTATTATAGTCAAACTTGAAACTAAAGAGATGGTGTTGGAAGTTACTCTTAATAAGTATATATATATATATATATATATATATATATATATATATATATATATATATATATATATATATATATATATATATATATATATGTTTATGTATCACACATGAACATATATATGGTCTTAGGACATAGGGGCCCATGTCGTCGAGTTCGCCTAGGGCCTCTGGAAACACAGGGCCGGCCTTGGGATGGGAGGAAGCTTGCCGAGCTCAGCGAGGGAGTAATTTTTAGATGTAACAGTTGTAATGTAAGTAATGTGACGCGGTGATTCTGCACGCAGGTCCAGATGTTCCCATGTGTGAATAAGAAATCGTTTAAAATAACTGAATTTTTTTTAAAATATGATTTTTCTTTTGTGGTGCAAGATGATCAAATGCGTTATGCCCATGCCGAATTTGGTGGAGTTTGGATATTCGAGGAGCTCATGGCATAAAAGAAAATTTTCGGGCCTGTGAGAAAGTTTGAAAAAAATGCATTGTTCATAGATGAGTTGTCTGTTTTGGAGCAAGCTCCAGGAATGTCGTTTACCAATGAATTTTTGCACACACCTGGCGCATTGAAGCATCTTGCACGTAAAAAGGAATCAGATTTTTTGAATTTTGTTTACTATTTGTTTTGATTTTACTGTTCCCTAGGTGTAGATGAGCTTGAGCTCCGAACAGTTCCAAACTGAATTATCTAAATTAATGTGGTTTCTATTCAAGTATCATATGGATTAGAATTTGATACTTGTTCTGAAACAAGAAATAGAATAAGATACTGCTGGCAGATACTATTAAGAATATGGAAGTTTTGCTTCTAGTCTTTATGTCAGGTTGGACCTAGCCCCCTTTGGATGTAGACCCTGATGACCATGTCACCATTTACTCAAGAACTCCTAGGGAACCACGCTAGCGAAACTTAATAAATTTTCTGTGATTATTTTATTTTATCCAATCAAGACCATAATCTAGATGCTTTCGTTGGATCTGCTGTTTCCCCTTATCATAATACTTTTTTAAGTGCTTGCTGAGGCAAAGGCGGGAGCTCTGACCCATCGTATAAGAAGAAGAGAGTTGACCGGTTAATTTAAGAAAAATCAGGCGAACATGCACTGGTAGAAAAAGGGCCTATTGTCCCGGTTGGTAAGGCCCTTTAGTCCCGGTTCCTGAACCGGGACTAAAGGGTCGGTACTAATGCCCTGGCCCTTTAGTCCCGGTTCAGTCCAGAACCGGGACAGATGGGCCTCCACGTGGCCTGTGCGCCGAGCCCAGGCAGGAGGGTCTTTGGTACCGGTTGGTGGCATCAACCGGGACCAATAGGCATCCACGCATCAGCATTTCTGTGGATTGGGTTTTTGTTTTTTTTGATAATGGGGGGGGGGGGGGGTTGGGGGGTTTTGGGGGGTTAATTTAGGTGTTTCATATATTGTGTTAGCTAGCTAATTAATAGAGAGAAGTGTCATCTCTTTTGTCCGTGCATGGTCGATGCTACGTACTATACATACGTATAGAGAGGACTAGCTAGACACGCTAGCTAGCTAGTAAGCAAACGAAGGAAACAGAAGATCGTCATGAACATATATGCATATAGAGAGAAGTGATATCGACCACCTCTCCTTCTCCGAGAGATTGGTCGAACAACAAGTTCTCGTATATCTATCCGACACTGCCGGCTACATATATACAATAATTATCTTTTACAAATATAATCTCCTAACATACGGACGCGTGGTCCACATAGTATTCTCCGTCTTCAGCGATCACGTGGTCAAGAAAGAATGCCGCCAATTCCTCTTGAATTGCTCGCATGCGATCTGGTGCTAGGAGTTCATCCCGCATCCGGAACATCTAATTTTAAGAAGGGGGTCAATACATATATATATATATGAATGAATGAAACTCAACACAAATGATGGTAATAAAATAAAATTGTGAATATTGTTATTTACGCACTTCATATTGTTGGTCAGAGTAGCCCCGCTCACAGGCCGTGTGGCGGATGGACTCGCAAACGTAGTATCCATAGAAATCATTCTCTTGTTCCTGCCACAACCACTTTACAAGAAATAGAGGTCAATCAAACTGATAAGCAAGAATGCCAAATCATATTGATGAAACTAGCACTTGAATCACTAGGAGATGCGTGGAACATGCTACTATAGTACTTACTTTCGGGTGTCAAAATTGCAGCTTCTTCGGCAGTCCCGGAGCTTTTTTGGTGAATTTTCTCCAAACCCTGCCATACAAAGAAAACAATTACTTGATATCATAAATGAACAAAGTTGCTGATATGGTGGATAATGATCGATTTAACTTACTTCTCGAGCATTTGAGTCATGTCCGCATACTCCTTGGGATCTTTTCGTCTCGAGTCTAAGACAGTTACTACTCCTTGCTCAAGCTTAATCTCTAGGAGAATATAGTGGAAGCTGCGCAAGCATGCATAACTCATCAATTACATTACTATAACCTGGACTAATAAGGGAAACCGAATATGCCACAAGACAGTAACACTCACTTGAAGTTGTAAGGAAAGAGTATTATATCTTTGTGTTCATTTATTACCAACGATCGTAGCAAGTTAGCCTCGGTATTTTCGGCGTGATATTTAACCTCAGTTTCATCTATGAGATATGTGTTAATGAACCCAATATCACCCACTTGTCTTTTCTTCAATTCGGCGATCTTCAATCTGCATAATATAGCGAGGATCATTATAAATACATGCAATGAAAGAGCTGAGTTATATAGAGAGACTTAATGACAGAAGTAGTACTACTTATAGACAGTAGCAGGTGACCGTTGCTTTATCGAGGGCCAATTGATTGAAAAACTGAAAGAACTCCTCAAATGGAACAGGCAACAGTTCAATTCCAACGAGGTCATGCTCCCTTTTAACTCTCACATACAAAGTACTCCTCCCATCAGACTCTCTGCAGGTTTTCATGTACCAATCATGCAATCTTCGCATCATCGTTGATAGAGATCTTTCACCTTTGACGAGAGGCTTCCCGTATTCGTATGTTTGTATCTGCACCTCCAAGAAATCATAATGTACATCATCGGACAGGTAATCTCAAAGATTGCTATAACCGGGCACCATCCTCGGATCGAGGATGTCGCTAGCAGGCACCTTGAGCGGGGGCACGATTGCCCGCTTGTTCGCCGAGCTGTGCAATTTGTTTCCCAGCTCGTCGTTCTTTCATCCTTTGATCACTGACAGTACTTCCCGACCTCTCCGCTTCGGCAAATGCCTTTCCAATAATGCGCTCATAGTTGCCTTTCGGTGGAGACTTGGGTGGTTTTGTCAGGGCAGCCAGAGTGTGCTTCGCTTTCACCGGATCTACCTTCTCCTCCGGAGGTGGATGTCTCTGTGCTTTCAACCCTTGAAACCATTCCTTCACTTCAGTTCGTGCGATCTTCGCGTTCTCCTCCGGGGTCATCTCGTATGGTAACTTCTCTGGAGTCTTCAGAGAAGGACCGAATCTGTATGTCCTCCCGCCTTTGGCTGTACTGCTAGACGCCGGCAGAGCAAACGGAGCGGATGTCTTCTTTCCTTGCTTACGAGACGGAGGAGAAGGACTACGACGCGCCGGAGCAGCCGGAGCGGCGGCGGGTCTCTTCCGCCCTTGCTGACGAGGCAGAGTAGGAGGAGGCTGGCTGCTCGGGCGCGCCGGCGCAGGCGGAGAAGGAGGCGGAGTGCCGCCACGCGCTGGAGAGGAGCCGGCCAAGTGCCCTGATCGTCACTCGCCGGAGGAGGAGGCGGTGGAGGAGGCGGAGTGCCCTGACTCGCCGGAGGAGGAGGAGGAGGCGGAGGCGTCCAGTTCGGAAGGTTGATGAGATCCTTCCGCCATAGGCATGGAGTGTTCAGAGCAGAACCCAGCCGAGTCTCTCCTTCACCGGTAGGGTGGTCCTCAAATCCCTCCGTTATTTCATCCACCATCACCCTAGCATATCCTTCTGGAATCGGCCGGCAGTGAAAAGTTGCGTCGGATTCAGTAGGATAAACAGAGCCAACAACCGCCTTGACCTTCAAATTCATCCATTGCGCCATAAGGTGGCAATTTTGAGCCTCCGTGATAGCATCCACGGGATAGCCTGCAGGAGCCGTCAACGCATGCTCCGGCTGAAGCAGCTCGGTGGAAGCCACGCTGCTTCTCCGCTGAGATGGCGGGGTAGCTTCGGGGGAAGCTTCGGCAGGTCGTTTGCTACGATTTTCTTCTCGTTCCTCTATAGCTTGTACCCTTGCATGCAGCGCATGCAGTTTGGTCTGCTGCACTTTCTTCCTCCTCTCCTGGCATTTGTAACCGCCTGCGTCCGGAAACACAGCCTTCCTTGAAACGGAGCCTGGCGTGCCTCATGTCCGTCCAGGGTGCTCAGGATTCCCGAGGGCCATTGTGAGCTCGTCGTTCTCTCTGTCTGGAACGAACGTCCCTTGCTGTGCTGCTTCGATGTATTGCTGAAACCTCTTGACTGGTATGTCCAATTGATCGTCCGTCCAAATGCACTTCCGTGATACAGCGTCCAAGGTTCCGCTAGCCCCTTGACTGGTATGTCCAATTGATCGTCCGTCCAAAGTCTGGCAACGGTCTGGCCAGTTCATTGTCTCTGGTTCGATCTCTTTATCAAGCAGATCATTCTCAGCCTTGGCCCACTTAGGCCGGGCTATGAGGTAGCCACCTGACTCCGTGCGATGGTGAAGCTTCTTCTTCACAGCATTTTTCTTGTTTGTCGCCGACATCTTTTTACTCTTTTCCGATGTCTTGTGGGCCACAAAGGCGGGCCAGTCATCTCTGATCTTCTCATATTTGCCCTTGAATTCTGGGGTCTCTTTTTTATCGACAAACTTATTCAGGTCTTTCTTCCAATTCCTGAATAGGTCTGCCATCTTCTTAAGAGAAAAAGACTTGATTAATTGCTCAACTGGCTTCTCCGGATCATCCTCTGGCGGTAGGGTGAAATTTGACTTCAGCTCAGTCCAAAGATCATTTTTCTGCATATCATTGACATAAGACACCTCAGGGTCTTCGTTCTTAGGCTTATACCATTGCTGGATGCTAATCGGGATCTTGTCCCTAACCAGAACCCCGCACTGAGCAACAAATGCCTTCTTTGTCCGGATGGGTTCAATCGGTTGGCCGTCGCGCGCGATTTCTATGATCTCAAACTTTTCATCCGAGCTCAACTTTTTCTTCGGGCCTCGTCTCTTTACCGAAGTTGTGCTCGATCCGGAGGGCTAGAAAAAAGAACAAAGACGAGAGTTAATTAATATGTGTACATACCAAAACAATGAATGCATCAATTAGCTAGTCAGCACAGGCTTAACTAATATACATACCTGGCCGGACTCGGTTCGGTCACCGGAGCCGTCCTCACGGTCTACTTCTTGCACCGGCATTGGGTCATCGGAGCCATCATAATCATAGCCAGCTGCTTCTTCACCCTCTCTTTCCAGACCATTGGTGTCGTTGAGAAACATCAACGAGCAGACGGCATCACTTCCTTCTGCAATTATGCCCCTCAACAACGCTTCTTGTGCTTCGTCTCGGGGGGTGTCCATAGTTTCTACAAATATTTACAACATGGCAATTATTATTCAAACATGACAGATGGATATATTAGTGGCAAACGTAGAACTAGCTAGCTAATCACAATAAGGAATCATACTCCCTCCGTTCCTTGATATAGGGTGTATAGTTTTTCGTGAAAAAGTTCATATTATAAGGTGTATCCCTTTAGTTGACACTTTTACCCCTCCATTAGCTACAGCCCACGCATGACCTTCCTAGAAAAAAAGATGGCAGATCCCCATCTCGTATATGCATGTTGTGCATGTGATGTAGGTTTGTTTGGAAAGAGAAGATTACATCGTACTACTGTCCTTTTATTGTGGATATTGTGGGATTTGTCAGGCTAAATAAGGAAGTAAACTGCCTGGGATAGAGAGGATCGTGATTTTCCTATTTTTCTCTCTAGTCTCACGTGTTTGCAGCAGGGGCTTTTACGTCCAAAACTAACGAAATCTCCCCTCCCAGCCCGTGCGTTAATATTCGTGCAAGAAAACTATACACCCTATATCAAGAAACGGAGGGAGTATTAATTAGTGGCCTCAAAGCTGCTTCTCTAGGGTTTCGTGTGGCCTCGACAACGCTTCAAGGGTTAGGGGTGGCCTCGAGAACGCTTCAAGGAGGGGGTAATATAGACCCCCCCCCCACGTGTTGAAGCTATCGGGAGGGGGTATATCGACAACGACGACATTCGTACATGGGAAAATAATATGCTTGTTTTTTCCTTCTTAAAAATACATGAAGTAGTATTGCTTGTTTCTTTTGTTGGGGAACGTAGTAATTTCAAAAAATTTCCTACGCACACGCAAGATCATGGTGATGGCATAGCAACGAGAGGGGAGAGTGTATGTCCACGTACCCTCGTAGACCGTAAGCGGAAGCGTTATAACAACGTGGTTGATGTAGTCGTACGTCTTCACGTTCCGACCGATCCAAGTACCGAACGTACGGCACCTCCGAGTTCAGCACACGTTCAGCTCAATGACGATCCCCGGGCTCCGATCCAGCAAAGCGTCGGGGATGAGTTCCGTCAGCACGACGGCGTGGTGACGATGATGATGCTCCACCGACGCAAGGCTTCGCCTAAGCTCCACGACGATATGACTCTACCGGCGCAGGGCTTCGCCTAAGCTCCGCGACAATATGACCGAAGTGGAATATGGTGGAGGGGGGCACCGCACACGGCTAAGGAACGATCCGTAGATCAACTTGTGTGTCCTGGGGTGCCCCCTGCCCCCGTATATAAAGGAGGGAGGGAGGAGGAGGCCGGCCCTAGGAGGGCGCGCCATGGGAGTCCTACTCCCACGGGAGTAGGATTCCCCTTTCCTAGTCCAACTAGGAGTCCTTCCATGTATTAGGAGTAGGAGACAAGGAAGGGGAAGAGAGAGGGAAGGAAGGAGGGTGCGGCCCTTCCCTAGTCCAATTCGGACTAGGCCATGGGAAGCGCGGCCTGCCCTAGGCAGCCCTCTCTCTTTCCTGCAGGGCCCAATAAGGCCCAATACTTCTCCCGGCGAATTCCCGTAACTCTCCGGTACTCGAAAAATACCGAATCATTGGAACCTTTCCGAACTCGAATATAGTCGTCCAATATATCGATCTTTACGTCTCGACCATTTCGAGACTCCTCGTCATGTCCCCGATCTCATCCGGGACTCGAACTCCTTCGGTACATCAAAACTCATAAACTCATAATATAAGCATCATCGAAACCTTAAGCGTGCGGACCCTACGGGTTCGAGAACTATGTAGACATGACCTAGAACTATTCTTGGTCAATAACCAATAGCGGAACCTGGATGTTCATATTGGCTCCTACATATTCTACGAAGATCTTTATCGGTCTAACCGCATAACAACATACGTCGTTCCCTTTGTCATCGGTATGTTACTTGCCCGAGATTCGATCGTCGGTATCCAATACCTAGTTCAATCTCGTTATCGGCAAGTCTCTTTACTCGTTCCGTAATACATCATTTCATAACTAACTCATTAGTTACAATGCTTGCAAGGCTTAGGTGATGAGTATTACCGAGAAGGCCCAGAGATACCTCTTCGACAATCGGAGTGACAAAACCTTATCTCGAATTATGCCAACTCAACATATACTTTTGGAGACACCTGTAGAGCACCTTTATAATCACCCAGTTACGTTGTGACGTTTGGTAGCACACAAAGTGTTCCTCCGGTAAACGGGAGTTGCATAATCTCATAGTTGCAGGAACTTTGTATAAGTCATGAAGAAAGCAATAGCAACATACTAAACGATCAAGTGCTAAGCTAACGGAATGGGTCAAGTCAATCAGATCATTCAACTAATGATGTGATCCCGTTAATCAAATAACAACTCTTTTGTCTATTGTTAGGAAACATAACCATCTTTGATTAACAAGCTAGTCAAGTAGAGGCATACTAGTGACACTCTGTTTGTCTATATATTCACACATGTATTATGTTTCCGGTTAATACAATTCTAGCATGAATAATAAACATTTATCATGATATAAGGAAATAAATAATAACTTTATTATTGCCTCTAGGGCATATTTCCTTCAGTCTCCCACTTGCACTAGAGTCAATAATCTAGATCACATCACCATGTGATTAACATTGATAGTTCACATCATCATGTGATTAACACCCATAGTTCACATCGCCATGTGACCAACACCCAAAGGGTTTACTAGATTCAGTAATCTAGTTCACATCGCTATGTGATTAACACCCAAAGAGTACTAAGGTGTGATCATGTTTTGCTTGTGAGAGAATCTTTAGTCAACGGGTCTTTCACATTCAGATCCGTTATGTATTTTGCAATTTTCTATGTCTACAATGCTCTGTACGGAGCTACTCTAGCTAATTGCTCCCACTTTCAATATGTATCTAGATCGAGATTTAGAGTCATCTAGATCGGTGTCAAAACTTGCATCGACGTAACCCTTTACGACGAACCTTTTTTTCACTTCCATAATCAAGAAACATATCCTTATTCCACTAAGGATAATTTTGACCGCTGTCCAGTGATCTACTCCTAGATCACTATTGTACTCCCTTGCCAAACTCAGTGTAGGGTATACAATAGATCTGGTACACAGCATGGCATACTTTATAGAACCTATGGCCAAGGCATAGGGAATGACTTTCATTCTCTTTCTATCTTCTGCCGTGGTCGGTTTTGAGTCTTACTCAATTTCACACCTTGTAACACAGGTAAGAACTCTTTCTTTGACTGTTCCATTTTGAACTACTTCAAAATCTTGTCAAGGTATGTACTCATTGAAAAAACTTATCAAGCGTCTTGATCTATCTCTATAGATCTTGATGCTCAATATGTAAGTAGTTTTACTGAGGTCTTTCTTTGAAAAACTCCTTTCAAATACTCCTTTATGCTTTGCAGAATAATTCTACATTATTTCCGATCAACAATATGTCATTCACATATACTTGTCAGAAATGCTGTAGTGCTCCCACTCACTTTCTTGTAAATACAGGCTTCTCCAAAGTCTGTATAAAACCATATCTTTGATCACACTATCAAAGCGTTTATTCCAACTCAAGATGCTTGCACCAGTCCATAGATGGATCGCTGAAGCTTGCACATTTTGTTAGCTCCTTTAGGATTGACAAAACCTTCTGGTTGCATCATATACAACTCTTCTTTAATAAATCCATTAAAGAATGTAGTTTTGACATCCATTTGCCAGATTTCATAAAATGTGGCAATTGCTAACATGATTCGGACAGACTTAAGCATCGCTACAGTTGAGAAAATCTCATTGTAGTTAACACCTTGAACTTGTCGAAAACCTTTTTGTGACAAGTCGAGCTTTGTAGATAGTAACACTAGTATCGTGTGTCCGTCTTCCTCTTGAAGATCCATTTATTTAACATGGCTTGCTGATCATCGAGCAAGTCAATCAAAGTCCATACTTTGTTCTCATACATGGATCCTATCTCAGATTTCATGGCCTCAAGCCATTTCGCGGAATCTGGGCTCATCATCGCTTCCTCATAGTTCGTAGGTTCATCATGGTCTAGTAACATGACTTCTAGAATAGGATTATCGTACCACATTGGTGCGGATCTTATTTTTGAAGATCTACGAAAGTTTGGTAGCAACTTGATCTGAAGTTTCATGATCATCATCATTAACTTCCTCACTAATTGGTGTAGGAATCACTGGAATTGATTTCTGTGATGAACTACTTTCCAATAACGGAGAAGGTACAATTACCTCATCAAGTTCTACTTTCCTCCCACTCACTTCTTTCGAGAGAAACTTCTTCTCTAGAAAGGATCCATCTTAGCAACGAATAACTTGCCTTCGGATCTGTGATAGAAGGTGTACCCAATAGTTACCTTTGGGTATTCTATGAAGACGCACTTCTCCGATTTGGGTTCGAGCTTATCAGGTGAAAACTTTTCACATAAGCATCACAATTCAAACTTTAAGAAACGACAGCTTAGGTTTCTTGTTAAACCATAGTTCATACGGTGTCGTCTCAGCGGATTTAGATGGTGCCCTATTAAACGTGAATGCAGCTGTCTCTAATGCATAACCCCAAAACGATAGTGGTAAACCGATAAGAGACATCATAGATCGCACCATATCAAATAAAGTGTGGTTATGACGTTCTGACACACCATTACGTTATGGTGTTCCATGTGGCGTGAGCTGTGAAACTATTCCACATTGTTTTATATGAAGGCCAAACTCGTAACTCAAATATTCTCCTCCACGATCAGATCGTAGAAACTTTATTTTCTTGTTACGATGATTCTCCACTTCACTCTGAAATTCTTTGAACTTTTCAAATGTTTCAGACTTGTGCTTCATTAAGTAGATATACTCATATCTGCTCAAATCATCTTGTGAAGGTCAGAAAATAACGATACTTGCCATGAGCCTTAATACTTATTGGTCTGCATACATCAGAATGTATTATTTCCAACAAGTTTGTTGCTCGTTCCATTGTTCCGAAGAACGGAGTTTTAGTCATCTCGCCCAAAGGCACGGTTCGCAAGCATCAAATGATTCATAACCAAGTGATTCCGAAAATCCATCTTTTATGGAGTTTCTTCATGCGCTTTACACCGATATGACCCAAACGGCAGTGCCACAAATAAATTGCACTATCATTATTAACTCTGCATCTTTTGGCATCAATATTATGAATATGTGTATCACTACGGTCGAGATCCAACAAACTATTTTCATTGGGTGTATAACCATCGAAGGTCTTATTCATGTAAACAGAATAACCATTATTCTTTAACTTTAGATGAATAACCGTATCGCAATAAACATGATCAAATCATATTCATGCTCAACGCAAATGCCAAATAACATTTATTTAGGTTTAACACTAATCCCGAAAGTATAGGGAGTGTGCGATGATGATCATATCAATCCTGGAACTACTTCCAACACTCATCGTCACTTCCCCTTCAACTAGTTTCTGTTCATTCTGCAACTCCCATTTCGAGTTACTACTCTTAGCAACTGAACCAGTATCAAATACCAAGGGGTTGCTACGAACACTAGTAAAATACACATCAATAATCTGTATATCAAATATACCTTTGTTCACTTTGCCATCCTTCTTATCCGCCAAATACTTGGGGCAGTTCCACTTCTAGTGACCAGTCCCTTTGCAGTAGAAGCACTTAGTCTCAGGCTTAGGACCAGACTTGGGCTTCTTCACTTGAGCAGCAACTTGCTTGCCGTTCTTCTTGAAGTTCCCCTTCTTCCCTTTGCCGTTTTCTTGAAACTAGTGGTCTTGTCAACCATCAACACTTGATGTTTTTCTTGATTTCTACCTTCGTCGATTTCAGCATCACGAAGTGCTTGGGAATCGTTTTCGTCATCCCTTGCATACTATAGTTCATCACGAAGTTCTAGTAACTTAGTGATGGTGACTAGAGAATTCTGTCAATCACTATCTTATCTGGAAGATTAACTCCCACTTGATTCAAGCGATTGAAGTACCCAGACAATCTGAGCACATGCTCACTAGTTGAGCGATTCTCCTCCATCTTTTAGCTATAGAACTTGTTGCAGACTTCATATCTCTCAACTCGGGTATTTGCTTGAAATATTAACTTCAATTCCTGGAACATCTCATATGGTCCATGACGTTCAAAACGTCTTTGAAGTCCCGATTCTAAGCCGTTAAGCATGGTGCACTAAACTATCAAGTAGTCATCATATTGAGCTAGTCAAACGTTCATAACGTCTGCATCTGCTCCTGCAATAGGTCTGTCACCTAGCGGTGCATTAAGGACATAATTCTTCTGTGTAGCAATGAGGATAAACCTCAGATCACGGATCCAATCCGCATCATTGCTACTAACATCTTTCAACACAATTTTCTCTAGGAACATATCAAAATAAACATATGAAAGCAACAAACATAGGGAAGCAACAACGCGAGCTATTGATCTACAACATAATTTGCAAAATACTACCAGGACTAAGTTCATGATAAATTTAAGTTCAATTAATCATACTCCCTCCGTTCCTAAATATAGGGTGTATAGTTTTTGGCACGGAAATTAAAGAACGCACATAGAGGGAAAATTTCACAAGTTTTGGGTGAGATTGCGCCTGAATATTTGACATGAGAAAATAGAGGAGCTTGACCTATACAAGGAAATGTAATCAAATCCTTAAAATATTATTGAAGCAGTGGTGAAACACAATACACCTTATATTTTGGACTTTTTCTCAAAAATCTATACAACTTATACCAAGGAACGGAGGGAGTATTACTTAAGAACTCCCACTTAGATAGACATCCCTCTAATCTTCTAAGTGATCACGTGATCCATATCAACTAAACCATGTCCGATCATCACGTGAGATGGAGTAGTTTCAATGGTGAACATCACTATGTTGATCATATCTACTATATGATTCACGCTCGACCTTCGGTCTCCGTGTTCGAGGCCATATCTGTTATATGCTAGGCTCGTCAAGTTTAACCTGAGTATTCCGCGTGCGCAACTGTTTTGCACCCGTTGTATTTGAGCGTAGAGCCTATCACCGCGATCATCACGTGGTGTCTCAACGAAGAACTTTCATAGCGGTGCATACTCAGGGAGAACACTTCTTGATAATTTTAGTGAGAGATCATCTTATAATGCTACCGTCAATCAAAGCAAGATAAGATGCATAAAGGATAAACATCACATGCAATCAATATAAGTGATATGATATGGCCATCATCATCTTGTGCTTGTGATCTCCATCTCCGAAGCACTGTCATGATCACCATCGTCACCGGCGCGACACCTTGATCTCCATCGTAGCATCGTTGTTGTCTCGCCAACTATTGCTTCTCGACTATCGCTACCGCTTAGTGATAAAGTAAAGCAATTACATGGCGTTGCATTTCATACAATAAAGTGACAACCATATGGCTCCTGCCGATTGCCGATAACTTGGTTACAAAACTTGATCATCTCATACAATAAAATATAGCATCACGTCTTGACCATATCACATCACAACATGCCCTGCAAAAACAAGTTAGGCGTCCTCTACTTTGTTGTTGCAAGTTTTACGTGGCTGCTACGGGCTTAGCAAGAACCGTTCTTACCTACGGATCAAAACCACAGCGATAGTTTGTCAAGTTGGTGCTGTTTTAACCTTCGCAAGGACGGGCGAGCCACACTCGGTTCAACTAAAGTGAGAGAAACAGACACCCGCCGGTCACCTTTAAGCAACGAGTGCTCGAAGCGGTGAAACCAGTCTCGCGTAAGCGTACGCGTAATGTCGGTCCGGGGCGCTTCATCTCACAATACCGCCGAACCAAAGTATGACATGCTGGTAAGCAGTATGACATATATCGCCCACAACTCACTTGTGTTCTACTCGTGCATATGACATCAACGCATAAAACCAGGCTCGGATGCCACTGTTGGGGAACGTAGTAATTTCAAAAAGTTTCTTACGCACACGCAAGATCATGGTGATGGCATAGCAACGAGAGGGGAGAGTGTATGTGCACGTACCCTCGTAGACCGTAAGCGGAAGCGTTATAACAACGCGGTTGATGTAGTCGTACGTCTTCACGTTCCGACCGATCCAAGTACCGAACGCACGGCACCTCCGAGTTCAGCACACGTTCAGCTCGATGACGATCCCCGGGCTCCGATCCAGCAAAGCATCGGGGATGAGTTCCGTCAGCACGACGGCGTGGTGACGATGATGATGCTCCACCGATGCAAGGCTTCGCTAAGCTCATGACGATATGACTCTACGGCGCGAGGCTTCGCCTAAGCTCATGACGATATGACGAAGTGGAATATGGTGGAGGGGCACCGACACGGCTAAGGGCGATCCGTAGATCAACTTGTGTGTCCTGGGGTGCCCCTGCCCCGTATATAAAGGAGGGAGGGAAGAGGAGGCCGGCCCTAGGAGGGGCGCCATGGGGAGTCCTACTCCCACCGGAGTAGGATTCCCCCTTCCTAGTCCAACTAGGAGTCCTTCCATGTATTAGGAGTAGGAGACAAGGAAGGGAAGAGAGAAGGGAAGGAAGGAGGGTGCGGCCCCTTCCCTAGTCCATTCGGACTAGGCCATGGGAAAGCGCGGCCTGCCCTAGGCAGCCCTCTCTCTTTCCCGCAGGGCCCAATAAGGCCCAATACTTCTCCCGGCGAATTCCGTAACTCTCGGTACTCGAAAAATACCGAATCGTTGGAACCTTTCCGAACTCCGAATATAGTCGTCCAATATATCGATCTTTCGTCTCGACCCATTTGAGACTCCTCGTCATGTCCCGATCTCATCCGGGACTCGAACTCCTTGGTACATCAAAACTCATAAACTCATAATATAACATCATCGAAACCTTAAGCGTGCGGACCCTACGGGTTCGAGAACTATGTAGACATGACCTAGAACTATTCTTGGTCAATAACCAATAGCGGAACCTGGATGTTCATATTGGCTCCTACATATTCTACGAAGATCTTTATCGGTCTAACCGCATAACAACATCGTTGTTCGCTTTGTCATCGGTATGTTACTTGCCGAGATTCGATCGTCGGTATCCAATACCTAGTTCAATCTCGTTACCGCAAGTCTCTTTACTCGTTCCGTAATACATCATTTCATAACTAACTCATTAGTTACAATGCTTGCAAGGCTTAGGTGATGAGTATTACCGAGAAGGCCCAGAGATACCTCTCCGACAATCGGAGTGACAAAACCTAATCTCGAATTATGCCAACTCAACATATACTTTTGGAGACACCTGTAGAGCACCTTTATAATCACCCAGTTACGTTGTGACGTTTGGTAGCACACAAAGTGTTCCTCCGGTAAACGGGAGTTGCATAATATCATAGTTGCAGGAACTTTGTATAAGTCATGAAGAAAGGAATAGCAACATACTAAACGATCAAGTGCTAAGCTAAGGGAATGGGTCAAGTCAATCAGATCATTCAACTAATGATGTGATCCCGTTAATCAAATAACAACTCTTTTGTCTATGGTTAGGAAACATAACCATCTTTGATTAACAAGCTAGTCAAGTAGAGGCATACTAGTGACACTCTGTTTGTCTATATATTCACACATGTATTATGTTTCCGGCTAATACAATTCTAGCATGAATAATAAACATTTATCATGATATAAGGAAATAAATAATAACTTTATTATTGCCTCTAGGGCATATTTCCTTCATTTTTAAATAATGTTCAAATAGAAATTTTAGAAAAAAAGAATGAGACGTCGGCGTCGGCGTTGAACACTACATCTATGTCCCACAAGTGACGTGGGCATCGACGCCCGCGTCACTTTTGGGACGTGGATGTAGTGTCCGACACCGACAGCCACATGTATCTCACACCGACGATACTTGCTATTTAATTAGGGTTTCCTCTACCGCTCGGCGACCCTCGACAACCCTCGTTCCCGATAAAAAAAAGAGGAAGAAGAAGAAAAAAAAGAGGAGAAGAACTCCTCTATTCATTCTTCTCCTCTTTTTTTCTTCTTCCTCTTCTTTTTTTATCCTCTTCTTCCTCTCATGTTCGACGACCCTCGACCCCGATAACATTTTTTCCCCGATAACAATTTTTTCTCCGAGAGAGTTAGTGTTCCCGAGTTAACCGGAGGGGGACATTGGTCATATCAGATTCGTCATATTTTGTACGAATGTTCTATATACATACATCCATCGATATCATTCCATACATACATAGACATCTACATTATATATGAACAAAAAAATATCAAAATTCATCATACATACATCTACAGTATATATGAACAAAAATTATAAACTTTCTCCCCAACTCATACATACATACATATATTTTGCAAGAGCTGGGGAAGGAAGGAAGGGCGGGGAGGATGGGGCGGTAGCTACCTCTCCCGGCGGGATCGGGGAGGAGACGCGGGCGGCCGGCGTGAGGCGGCAGCGATGAAGACAGGCTCGAGGTCGGCGAGGGCGAGGGCGACGGCGAGGCGCTCGGGGCGGCGGACGGGCTCGGGGCACTGAGGGTGCTCGAGGCGGCGGACGGGCGACCAGCGGACGCCACGGCGAGGCAGGGCGCGCAGGGGCGGCAGACAGCTTGGCGTGGGCTCGGGGGCGGGGCAGGGGCAACGGCGGCGACAACGAGTGGCAGAGAGGGGCAGCCTGGCGGCGTCGTCGGGGCGGGATCGAAGAAACTGAACCAAAATTTTCACAAGTGTTGTATATATAGAACGAGCATTGGTCCCGATTCATGGCACAAACCGGGACCAATGCCCCCTTTAGTCCCGGTTGGTGCCACCAACCGGGACCAAAGGACTCTTTTCAGCAGCCCAAAGGTCGGGAAGCAGCGGTCTTTGGTCCTGGTTGGTGGCACCAACCGGGACTAAAGGGGCATTGGTCGGTTTGTGCCACCAAGGGACCAATGCCCTTTAATCCCAGGGCCAGTGGCACCAACCGAGACTAAAACCTTTGCGTTAGCTTGATGGTGGGATTTTAGTCCCACCTCGCTAGTGAAAACTCCGCACCTGTTTATAAGCCCTGCTCTGTGTTCCCTTTCGAACTCCTCTGAACTGCAGGCTTACGGGCCTAATCGGACACTGCAATGCCTGTGGGCCTACTGGGCCTGCTGCGGGCCTGAATCCTGGCCCATGGTTGGGTTTCTAGTCGTATTCAGGCCGTGCTTGCCCAGTAGGTGGCATTTTTTATTTTTTGCTATTTATTTTTTCATTTCTACTTAGAACTAAATACTTATAGTTTTTTTAGTGATTTCTTTTTTCTTTTAGGTCACAAAAATTATAAACTTTCTGTTAGTGCCATTAGTTTTCAAATTTGAAAACACTTTTTTAGTTTTTTGTTGCTTTATTTATTTTATTTTGTTTCTACTTACAACAAAATACTTATTGTTGCTATTTTATTTTTTCATTTTTTGTTTTGTTTTCTGTATTATTTATTTTCTTCTACTTTTTTGCTTTATTTTTAATTCTTTTTGCTTTTAGGTCAAAATTATAAAATTTTAATTTTTTCCAGTTTTTAATTCTTTTGTTTTGTTTCTACTTACAACAAAATTATAAACTTTCTGTTATTGCCATTAGTTTTCAAAAAAATGAACATAGATGCACCTATAGAGAAAATTCGACCTAAATTCATAGTTTTAAAATGAACTCTGAAAAAGTTGGCATAGCATGTGCATGTACAAAACAGACAATGGTATCATACTCATCTGTTACAAAGTTGGCATGGTATCATCATAATAGTTGCGGGAGAAAGTCTTCACTTTTTCTTCGCTTGTGTCATTTTCTTATTGCGCTGTAACCATGGATAATCTTCATCGTTTATCAGGATGCTTGGGTCAGCCTTGACTTTGAAGGGAGGAATTTCATGAAACTTTTCATACTCTTCAGACATGTCTGTCTTGCCCTCCACTCCCAGGATGTCCCTTTTTCCTGAAAGAACTATGTGGCGCTTTGGCTCATCGTATGATGTATTCGCTTCCTTATCTTTTCTTTTTCTCGTTCTGGTAGACATGTCCTTCACATAGATAACCTGTGCCACATCATTGGCTAGGACGAGCGGTTCGTCGATGTACCCAAGATTTTTCAGATCCACTTGTTGTCATTCTGCTGTGGGTCTACTGCATACCCGCCTCTGACAGATTGACCCATTTGCACTTAAACAAAGGGACCTTAAAATCTACTCCGTAGTCAAGTTCCCATATGTCCACTATGTAACCATAATATGTGTCCTTTCCCCTCTCGGTTGCTGCATCAAAGCGGACGCCGCTATTTTGGTTGGTGCTCTTTTGATCTTGGTCAATCGTGTAAAATGTATTCCCATTTATCTCGTATCCTTTCCAAATCATTACAGTCGAAGATGGTCCCCTGGACAACAAGTACAGCTCATCACAAACAGTGCTGTCACCTCTCAGACGTGTTTCCAACCAACTACTGAAAGTCCTGATGTGTTCACATGTAATCCAGTCGTCGCACTGCTCCGGGTGTTTGGAGCGCAGACTGTTCTTGTGTTCATCGACATATGGGGTCACCAAGGTAGAGTTCTGTAGAACTGTGTAGTGTGCTTGAGACCAAGAATATCCGTCCCTGCATATTACTGAGTCCCTTCCAAGCGTGCCTTTTCCAGTCAGTCTCCCCTCATACCGCGATTTAGGGAGACCTATCTTCTTAAGGCCAGGAATGAAGTCAACACAAAACCCAATGACATCCTCTGTTTGATGGCCCATGGAGATGCTTCCTTCTGGCCTAGCGCGGTTATGGAGATATTTCTTTAGGACTCCCACGAACCTCTCAAAGGGGAACATATTGTGTAGAAATACGGGCCCCAGAATGACAATATCGTCGACTAGATGAACTAGGACGTGCGTCATGATATTGAAGAAGGATGGTGGGAACACCAGCTCGAAACTGACAAGACATTGCGCCACATCACTCCTTAGCGTTGGTACGTGATACGTCTCCATTGTATCTACTTTTTCAAACACTTGTGCCCTTGTTTTGGACTCTAACTTGTATGATTTGAATGGAACTAACCCGGACGGACGCTGTTTTCAGCAGAATTGCCATGGTGCTGTTTTATGTACAGAAAACAAAAGTTCTCGGAATGACCTGAAACTCCACGGAATATCTTAGAATAAATAATAAAAAATCCTCGCCAAAGATGAAGACCTGGGGGCCCACACCCTGTCCACGAGGGTGGGGGCGCGCCCCTCCCCCTGGACGCGCCGCCCTACCTCGTGGGCCCCCTGGTGGCCCTCCGACGCCAACTCCAACTCCATATATTGGCTTTCGAGGAGAAAAAAATCAGAGAGAAAGTTTCATCACGTTTTACGATACGGAGCCGCCGCCAAGCCCTAATCTCTCTCGGGAGGGCTGATCTGGAGTCCGTTCGGGGCTCCGGAGAGGGGGATTCATCGCCGTCGTCATCATCAACCATCCTCCATCACCAATTTCATGATGCTCACCGCCGTGCGTGAGTAATTCCATCGTAGGCTTGCTGGACGGTGATGGGTTGGATGAGATTTATCATGTAATCGAGTTAGTTTTGTTAGGGTTTGGTCCCTAGTATCCACTATTTTCTGAGATTGATGTTGCTATGACTTTGCTATGCTTAATGCTTGTCACTAGGGCCCGAGTGCCATGATTTCAGATCTGAACCTATTATGTTTTCATGAATATATGTGTGTTCTTGATCCTATCTTGCAAGTCTATAGTCACCTACTATGTGTTATGATCCGGCAACCCCGAAGTGACAATAATCGGGACCACTCCCGATGATGACCATAGTTTGAGGATTTCATGTATTCACTATGTGTTAATGCTTTGTTCCGGTTCTCTACTAAAAGGAGGCCTTAATATCCCTTAGTTTCCAATAGGACCCCACTGCCACGGGATGGTAGGACAAAAGATATCATGCAAGTTCTTTTCCATAAGCACGTATGACTATATTCGGAATACATGCCAACATTACATTGATGAACTGGAGCTAGTTCTGTGTCACCCTATGTTATGACTGTTACATGACGAACCACATCCGGCATAATTATCCATCACTGATCCGGTGCCTACGAGTTTTCCATATACTGGTTTACGCTTATTTACTTTTCCGTTGCTACTGTTACAATCACTATAAAAATACCAAAAACATTACTTTTGATGTCTTTACTTTTGTTACCGTTACCACCACTATCATATTACTTTGCTACTAAACGCTTTGCGGCAGATACTAAGTTTCCAGGTGTGGTTGAATTGACAACTTAGCTGCTAATACTTGAGAATATTCTTTGGCTCCCCTTGTGTCGAATCAATAAATTTGGGTTGAATACTCTACCCTCAAAAATTGTTGCGATCTCCTATACTTGTGGGTTATCAAGACCCTTTTCTGGTGCCGTTGCCGGGGAGCATAGCTTTATTCTTTGAGTCACTTGGGATTTATATCTGCAGGACACTATGAAGAACTTGAAAGACGCTAAGACAACAATTTATCCCTCAACTACGAGGGGAGGTAAGGAACTGCCATCTAGCTCTGCACTTGATTCACCTTCTATTATGAGTAAGCTAGCGACACCTAAAAACCTGCTTCTGCTATTCGTTCCGATATGTCGCATGTTATTGATGATGCCACTTCTGCTATGCATGATACTTATGATGAAACAACTTCTATGCTTGATACTACTGTGCCCCTTGGTGAATTTCTAGATGAACAAATTTCTAGGTCTAGAGAAAGAGAAATTATTGAAACTGAACACGATGATGTTAGTAATGATGATAATATGCCTGCTATTCCTGAGGGTTATCTTTTTAATGCTGAATCTACTGCAGGTGTTCTTGCTTGCCAGGTTGCTAGTTAAATGGAGTAAAGAATCTTTTACAGATAGGATGAGACCCGACCCTGCTTTTGCTACTTCACCTATCTGTGTTCTTGATCAGGATTATTATGATTTTTCTTTTGATCCAGATATAATTACTTTGGTTGAATCTGATCCTTTTTATGGCTATGAATCTGAAATTGTTGTGGCACATCTTCGTAAGTTAAATGATATAGCTGCCCTGTTTACTAATAATGAGAGGTCGCGCTACCTTTATTTACTCAAAATATTTCCGTTCTCATTAATGGGTGATGCTAAGAAATGGTTAAATTCTCTTGATCCTGGTTGTGTGCAAAGTCCCCAGGATATGATTTATTACTTCTCTGCTAAATATTTCCCTGCTCATAAGAAACAAGCTGCTTTGAGGGATATATATAATTTTGTGCAAATTGAAGAAGAGAGTCTCCCACAAGCTTGGGGGAGGCTTCTCAAGTTACTTAATGCTTTGCCTGGTCATCCTCTTAAGACGCCTGAAATACTTGATATCTCTTATAATGGACTAACCAATGCTTCCAGAGATTACCTGGATAGTTGTGCTGGTTCTCTTTTCAGGGAAAGAACACCGGATGAAGCTGAAATTTTATTGAATAATATGTTGACAAATGAAAATAATTGGGCACCTCCTGAGCCAACTCCCGAGCCAGCTCCAGAGCCAATTACTGAGCCTATTCCTAAACCTACTCCGAAGAAGAGAGGTGTTCTATTTCTCAGTCCCGAAGATATGCAAGAGGCAAAGAAATCTATGAAAGAAAAAGGTTTTAAAGCTGAAGATGTTAAGAATTTACCTCCTATTGAAGAAATACATGGTCTTAATTTACCGCCTGTTGAAGAAGTATATGATCTCAATTACTTATTTACTGAAGAACCCCACGATATCCCGACACAGGTAGTAAAGGTAAATTCTCTCTATAGGTATGATAAAGCTGAAGTCCCTCCTACTAAAATTGCTAGTCAGTGCTTGGATGAGTTTGATAACTTTATGTTTAAGTAAGATGACTTTAATGCTTATTTTGGTAGACAATTAAAACAGAATACCTTTATGATTAAACGCTTGAGTGATTATATGGCTAATATTAGAGGTGAACTTAAACTTGTTAGCAAACATGCTTCTATGGTTACCACTCAAGTAGAACAAGTACTTAAAGCTCAAAAAGAAGTGCTTGATGAAATGAATAGTAAGAAAAGTGACAATGCTGTTAGAGTGGCTACTAGAACTGGTAGAATGACTCAGGAACCTTTGTATCCTGAAGGCCACCCTAAGAGAATCGAGCAAGATTTTCAGAGAAATAATATTGATATGCCTAGTTCTTCTAAAAGGAAGAAAAAAATATGATAGAACTGTGCAAACTTCTAGTGAACCTATTGCTGAACCACCTGATAATCCAAATGATATCTCTATGTCTGATGCTGAAACACAATCTGGTAATGAACATGAACCTAGTGGAAATCTTAATGATAATGTTCATGATGATGCTCAACCTAGTAATGATAATGATGTAGAAGTTGAACCTGCTGTTGATCTTGATAACCCACAATCAAAGAATCAACATTATGATAAAAGAGACTTCGTTGCTAGGAAACATGGTAAAGAAAGAGAACCATGGGTTCAGAACCCATGCCTTTTCCTCCCAAACCAGCCAAGAAAAAGGATGATGAGGATTTAGAGCGCTTTGCTGAAATGATTAGACCTATCTTTTTGCGTATGTGATTGACTGATATGCTCAAAATGAATCCTTATGCTAAATATATGAAAGATATTGTTATAAATAAAATAAAGATACCGGAAGCTGAAATTTCCACCATGCTTGCTAATTACACTTTTAAGGGTGGAATACCAAAGAAACTTGGAGATCCAGGAGTACCTACTATACCATGCTCCATTAAAAGAAATTATGTTAAAACTAATTTATGTGATCTTGGAGCCGGTGTTAGTGTTATGCCTCTCTCTTTATATCGTAGACTTGACTTGAATAAGTTGACACCTACTGAAATATCTTTGCAAATGGCTGATAAATCAACTGCTATATCTGTCCATATTTGTGAGGATGTGCCTGTTGTGGTTGCAAACGTTACTATTTTAACGGACTTTGTTATTCTTGATATTCCCGAGGATGATAGTATGTATATTATTCTTGGAAGACCTTTCCTTAATACTGCAGGGGCTATTATTGATTGCAACAAAGGCAGTGTCACTTTTCATGTTAATGGTAATGAGCATACGGTACACTTTCCGAAGAAACAACCTCAAGTTTATAGTATCAACTCTATTGGAAAAATTCCATCGATTATATTTGGAGGTTTGAATTTCCTCTCCCAACTGTCAAGAAGAAATATGATATACTTATTATTGGGGATGTCCATATCCCCGTTCAGGTAACATAGTGTTATTCGAAATTTCTCCGGTTCCATGACTATCGGAATGAGTTTGTTAACAAGACTTGATCAACCTTGTTAGTGGATTCTTTTTGATGAGCATGAGACAGATGAAACTAGAAGCACAACCTTCTGTACCCTCTTTATATTTTCTGTTACTTAGTAGAAATAAAGTAAAATAGTATTTTTTCTGTCTGTCTCCCGACTTATCCGTGCAATATAAAAATATCCCGAAAATAGAAGTCCTCAGAATGCCATGCCAATTTAATATGATTTTTTCGGGAATATTTGAGGATTTTTAGTGCAAAAATTACCGCGGGGGGAGCTGCCACCTGGCCACGAGGGTGGAGGGCGCGCCCTACCCCCATGGGTGCGCCCCCTGCCTCATGGGCCCATGGTGGCTCTCCTCCACTTATCCCTGCACCCATCTTCTTCCTCTGTCTCACACAAACCCGAAAAACCAACTCAAGCTCGTGTTCCAGCAACTTTTGCTGCGATTTTCAATCTCCTTGCTCAAAGCACCTCTCGCAAAACTGCTTGGGGAGATTGTTCCTTGGTATGTGACTCCTCCATTGGTCCAATTAGTTTTTGTTCTAGTGCTCTATTCATTGCAAATTTGTGCTGCATAGGTGACCATGTTCTTGAGCTTGCATGTCAAATTTATATGGTTCCAAGTAGTTCTAATGCTTGATATATGCTCTAGGCACTTGTATGAGTAGTTGCTATCAGTTTTATTGAAGTTGGTTCACTTTTGTTTGAAGTTACTAAAAATTTCAGATTATTTCAGAAATAATGAAGAGACTTTTGAGGGGCTCGTCGAGCCGAAGCTCGAAGGAAAAACAAAAGGAAGAAGAATAGAAGCCCAAATTTAGTTTGCATCGTATCGCGGAGGTTCGGCCGTGTGAATGGCCTTCCGATGACTTCTTGAGGAGAGCCAGGATTTATGAGGATTTCTATCTATTAATTGAGAATGCCGGCCTCACCAACTTCCTCCGCGACCAATGTCATCAGTATCTCTTACTCACAAATACTTTTGTGCAGAACTTCTACTTTTTCCCTAAGAAATCACCTCCAACAGTAGAGTTCCATTTATATGACGTTGTTAAGGAGATGACATTAGCTGAATTTTGCGAGGTTTGCAAAATAGCCTTTGAGGGCACCTTAGATGAACCACACCGTAATGAAGTGGAAGATTTTATTAACACTATCACTGTGGGAGAAACCAGGAAGGTTTCTGATGCAAGAATTACTAGCATACAGTTTCCTGTTTTGCGCTACTTTGCCTTATTTGCTAGTCGTTGTTTGATTGGTCGCGGGAACTGTGGAAACCTTAGCATTCCTGATATTATCATTTCGTTCCATGGTTTATACCGCAATAACTCTGTTAGTATGGGTGGAATTGTTGCTAGAAGGTTAAGTCTGAACCGTACTAATGGCCCCATCTTTGGAGGCATTTATGCTTCACGCCTAGCTGAATATTTTGAGATACCTATTAGGCATGAGGAGAAAGAAGAAACAGCGCTGCCCCGTGCTTATTTGGATTATAAGAGTATGCTAGTGCATGATTTTCTTGTTAAGAGTCACGAAGGGGAGCTCAAATATAAATTGTACTTTGATAAACATCACCCTGATACTATTACTTTGCCTGCTCCCTCTTTGTTTAACTTGTCTACAGGTCCTTACATTGTTCCGTGGGCGGCTGTTCAAGCATATCGGAATCCTGCACCAGCCCCGGAACTGGAGCCACAAGATGAGCCTCCACGAATGTCTGTTTATTCTTGGGATCCTGAGGCGGTTGCCAGTCAGTGGCAGTCAGAGTCCTCTTCATCACATTATGATCCCAACTATTCTTCATCGCAGTACGACCCCAGCTACACCTACGGGTATCAGCCAGGCTATCCCTGGCAATAGACCAACTTAGGCCAAAAGCCTAAGCTTGGGGGAGTACGTATTTCTCACCGACATTACATTTATGCTCACACACACTCATTGCTAGATGTCGGTGCTCATACTCTTTCACTGTAATATCCATGTTAGTTTAAATTTCTTTTTCTAGCTTTCTTCTTGTGTGTTTGATAAACCTTAAGAAAAAACAAAAGAAATTAGTTAGTCTACTCTCCATGCTTGTAGTAGAATTAAAAAGAAAACCCAAAAATATTTCCCGTTCTTCTTTTGCTTGTTGGGAGCTTTCCCATGTAAATAGTTTTTATTTCTTTTCCTTTCTTTGGGGGTCGAGAAGACCATACTGAAAATGCTTAGTGGCTCTCATATGCATTATTTTTTATCTAACTTAGAGCCCATTTAGTTGTCTTCTCTCTTGAGTTGAATGCTTGCAGATTCCAGCTTAGTCCAATGCACGTGCACTCTTATTATCATACACACCATTCGGTCATGCAAGTGAAAGGCAATAATGATGATATATGGACTTATTGGGATGAGAAAAGCTGGTATGAACTCGACCTCTCTTGTTTTTGTAAATATGATGATTCATCGTTCCTGATTCAGCTATTATGAAGTAAACATATTTGCAATGACATTTAGAGATTATAGTTGCTTGTGCCATGATTGATTAGCTATGAGTTATAATGGTTTACCTTGCGTGCCAACATGCTATTAGAATGATTATGATGTGGTATGATGGGATGGTATCCTCCTTTGAATGAATTGAGTGACTCGACTTGGCACATGTTCACGCATGTAGTTGAATCAAATCAACATAGCCTTCATGATATTTATGTTCATGGTGGATTATATCCTACTCATGCTTATATTCGGTGTAAATTAATTTTAATGCATGTTTACGACTGTTGTCGCTCTCTCTCGTTTGGTCGCTTCAGTCTTTTGCTAGCCTTCACCTGTACTAAGCGGAATACTCCTTGGGCATCCAAACTCCTTAAACCCCAAAGTTGTTCCATATGAGTCCACTATACCTTCCTATATGCGGTATCTACCTGCCGTTCCAAGTAATTTTGTATGTTCCAAACTCCAAACCTTCGAATGAAATTCTGTTTTGTATGCTCGAGCAGCTCATGTGCAACTAGGGCAGCCTATATCTTCCATGCTACGTGGGTTATTCTCAAGAGGAGTGAACTCCGCTCCTCATTCACAAGAAAGGGCCGATAACCGGGATGCCCAGTCCCATGATCCAAAAAGATCAAAGCAAATCAAAATAATTAAACAAAACTTCCCCTGGGACCCGTTGAATGTTGGAGGCACTCGTTGTTTTGAGCAAGCCATGGATTGATGCTTGTGGAGGAGGGGGAGTATAAACCTTTACCATTCTGTTTGGGAACTGCCTATAATGCATGTAGTATGGAAGATACAGCCATCTCATAGTTGTTGCGTTGACAGTGAAAGTATGCCGCTCAAAATATAATTTATCTCTATTTCAAAATCGAGCTCTGGCACCTCTACAAATCCCTGCTTCCCTCTGCGAAGGGCCTATCTATTTACTTTTATGTTGAGTCATCACCCTTCTTATTAAAAAGCACCCGCTGGAGAGCACACTGTCGTTTGCATTCATTATAATTGGTTTATATTGGGTATGACTTGACTAGATCTCTTTTACCATGAATTACAATGTTTAGTCAGTCCTTGATCTTTAAAGGTGCTCTGCATTTATGTTTTGCGGTCTCAGAAAGGGCTAGCGAGATACCATTTTGTTATATCATGTTATGATTATTTTGAGAAAGTGTTGTCATCCGAGTTTTATTATTATGGCTCGCTAGCTGATTATATTATTGATATGAGTAATTGTGAGACCTACGTGTTATTGTGAGTATGGTTAGTTCATAATAATTGATGAAACTTGAATACTGGATTTTCATGTTTACAACAACAAGAGCAAACAGAGTTTGTAAAAGTTTTTCTTTTTCTCTTTCAG
The DNA here is from genome assembly GCA_021605205.1 of Aegilops longissima. Classification (NCBI taxonomy): domain Eukaryota; kingdom Viridiplantae; phylum Streptophyta; class Magnoliopsida; order Poales; family Poaceae; genus Aegilops; species Aegilops longissima. The sequence goes on from CM038681.1 coordinate 11,308,588, forward strand.
TTTGTCAACTGAATTGCTTGAGGACAAGCAAGGGTTTAAGCTTGGGGGAGTTGATACGTCTCCGTCGTATCTACTTTTCCAAACACTTTTGCCCTTGTTTTGGACTCTAACTTGTATGATTTGAATGGAACTAACCCGGACTGACGCTGTTTTCAGCAGAATTGCCATGGTGTTGTTTTATGTGTAGAAGACAAAAGTTCTCGGAATGACCTGAAACTCCATGGAATATCTTAGAATAAATAATAAAAAATCCTCGCCAAAGATGAAGACCTGGGGGCCCACACCCTGTCCACGAGGGTGGGGGGCGCGCCCCTCCCCCCTGGGCGCGCCGCCCTACCTCGTGGGCCCCCTGGTGGCCCTCCGACGCCAACTCCAAACCATATATTGGCTTTCGGGGAGAAAAAAAAATCAAAGAGACAGTTTCATCGCGTTTTACGATACGGAGCCACTGCCAAGACCTAATCTCTCTTGGGAGGGCTGATCTGGAGTTTGTTTGGGGCTCCGGAGAGGGGGATTCATCGTCGTCGTCATCATCAACCATCCTGCATCACCAATTTCATGATGCTCACCGCCGTGCGTGAGTAATTCCATCGTAGGCTTGCTGGACGGTGATGGGTTGGATGAGATTTATCATGTAATCGAGTTAGTTTTGTTAGGGTTTGATCACTAGTATCCACTATGTTCTGAGATTGATGTTGCTATGACTTTGCTATGCTTAATGCTTGTCACTAGGGCCCGAGTGCCATGATTTCAGATCTGAACCTATTATGTTTTCATGAATATATGTGTGTTCTTGATCCTATCTTGCAAGTCTATAGTCACCTACTATGTGTTATGATCCGGCAACCCCAAAGTGACAATAATCGGGACCACTCCCGGTGATGACCATAGTTTGAGGAGTTCATGTATTCACTATGTCTTAATGCTTTGTTCCGGTTCTCTATTAAAAGGAGGCCTTAATATCCCTTAGTTTCCAATAGGACCCCGCTGCCATGGGATGGTAGGACAAAAGATGTCATGCAAGTTCTTTTCCATAAGCACGTATGACTATATTCGGAATACATGCCTACATTACATTGATGAACTGGAGCTAGTTCTGTGTCACCCTATGTTATGACTGTTACATGACGAACCACATCCGGCATAATTATCCATCACTGATCCGGTGCCTACGAGTTTTCCATATATTGGTTTACGCTTATTTACTTTTTCGTTGCTACTGTTACAATCACTACAAAAATAACAAAAACATTAGTTTTGCTGTCTTTACTTTTGTTACCGTTACCACCACTATCATATTACTTTACTACTAAACGCTTTGCTGCAGATACTAAGTTTCTAGGTGTGGTTGAATTGACAACTCAGCTGCTAATACTTGAGAATATTCTTTGGCTCCCCATGTGTCGAATCAATAAATTTGGGTTGAATACTCTACCCTCGAAAACTGTTGCGATCCCCTATACTTGTGGGTTATCAGTACGATTTCTGGATCGATCACCTTCTGAGATATTGCATTGAGGAATGCACATAGCTTCGCAATGGCTAATCGGACGTTTTCCGGTAGAATCCCCCTCAATGCAACCAGAAGCAGTTGCGTCATAATCACGTGGCAGTCATGAGACTTTAGGTTCTGGAACTTTTTCTCTGGCATATTTATTATTCCCTTTATATTCGACGAGAAGCCAGTCGGGACCTTCATACTGAGCAGGCATTCAAAGAAGATTTCTTTCTCTTCTTTTGTAAGAGCGTAGCTGGCAGGACCTTCATACTGCTTCAGAGGCATGCCCTCTTTTTCGTGCAAGTGTTGCAGGTCCTCCCGTGGCTCACGTGTATCTTTTGTCTTCCCATACACGCCCAAGAAGCCTAGCAGGTTCACGGAAAGGTTCTTCGTCACGTGCATCATGTCGATCGAAGAGCGGACCTCTAGGTCTTTCCATTAGGGTAGGTCCCAAAATATAGATTTCTTCTTCCACATGGGTGCGTGTTTCTCAGCGTCATTCGGAACAGCTATTCCGCCGGGACCCTTTCCAAAGGTACGTGTAAATCATTGACCATAGCAAGTACGTGATCACCGGTACGCTTGGCAGGCTTCTTCTGGTGATCTGCCTCGCCTTTGAAATGCTTGCCTTTCTTTCGACATTGATGGTTGGTCGGAAGAAATCGACGATGGCCCAGGTACACATTCTTCCTGCAGCTTCCCAGGTATATACTTTAGGTGTCAAGTAAACAGTGCGTGCATGCGTGGTATCCCTTGTTTGTCTGTCCTGAAAGGTTACTGAGAGCGGGCCAATCGTTGATGGTCACGAACAGCAACACCTTTAGGTCAAATTCCTCCTTTTTGTGCTCATCCCACGTACGTACACCGTTTGCATTCCACAACTGTAAAAGTTCTTCAACTAATGGCCTTAGGTACACATCAATGTCGTTGCCGGGTTGCTTAGGGCCTTGGATGAGAACTGGTGTCATAATGAACTTCCACTTCATGCACATCCAAGGAGGAAGGTTATACATACATAGAGTCACGGGCCAGGTGTTGTGATTGCTGCTTTGCTCATCGAAAGGATTAATGCCATCCGCGCTTAAAGCAAACCATACGTTCCTTGGGTCCGTTGCAAACTCATCCCAGTACTTTATCTCGATTTTTCTCCACTGTGACCCGTCAGCGGGTGCTCTCAACTTCCCGTGTTTCTTACGGTCCTCACTGTGCCATCGCATCAACTTGACATGCTCTCCGTTTCTGAACAGACGTTTCAACCGTGGTATTATAGGAGCATACTACATCACCTTCGCAGGAACCCTCTTCCTGGGAGGCTCGTAAATCAACATCACCAGGGTCATCTCGTCGATCTTATACCACAATGCACCGCATACCGGGCATGCATTCAGATCCTTGTATGCACCATGTAGAGGATGCAGTCATTAGGGCATGCATGTATCTTCTGCACCTCCAATCCTAGAGGGCATACGACCTTCTTTGTTGCGTACGTACTATCGGGCAATTCGTTATCCTTTGGAAGCTTCTTCTTCAATATTTTCAGTAGCTTCTCAAATCCTTTATCAGGCATAGCATTCTCTGCCTTCCATCGCAGCAATTCGAAGACGGTACCGAGCTTTGTGTTGCCATCTTCGCAATTGGGGTACAACCCTTTTTTGTGATCCTCTAACATGCGATCGAACTTCAGCTTCTCCTTTTGACTTTCGCATTGCGTCCTTGCATCGACAATGACCCGGCGGAGATCATCATCATCGGGCACATCGTCTGGTTCCTCTTGATCTTCAGCAGCTTCGCCCGTTGCAGCATCATCGTGCACATCGTCTGGTTCGTCTTGATGTTCAGTAGCATCACCGTATTCAGGGGGCACATAGTTGTCATCGTACTCTTCTTCTTCATCGTCTTCCACCATAACCCCTATTTCTCCATGCCTCGTTCAAACATTATAGTGTGGCATGAAACCCTTGTAAAGTAGGTGGGTGTGAAGGATTTTCCGGTCAGAGTAAGACTTCGTATTCCCACATATAGGGCGTGGACAACACATAAAACCATTCTGCTTGTTTGCCTCAGCCACTTCGAGAAAATCATGCACGCCCTTAATGTACTCGGAGGTGTGTCTGTCACCGTACATCCATTGCCGGTTCATCTACGTGCATTATATATAATTAAGTGTGTCAAAAATCATTACAGAACATCATCAATAGATAACTAAGTGACCAAATTAATAGAAGTTCATCATCACATCAAAACCAAAGTACATACATAGTTCTCATCTAACAACATAAAGCTCTGCAGAGCATCTAAATTAATTAAACCATACATTGAAACTATGTAAAATATTTCAATGCGAAAACAAATGCGATCATAATCGCAACCAAGGTAACGACTGATCCAACGGCATAATGATATCAAGCCTCGGTATGAATGGCATATTTTCTAATCTTTCTAATCGTCAAGTGCATTGCATCCATCTTGATCTTGTGATCATCGACGACATCCGCAACATGGAACTCCAATATCATCTTCTCCTCCTTAATTTTTTTTATTTTTTCCTTCAAGAAATTGTTTTCTTCTTCAACTAAATTTAACCTCTCGACAATAGGGTCGGTTGGAATTTCCGGTTCAACAACCTCCTAGATAAATAAAATCTATCTCACGTTGGTCGGCATAATTTTCATAAACAATAAACGAACCAATAGTTATGAAAAGATAATATATACCACATCTAAATCATAGACGGGACGAGGGCCGACGGGGGCGGATACCAAAACCATCGTGTAAGTGCATCTAGTGCCCCTTAGTGATTTTTGTGTATTGAAGACTTATAGGTTAAGGGACTAATGTGTTTGTGAGTGTACACAGGTCTATAAGTCTATGAGGAGTTTGATATTTACAGAGAAAGTCGACCCCTAAAAATGAAGTTCTTCGACTGAAGACTTTGATATTCTGAAGACTTTCTGAAGACTTTGAAAGTGAAGAAATTGGTGTGACCTTGAAGACTTGGTATTCATTTGAGGAACATGAAGCGTGAAGACTTTTGTTTTCGTAGTTTCGTTTTCTCTTTCATGAGTCTTAGGAAACACCGTACTGTTAAAGGGGGTCGAGGAAATAGTAAGGAAAAATTTCCATGTGATGCTCAACTCAAAATCCTACACCTACCAATCCCTTTGAGTGAAGCCTTTGGAAATCTCATACAGTTTAGTCAATTTCTTGATGATGAGAGAGCGAAGTTCTTACGGTGTTGAGAATTTGTTCTTCTTGAGGAGTTAGGAATTCGCCAGTCTGGATTGCCTAAACAGTGAGGAACATGATAGCCCCGAGGAATTTGAGATTCAAATTTCCGACCGTTCTGTGTCTTCTTGCCACCTGTCCCAAAATATCTTATCCACCTAACGGTCATATCATTGAAGGGCATTTATGTCTTATCATGTCGGGCTGCTCCCTAGGCTATAAATAGCCGCCCCTACAACCACTAGCTGGTTGGCTGCTCGAGAGAAACTTGACACTTGTCATTTGAGAGCAACCCATCCTCCGAGGACTTTGGCGAAAATCATCGAGTGAGGAAAACCCAAACACCAAACCCTACAAACCCAAAGTGATTGAGCATCATGAAGAGATTGATCCTCGTGGATCCGACGCTTGTTACCTTTGAAGACTGTGCTTCTTCCAGACGGTTAGGCGTCATGGTCTAGAGCATCCAAGAGGAATTGTGGATCGCCGAGTGACCTAGTCTGTGAAGGTTTGGAAGTCGCTGAAGACTTACCACAGTGATTGGACGAGGTCATGTGACCTTAGTTCAAGGAGAATCGGTGAGGACTTGGTGTCTGAGCTGCGTGCTCAGCGACTGGGTGTCCGGGACTGTGTGTCCTCGAGTTTAAATACTCAGCCGCTCCAACCAGACGTACAACTGAGACAACAGTTGGAACTGGTCTACCAAATCATTGTCTTCACCAACCTTACTGGTTCTATTTCCTCAACCCTCTCATTTCCTCATTACTGTGTTGAGTGTTCATTCATATCTGTGTTTGAAGACTTTCTCAATTTCCTCAGTTCAATTTCTTCAGTCTGTTTGTCTTCATCTTGTGCTATCCTGTGTTTACGCTTTCTGTGCTCTTTGATTGTCTTCATTTCATCATGATGACCATGCCCGCATTCTCTTATGCTTACTTCTGACTACTTATTCCGTTGCAAGTAGTTCTTCGCTAAGGAATTTCCTCACCGGTAAATTCCTCAGTGAAGAATTCATAAAAATCGCCTATTCACCCCCCCTCTAGTCGATATAACGCACTTTCAATTGGTATCAGAGCAAGGTACTCCCTTGTTCTGTGTGATTTTTGTTTAACCACCTGGAGTTTTAGTTATGTCGACCGCAGGTATGATCAAGGTCTCAGCAGGGTGTCCTACCTTTGATGGGATGGACTACCCCTACTGGAAGAACAAGATGCGAATGCATCTTGAGGCAATTGACAACGATCTCTGGTATGTTGTGGAAAATGGTGTTCCTCAGTCACACCTTCTCTGAATGCTGCCGATGTGAAGAGATTCAAGCAACTCGATTCTCAAGCGAAGAATATCATATGTGGCCATCTGAGCAAAGGACAATATGGAAGAGTGAGTGCTTTGGAAACTGCCAAGCTCATCTGGGACAGGATGTCCAAAGTAAATGAAGGAGTCTCAACTCAGCGTGACTCTCGAGTTGATGTTCTTCGCAATCTCTTCAACCGCTTCAACAGACTCGACAACAAAAATGTTCAACAAACCTTCGATCGCCTCACTGACATCTCAAATGAGCTTCAAGCGCTTCGTGCCACTGACATCACCGACCATGAGGTGGTGAAGAAATTGTTGAGATCGCTTGATTCCTCATTTGATACTCTGGCACTGATGATACAAGAGCGTGCTGACTACAAGTCACTTGATCTAGCTGATATCCTCGAGAGGCTAAATACTCATGAGTTCCAGCTTGCTGAAAAGAGAGATCTCTATGGTTCTAGCTATGGAAAAACACGTGCCCTGAAGGCCAAGGTTGTGTCTGAATCTGAGTGTGAAGACTCTGGTAGTAGCCTTGGAGATCCTGAAGAATTAAGCTAGGAGCTAGCACTGCTCGTGAAGAAATTTCAAAAGTTCTCAAGACGTGGTCGCTTTGGAAAATCATCAAGAAGCAGTGATTCCTCATCCAGTGACTATAAGAGAAGACTTTGCCACAAATGCAAGAAACCTGGTCACTACATTCAAGACTGTCCTCAGTGGGAAACAGAATTAACGAAGAAGAAATACAAGGATTACAGTTCTGATGACGCTAAGAAGAAGAAGAAATCGTCGAAATCTTCATCATCAAAATCCTCAAAGCCCTCTTCTCACAAGAAAAGCAGCTCCAAGAAGGCTCGAGCATTCATTGGCAAGGAAATGGACTCTGAAGCTGAATCTGAGGAACATGAGGAAGAGGAGGCATCAGAAGAATCTGAGTCTGGTGTGGCGAGTCTAGCTCTCGCTACTGCTTTCGTCAGCAAGTCCATCTTCAACTCTGAAGAAAATAACCTCACCAACAAAGTTGATGAAGATAGTGATGACTACGTTTCCACCTATTTCTTCATGGCAAAGGGTACCAAGGTACTCAAATATACCTCCTCTGAATCTAGTGAAAATGAATCTGATGAAGATCTAAAGCCCAGTTACTCAAAACTTGCTAAGATTGCTGTAAAACAACAAAGGGCTTTTGAAAAGGTTCAAAACATGCTAGATAAGAGTGATGATATGTTAGGTGAAGAAATGGATCGCACTAAAGCCCTGACTGAAAATCTTCAGAGACTTCAGTCTAGGTTTGACAACCTTCAAGGTCATCATAACACTTCTTGTCTGATCATGAGAAACTTTCTTATGAATTTCTTCAAAGAAAGCAAGATCTTGAGAAGCTAAGAGTGAGTTATGAAGATCTTGAAGGGCGCGATTCATTACTTGCTCAACAAATCAGCGCTTCTCGGGAAGAATTTGTTCCTCCATGCTTAAAGTGCATTGAGCGTGAATCGCTAATTCTTCACCTGAATGTTCAAATGCTTCAACTGTTACAAATTCTTCACCTGCCTCTGCTATCACTAATTCCTCATCCGAGGACATTGCTAGTATCCTTGACGATGCAGGGCTGAAGGAATTGTACATGACAGGCATGTACAAAAGCCTCAAAGGGCATCGACTCTTTGTGATGTGCTTAAAAGCAGATCCTCAACAGAACCCTAGGAAAGAGGGTATTGCCTTTGAGAGGAAACTCAATGCTGATGGAACATATTGGAAGCTTTGAAAGTATCCCAAAACCTCATGGGTTGCTGCAAAGGGACCTCCAGTTGATCCATCTAACTTATTTGGCTTTACATGCGAATCTCCTCATTCTTCTGATGAGTCATTTGACTCCAACTATAAACTGTTCAAAAATCAGAATGGTGAAGTATTTGCTAGATATGTTGGCACTAACTGCACGAACGGTTCCCCTATGAAGAAAATCTGGGTTCCCAAGAAGTGCATTGAAAGTCTTCAGGTGAATGTCCTCATGACACCACCTGTGAAGAATAGGAACCCCAGATCAAACTCTTCATATGGACCAAATTCTTCATATGGATCCAAGTCCTCATACGGACCAAATTCCTCACGTGGATCAAATTCCTCAAAAGGATCAAAGTCCTCATATGATTGTCATCGTGCTAACAACTCTGTTTCGCAGGGTAGAGCTAAGGGCTATGAATATGTGCATTATTCTTCAAACTAATATGTTCATAAGTCCTCGAAGAATTTCTCTGCTTATTCATATGCTTACCCTAACCCCTCTTATGTGAAACAAAATGGATTGGCCTCTATGCCACCATTCTCATATGGTGCTCGCAGAGTGATGAACTCTTTGCCACCCTTCAGATGTGGGTGGTGAAGAAAAAGAACTAACCTCTTCTGCAGGGTCAGGTCTCCAGACGTGCATTAAACGTCCAAGAATTTCTTTGGGGCCCGACAAAAATGCTGAAAGGACGCAGCTAATCATGATGAAATGAACTTTCATTTCACACGTCCTCATACTGCTTATCTATTATACTGCCTGATGAAATTCATCTGATGAACTTGATATCATATTCTTCACTGATGAAGTATATGAGATCGTAAGTTGCACTAATTCATCTGCAGGATGATCAACCCAAAGCCACTGAGTGGGTTCTCGATAGTGGATGTACAAATCACATGACTGGTGACAAGAATCTATTGATGGATGCTCCTTATCACCGTCACATCTGAAGCATATCATCTTTTTGACAAAGGCAAAAGTCAGGTATTGGGTCTTGGTGAGGTTGCGATCTCTAAGGACATACACATGGACAAAGTCATGCTTTTGAGTCCTTAGGATACAACCTCATGTCGATCTCAATGCTTTGTGATCTTGATATGGTTGTTATCTTTGGCAAGTATCGTTGTGTTGTGATTATGGAAGCTGACAATTCCAAAGTCTTCGAAGGCTTTAGGAGAGGAGACTTGTATATTGTTGATTTCTCTACAGGACCACAACCAGCCGTGTGTCTACTGCAAAAGCTTCAGAAGGCTGGCTATGGCATCGGCGACTTGGTCACGCAGGCATGAGGAATTTGCACACGCTTGCAAAGAAGAAGCATGTCATTGGCATTGAGAATGTCAAATTCCTCAAGGATCACTTGTGTGGAGCTTGTGAAGCTGGAAAAATGACCAAGGCCAAGCATCCTGCGAAGACTATCATGACCACTACTCGTCCCCTCGAATTGCTTCACATGGACCTCTTTGGTCCTAATCATTACTCAGCAGTCACTAATGATGCATCTCTATATGGCTTTGTTATTGTTGATGATTACTCTCGTTACACATGGGTACACATTGTTACTTACAAAAATGAAGTGCAGGAAGTCTTCAAACGATTTTCCTCGAGGGCTTCAGCTAACTTTGGTGTGAAGATCAGACACATCTGGAGTGACAATGGAACTGAGTTCAAGAATTCTGGTCTTGATGCCTATCTTGATGAACTTGGTATTACTCATGAGTTATCTGCTCCCTATACTCCTCAGCAAAATGGCGTCGTGGAGCGCAAGAACAGAACTCTTGTTGAGATGGCTCGCACTATGCTTGATGAATACAAAACGCCTAGTCGTTTTTTGGATTGATGCAATTGATACCGCGTGCCACATCATCAACAGAGTATATCTTCACAAATTCTTCAAGAAGACTGCCTATGAACTCCTCACTAACAAGAAACCCAATGTGAGTTATTTCAAAGTCTTCGGTGCTAAATGCTGGATTAGAGATCCTCATGACAGTTCTAAATTTGCACCGAAAGCACATGAAGGTTTTACGCTTGGTTACGGAAAGGACTCGCACACCTACAGAGTTTTCAACATCGCTCTTCACAAGATTGTTGATACTGTAGATGTGCGGTTCGATGAAACTAATGGCTCGCAAAGAGAGCACCTACCTTCTGTGTTAGATGAACCAGAACCTGAGGAATCTATCAAGTTCAAGGAAACTGAGGATGTCATTCCCACTGAAGAATCTGTTGAAGAATTCATTCCTGTACGCGAAGAACGTCGAGCTGATGCACCTGAAGATAATGCTGAAGACAATGGTGCTGAGGAAAATGATCAAATTCCTCGACGACAACCAGCTCATCCTCGCGTTGCAAAAGAAGTGCAAGTTGACAAGATCATCGATGACATTGAAGCGCCAGGTCCTCTCACACGCTCAAAAGCTTCACATTTATCTAACTAGCTCATCCTCGCGTTGCAAAAGAAGTGCAAGTTGACAAGATCATCGATGACATTGAAGCGCCAGGTCCTCTCACACGCTCAAAAGCTTCACATTTATCTAACTTTTGTGGGCACTATGCTTTTGTCTCTATCACAGAGCCCACTAAGGTAGATGAAGCATTTCTGGAGCCTGAGTGGATCCAGGCCATGCAAGAAGAATTACATCAGTTCGAGCTCAACAATGTCTGGGAACTGGTCAAACATCCAGATCCTCGCAAGCATAATATCAATGGCACAAAGTGGATCTACCGCAACAAGAAAGATGAAAATGGCCTTGAGGTGAGGAATAAGGCACGACTTGTAGCTCAAGGCTACACACAGGTTGAAGGAATTGATTTCGATGAAACTTTTGCACCTGTTGCTAGACTTGAGTCTATTCGCATATTACTTGCCTATGCTAACCATCACAATATCACTTTATATCAAATGGATGTGAAAAGTGCATTCCTCAATGGTAATGAAAGTGCGTTATATCGACTAGAGGGGGGGTGAATAGGCGATTTTTATGAATTCTTCACTGAGGAATTCGCCGGTGAGGAAATTCCTTAGCGAAGAACTACTTGCAGCGGAATAAGTACTCAGAAGTAAGCATAACAGAATACACGCATAGTCATCATGATGAAATGAAGACAATCATAGAGTACAGAAAGCGTAATCTCATGATAACTCAAGATGAAGACAAACAGACTGAAGAAATTGAACTGAGGAAATTGAGAAAGTCTTCAGTCAAAGTCTTCAAACACAGTTATGAACAAACACTCAACACAGTAATGAGGAAATGAAAGGGTTGAGGAATTAGAACCAGTTAGGTTGGTGAAGACAATGATTTGGTAGACCAGTTCCAACTGCTGTCTCAGTTGTACGTCTGGTTGGAGCGGCTGAGTATTTAAACTCGAGGACACACAGTCCGGACACCCGATCCTTGAAAGCACGCAACTCAGGACACCAAGTCCTCACCGTATTCTCCTTGAACTAAGGTCACGCAGACCTCGTCCAATCACTCGTGGTAAGTCTTCAGCGACTTCCAAACCTTCACAGACTTGGTCACTCGGCGATCCACAATTCCTCTTGGATGTTTCTAGACCATGACGCCTAACCGTCTGGAAGAAGCACAGTCTTCAAAGGTAACAAGCGTCGGATCCACGCAGGATCAATTTCTTCAGTGATGCTCAATCACTTGGGTTTGTAGGGGTTTGGTTTTTGGGATTTTCCTCACTTGATGATTTACGCTCAAAGTCCTCGGAGGATGGGTTGCTCTCTAATGACAAGTGTCAAGTTCTTCAAGCAGCCAACCAGCTAGTGGTTGTAGGGGGGCTATTTATAGCCTAGGGAGCAGCCCGACATGATAAGACATAAATGCCCTTCAATGATATGACCATTAGGTGGATAAGATATTTTGGGACAGTGGTAGCAAGAGCACAACAACGGTCGGAAATTTGAATCTCAAATTCCTCGAGGCTATCATGTTCCTCATGTGTAGGCAATTCGCACTGGCGAATTCCTAACTCCTCAGACAGAACAAATTCCTCAGCGACCAGAAGAGCTTCATCTCTGTCATATGAAGAAATTGACTGAACTGTATGAGATTTCCAAAGGCTTCACTCGAAGGGATTGGTAGGTGTAGGATTTTGAGTTGAGCATCACATGGAAATTTTTCCTTAGTATTTCCTCGACCCCCTTTAACAGTACGGTGTTTCCTATGACTCAAGAAAGAGAAAACCGAAACTACGAAAACAAAAGTCTTCACGCTTCATGTTCCTCAAATGAATACCAAGTCTTCAAGGTCACACCAATTTCTTCACTTTCAAAGTCTTCAGAAAGTCTTCAAAATATCAAAGTCTTCAGTTGAAGAACTTCATTTTTAGGGGTCGACTTTCTCTGTAAATATCAAACTCCTCATAGACTTATAGACCTGTGTACACTCACAAACGCATTAGTTACTTAACCAATAGGTCTTCAATACACCAAAATCACTAAGGGGCACTAGATGCACTTACAGGTAAGCTCTAGGAAGAAGTATATGTTGCTCAACCCCCAGGTTTTGAAGATCCAAAGAATCCTGACAAAGTCTTCAGACTCAACAAGGCTCTCTATGGTCTCAAACAAGCCCCACGGGCGTGGTATGATACATTGAAGGAATTCTTCGTGAAGAATGGCTTCACACCCGGTTCACTCGAACCTACTCTCTTTACTAAATCATATGATGGTGAACTGTTTGTTTGCCAAATATATGTTGATGATATTATCTTTGGCTGTACTGACCAACGTTATAGTGATAAATTTGCCTATATGATGAGTGAAGAATATCAAATGTCTATGATGGAGAGTTGAAATTCTTCTTAGGTCTTCAAATTCGTCAACAACACAATGGCATATTCATATCTCAGAGAAATACCTCAAAGATGTCCTCAAGAAATTCGCATGCAAGATTGCAAAGGCGTCAAAATTCCTATGCCCACAAATGGCCATCTATGCAATCGATGAAAATGGAATTGACTTGATCACAAGGTATACCGCCCATGATTGGTTCTCTATTGTACTTATGTGCATCTAGGCCAGATATAATGCTTAGTGTTTGCATGTGTGCCCGATTTCAAACTACACCGAAGGAATCACACCATAAGGCTGTGAAGCATATTCTTCGATATCTAGCTCACACACCAACACTAGGATTATGGTACCCCAAGGGCTCTACTTTTGATCTCATTGGATATTCTGACTCTGACTATGCTGGTGATCGTGTGGACCGCAAGTCAACATCTGATACTTGTCATTTCCTTAGACGATCTTTGGTCTGTTGGTCCTCGAAGAAACAGAATTGCCTATCACTGTCTACTGCGGAAGCTGAATACATTGCTGCTGGCTCTTGTTGTGCTCAATTGCTGTGGATGAAGCAAACTCTCAAGGACTACGGCATCAACGTGAAGAATGTGCCTCTCTACTGTGACAATGAGAGTGCCATCAAGATTGCTCACAACCCAGTTCAACACTCGAAGACAAAGCACATTCAAATTCGTCATCATTTTCTTCGTGATCATGTGTTGAAGGGCGACATCTCCATCGAGCATGTGAAGACTGAAGAACAGCTAGCCGATATCTTCACTAAGCCCTTGGATGAAAAGAGATTTAGCAAGTTGCGGTGTGAGCTAAATATCTTAGAATCTTCGAATGTGCTTTGAAAATGACACACATCCTGATACTTATGCAAAATTGATGACTTAGATGTGCAACACATGAAGAAACGTTTTTCTTCAATCCATGAAGAATAACACTCTAAGTGTGAAGAAATTAATGAAGAATTTGATTCTCAGAACCCTACGACAATTGTACGCGGTGTCTGAAATCATCATTCTTATACGGTGGGTCACGCCACCACCAAAGTTGAAAATCTTCAATTTGAGTTTTTCCTCAGTTTTTGAAATTCTTCAGTTTTTCAAATTCTTCAACTTTTCAAAATCTTCACTGTTTCCATCGTTTTTCTTCATTGGCTATATATATATATATATGGGTTTGTGTCCTCTACAACATTCACTTATGGCTATTTCTTCAAGTCGCTTTTTCTGCTAAGTGAATGTGATCGGACCCTTCCCCCTCTATGCTATACTTAACCCAATCTATTCACAAATTCTTCATGTGCGTTCTATTTGAAACTCGTTCAAAATTTTCACTGTGTCCTTGTCAGCTGAAGAAATTGCGAACGGAACTTTAAAACTGATCTTATCCAAACTTTCGGTTTTGCCGCTCAAACCGTTCCGCATCCCACGATGGATTTATCTATTCACCCACGATCTAACATGATCTCCACTTTTCAAGACGTGGGTGACACATGTCAGTTTAATGAGAAGGGTCAGGCACGTTCGTCCCAAATCTTCGGGCGAACAGTTTTTCACCATGGCTATATATACCCCCTCTCCCCTTCCTCACTTCCTTTACTCCGCTCGACCGCTTTCTCTCGCTCGAGCTCCTCAAACCCTAGCGTCGCCGCTACTCCATCGTCGCCGGTGAGAAAGAGCTTCACTGCCTCGACCTCGTCATAGACGTACTCGCGCCGACCGCGGAAATATTCACTCCGCCGCCGTAGCTGTCTTCCTCCGCCAAGTTAGGGCGTGGAAGATCTGAGCTGATGAACTTCCCATCTGTTCTTCTTAGTTCGTCGTGTTCTTCACTTCGGGTAATTAAAAGTTACTTTTATTACTCGCCTTGATTCTCAAACCTTCCTGAAAATCTTCAAAGGTGTTTATTCTTCAAATCTTCACACATATGAACACCTCAAACAAAATATGCTCTTGATTCGTTTCTCTAAGCAATGATTTTCTTCAAGATTCCTCAATTGTGTGGATCCTCGATCTATACAACTCTGGAACCTAAGACAAAGATCGCTTAGTGAAATTCTTTAAGGCTCATCTGGTCAAATTCCTCAAACTAGTTCTTTTTGAAAAACCTTCTGAGAACGCATATGACCGCTCCAAATTCCTCGCAACTATACTCTGTTTACAGGTACTCATGTCCGCTACTGAATCACTACGTTCTCATCAACTTAACTCATTTGCAGAGTTCCTCAAAGAAAAGTTGCATACATCTTCAGAGAATTCGTTTGTTCAAATTCCTCACCTGAAGAATATGGCAGAAGGAAAGAAGCCACAGAAAGGACGAAAGAGGCCTGAGGTCATGACTGCGTTTGAAATCCCTGAGGAAATATATGTTGATTATTGCACACCTGATGAAGCCGAGTTCGGCAAGAAAACAAAAATCAGCGCAAGGTGCGCATTCAAAGGATTGAACGGAGATGGGCAAGAGAATGGAGGGAGTACCGATATGTAACTCCAAAGTACATGAAGAAATTCGCACTCAATCCTCCATGCCCAAGAGCTCCATTGGCACCTGGTCAAGAAGCTGACCCCACCAGCATCAAGCGTGGTGAGGACTTTCCTGAAGAATGGGCCAAGCGCCAAGCCAAATTGGCAAGACAAGCCAACGAGGCAGTGAGGAAATTCAATGAGGACTCTGCTACTGCTGCTGCCACTGAGGCCTCTGTCAAGCCAAGAAAATCTATGGCAAAGAAGCCCGCACACAAGCCAAGTGCTTCACCAACAGTGCCCTCATGGCCAAGTTCCTCAGCTGTGCCCTCACGGCCAATTCCTCATGCTGCTCCTGCTCCTCCCAAGTCCTCAGCTGCTCCTACAAAATCCTCAGCAGTTCCGACAAAGTCCTCAAGACTGTGCATCCGCCACGTGCCAAAGGACTGCAGCATCTCCATTGCCTCCGTGTTTCAGCAAGTTCCTCGGATGCACCAAATTCTTCATCCGCCCGACTCTGCTGAAGACTAAGGCCCACAATGGACGAGGTCCTCGGCCAAGTCCCAAGAAGAAACAGGTCGCCTTCCAAGAGCCACCTGAAGATGATGAGGCTGATGATGATGAACTTGCGGAAATCATCAGAGACCGCCAAGAAAGGGCCGCTAGAGCCAAAGGCACACCTATGCCACTGTTGTTGGATCCAAGAGCGATCCTAGACTACATTGATCTCTGGCACAAGGACCCAAACACTCCTATGCCTGACTTCAAGTTGACACCTGGCCAAAGTCACATGCTGACTCATTTCATCCAAGAGGAGAAATGGAAATTTGATACGGCCAGAGAGATCAAGAAATCGCAGTACAGAAAGGAGAAACTGCTGAAGAAAATGTTGTCAAGATGACAACTGAAGAACTTATCAAGATGCAGGCTGACATCAAAGCCCTCAGCGACAAATTTGACTCCTATTATGCTGATTGGCAAGGAGCCAAAGTCAGATTCGTCAACCTGACGAAGAAATTCACCAATGTTGCTGCCCCAACGCAACAAGAAATTCCTCAGGCTGGAGCCTCAGCTCAGCAGACTGAAGAACATGCCAGCACCGCTGATGAAGTTCAGCCTGCTGAAGACAATGCTAGTTCCAGGGCTGATGATCCCATTCCAGTCGCTGAAGAAATTGCCAGGGCATCCACTAGTGGTGCGCCTGAAGAAACTGAACAAGTCAGGGCAACTGCATCAGTTGCACCTGAGGAAAATCAACCAGATTCCTCAGCTCCTCCTGCGCCAACACCAACTCCACTTCTTCCATCTGCCTCTGATGTGAAGAAGAACAAGGCTGCAGAACGAGCTGTAGTGAAGAAACGTTAAGCATCAGCTGCGTCAAATTCTTCGGATGCGAAGAAAATGAAGCCAATGACCAGCTCCTTTGAAAATCCTATTGATGCTGTTCCAATTTCCTCAATTCCATCAAAGGACCTTGTTCCTTTTGATGAAGATTATGAGATCCCACGCGGATTTGATTAAGAAAATCATTCTGCTGCTTCGTCAGAGCAGATTGATGAAGAAATTGAAGTGGAAGCAATCCCTTCAACCCCAATCATTTCCTCGCCTATGCCTTAGTTCACAGCTGAAGAGGCCGGTGTTGAGGAAATTGAAGAAGTTGTGGATATTGGAAGCACAACGCCAGTGATGAACGATGAATTTTGGGAAAGTCAGCATCCAAATTCTCCACTCTTCACCCCAATCCAACAGATTCCTTAGTCCCCTGCTCCAACAGTTCAAATGGGCTCTGAAGAAACTCATCCCACTTCATCTGTCCATGAAGAAATTCCAGCCACTAGCGCTGATGAACCTGCTGCTGCTGATCCTCGATCGCACCAGAGAGGAACAAGAAATTCCTCACCAAGAACCTGAGATTGCGATTCCAGAGGTCGTGATGCAACTCACTGACACTCCACTGCCAAAGCCAAAGAATCCCTTCTCAACAAAGAAAAAGTTCAAGGCTGAAGATTTCTTCAGCGAGCATGTATTCTTCACTGATTACAATCCATATGATTCTGCTCGCATAAGGAAGAGGCGTTTCTGGACTGCCAGTCAAGCCAATTTCTATTCCTCAGTGCTCTTCAATAAAGACAAAGTCTTCGATCATGCACATATTCCTCATGTGGACTTGGAGTCTCTGCCAGGCTTTGAGCCAGTCCTCAGTGTTCTTCACGACGCAGGACTTCTGAATTTCTGCACTGACATCTGTGATTGGAATGAAGAACTCATTCTTTAATTCTATGCAACGCTGCACATCACCGGAGACGCCAAGACGTGAACTCATGGGTGTTAGATCGATGTCCGAAAATACTCACTACGAGGCACCAAAGAATCGAATTGCTTCGTGCCTACCACTCAGTCCTCCACTTGGTGGTGCTCGTTGTATCTACTACGAACCCTGAGCTTTCAAATCACTATATGCAAGTCTTGATGAAGCCTTTGAAGCGTGGCAGGCCCTAAGAACCAAATTCCTCGTCAAGGAATTATTGTATGTGCCTCGGACTGTGTATCGGATTTCGACGAAGACAATGAGTCCTATCAAAGGCCACGACTCAAATGATGAAGAAGTCGTTGGCATCATGAAGAATATGCTTTTCAATATCATTCATGGCGTTCCCGTCAACTTCCATGATTTCTTCATGAGGAATCTGGCAAACATTGCTATGTCACCATTTGAGCTGAAGCCTTATGCGCCTTGGATAATGAGATTCATCAGGTCAAGGTGTTCACTTAATTACAAGGCTGATACTCTGAACCACTGCAGCTACTTGCCCCCGATTGAAGTCCTCAAACGGACATTTACCTCAGCTGATGACAAGGGCAAGGCAACTGCTGTGATCGATGAAGGCATTCGTCCATTGGATGGACAGTTTCGCAAAGCTGCATCCTACTCCACCAATGATGACTCTGCCACACATGACTCTGCCGCAAATACCTCAGCCAAGCAAAGTCCTCAAGCCACAGCACCCAGGGTGATGACTGATCGTGAGTTACTCCTCAGTCTTCATCAGAAGGTTGATCGCAATCATAAATGGGTCAAGCGTCAGTTTGGTTCAATTCTTCACAACATGACCTCTACACACAATGCAGTGAAGAAAAACCACTACTACCTCCATGAAACCTTCAAACGCACCTGGGCTGTTCTTTCAAATGTCTACAGCATGGAAGAACTGAAGACAATGGGTCTCAAGGAAGAATTTGACTGGTCTGCACCTCCTTCGAAGAAATACAAGAAGGTCAAAGTTCCTTCCTTGGTGGCCAGCTCCTATTCTTCATCACGAGACACTGATGAAAATGAAGACTTGGACGACACTGCGGCAGGCCCCACTACGACAACTGACCCCAACAACGCTGGCGCTCCTTCTTCAACTTCAAATTCTTCAGGGGCGTTAGTCCTCAGTTTCAATCCTTTTGGTCATTCGATGACAAAGGGGGAGAAATTTGAGTTAGTCTTCAAGCGGGTCTATTATATGGGCAATTCTTTTTGTTAAGTTACAACTCTCGTTCTTCTGAAACTTTTATTGGATCGAGTTGTAATCTTAAGCACGATGGTGCTTTGATACTTTTGATGCACTGTGCTCTGATACTCTTGATGCGTTATTTTGCATGCCTGTTCCTCATTAATGTTATTGCACGCATGCTGAATTTCATCAAGCACCATATTTCATCATGCATTTCAAATTCTTCATATTATATGTCAAATGCATGTATGAATTACAAGATATAGGGGGAGATCTCCATGATTCAACTCTTCAAATGTGCATTGCCTCAAAAGCAAATTTCTCACTATGCACATCTTCAGGGGGAGTTCTTCTATATCTAGCAATCAAATTCCTCAATATCAGTATTTACACTTCATATGTTTATCCCCATTGAAAACTTAACCTATATTGTCATCAATCACCAAAAAGGGGGAGATTGTAAGTGCATCTAGTGCCCCTTAGTGATTTTGGTGTATTGAAGACTTATAGGTTAAGGGACTAATGTGTTTGTGAGTGTACACAGGTCTATAAGTCTATGAGGAGTTTGATATTTACAGAGAAAGTCGAACCCTAAAATGAAGTTCTTCGATCAAGATTTTGATATTCAAGACTTTCAAGACTTTGAAAGTGAAGAAATTGGTGTGACCTTGAAGACTTGGTATTCATTTGAGGAACATGAAGCGTGAAGACTTTTGTTTTCGTAGTTTCGTTTTTCTTTCTTGAGTCTTAGGAAACACCGTCATGTTAAAGGGGTCGAGGAAATAGTAAGGAAAAATTTCCATGTGATGCTCAACTCAAAATCCTACACCTACCAATCCCTTTGAGTGAAGCCTTTGAAATCTCATACAGTTCGATCAATTTCTTCAATGATGAGACGAAGTTCTTCCGTCACGAGGAATTTGTTCGACCGAGGAGTTAGGAATTCGCCAGTCTGGATTGCCTACACATGAGGAACATGATAGCCCCGAGGAATTTGAGATTCAAATTTCCGACCGTTCTTGTCTTCTTGCCACCTGTCCCAAAATATCTTATCCACCTAACGGTCATATCATTGAAGGGCATTTATGTCTTATCATGTCGGGCTGCTCCCTAGACTATAAATAGCCGCCCCCTACAACCAATAGCTGGTTGGATGCTCCGAGAGAAACTTGACACTTGTCATTTGAGAGCAACCCATCCTCCGAGGACTTTGAGCGAAAATCATCGAGTGAGGAAAAACCCAAACACCAAACCCCTACAAACCCAAAGTGATTGAGCATCACTGAAGAGATTGATCCTGCGTGGATCTGATGCTTATTACCTTTGAAGACTGTGCTTCTTCCAGACGGTTAGGCGTCATGGTCTAAAGCATCCAAGAGGAATTGTGGATCGCCGAGTGACCTAGTCTGTGAAGGTTTGGAAGTCGCCTGAAGACTTACCACGAGTGATTGGACGAGGTCTGTGTGACCTTAGTTCAAGGAGAATACGGTGAGGACTTGGTGTCCTGAGCTGCGTGCTCAGCGACTGGGTGTCCGGGACTGTGTGTCCTCGAGTTTAAATACCCAGCCGCTCCAACCAGACGTACAACTGAGACAGCAGTTGGAACTGCTCTACCAAATTATTTTCTTCACCAACCTTACTGGTTCTATTTCCTCAACCCTCTCATTTCCTCATTACTGTGTTGAGTGTTCATTCATATCTGTGTTTGAAGACTTTGACTGAAGACTTTCTCAATTTCCTCAGTTCAATTTCTTCAGTCTGTTTGTCTTCATCTTGTGCTATCCTGTGTTTACGCTTTTCTGTACTCTTTGATTGTCTTCATTTCATCATGATGACCATGCCCGCATTCTCTTATGCTTACTTCTGAGTACTTATTCCGCTGCAAGTAGTTCTTCGCTAAGGAATTTCCTCACCGGCAAATTCCTCAGTGAAGAATTCATAAAAATCGCCTATTCACCCCCACTCTAGTCGATATAACGCACTTTCACATCGCACTATATAAGATGCAATAATAAAAGTAAGAAAATAATACAAGTATCTATCTAAACATACAAGTAAGAATATTTTTCCTATTAGAAAGAAGATAAGAACAAGAGGCTCACCATGCTGGTGCCGGCGATGAGATCGGTGCGGGTGATCGACGGCGGTGAAGACGGGGACGGGGCGTGACGGACCGCTAAATCTAGACAAATATTGAGGAAAATGGAGCTTGGAGGTCGAGCTTGGAGAGGAGAAAGCTTAAGTAGTGTGGCTCGGGAATTCCATCGAACAACTTGTGTGCATAGGAGGTGAGCTAGAGCACCACCAAGCCCTCTCCCCCTCGGCAGCCAGAAAAAACAGAGCAGTGTGCTCTGCTCTTACGCGAGGAGGTATATATAGGCAGCTCATTGGTCCCGGTTGGTGGCATGAACCGGGACTAAAGGGTAGCCTTTGGTACCAACCGGGACCAATGATGGTGGGCCAAGAGCGAGGCCCATTGTCCCGGTTCGTCCTACCAACCGGGACAAAAAGGGCCAGACGAACCGGGACCAATGCCCACGAGGCCCCGACCGGCCCCCTGGGATCACGAACCGGGATAAATACCTCCATTGGTCCCAGTTCGTGGCAGAACCGGGACTAATGGGCTGACCCGTCCTGGACCATTGCCCCCTTTTCTACTAGTGATGGGTGAAAACCAAAATACAAACACTAAAGACAAAAATAAATTAAAGGTTGGGGGTAGGGTTTAGACCACTGAAATAATAGCATGCTATAGCATGTAGAGAATTGTCTCGCTAAATTGGTCGGTGTAAAATGTCTGGCTAATAGCACGCTAATAGAATATTATCAGGGACAGCGCTATTTTGTATAGCACACTATTTTTTTCTTGGTTTGGACATACACACACATAAACATCAACGAACATCGTTTGAGCCAGACAAGAGTGCCGAGGCCCAAAACCGTAAGGCACGATTTTTGTGCAACCAAAATGACCACCACTGACCGATCAAACCAACAGATGGAGATGGCCCACCAAACCATGACCCATCAATAGAGACAGCAGCATGCATGGTATCAATGTATCATAGAGCTGTAGGTAAAGAAAGAAAACAACCAGATCTGCTATCGCCATGAATATCTCCATCAACTACTTTCGTCTACCAGATTTGGTCTGGTTCGTATCAATTAATATCTATGTGTACTGTACCGTCAGGGCGGTGGCCGCGGGTGGCGGAGTAGCAAGAAGGAACCCCAGTAGGAACCCTAGTAGCGAAAGAAGAAAGAAAAAATAAATATAACTGGGTATAAAGTAGCATATAAGTTTTACATAATGAAACTGAGGAGAGTTGGGTAGGGTATAGGATTTATTCATTGTCTGCATACTTGGACAAGGTCCAGCAATACTCCTGGAGAAATTAAGCACTTTGGTCTGACAACCCATCAGTTAAGTAAGCCAGGAACTTGAATAAAACAGTTTTTTTTCTCAAACATGCCTAGAAGAATGTCATTTTCATTGAGAAAAAAATCATTAAGACAACATAATGACTAATTTTTTTACAAAGATCTACCAACAAAGATGCCAAAATAAGAAGAAAGGTAAAAAAAATGATATCCCAATTCAACTAAAAGAATGGCTAACGTAGAAGCGACAGGAGAAACTATTAGCAATTTGATATCTGCACAAACTACTGCCATAGCACTCAACCTTATCGGCAATAACACAATCAGCTGGCTGGCAAAAAACACATGTGAATCAACAAGGAAAGATCACATCATCACCAGCGCGTGGAATGATTGTTCTTCTTCTGCTTTCATGATTGTGCATTCTATATTCCATCATAAATTCAAGAAATGAGCATAAATGTTGGAAAACAATTTAGAAGTTTCACTCACCATCTTTCAACTGTGCTAGCAAAGCTATTGCATGCATTAGCACAAACAAATATGGGGCACATACACCAATCCTGTACATTTTCCATAGAAGTAATAGAAATTTCTTCCGCTTGTAGAAACTACGTTAAACAGGCTTGGAGAGTAACTGAAACTTCCATTTAATATCTACGGTTGCAACGAGAACTGACAAGGGCTTCTTGCAGGCTGGATATGGCTTTGTCGTACTTCAGAAAACCCATAAACCAGAGCTCATGCCCTTCAACCGACACAATCTGAATATACTTTTCAGAAGAATTTAATGTGCTCACTGAAGACTTAGCTGTTCTTAGCCGACGAAGAGGAATGGTCACCTGTTTTTTTTTTGTAACGAAAAACTTATACGTTAAAGATGTATTAGCACAGCAATTAATATATAAACTGGTTGGAGCTAGCATTGTTGAAACAAACAAGCATCATCTCCTAAGCACTATTACCTCTGAACCAAACACTTTTGCCATTTCATACATTTCATGAAATACAAAAATAAAACACTCCTCAGTTACTTCTAATAACAGACAAGGTATAAGTTGATTAAGTGAAGCGACAACGAGCACACCTTATGTCATAACCTACAGATAAATGCTACAAGGAAGTGAATAAGCTTTACCGTGTAGTAACTCCATTTAGTGTCATTTTCAACTTTGTAAGAAAGAGGATTGTCACTGCAGAATGCCATTTTAGCTGTAGAAATGTACATAACTCCCATGAGAGGACCAGCAGATGTTGATAGACAGCACACATGAGATATTTTCAGCTGCTTGTTGGAAACTAAGATGAGGTTGGGATGCATCACACTTGTATTCATCCACAAGGGGTACAATATATAGATTACATCAGTGAGAGAGGAGAGGGAGATACACATGCAGCACTAACAGACTACAACGGGCGATCCTAGATCGCTGGGTGGTTGCGCTGCATGCGCCATGCAGTGGCGGCCGGATAGACCACGCGAGACCAGCCCAAGTCGGTTGAGCGGGAGACCAGCACAAGTAGTCTAACAGCCCCCCGCAGTCTCATCGTGGGATGACCGAACGTTGAGACTGGACCTGAACTGGGCGAAGATAGTAGTAGGCAGTCCTTTGGTGAAGATATCTGCATACTGAGAAGAAGTGGGGACATGCAACACGCGCACCTCGCCCAAAGAAACCTTGTCACGGACGAAATGTATGTCGATCTCGATGTGTTTCGTCCGTCGGTGCTGCACGGGGTTAGCCGACATATAAACCGCAGATACATTATCACAATAAACCACAGTAGACTTGGCGATGGGTTGATGAAGCTCCGTCAATAACTGCCGCAGCCAGGCCGTCTCAGCGACGACGTGGGCAACGGCCCGGTACTCCGCCTCAGCGCTCGACCTGGAAACAGTAAGTTGTCGCTTCGACGACCAAGATATCAAATTATCCCCGAGAAAAACGCAAAACCCAGAGGTAGAACGTCGAGTGTCGGGGCAGCCGGCCCAGTCTGCGTCGGAGTAGGCAAGAAGAGTGGTGGGCGATGATGGGTAGATATGTAAGCCATAGTCTAGGGTGCCTTTGAGGTAACGTATGATGCGCTTGACAAGGTTGTAATGAGAGGAGCGAGGGGCGTGCATGAAGAGACAGGCCTGTTGAACAGCGTAGGACAAGTCAGGACGGGTGATCGTCATGTACTGCAAGGCTCCGGTGAGGCTCCGGTAGATAGTAGGGTTATCGAGGAGGTCACCGTCAGATATGGAGAGTTTGGCGCCGGAGTCGACAGGAGTACGAACAGGATGACAATCGGTCATACCGGCTCGGTCGATGATGTCCAAAGCATACTGTCGCTGAGAGAGATGGAGTCCCGAGGACGAGCGGGAGACGGCAACGCCGAGGAAATGGGAGAGAGGGCCAAGGTCTGTCATGGAGAACTCACGACCAAGGAGAGAAATAACATAGTCGAGGAACGCCGGAGATGATGCAGTGAGAATGATGTCATCAACGTATAGGAGGAGATAGGCTGTGTAGGTAGTGGATTTGTAGATAAAAAGAGAAGTGTCGCATTTAGAGGCAACGAAGCCAATGGATGCTGCATAGGTGGCAAAGCGAGTGAACCAGGCACGAGGGGCTTGCTTAAGTCCGTAAAGTGATTTCTTAAGAAGACAAACGTGCGAGGGGGCGGCCGGATCTTCAAATCCGAGGGGCTGCTGACAGTAAACTGTCTCGGTAAGATTGCCGTGGAGGAAAGCGTTCTTAACGTCTAACTGGTGAATAGGCCACGAGTGAGAAGTAGCAAGGGAAAGAACGACACGAATGGTGCTCGGCTTAACGACAGGAGAGAAGGTCTCATCGTAGTCGATGCCTTCGGTTTGAGAAAAACCGCGGACGACCCAGCGCGCCTTGTAGCGTGCTAGGGATCCGTCAGAGTTATACTTATGCCGAAAAACCCACTTCCCACTAATGACCGGAGCCGTGGTGGGGCGAGGGACGAGTGACCAGGTCTCGTTCTGAAGAAGGGCTCGGTACTCATCACCCATGGCACTAGCCCAGCGCGGGTCAGCCAGGGCTGCTCGGTAGGTGCGGGGAAGCGGCGAAGCACCCTGAAGAGCGGCGAGAAAATTGAGACGACGAGAGGGCATGTGGAAACCTGTTTTGGCCCGAGTGCGCATGTTGTGAGGGTTAGCGGGAGGTGCGACGGCGACAGCGCGGGGTGGAAGTGGTCGTGGGGTGGTAGGACTGCCGGAAGAAGGGGAGGCAGGGCTGGTGGACGGCGAGCTGCTGGTGGAGGCAGGGCTGGTCGCGGGGGTGGGAGGGTGCGAGGGAGGAGGTGAGCGAGGGGTGGAGTCCGGAGATGTGGCAGGGCGCGAGTGCGGGGAGGAAGCTGCGGGGGCGGTGGTCTCACGGGGTGAAGGGACCGCCGGGGCAGCGTTCTGGTCAGGCGAGACGGCTGCCGTGGGAACGGCCGGACCGACACAGAACGGAGCCATGGCAAGGGACGGTGGTGGGTTGGCCGATGAGGGTGGGGCGGGATGAGAAAAGTCGGATGGCGATGGGTCTTGGGGGGTGCGAGAGAAGGGAAAGACAAACTCGTCGAAGGTGACGTGCCGCGAGACGTAGACGCGACCTGTAGAGGGGTCGAGGCAACGATATCCTTTGTGATCACGGGGGTAACCGATGAAGACACAAGCGACCGAGCGCGCAGCAAGTTTGTGAGGGGCGGTGGCTTCCGTGTTAGGGTAGCACAGGCACCCAAAAACACGGAGGTGAGTGTACGTGGGTGGTGATCTGTGAAGGGTCTCGTGAGGTGTGGAGAGAGAGAGACGCTTAGTGGGGCGAAGGTTAAGGAGGATAGTGGCGGTGGTGAGTGCATCAGCCCAGTAACGGGGTGGCATCGAGGCTTGGAGCAGAAGGGTGCGTATCACGTCATTGGTCGAGCGAATAGCACGTTCCGCTTTACCGTTCTGGGAAGATGTGTATGGACAGGAAAAACGCATCACCGTACCGAATGGAAGAAAGAAGTCGCGATTTTGTGCGCTATCAAACTCACGCCCATTGTCACATTGGAGAGTCCGTATGGTCTTCCCAAAGTGAGTGCGGACGTAAGAATGAAAGAACCGAAAAATAGCGGGAACGTCAGACTTGAGTTTGAGAGGAAAAGTCCAGTGGTAGCATGAAAAATCATCAATAAGCAGGAGATAATACTTGCTCCCAGAGGCGCTAGACAGAGGAGCAGTCCAAACATCGCAGTGTATAAGATCAAATGGCGCAGTAGTTCGAGTAAGGGAAGAAGGAAAAGGGAGGCGGACGTGTTTTCCCGTCTGACAAGCATTACATAAGCGTCCATCCAAAATAGGTTTATTACAATGTTCTAAAGTTTTATTGAAACGAAAAGTTGCATCGCCCGGGTGGCCCAAACGCCGGTGCCAAAGATCGGTGAGGCGGGAGACGGTGACGGCGAGGGCGGTCGGTGCAGCCGGAGGAAAGATGTCATACAGTTCGCCGTTACTGTTGCATCGAAGAAGCTCCGCCTTGGTTGGATAGTCCTTCACAGAGAGACCATACGGATCAAATTCAACCGAGCAGTTATTATCAGTGGTTAAACGACGAACGGAAAGCAAATTTTTAATGAGATTAGGAGCAACTAGCACGTTGTTGAGATATAGAGGTCGATTAGGGTTAGGAAGACAGGAGGAACCAACGTGACTAATAGGCATAGCACTACCGTTTCCGACAAAAACAGGGGGATAATTTGATAAAGAGGCGACGGAGGAGAGCATACCGGGATCAGCCGCGAGATGAGAAGAGGCGCCGGAGTCCGCCACCCAGCCACCGCTGGGCGACTGGAGCGACAGGTTGTGGAGAGCGCTCATCAGGGCGGAGTGGTCGACGGCGTTGGACGTGGCGCCCGACGGCGGATGGATGTACTGCGCCCCCTGGTACTGCTGTGGAAGAGGCGGCGCCGGCAGGTACTGCTGGTGAGGTGGAGGAGCCGGCAGGTACTGCGGTGATGGAGTGAAGCCCGGCTGAGAAGGCTGCTGGAGATGGCCGCCGAAGGCAGCGTAGGCGTGCGGCGGCCGCGGACCAAGGATCCCGGGCGCCGGACGAGGTTGAGGTGGGAGGGCCATCGGGTAGGCGTAGACGTGCCCTGTCCACGGCGGCGCCGGCGCGGCCCCCTGGTACCCGCCGTTGGTGGTGTAGCGGCGGCGCTTGTTGTGCCCCTGGTTTGGTGATGGAGTGGAGGGCTTGCCGGGCGCGAGAGCGGGCGGCCGAGCGGGGCCGCCGGAAGGCCCAGTCGGTGGCGGACCCTTCTGCTGAACGGCAAGGGCGCTGTGGTGGGTGGAGCCGGCGAAGTTGTTGCCGATCTCGTCGTGCAGGAGCATGCCGACGGCGACGTCAAAAGGGACGGGTGTGGGAGACTTCTCGATAATCTTGGCGGTGGTTTGATGACGATCCTTGTTGACGCCGCGCAGAAGCTGAATGACCAATTCATCATCATCCAAGATCTTACCAGCGTCGCGCAGGGCGTCAGAGATGGACTTGAGGCGAGCACAGAAGATGGAGATGGAGGAGTCCCCTTGGCGAGTCTCGGAGAGCTCCGTCTGAAGCTGAAAACGCCGGGCCCGACGATTGTTGACGAAGAGAGCCTCGACAGAGGCCCAGGTCTGGGCGGCGGTGGCCTCCCGATCGAGCATGAAGGCGGCGAGCTCCGTCACCATCGCGCCGAGGAACCACCGCTTCACCGCCTTGTTGACGATGTTCCAGCTTGCGTCGCCGGCGTGGTCGGTGAAGTCCGGCGCGATCCAGGAGGCGACGTCATACTGGTCGATCACGTCCAGCATCATCCCCCGCCAGGTGGTGTAGTTGGCGCCGTTCATGGCGAGGCGGACGGGGAGATTGATGTGGGCGTTCTCGACGCGCATGGCATGCATATATGCGGGCGTCGGGTAGAAGTTGGGTGGCGGCGCAGCCTGGAGAGGGAGGGGTGCGGGGGCGACGCTGAGAGATGGAGGTGCGGGAGGGAGATTGGTGGTAGGCAGGGGAGGAGAGAGAGGAGAGGAGGCAGCCGGAGAGGAGGCCGCAGCGGCAGCGGCAGCGGCGGCGGAGGCATCGGCCGCATCGTCGGTGGCCATGGCGGAAGCGTAGAGTGGATCAATCTGATACCATGTTGGAAACTAAGATGAGGTTGGGATGCATCACACTTGTATTCATCCACAAGGGGTACAATATATAGATTACATCAGTGAGAGAGGAGAGGGAGATACACATGCAGCACTAACAGACTACAACGGGCGATCCTAGATCGCTGGGTGGTTGCGCTGCATGCGCCATGCAGTGGCGGCCGGATAGACCACGCGAGACCAGCCCAAGTCGGTTGAGCGGGAGACCAGCACAAGTAGTCTAACACTGCTCATCTGGAAGAATCTTGAAAGTCTGTTTAAATACTTTTTCACAGCCACCTTCCACTAAGACTGTAGTTCCTCGAGCAAGCCATCGCCTAGCAGTTTCAATAAAACTAGGTCCTGTCAACCAATTGACAAAGAAATTAACAGAAATAATTATGTGGCACAAATGCCACTCAACTAGAGATATTTCAGTGTTCTACCATAATATTTTTGCCAATCTATAGAAGATAGCGAGTTGTGCTGGTTAAATACAGTAAATCAATAAATGAATGATAGTCTACTCTATTTTGCTAAGCATTTGATCAAGTACCTGGCTTGCAGAGTCTAAACAGAGCATACACCATTTCTCAAAACGAATGGCAGTGACTAGCTTGCACGCACTAAAACAAGATGAATGGGAGCGCAAATGAGAGAGATCTTGCTGGAATAAAACTAGAATAGGATGACATATCATCTAGGGCATCAACACAAACACATGGCCGGCGTTGGAGGGATTAGGGAAGCAAATCCCACAGCAGGGAACTACGTCTGTTTTTTTTCTTAGAAAAGGAGGGAACTTCGTCTGTGCTGATGACCAATCCCAAATCAAGCAGGCTGTAAACAGGAGAAGACACCTCACCGATCTAGCTAGGCCATGCTGGTGTGCTGTTGGTTTAATGTGCTGCACGCCCACGTCCCATCGCCGCTGCCTCCTGGTGATGAACCCACTGATACAGAGTAGCTGTGAGAAGTCACGGCAGAATGACGCGAAGGAGAAACCAAACAAGAGCAGGGTGTAGCGCAGCCAAAGACCTCACAACGGCGCTCGCAATCTCTTGGTAAAAGCTGTGGCTTTGCACCGAGCCAAGCGGTTCGCGCCAGTGGTGGCGAGAGGTAGGGTGTGGCAGTGGGGATGAAATCCTAAGTTTCTTTAATTGAGGGAGAGAGGAACTATTAAGATTGACATGCCAATTAGAAAGGATTATAAAAATTCCTTATTACCTGTAGAATTTCCGACCTTGGACTGGTGGTAAGCTTCTTTAATTGTCCTAAGTTTGTTCGCTACTTCAGCCATTTCTGGACGCATTTTGTCCTCCATTTTCAAGCATTCAGCTGCTAGTTTTGTGACATCTTCAAGAAATTTCACGTTCTTTTTATCATTAGCAATTTCCTGGTCAAACATTCGCCTCACATGTTTCTCATTTCTAAGGGCTTCATCAAAACTTTGAGCAAGGATGATATCCCCGTCCACGGCTTTCTTTCTAGTGATGATTTCCAGCAAAACGACTCCAAAACTGTATACATCACTCTTCGGAGTTAGAATCCCACTCCGACAGAACAAAGGGTCCATGTAACCTATGCAACCAACGACATATCTGGTATGATGAGTCGCATCAGCAGCAAGCAATCTTGCTATCCCAAAATCAGATATCTTTGGCCGAAGATTTACATCTAGCAATATGTTAGCGGGTTTGATGTCACCATGAAGAACAGGACTATACATTGAATGCATGCAAGATAATACTTCAGCTGACTCAATGGCGATGTCCAAACGTTTGTCCAAAGGAAAGGGGACAGAACATTTAGCATTGCTGCAGTGAAGGATGTTATAGAGGTTGCCATTGTGTACAAACTCCATAACAATTGCAAGAGCATTTTCCTCAATGCAGCAACCAAACAGTCTGACAATATTCTTGTGATTTATCTGGGAATGCACTATCACCTCTTTGGCAAACTCTTTTTTCTTGGTTCCATTCTTGTATATCTTTACTGCAACTGGACGAAGACCATCTAATCTTCCTTTGTAAACCTTACCAAATCCCCCTTCTCCCAGCACGGTGCTATACCCACTGGTGATATCGTCTATCTCTTTTCGAGTGAAAGATCTTAGATTACAGTTGTTATCCACTCTTTCAAGCATCACATGTCCATTAGCATGAAGGAAATCCGTAACATTGCTCCCTTGGTAATCCATTTGCAAACTGCAAATTAAGATCAAAAGTTGTAAAACGAGGAGAGGTGTGGCTTCCCTGCGTACATCAGAATGTCAACAAATATCGGTTTGCTTCCTTCAAACTAATTATTACTTTGTTTTAATCGGGGGGAGTTTTGACCTCTCCAATTAAAAACATCAGCCGAGGGGCGGCTGACGGCGATGGCGGAGTAGCCTCTCCTTCTCGCGCGCGAGGGTGGCGCCGGAGCGGGCACCGGGGCGAGCGGAAGTGCGCCCCCAGATCCGAGTGTCCGCGGCGGTGGCTCGCTCCCAGCGGCTAGCAGCGGCAGGTGACTAATGGTGGAGCTGCTGCATCTGGCCACGGCGTTGCGGCACCTCAGATTGGCGGCGGCATGGAGGGCTTTGGTGGGCTTATCTGCCGCGGGCGTGGTTGGCCCTTCCGTCAGATTTGATCTGGCTAGAGTGGCTTGCTCGCTCCGCAACTGCGGAGATCGATGGTGGTCCGTGCGCACGATGCGAGACGGAGGTTCGTTGAGTGGATCCGGGTGAAAACCTCGTTCTCGGCTTGTTGCCAAGACCGGTGATGGCGGCACTTTTTTGTGTCGTTACCTTCTTGAAGGAATTGCCGTGGAGAAGCTCCAGACTTCTATCCGCTACCTCTGGGGGAAACCCTAGATCAGTATATCGGATGACGGCGGCTCTCTGGTGTCGTTTCACCCTTGGGGATGTCATTCTTGGAGGTGTACACGGGCTCGAGGGATCAGTGGACGGCTTCTTTGGTGGAGCAGTGCCTCATCTTACTCATTGATGGCAGCGGATCTCGGCGGCGTGGCGCAATGCAGACTCGGTTGTCTGGTGCGCGGAGATGGACTCGCACAGGAGGAGGACGCTGTGTGGCGTCATGGTGACGTCGATGTCAGAGAGGCCTGACAAGGTCGGTGTGTTAGTTTCTGCTCTGAAAATGGACTGGTGGAAGATGGTAGCGACGACACATGAGAGTGCGTCGGACCGATTTGTACCCCAAACCAAGTATGTGGCTCGGTTGGGGCCTCCGGCTTTAGATGTTAGGCTTTGGTGCGATGTCTGTTTGGTATTAGGCTTGGACTATCGGCACCCCTTCATCAAATGGCTAGGAATATCGACAGTTGTTGCTAAGATGGTGGCTTCGGACAAACTGATGTACTACTTTGTAAGGTCTTTGTGAATAATTAATAAAATGACTGCATGCATCGCTCAGATACAGAGGCCGGGGTAATCCTCATTTCCAAAGAAAAAGGTTCATTTTACAAAAAAAAAGTGCAAAATATACTCTGGATATAGTCCATACAGAAAATATTGATACCAATGAAACCTGCATATCCTAACAAGTAGGACCCAGTATGAGTGCTAAGCTTGATGCAAGAACACATAAATGTTCCCGATTCCGGAAGCCATACCCCTCGAAACATACTTATTATCCTACTATAGTCTACAAGGCAAGATTCATTCTAAGTATCCCCAAAATACTTTGTGCAGAACCATGGTGAAAAACAGCTACGGAAAACAAAGATACAGCACATGATAATCCCATGAAACTGAATATGTCATTAGTCAAGCTCAAGCAGGGGTTACCATGATAATTCCTTCCTCCCTAGTATGCGCCTCGTGATTTTCTCACAGCCTGCGGTTGACAGGCTAGCTTTGCTTACCGGAGCTGAGATGTTCTTCCGCTCCATGCATATCACTCATTTGTTTGCAATGCAGGTCCGGGGGACAAGGCGGAGAGTCCAACAAAGAGGAAGCACAACAGGGTGTGACGACTTGGTCGGCAGCGGCCGGCTCAGGCCAGCAGAGTTTTTTTAATCGACCAGGGATTGCTTATCTATATGCCCCCGCCACACGCCGGCGACGAGCTCTCAGCTGGATAGCATTCATTAAATTATAGTTACATGTGAGAAGATTTAAGTTTTGTGTCATGTAGAACAAGGTATAATCTTCATGGTAATGTAGCCATGCAATTCCAAAGTTTGTCATCCAAACATAATTTGGTATTTAAACCTCAGAGACATTTCAAGGGCTAATTCAGTGAACAACCAAACATGTGAATTCGTATTCTTGCCATTTCAGTTTCCTCATTGAATTGGAATTTCAGTCCAATTCAATACGGAGCTCTTGAATACGGACATCCAAACGAAGCGTAAGTTTTTTAGGATACATTACAATACTGGATTAACGGGGCAGTATTAAACTAATCCAACGGTTAATATGGTTGAGACCAAAGTTTGTCTCGAGGACAGTTTGGTAAATTTTTTAATGACAATTTATGTCCTTGTGTTATTATAATCCGAATTAATACTAGTGTCAAAAGGGAGTACTTCAGTACTAATGATAGCAGCTCACGACGCATCTTGCCCAGAAGAGCACCCTCGCGACCCACCCATCTTTGCCGCCGGATGTGACAAGCGCCGCCACACAGCACACCCTTGACTCATGTTGCGTTGCATACTGCCATAAGGCGAGGCACTTCTGCACGGCCAGGTAAGAGATGCTCGATTGGAAGGGTCCCGCCGCCGCCGGCCGGTCCGTATCCATCGCTGCTCGGCGTCTACAGATCACCGGCTCAGCTTCTCGCGTCCACGCTCGCAAACACGCCGCAGCTCTGGGCTGAGTTGGCGGCCCCACTAACTGGTTCCCAAGCTGCAGTACTAATTTCGGTCTTCAGTTTGATAGGCGCCGTTTTGTTCGATCGCAATTCAGAATAGTAATACTCCTAGGGAAATTTTACGGTACATCATACTACTCAATGTAACGGATAGTATTAAGTTAATCTAATGATCAGTATGACACCGTCAGATTTTGGTTTGAGGACATATTGGTAATTATATTTCGTCTAATTAATTAGACTAATCGCAGCCGGCCGCCGCTGCAGGCCTCCGTCCCCAATGCCGGACATCCATCGCTAGCAGAGCCTGCAGGTCGCCGGTCCATGTTCTCGGCCTTTGAGACGCTGTATGCAGGCTGGCGCCCTTAGGAGCACCTCCATCCCAACACCGCATGCACTCCTCCCAGCGCACCGTCGTCCCAACGCTGCCAAAAATTGCAGCCTACGCTGCCTGGGCGGCATGAACTAGCTTAATTAGCTAGCTATTTTTTGGGAAAAGAATGCACATGGAATGATGTCAAGAAGAGAGTTCGATGGAGTTGAATACTTGCCATGATATGGCCTCATATTCTGGTGTCTCCAAGGTCATCCATGGGACGGGATGGACAAGGTCGGGGTCATGCGGCCCGAGCGACGGCTGTCGTCTCTATGTCAGCGACCAGTTCCAGATCCCGGGGGCTCGAGGCCGAGGGGAACACCAAAAACCGGGTAATCTATCCGCCGACGACGACTGGCAAGGCCAGGAAGAGGGCATGCGGCCGGGGTGACGCACTCGCCTTCGACATCTTCATCGGGTGACCCGCTCTAAATTGTGTGGATTCGAGGGTAACACGAAAGGCATGGAAACACGCCGCTGCCGACAGCTAGCTAGGACACGACGAGCGATGGCGACGGTGCGGGCTGGTAATCGCGACAACAAATGAACGCAGTCCTCGCTTCCCACATCCTGGCCCGGTGCGCACAAAAAGTCTCAAGGCAGTCATGGCGGATCTCGATCTGCAGAAGCAGATGGCGGAGGTGGCCGTGTAGCGTGGCGGCATCGCGGCGGCGCTGCAAGCGATCCAGAAATCCCTGGACAAGATGGAGCCGACGGTGACGCGTATGGAGCCGGTGCTCGCGTCCCTCGAGCCCACGGTCAAGGACCTGTCGGCTAGGCGACCTGGCGTCGACCAAGCAGTGGGCAAGCTTCAGACGGATCTGGGCGAGATCCGTGCAGAGCTCGCGAAGATCGCGGCCAGCCCCTTCCTCACCAACCCCGCTGGGGGCAAGCAACTTCTCATGGCGGACGCGCCACCGCTCTCTTCAGCTCTGGGTGGCGACGGCCACGGGCCCACTGGCCACGGCGTTCAGCGACAACACGGGGTTCGATTTTGGGGGGCCTAGTGCCCCCGACGCCGATCCCAGCCAACGGTGCGTTTCGAACCCCGTTCTCTACTGTGCCTTTGCTCGGTCCCAGTGATAGTGGAGGCTCTAGTGTTCGGGCGAATAGCTCCCATGCGACGTCGTTGGTGTGAACTGTCTCTCATGCGACGTCGTTGGTTGTAATGGCTCTCATGCGACGTCTCCCAACACATAAATAGCTCAAGCAAGACAACCCATTTACGCGGCTAGTTGGCTGTTAGTTAGGCTGAGGTTTGGTTAGGACACTGGGGGTTATGTGCTCTGACTGGTGGGTCCACCAAGGGCCACGTAGTCAAGAGTCAACCGTCCACGACTCGACCGGTGACTGTGTGACCGTGCTCGACTCGCCCGTGCTGGACTGGGCGAGCGGCACCGCCGTAAGCATCTTCTCCGGCAGCGGTTTCTTCTCCGCGGTGGTGGAGCGCATTTCTCGGCAGCGGCAGAGCTATTGCGAGGTGAGCCCGAAACCCTAGTCCCACTCCTCGGAATTTTGGGGGATCTGTCCGTTCTCATGCTGCCCCTCTGTTTCTTGGGCGCCCCTGTTTCTTGGCGATTTAGAATCTCGATTGGATCCGGGGGCTGTTTCGCCCCTTCTGCGCGGCCCTGTGGTGGAGCGCCTTTCTCGGCAGCGGCTGTTGCGAGTGAGTATTTTCCAAACACTAGTCCCATTCCATTGAATTTTGGATAAATCTGTGGCCTCATGCTGCCTGGCTGCCCCCGTTTCTTGGCGTTTTAGAATCTCGATTGGATAGGAGATGGAGCGAGGGTTGGATGAGATGGAGCGAGGAGACAGTGCTTCAAATCGGTAATGCCATCCTCTTTTCGGGCTTTTCTCTTTTAGCTGTTATCGAACTCGATTTGGTAGTGCTTGCCATTGACAAAACGCGCTGACAAAACAGGGGAGGTTCAGGTTCTGCCACCACATTCGCAATTATAGTGAAATTTTTCCCTTGTAAAGCCAAGCTCAGTGATGGCAGTGTCCAAGACATTGATAGAGATACCACCGTGAGGTTGGATGTCGAATTTGCAGATGTTGATCCCCAGGAATTGGAGAGCATGAAGGAGAAGGCCGTGGGCAATTTGGTGGAGAGAATTGGGGAGAGTATTATTTGGGGTCCAGAACAAGAGGTATCTCTGCAACGTTTCGATAACTATAATGGTGAATATGTGAGAATTGAAGATGGAGAATCCATGGTTGCTGAAATTGATCAGCAAGAAGGGTGGCAAGTAAACAAGTAACATTTTATGCAGAGCTAATTGATCTGCAAACTCATTCCAGAGTTGGTTATGTGCCATCAAAGATGGCTGCACAGGTGGAAGATGATGAGTGGGTTTCACAAAAGAAGATGTTGGCATTGTTGACTGAACCGACTGTAGTAGTTGAAGATACAGGGATTATGCAGATGGAGAGGAGGGACCCCATGGTGCTAGGAAGATTGTTGTTGACTGGAATGTAGTAGAGTTGAATGAGAAAACAGATTTGGTCATTACACCAATATCTGACATTGATATGGCCGAAATGTTTGGCATTCAAGTTGATGACAAAGATAAGGAGAAGAATGACAGTTCTTTGCCTGCTGATGGTAACACATGCCCTAGAAAGGCAAATGAGGATGAAGAAGAGCTGATGAGAGAGGCTGCAGATGATGTGGATGATGCAGATGATAATGAGCTGGTTTGTTTGTATGACAAAGAGAACCCAGTTATTGAGGTGGGAAAGTTGTGGCCAAGCATGAAGGAGTTTAGGATGTCTATCAGGACCTATGCAGTGAAAAAAGAGTTTGATGCCAAGACTATGTGGACTGATCGAAAGAAATTTTATGTTCGGTGCAAAGGTTATGATGGTGGTGGCAATCCTTGCAAATGGTACTTGTCTGCCAGACTACAACCTGATGGAAGTACAGTAATGGTAAATCAAATACCACACCAGCATACATGTATGACCACTTCACAGAGAGTTTCAAAGATGACATCACAACTTTGGGTTACAGAGAAGATTACTCCTATTTTAGCCAAGACTCCAAACACTACTGCAAAGAGGCTTAAAGTTGACTTGGAGAAGCTGTACCCCATCCAGCTGCAATATACCACAGTGTGGAAAGCAAAACAAAGGGCCATGAAATCATTGTATGGTGACTGGGCAAATACATTTAGGATGTTGTATAGTTTTAAAGCAGAGGTGGAGAAGAGGTCACCTGGGAGTGTGGTGGAGATAGATACAAAGGTAACAGAGGATGGCAGGGTTTTATTCAGCAAGTTTTTTATGTGTTTGAAGCCTTGCATAGATGGATTCAAAGCAGGTTGTCGTCCATATTTGAGCATAGACTCATCTTTTTTGACTAGAAAGTGGAATGGTCAGTTGGCTACATGCAATGCTCTAGATGGACACAACTGGATGTTCCCAATTGCAATAGGAATGTTTCAATCAGAGACAGAGGCATCATGGATATGGTTCATGATGCAACTGAAAAGATGCATAGGGCCAGTTTCTCCTTTGGCCATCCACACAGATGCATGTAAAGGGTTGGAAAATGCAGTAAAAAATGTTTTCCCCCATGCTGAGCAGAGGGAGTTCTTTGGACATATGTGGATGAATCTAATAAAAAAATTCAGAGGAGATGAATTTGGGCGCATGTGGCCAGCAGCAAGATCATACACCAGGCAGACACATTCCTATCACCTTGGTAAGATAATGGCATCATGTAGTGAAAATGAATTTGCTTCATGGTTGAACACCCACCATTCTCTGTTGTGGTATAGATTAGGACTTAATACTGCCATAAAATGTGATCATATCAATAACAACTTGGCAGAAAGTTTTAACAACAAAGTGAAGGATTTGAAAGACTTGCCTGTGCATGACATGGTGGACCAAATAAGGATCATGATCATGCGTTTGTGGGAGTTGAGAGGAAAAATTGCTAATATTTTGGAAGGGGACAAGCTTCCAGCAGTGGTACAACAGGTGGTCAACAGGAGTAGAAATCTTTCACATCTATCTGTTGAGAAATCTTCCTTGTGGGGTGCTGAAGTTAGAGATACAAAGAGTGGCAAGAGGCATGTGGTAAATACTGAGTTGCATGTGTGCACTTACCAAGAGTGGCAACACACTGGAAAACCATGTGAGCATTCCATACTTTTTTTGGCATCTAAACCCAGGTTAAATATGCACCCATATTTGCATGAGTATTATTCAGTACAAAAATTCAAAGCTGCATATGCAAGTCCAATTCCTGCATTGACTGACCAATCTCAGTGGCCTGAGGTGGAAATAGAATTTACCTTGTGTCCCCCTTTCACTAGAAGAAAGGCCGGGAGGCCAAAACATAGCAGATTCAAAGCTTGGTTTGAGAAAGGTGGTTGTAGTAAGAAGGGGAAAAAGGAAAAGGAAAATAATGATAAGCCCAAAAGGGCTCAAAAAGGTAACAAAAATAGGTGCAAGTTTTGTGAGGTACTTGGGCACATAATTGGTTCATCCAAATGCATCTACACTCCTCAGAGGCCAAAGTATGTTTATGTTACTGTTTTTGCAAGTTTTTGATTTTGCTACTTGTTCTAGTATCTAACCAAGTCAAATGCTTTATTTTTTAGAAAGAAGCGTGCAGAAAAAGCCCCACCTCTTGTTGTTGAACAATGCTGGCCAGTGAAAAAAGCAAGACTCAATGGCTTTAGAAGGAAGTGCACTAAGCAGATAATGTTTGGTGACAAAGATATGGAGTAAACTGAAACTGTTACTGCTGAACATGAGCTAAGTGTTTCTGTTTTGGAGGATGTGATTCATACTGAATCTGTTTTGCAGGCGCTAGGGCAATCTGAAACTGTTGCAGATGAAGCAACTGTTGTGCTGCCATGCGAATCTGCTTTGACAGCTGTGTTGCCATGTTTGGAGGTTGTGCTGCCAAGTGTTGAGTTGCAAACTGAAGTAGTTGAACAATGTGTGCCATCTACTCAATCTGCAGAAGTGCAAACTGAAGAAGTGGGACATGGTCAGGTGCAAAAGTTGAGGGGGCCTAGTGTAGTTGGCAAGAAAACCAAGGGGCCAAAAAGCAAGAGCATCAGCATCAACAAACTATGCGCCGTGGAACCAAACGGTGGAAAAAAGGAGAAGAAATCGGTGGTAGAAAGAAGCAAAAGAAATAGAGTCGAAATCATTCAAATTTGATGTGAAAACTTAAGCTTTTTGTCATTTGATGTGAAAACTTATTTTCTTTCATGTGAAAACTTATGTGCTATGATGTTGATTTGACTTGAAATAAAATTCAAATTTGAACCGAGATTCAAATTTGAACCTATCTCCAATATATTTGGGGCTCATTTGTTTATTCTGTGATGTTGCATTGTTTTATGTACTACTATGCACTTTAGTTCATAAATCCAACCCTTTTTGTGAAGTCCAACTCATAGTCACTGAAAATGTTGTCCAAACAGGCTCCAAAGTAAGGGAAAACGGCCCCATTTCTAAGCAAGTTTTTTTCGACCTTCTCAAAATCACCCAAAAAGATTTTCTTAGCTTATATCATACCTATATAGGATCAATACGAAGTCTCACCTTTTTTTGAATAAGTATTCATATTATTTAATTTATTCTTGAAAAAAACCCCTTTAATACAAAGTCAGCAATAAAACAAGTTTAAAATTTTAAAAATGAAAAAATAACTTCAGATCCTCCTTAGTCACTCCAAAATGAAGCTAAGGTGAGGTTTTTGATTTTTTTTGCATTTTCAAAACCTCAAACCCTCTTCTCACTCCTTTGAACTCTATGCAACCTCAGTCGAGATAGTCCAATATGTGAAGGTTTTTTCATGCAAAGATCATTAGATCAAGTTTATCATTTTATATCGTAACTATGTAACATAAAAAGACTACATGCGCAGGTTTTTCATTTTTTAGTTATATACATTTGAATGTTCGGTCAAACCTTTCAAAAACCCGTTGACTGTCTCCAAAACCCATGTAACCCTAGCGCCAAACGTCCACCGTCGATCTAACCCTAACGCCAAACTGCGGCCGTCGGATAGGCCTTCTAGAAGGATTCCGCGGGGCGATCCGTGGGAGCCCTGATTCTCCAATCTGATTGGCCACCGTTTTTTTCTCTGACGAACAGATAACGTTGAGCGGGGGAGCATCTCAGTGACCGTTGGGCCGAGCGGATCGGGCCCGGCAGAGCCTGGCGTGCGTGCGCACGGCCATCGAGAGGGGGGGGGGGGATGGGCTGCATGTGAGAGGGTCAGTGACATGTGGACCGTCCCTCTCTCATGCATGCCATGTAACGTCGCAGCCTAGCTATTCTGTACTCGTGAACGCTGTGACGCATGCGGGCTTGCATGCACGCATCAACGCAGTAAAGCACGGCAGGGGCGCGGGCTTGCATGCATGCATCGACGCATTAAAGCACGGCAGGGGCGCAACGTATAGGTACGTCACATCCTAGCTATTTTAACAAATGCATGTTTGAACCTGAGACACGGGACGGACGCGTCGGTGGTGCAGCTCCTTTTTCAGTCTCACGCGTGGATGAACGGGCATGTTTCCCACGCGGCGTCACCGCCGATGCAAGTGCATGAAACGATGCATCTCGCCTATGCCGCTGGTGCCTCTTTGGATGCTTTGCCCACCGTTTTTTGAATTAATGCCCGCAATTACTCATGCCAGTACGAACGGAGAAGAGAAAACAATCGAGAAGGCACCGTGTACACATTGACCACGGCTGCAACGCGGCTATAAAAGGGCACCATTTCCTCATCCCTCACACACTCATCTCCCCCATCTCTCAAGCCTCCTCCGCTTCTTCTTTTCGAGCCAAATCCACCACTCGAGCCACCATGCAGTTCAACGGCCCTACCTACTGTCGCACTCGCACCGTGCCGGAGAGGGAGTACCCGGCCGGAGTCATCGTCGAGAATAGCCTGAGGGTGTGGGCCATCTCAAGGTGGAGGGGCCCTAGAGAGTTGGCTCGCTTCTTCCTCCAAGCCGGCTACCGCCACCTCCCTCCGGGCACTCCGCCCATGTTCCACCTCCACGAGCAGTACGATGGCAACGCCAACAGCCTCGTCATCGGCCTCCACGTCACCTTCACCAACCCCTACGACGCTCACCACCTCCTCGGCCAGGTGTTCTGGTGTGGATGCGAGTTTATCGCGTTCACGACCTACAACATCTTCACCAACTTCCATCACATCTTCCCTCACCCCAACGGCATGCACACCCTCCCCTACCAGATGTCGGAGAACGACGAGTGAGGGGCGCCGGCTAAGGAGGAGGGCCAAGGAGTTGTTCGAGTGCGAGTCTTTCTATCTATCTAGCTTGTGTTTGTGTTGGTTCGGGTGTGTGTGCCCGTGTCTTCTATCTATCTAGTTTTATTTTTTATGAACTGTATGTTGTAAGGGGATGCCCCTCTATATGTTCTATCTATCTATGCTACTAGGGTACCCGATGCCCCTATATCGTGCTATCTATTAATGTTTTTTCAGGCTAGTGCTATCTATTATTATTATTTTGATTTGTGCTATGGTGTTTTCAAAGTTTCTCCATTGCATTTCATTTATGTGGCCATGTGAACTAAAAAATGCACTAAAACATGATCCAATCATATAAGTTGTTGTTAGCACGTGTCTAGTTAATTATCTTCCTTTTATGTTTTATGCACTATATGTTGTAAGGGGATGCCCCTCTATGTTGTAAGGAGATGCTACTAGGGGCACACTAGATGTCTTCTTTTCTTGAAAGTGGCACAACCTTTTTCGGTTGAAACACACGAGTAAAAACTTTGGAAACACCATAGCACAAATCAAAAAAAAATAAAAATGGTGCTTGGTTGAAATAAACTAGAACCAAACAATTGCAACTTTTTTGGTTCACAAAGACTAGAACCAACCTTGGTTGAAATAAACTAGAACCAACCTTTTGTTTTAGCCGAAACAACACGGGACCCTACAATCGGACAGGATAGCTTATGCATAAAAATAGCTCAAATAATTATCAGATGAGTTACCTAAAAAAAGGTGAAAGCACGAAACTTAACATTTGTGAAATAACCTAAAGCCGAAAAGATATATCGATGTCAATGACCCTTTGCACTTTTTTTGCACTAGCTACACTTCTTTTATCAATGGGCCTGGATATGTTTTATTCGGCCCTGCCTAACTTCTATATGGGCTGGGCCTTTTTCGGGCAACTGTGGACGAACCTTTTTTTTTCCTTTTCTCCCTCTACCACTGAAACTGAAACTGATGACGAACTGAAGAACTGAAAAAATGAAACAGAGTGGAGAAGACATGCCGAATTCGTACAGTGCAACACTTTTATTCAAATGTACATATCATTACAATTACAAATGATGCCCAATCTATTCACTTACAACTAATTATCATCACATAAACAAATGCTAGAGCAATTACACAAACATAAAAAAGTCCGGCCATCAGCCCCATCAAATTGCCCTGCTTCTGCAATTCGATGAGTTTCTTCATCTGCTTGTTCAGCTTCTTCAGCTCTGCCGTCACTCCTGCATCCCCCACAGTAGCACCCATGGAAGGGCGGGCGCCGCCAATGGAATTTCCAGATCCAGATGCGCCCGACCCAAACTTGCCCAACTTCTCCGCCTCCAACGGTAAATCGAGCTCCCCTGATGCACCCTCCAGTTGAATCTGCTCTATGTACTCATCTAGCCACTCAAAATGGGTGCATTGCTTCAATTTCTGAAATCGGAAAGATGAACCCTAAATCCCAAATCCGACGGGGAAAAATGGGAAAATTTGAAATTGGGAGATAAAAACCAAAATTGGCATATTGAGAAGTAAAATCTCACCTTTCCCTACTCTGGTTTGCTCTCGCATTTCACGAATTCCGGCCCAAAGTTGCCATTCTTGTCGGTCATTGTGACTAGCCGCTTCAGGGGTGCGATACGTGGGCATGCAGGGCACCTTGTCATGGGCACTGCGCCATAGCGCGGCCATGAGCGGCGGGAGGCTGAAGCGGAGCTCGACATTGCTAGGTCGTGGCCCGGAACGGCATTGCTGCCCGTCGTCGCCGGACAAGAAGAACAACAACGGTCGGGGAGGGGGGGGGGAGGATGGGCTCGGGTGCTGCACGGCTCGGGGCACGGCTCGTTGTCCTCTTGTACCAATGCTGACCTAGATAAGTTAGTGGGTCCCACGCTGTGGGTCCCGCTCACCTGACCAATGCTGAGTTGGATAAGTTAGTGGGTCCCATGCTGTGGGTCCTGCTCACCTGATTCGAGTTTTAAACATGTGTCTTTGGATTAGGCAGCAGTGTCGCATGGGAGCTATTTTTTTCAACGCAGATGTCGCATGCGAGCTATTACAACCAACTACGTCGCATCAGAGACAATTCACACCAACGACGTCGCATGGGAGCTATTCACCCCTAGTGTTCTTAATCGAGCAGCTTCTTCTCGTTTAGACTGCCCCGAGTTCGACGGTGATAATCCCACTCGTTGGCGCATCAAATGTGAGGCTTATTTCCGTGTGTGTTCAATTGAGCAAGTGGCATGGGTCAATAGTGTGTGTTCAATTGAGCAAGGGGCATGGGTCAATACTAGCTGGGGTAGTTCATTTTACCGGTGCTGCCGCTTTGTGGCTCGAGTGGTCTAAGACTCGCATCCGGTTTCCGCAATGGGAGTATTTTGTTGCTGTTATCTTAGAGAAATTTGGCAAGTATGAATTCTAGCAAATGCTTCGGAAATTTTCTCGTTTAAAGCAGACAGAGAGTGTGTCAGAGTATGCGGAGCAATTCAATTTGATCATGCATAGTTTGTTAGCTCATCATAGCTCTTGGGACCCCCTGTTTTTCACTACTCAGTTCCAAGATGGTTTGCAATTTGACATTAAAGCTGCTGTTATGTTACACCGTCCACAAGATCTCGAAACTGCTGTTGCTCTTGTTGAATTGCAGGAAGAAGCGGTGGATATGTTGCGACATGAGCAAGCTGAAATGGCCATGCTGAAGTCGATGGGCACGCCGAGCAGAGGGCAGCCTTTTCCTCCCAGAGCGCCGCTGTCCTTGCCCAATGTTGTATCCTCGATGCCTAGCAAGACTGGAGGCTCGTCTCTGCCAAGTCCTACGGCAGGAGATGGGCGTCGCAGCCCTGATTCCGGGAAAAGGGGAATATTGTCATCCTCCACCGACGACAAGCTCAAGGCCTTGCACGCCTACTGTCGGTCCCGTGGCCTATGTTTCACTTGTGGCGAGAAATGGGGCCATGACCATGTCAGCATTTAACAGTCCAATTGAACGTGGTGGAGGAGCTAGTGAATATGCTTACAGCACCCGCATCTCCAGAATCCCCAGCACCCTCGTCTGAGCAGGTTGATGAGGAGATCTGCCTTTTATCTCTTGGAACTTTGTCCACAGGATCGATCAGATCAAATATCACGAAC
The DNA here is from genome assembly GCA_021605205.1 of Aegilops longissima. Taxonomy (NCBI): domain Eukaryota; kingdom Viridiplantae; phylum Streptophyta; class Magnoliopsida; order Poales; family Poaceae; genus Aegilops; species Aegilops longissima. Next base: position 11,352,319 of record CM038681.1, read on the forward strand.
ACACGCGATAAACACTTTTAGCCAAGGGTACGTCTCGTACCCTAAAATTTCCTCTTTTTTTCTCCTTTTCTCAACTGACGGTGTTACTTACAATATTGCAGCCCTGTATATGTATATATATATATATATATATATATATATATATATATATATATATATATATATATATATATATATATATATATATATATATATATATATATATATATATATATATATATATATATATATATATATATATATATATATATATATATATATATATATATATATATATATATATATATATATATATATATATATATACGAGCAGCCGGTGACCCATAGATCCTAAACCTAGACGGATCGTGCACACCACATCCAACTCTTGACTCCTAAGGTGATTACTACTAGAACTCAACCAGGCCTAAACAAGTACACGGCGAGACTCTCAGTCACAGCCGGACTTGATTAACTACTACATAAAGTTCCTTTGTAGCTCGTCCTATATAGAACCTCTTATCTTCAGCTCTTCAACATTGCTTTGATATCCGTACTCTTCAACTAACTTGCAACAAGCAGATTTCTCTTTTTTGTTTCTCTCAAATGAAAGAACATATGGACTTCAAACTTTCCAGATCAAACAAACTTTACAACTTCAATGTGTGAAAAAACTTTCAGATTTTTTGGACCAACATAAATATACAAAATGTGAAATTTTTTGATTAAAAATTTTTTTTAGCATTTTAAATGCATGAAAAAATCTGAAAGTTTTTTCTCACGTAGTAATTAGAATGTTTTGTTGTCCTGCAAAGTGTGAAGTTTATACGTTGTTTCGTTTGAGAGAAACAAAAATGACAAATGTGCCTGCACGGATCTTGATGCCAAAATGGATGGCTAAGATAAGGGGTACCGTGTAGCTCCAGCTACACAAAACCACACTCCATATTGATATCTGTACTGCAGCTGATGTTGGCGGTAGCAACATCCAAGGAACAAGGAGTGACAAACTAGAGCAAGTCCAACAGCATACAAGTACCTTAATGCACTCGAAGTACAGAGATGCCTTTAGGGATGACCCAGTTGCAACAGTGATGATGCGGGACTGCCCCGAGCTAAAGAACTGGTTCCATGCCGAATATACATATTTAATAAAGGTGATGAGGCACGGGCAGGGCAACAAACTCTTGGAGGATGCTGCAGGTGCTAGTACTAGTGCTTTGTTATTGCCCAAGTTTATATGTGACTTGGTTACATCGCTGCACGTGTATGATAACTTGTCCATCACTAGTATCCCTCGACCTCCCCAAGGATCGGGATGGCATAGACTAACATGGTGCCGCGTGGAGAGATGCCCCAGGTTACACAGTCTTCATTGGTCCCCATGGCACTACTGTGTACACAGCTTTTGGTCTCTGGAGACATTATGGGCATCCAAGCTCCTCCCTGCACTATACATCTGGGATAGACCAGTTGAAAAAGGCTACTTCAATTCGCTGGTGTTATTGCACCTGGACCACTGCCCAGGGCTCATGTATGTGCTCCTCTTGTCCACGTGGGTCATATACACATTGCGTCGGCTGAAGACCCTCGAGATAGTGTACTGCGGTGACGTCAGGGAGGTATTCCCTTTGAGCCCTGAGCTTCAAGAGCAGGATAAAATTATAGATTTCCCCAATCTGAGGCGCATCCACCTGCACGAGCTCCCCATGCTGCAGCGCATCTGTGGGCGTAGGATGTCTGCACCTGAAATCGAGACCGTCAAGATCAGGGGCTGCTGGAGCCTTAGGCGTCTTCCTGCCGTTGGACCTAACACCAAGCCGCCCAAGGTGGACTGCGAGAAGGAATGATGGGACAACCTAGAGTGGGACGGGTTGGAAGAGTACCACCATCCTTCGCTCTACGAGCCAACCCACTCGTTGTACTACAAGAAGGCCCAGCTGCCAAGAAGCAGAGTACTCTGATGAGCTTTCCATCTACTTCCATTTGTACGTATGTTCCTCAGTATGTACAGTGTACTAATAAGCTCTTTGTGCTGAACATTGTTGCTACTCTTTTTTCCTACATAAAGCAAATCAGCCTAGTACTATAAGTAGTATGTGTGGTTAATCATTGATAACATTGTTGGTTTATATGCTGTAGGTAATATGCATGGTTGTCCAATATGCAGTGCTACCTCCTACATAACAGAAGCTTTCATGTTGTGCGTGTGCTGCTTGCCCTGGTTCCCTCTTGATTTGTGTGTGGTGTTCTCTCTGCATATGCATTGCCTTGGTGTGGCGGTGCGGCTTCCAGTTTGATTTGATTGGATTTGGTATGGTTTCATCAACCTTGCCCCAGCTCCCGAGCAATTGAGGAATAAAGCAGAGCAGGTGTTCAGCTTCTGTAGCATGAACCCTTGAGTGGTTGCGTGCTCATTCTGCGTGTGTGGTGGTGCTTCACGGTATGAATTGAAAAGCTTAATTGGTGTGTGGTGTTCTCTCTGCATAACATATGTGTGACCTTGGTCCGGCAGTGTGGCTTCCAGTTTGATTTGATTGGATTTGGCTTGGTGTGATCAACCTTTGCTCGAGCTCCCGAGCAATTGATGAATAAAGCAGAGCGGGCGCCAGCTTCTGCAGCATGAGCCCATGAGTGTTCATGTTGTTGTGTGCTCATTCTGTGTGTGGGGTGGTGCTTGCCATGGTACAAATTGTCAGATGTGGATTTGTTGTAATTTGTAAGCATAAACGATGATGGTGATGATTTTTGTGTGTCGTGTTGTTGTGATATGGTTATCAATACTCAGCCATGTGCTAATTGTAATAGGTAAGCTGGGATGGTTTTGTTCCAATGCCAGTTTTATACATGTTCATTGTGCCATCCGTGTCACAAACCGGGACTAAAGATTTCAAACTCTACACCCCCCTGTTATCGCCTTTTCAAAAACTAAAATCTTTCGAGATGTAGTTATGTTACTACATCTACTAGTTAGGAAAATTAAAAAAACTTAAATTGGGACATGTTTTGCAAAAAAAGTGTTATGAAAAAGTAAAACGGCCATATCTTTTGCATACGATGTCGAAAAAACGCATAATATATAAAAAAATTAGCACGAAAATCTGCATCCAATTTTGACCGCCGTAGGCCTGTTAGCAAATTTTTAGAATCCTCAAATTCTGAAAGGAAAAAAAGATATGCTCAAATGTCAGCTTTTTTGACTTTTCATTAAATCTGGTCAAACTATGGCCAAACTACTTATTTAAGAGATATTAGTGTTAATAAATAATTATTTTTAAATTTTTTTGACTTTTGGTTAAACTATGGTCAAACTACTTATTCAAGAAATATTAGTGTTAATAAATAATTATTGTTTTTTATAATAATAGTTTCAAACTCAAATGATGCTTAATGCTCAAGTTCAACTCCTAAGGGTTAATAGGATTGACAACTTAATATTTTCAGGAAAACAACAAGTGGAGACTTGAAAACTAGGGGGAATAAAACTCGAAAGTTAAGCGTGCTTAGGCTGGAGTAGTGAGAGGATGGATGACCAGTCGGGAAGTTAAACGATTTGGAATGAGTGGTTCATAATTGAGCAGTGACGAGGGGTAATTAGAGATTGAATTGTCAAATAATTCAGAAATTTGAAAATATGAAAAAATTCAAAAAAAAATAGAAAATCAAAATTTCAAAAAAAATTACCTTAAGGGTGGAGCTTTAGAAAGCGGCCACGTGGAGGGCCTTTAGTCCCGGTTCATAACACAACCGGGACTAAAGTGGGGGGCTTTAGTCCTGGTTTGGGAACCGGGACAAATGGGCCTTATGAACCAAGACTAATGGGCCTTTTTCTACTAGTGAATGTTCTTGGGAGCGAACGGTGGGCTGAACCATGCCGGGCCGTTCTACTGCGCCATGTCGTCCGGTCAGGGCCACGGGTGTCAGCCCAGGTGATACCTATATGAAGCTCGTTAGCGTCAAATCTTCGTAGCTTCGCTGAGAGCGAGACTTGTCGCTTCCACTTGGGCTGGCCCACGATTCAGCTTCGCACCTGTTTCTTCGTTGCGGTCGTTCTTGTTTTTTCATTGCGGGATCTTGGGAAACTTTGTGAAGGTTCTTGGCCGGTTTTGGGAACTTTCTAGGAGGTTCCCTGCACCGGTTTTTTCTGTTTTGGTTTTATTAGGTTTTATTCTATTTTCAGTTTTTTTTATTTTTATTTTTCTCTGCTTATTTCTTTCTTTTCATTTCTTTTTTTTGCTGTTTCTTTTCTCTGTTTTACATTTTTTTTGTATATAAAAGGTCCACAAGGTATTAAAAATGTTCATCGTATATTAAAGAAGTATTCACTTTATATTATTAAAAAATGTTATATTAAAAAAGTTTTCACCTTATATTATTAAAAAATGTTCATTGTATATTACGAAATTGTTCACCATGTATTTTAAACTTGTTCATCGTTTATCAAGACTTTTGTTCAACGTATACTACAAAATGATCATTGTATATTTGGAATATTTGTTCAGCGTATATCACAAAAATGTTCAGTGCGTTTTTACAAATTGTTCAGCGTATACCACAGAAATGTTCAGTGCGTGTACAAATTTTTGAGCGTATATTACAAAAACGTTCAATGTATCTTTAATAATTGTTCAGCCTATATAAAAAAATTGTTCATGTTTTCAATTTTTGTTCACTTTTTTCAAAATTCATGTTTTAGAAGTTGTTCACACATTTACCCAATGTGGAACTTTTTAAAAAGGACCGATCTAGCAAGCCGGCTGCTCGCTAGTCGTCCCGAGCAGCCGGTCTAAAACAGACAATTTTGATCCCTAATCAAAAAAAGGTAATAATTTGTCCCTTCTAATTGATAAAACAATTCTAATTAGAAAAAGTATCACGTACTAGAAAAGTACTAAAAAACATACATGTGAACAGATATCAACATATTTAATTTAAGTTTTCAAATTTTTTGAAAAGTCATAATTTTGAAATCGCGCTTCGAAATTAAGATCCATTTCATCGTTGGAACCCTCGCGACGTGTTCTTCAAAAATAGATCCCGCATGAGAATGTTTCGATAAACTAGTCTTTTTGCCAACTAAACATCAATGTGTGTGCAACTAGACTGCATTGCCGCGTCAACTGAGTATATGTGTGTGCCAATAGTCCTGCCAACTAAACAGTGCAACTAGACTGCATTGCCGCGCCAACTGAGCATATGTGTGTGCCAATAGTCATGTCAACTAAACATCAATGTGTATACAACTAGACTACATTGCCGTGCCAACTGAGCATATATGTGTATAATTAGTCCTGCCAACTAAATATCAATCTGTGTGCAACTAGACTACATTGCATCGGTTTTTCTTTTTTGTTTTCTCTTTTCTCTTTCTTTTTCTAATTTCTTCTTTCTTTCTTTTTTTTGTTTTCTTGTTATTTTTCAACGTTATTTTATCTTTTTAAACTAAGTACATATTCAGATTTGTTCTTAATTTCCGAAAAATGTTCTTGCTTTTAAAAAACGTTCTTTGAATTTTCGAATTTTTCTTCTTCTTTTCGTTTTTAATTATTTATGTTTCTTTTTTATTTCCTTTTTTGTTTTTTCTACTTGTTTTCTTTCTTTGGCTTGTTATTTCATTTTCTTTTATCCTATTTTTATAAAAATATTCAAATTTTGTTTGTCTTTCAATAAAATGTTCAGTTTTCAAAAAAAATGTTCTCAAAATTCAAAATTTGTCCTCGTTACCCAAAAAAGTTCAAAACTTTCGAAATTCATATAATGTGCCAGATTTGAATTTTTTTTGTTCATGTTTTCAAAAAAATGTTCACGCTTCCAAATTTGTTCAGGCTATTTCAAATTTGTTCTCCGTCTCAAAATTTTTGCTCAATATTAAAAAATATCCGTGCTTTAAGAAATTGTTCGCGCTTCCAAATTTGTTCTCCGTTTCAAATTTGTTCCCAAGATTCAAAAAAAAATGTTCATGCTTTAAAAAATTGTCCTCTCTTCTAAATTTGTTCTCCGTTTCAAAATTTGTTTTCAAGATTCAAAAAATGTCCGTTATTTAAAAAATGACCATGTTCAATTTTTGTTCTCATTTTCAAAAATTTTGTTCTCTTAATTCAAAAAAATATTCGGGATTTTAAATCACAATTTCGAAAAAATGTTCTCGTTTTCAATTTTGTTCCTTTTTTCACCACTGTTTGAGGTTCCCCAAAAATGTTTGTGTTTTCAGAAATGTTCCGGTTTTCGAATTTTGTACACAATTTCAAAAAATATTCTTCTGTAATAAATACTCACAAAGTCAAAAAAAAATTTACCATGTTTAAAATTTTGTTCACATTTCCAAAAAAGCGTACAATACAAATTTTGTTAGCACTTTAAAAAAAGTTCCTGTTTTATTTTTTTGGTGCTGAATTAAAAAATGTCACTGTTTTCCATTTTAAAAAACAAAAAAAAGTTCGTGTTTTTCGTAATTTGTTTATTTTCAGAAACATTTTTGAAAATTGGTCGGGTTTTGGAATCTATTTGGGGTTTGCAAATTTTGTTCGTGTTTCATTTTTTAATCAGATTTAATAAACATCTTCACTTTTACAAAAAGATGGAATAGGAAAAAAGCGGCATTTTGAAACTGCTCGCAATTTTCAAGAAATATTTTCAAAATGTTTTCCAGATCTCAGCGCTACTGTCTGTTCTTATATATGTCTGCACTTTTTATCTTCTGATGGTGGCGTGTAGTGTAGTGGCTAATGGCTCGTGATTGGAGACTGAGGTCGTGGTATCGATTCTTGGTACTCTCTGCTTGTTTTATAGCTCTTTTTGTCGCGCGCGAAAGGAAACGAAAGATCGGATTGTTGGGCAGACCCAGCCAAGCGTTAACCCTGTGCGTCGAGCTACTGTTTGATGCAAAATGCCTCACATAGGAGGTCTCTCTCGTCAGCCCACTCCGGTGCCCCTCTCAGGCGGCTGGAGGTGCGGCATCCCGACTGCCCCCTAAGCAAGTAGTACAAGACTCGCTGTCAGTGTCAAAACCGGCGGATCTCGGGTAGGGGGTTCCGAACTGTGCGTCTAGGCGGATGGTAACAGGAGACAAGGGACACGATGTTTTACCCAGGTTCGGGCCCTTTTGATGGAGGTAAAACCCTACGTCCTGCTTGATTAATATTGATGATGTGTGTTACAAGAGTGGATCTACCACGAGATCAAAGAGGCTAAACCCTAGAAGTTAGCCTATGGTATGATGATTGTTCGTCCTATGGACTAAAGCCATCCGGTTTATATAGGCACCGGAGAGGGCTAGGTTACACAAAGTCGGTTACAAAGGTAGGGGATCTACATATCCGTATCGCCAAGCTTGCCTTCCACGCCAAGGAAAGTCCCATCCGGACACGGGACGAAGTCTTCAATCTTGTATCTTCATAGTCTTGGAGTCCGACCGATGATGATAGTTCGCTATCCGGACACCCCTAGTCCGGAACTCCTCAAGAGCCCTCGAACCAGGCTTCAATGACGACGAGTCCGGCGCGCATGTTGTCTTCGCATTGCAAGGCGGGTTCTTCCTCTGAATAATTTATAGAAGATTGTGAACACCGGGATAGTGTCCGCTCGCAAAAATAAATTCCACATACCACCGTGAGAGAATAATATTACGCAAGATCAATCTGCCGACGTATTCGTGGCGTGACGCCGCACCACTACCAAGCCTTTACTCAAATTGTTTTATTGTTCCACCTCGGTAGCGTTAGCTTAAGCGGTTTCCTTGGCACGCCTTGTCGAAGCGTAGATCGTGTTCCCTTATTCGGGATTCCCATCAATACGGACGTGGGTAACCCAACCGCGCCATCGATTCGACGCTTGGGGATAAGCGAGTTTTACCAGGCGGCGGGGACACATGTTTTGTCCGCCCATATAAGGGATAAAGATCCAACCCTTTTACCTGCGCTTTCTTCCTCCTTGGCTTATCCATCTCCGCTGAACTCGAGCTCCAGCGCCCAAGTCCGCACTTCTTACCTCAACCTTCTCCAACTATGTCCCGAGCGGGAGGCAGTGGATGGCCTCCTCCGTCACGGAGGGCAGATCCAGAAGCTGCGCGACGCCGGATATTTGTCCAGCAACATCGCAGATCGGCTCCCGACGAGGGAGAGCTCGTCCCCAACCCAGGCCCCATGAGAGGGTAGTATTTCTTCCCCATTTCCTCCGCTGGACTGGGCTTCCGCTTCATCCCTTTGTCCGGGGCTCATGTTCTACTACGGCCTAGATTTCCATGATCGGCCCCAATTTCATCCTCAACATCTCGGCGTTTATCGTGGTGGTGCGAGGCCTTCCTCGCATCCAGCCCCACTTCGCTTGGCTCAAGACCTTGATGTCAAGCGAAGGTTGTGAAGGGCAGCAAGCGGAGTGCGGAGGCGCCATGGTGGGCAGGATGTCCCACGTTACGTGGTCGGAGGGCACTTTCGTGGAAACCATCAAGGGTGGCAATCGGGTGGTTCTACATCATCGAGCCGCGTGACCTGATTGGGCAGCGGCCCCAATTCAGATCCGCATCCCTACACGGCTCACCTCCGGAAAGAGAGTGGCCGGATTTGGGGATTCGGAGGAGCTGACCGGACTCCAAGCTGTATCCGTAAGTGGTGGACAAGAAGCTCAAGCTTGTCAACGTAGTCCAGTCATGCTCATCCGCCGGATTCTCCCGCGCGCCGACGGGCTTCAACATGTGGGAGTTTGATCCGCGCAGCACCAAACCCCTGAGCGGGCTCTTGACACTACATACGAAGATGTCCGGATGGTGCTTTGTTCAAAGGCGCGAAGCTCCCGCATCCGCCATCAAGATCGCGGATTCCGCCGCAGCGTCAGGTGACGATGTAAGTGATTTCACCACTTGTTTTCCATAGTTTGGCTCTATGCGGATCTAAACTCCCTTTACCTTTGACAAGAATGGCTGGCGAAGGCGAACGGACTATCTGTCCGCCCCATTGCCGAGAGGACCCAGCGGACGCCCGCCTAACGGGCTGCTGGCTCCGGCACCCACGTGGTGCCGAGAGAAGAAGGCCAAGAAGACGGACACAGGACTCGGAAGAGTTCCCTGCCAGGTGCTATCGGATGATGAATGAGGCCGACTCCTCCCACCAAGGCGAGGAGGAGAAGAAGAAAACCTCTCTCAGCGGGGAGGAAAGAAAAGGAAGGCCTCCCAACAAGGGAGGCCAAGGGTCCAAGAAGGAAAAACTCTTCCCCGGACTGCTCCGCCAACGCCGATGACGACGACGAGGACTGGCCTCCATGGGCCAAGCCTGGCGAGATCGTAAGTATCCGGACTCGAATAACTTCAAGGTTTTTATTTTCGCCACATAATGTCTTTCTAATGCCGCATACAAACCTGCAGTCCGCCCAAGGATGATCTTCCCGCTTGCCGAAGGGTCCTTGGGTGCGCCGGATATGGATTCTTCCGACCGCCTCCACCCCCGTGCCGCTGGACGACGCCGAGGTGGGATCGAGAAAAGGACCCACCAGGAGGAGGAGGCCCGAGGTGTCACAGACACCCTCCCGGACTGTGCCGGACTCAGCCCGGAGGCCACAGTGGCTCGAGTCCGCGGCGACCCCTTCGTAAGAAGGGCAAGATCGCACGCCGGCTGCCTCCGCCCAACCGGAGGTGCGGATATTTGCCGGAGGCGCCAACAGCGCGCCCATCGAAGAGGAACACCGCACTGTTATGGGTGCGGTGATTCAGAAGGTTCAGCTCGCCAAGAGCGGGCTGACCGAAGCCTGCAGTAGCCTTCTAACAGGCTTTGAGGTAAGAATTTCAATATATGTAAAATGGTACCGCATAGACAGTAGCCCCTGATGATCGGTTCGGTGTTCGGAAAGAAAAGCCGGACTGAGGATTTTTAGAAAGATAAACGCAAGAGTCATAAAAAATATGTCAATATGGGATTGCAGGCTATGCTACTGACCTCCGCCGCACTGACTGCGGAGGTCAATACGTTGAAGGAAAACCTCGAGCGGTCCGAGAACGAGCTCGGCCATGCCAAGAAGCAGCTCGAGGAAAAAGAAGGTGAGTAATACCTTATGAAAATTGTACCTTATAAAAAAGGATTTGGTTGCAAGAAAAATGACAAGGATAACGTGGGTATTGTAGGGGCCACTAACAAGGTGGCGACCACTGAAGGAGGCGGTGGCAGCGGCGAACGTAATGCGGCATGAGCGCACCGAGCGAGAGAAGCAGGAGGCGCGGGTGGCGGAGGTACAGCAAGAGCTCCAGGATCTCGTGAAAAACATGAGAACTTGAGCGTGACTCAAGACTCGTGAGTCTGAGCTTGCAACTGCTCTTGAGAGTGCCAAAGCCGCTAAGGCCAAGCCTACAAGGCCCTCCAGAGATTGAGGCGGTGAAGAAAATAGCAGCGGTAAGGCATTTTCATGCAAAGTAAGCATGTGAGAGTTAATTACCTGTTGCTTACCCAATCGGAGCTCTCTAGGAGCGTTCGCAGATCTTCCTCGCAGCGTGTCTGATGCTGCCGCATTCTACCGGGCCGAGGAGGGAGCTCGACGGAGAAGGTCTTTGGTCTCAAGATGTTGAGGCCGGACATCCGGTGTTTTAGCGACCAGCTGAAGCAGCTGGTCGAGCTTCACAAGGCGGCCAAACAGGCCATGAAGGGCCTCATAGTTCGGCTGTGGCCTAAGGAGGCCATGCCTGGGAGCTACTTCGGCCTGGTGCGGCGACTGATGGATGCGTGCCCGTGGGTTGAGGTTATCAAGCATTCCGCTTGTATTGAGGGTGCCCGTCGGGCCCTTGCCCGCGCAAAGGTGCACTGGGGCAAGATGGATGCCTAGAAGCTTGTGACGGACCCGCCACCAGAGGACAAGGAGCATCGCACGCCCGAGATGTATTATAAGAGTGTGCTGAAGGGCGCCCGCACTATTGCGGGTGAGTGCTCCAAAGATGTAATATTTGAGTAGACTCGCATTTTGTTATCCTGTGCGCTGAAAACTTAGTTCATATGCGCTAAGCAACGCTTGTTAATTTAAAATATTACCTTCTGTGCGGCTGTTTATCAAATCTGAGAGATGGCAAGTCGTCGGCTTCAGCCCCCATGCCACGAGTGCCGGGTGTTCGGGATAAACTTGAGCGCTCTTGTTCCCATTTTTGGGTCCATCTAGGGAGGCGCTCAACACAGCGAACAAGGCAACCGGACTTACAATGCTTGAACACTCTCACTTAGCCATAGAATTCTATAATTTTAAATTTCGGCGAAGCCCCTAGTCTTCGGAAGGCCGAATTTGGGGCGCTATCCACGCCTTGGCCGGACAGTATCCGGCTCCTCGCTCTAAGCGGCATAAGTCTTTAAGGACTCGCAAAAAACCTCTCGAACAGCGACCGGTCTCTCGCCTCATCATGACGGTCAGTTTTAGCTTTCTCCACTGAGGCGTTAACCCAGCTCAACTGGGGCGGAATCGCAGTGGTTCTCCTAGTGCTACCTTAGCCGATATAACGGAACGTAAGGTACCAAAACATGGGAGCCGGGCAAACCCAACTATTGACCCAAGACATGATTCGGAGCCGATGCATATAGTGCTATAAGTTCGGGGTGCCGCACTTGTGAAAGTGTTCGGACTCATCACACCATAATGCGGGAAACATAAGCCCCTGGTGTATATTAGCCGTACCAAAGTGTACGGATGCAACATGCCGTGAATGAACATATGTAGGAAAAAGAAATGCAATTATAAGCAAAAAGGTGCTGCATTGTTTTATTCAATAAGTGCTGCTATGAATGCAGAACGATACAAATAGTGCGATAAGCAAAGTGCGGGACTGGTAAACATGTCCCCCTCCAGGGGTAGGCTGCAGATTGGTGTATAAAAATGCTCGTAATGGAGACCACCTGTATATTCGTTGTAGCCTTTATCCTTCCCTGGCTGTTGCATCTTAAGTTCGGCAGGTCTGCTGCCGGACAGGGCCTCTGACAAACGGAGTCCTGTGGATAAAAAGTAAAAGGTAAAAAGAAAAGAAAAAGGAACGACACACTTGAGAGCCCCTGGTGTGGTTGAGCCGCAGTCTGGGTTTATCGTGGTCGTGCCCCTCTCCCCATGCCCATGGTATCTTCAGAGCGTAATGGTGTACGCGAAGGACCTGCTTTGATGTTTCGCAGGAGCTAGGGTTGGGGCCGCACTGCTACGCGTGCTCGGAACGTGCCAGGTGGTCTTGTTGTAAGTTACTCCGGGCGCGCTTAGCTGTGTCCGGCCGCTTAACGGCCGGACTCGAGAATTGCCTTAAGAGGCTGCATTGCACTTCTGCCGCGAGAGCCGCTGTATGTTCCTCCGTGCGGAGAGAACGTTCAGTGTTTCCGTTGACCGTGATGACTCCTCGAGGGCCTGGCATCTTGAGCTTGAGGTATGCGAAAGTGCGGCACGCGTTGAACTTTGCAAGCGTGGTACGTCCGAGCAAGGCATGATAGCCGCCATGAACGGGACTATGTCAAGATTAACTCCTCGCTCGGAAGTTATCCGGGATCCGAAGACCACTTCGGTGTAATTGAGCCTGTACAATTGGCTTTACACCTGGTATGACGCCTTTAAAGGTCGTTTTGGTAGGTTTAATCCTTGAGGGTCTATGCCCATTTTGCGCGACCGTATCCCGGTAAAGCAGGTTCAGGCTGCTGCCGCCATCCATCGGGACTCGGTTAGGTGAAATCCATCGACGATTGGGTCTAAGACCGGTGCAGCGAATCCGCCGTGGCGGATCTTTGGTGGGTTGGTCCTTCGGTCAAAAGTGATCGGGCAGGAGGACCATGGATTGAACTTCGGGCGACTGGCTCCATCGCGAGACATCCTCGAGTGCACTTCCGCTCCCTTTTGGGTATGTGCGTTGCGTATATCATGTTCACCGTCCGCACTGTGGGGAAACCTTCATCCTTTATTGTTCGGCGGTTGGGTCTCGTCCTCGTCATCGCTATGCAGCCCCTTGTCATTGTTTTCGGCAATTAGCTTGCCTGCCTGCTTGAATACCCAACCGTCCCTGTTGGTGTGGTTAGCTGGCTTTTCGGGGGTGCCGTGTATCTGGCACAAGCGGTCGAGTCTTCGGTCCAAATTGGACGGACCCGGAGTAGTTCTTTTGAATGGCTTTTTCCGCTGACCGGGTTTAGAGCCTCTGAATCCGGCACTGATTGTTGTATCCTCGATATTGTCGCCGTTAATGCGGCATTTGTTTTTGTTACGACGTGGCCTGCCATTTCGGTCCTTGAAGTCCGGACTGCCAGAATTTTTGCTGAGGTTGTTGCTGCGTGCTAGCCAGCTGTCCTCACCCGCGCAAAAGCGGGTCATGAGTGATGTGAGGGCTGCCATGGATTTCGGCTTTTCCTGTCCTAGGTGCCGGGCCAGCCACTCGTCGCGGATGTTATGCTTGAAGGCCGCTAGGGCCTCCGCATCCGGACAGTCGACGATTTGGTTTTTCTTGGTTAAGAACCGTGTCCAGAATTGTCTGGCCGATTCGTCTGGCTGTTGAATTATGTGGCTTAGGTCATCAGCGTCTGGTGGTCGCACATAAGTGCCCTGGAAGTTATCGAGGAATGCGGCTTCCAGGTCCTCCCAGCTCCCAATTGACTCTGCTGGCAAGCTATTGAGCCAATGCCGGGCTGGTCCTTTAAGCTTGAGGGGGAGGTATTTGATGGCGTGAAGATCGTCACCGCGGGCCATGTGGATGTGAAGGAGATAGTCTTCGATCCAAACCGCGGGGTCTGTTGTGCCATCATAGGATTCAATATTGATGGGTTTAAACCCTTCGGGATTTGATGATCCATTACTTCGCCTCGTGAAGCATAGTGGGTGTCTGGCGCCTCAGATCGGGCGATATCACGACGGAGCTCAAAAGAGCTTTGTCTGCTTTTGTTCGCCCGGCCGGATTTATCGCGGTCCGCGCGACGGTTGTCGCCACGTGCCGTGGGGCGCCACGCGATCCATAGATCGATCTTGATTGTCTTGCCTTGTCCTCCAATATATCTCGCAGGTCGGGAGCGCCCCTCGTGGCCGTGTGCTTTTGAGCGATGTCGGGTACGGTTATAGTGAAGGGCCTAGAGGCCTCTGTCGCGACCACGGGTGGTCGGTCAGCCGATTGTCTCCTGGTGATGCGGGTTCGTAAGCCTCCTCCTCTAATCGGGGAGCAGCTTGCGTTTAGGGTAGCTTTGGAGGGGCGCTCGAGCTCATGCTCTTGACGCGAGGACTTCATCCATCCGCCGGCTAGCAGATCCCGATCAGCTCTAAGCTGTTGCTGCTTTTTCTTGAGGCTGTTCGCCGTGGCTATAAGCCTGCGTCTAAAACGCTCTTGTTCGACGGGATCCTCAGGCACGGCGAATTCATCGTCGTCGACGCTTGCTTCGTCTCCGGAGGGAGGCATATAATCCTCTACCTCTTCTTCTGCCGCTCTCTCGTGAGGGCTGGCGTCTCCATCCCCCTGCGCTGGATCTTGTTGGAGTGGATTGTCTTCGGCACTGTCCGGTGTATTGTTATCTCCGGTGCCGGAATCTTCATTCTTGCTGTGGCGGGATTTACAGCGGCGCCGCTGACGCCGGCGCTTGGGCTGTTTCTTGGAGGGGTCATCCTCCGTTGTTCCATCGCCGTTCTCGTCTTTTGGGATGTCCACCATATATATGTCGTATGACGAGGTGGCCTTCCATTGCCCTGTAGGCGCTGTGTCTTGTTCGTCTCCGGCATCGTCGTCCATACCGTCGATGTCTCCGGAGTCGTAGTCTAGCATGTTGGTTAGATCGTCGACAGCGGCTACAAAGTGGGCGGTGGGTGGGCTTTGAATTTCTTCGTCGTCCGCATCCCAACCGTCCTGACCGCAGTCCGGCCAGGGCTCTCTGGATAAAGAGAGAGACTTTAATGAATTCAGGATGTCGCCAAAGGGCGAGTGCTGAAAGATGTCCGCGGCCGTGAACTCCATAACGGGCGCCCAATCGGATTCGATTGACAAGGGCGCGGAGGGTTCGGAGTCTGGAGAGGAGTCCGGCACTCTGGAGTCGAGGTCTTCGCAGCGACAGGATGGAGTTCGCTCGATCGCCGAGAGATTAGAGCCCCGAGGCGGTGTCCAACCACTCATCTCGATCGGGAATCCGCCCGGTTAAAGGTCGGAGCGGATTCTCGTGCGCCTCGTGGCATCGCTCGCTGCAGAGCTAGATCATGCCCATCGAGACAAGTCTGGCGGCTGCAGCTGCGGCTCGAATCCGTCAAGATCAAGTCTCCGCGGATATCGGCCGATAGTTTAAACTTCCAAATCTGACCGACGGCCGGGGCATAGCTTTCGATCTGCTCCGGATGGCTGCTTAATTGGCTCGCATGCAAAGCCGCCGAACACGAAGATCTGTCCGGGAGAAAAGTCTCACCCTGGACGCGTCGTTGTTGATGATCGATGGAGCCATCGGGCCTATCGGTGACGACATACGAGGAACTCTCAAATGAAAGCACCAATGTCGGTGTCAAACCGCGGATCTCGGTAGGGGGTACCGAATGTGCGTCTAGGCGGATGGTAACAGGAGACAAGGGACACGATGTTTTACCCAGGTTGGGCCCTCTTGATGGAGGTAAAACCCACGCCCCTGCTTGATTAATATTGATGATGTGTGTTACAAGAGTGGATCTACCACGAGATCAAAGAGGCTAAACCCTAGAAGCTAGCCTATGGTATGATGATTGTTTGTCCTATAGACTAAAGCCATCCGGTTTATATAGGCACCGGAGAGGGCTAGGGTTACACAAAGTCGGTTACAAAGGTAGGGGATCTACATATCCGTATCGCCAAGCTTGCCTTCCACGCCAAGGAAAGTCCCATCCGGACACGGGACGAAGTCTTCAATCTTGTATCTTCATAGTCTTGGAGTCCGGACGATGATGATAGTTCGGCTATCCGGACACCCCCTAGTCCGGAACTCCCTCACTCACCTCTCAGCTGAACCAATCCCCAAAAACGGCGACCAATCGGCGGCGCCGGCCGAAGCTCCACTTAGGGCGGGCCTCTGCTCTGCTCTGCCGCACCACTCGTCTCCGCACGGAGGACCAATCCCAGCAGGTATCCTCTGTCCCTCCGGTAAGGAGGAACCTTTTACCCAGAACACAAGGCCACCGAAGTGAGGTGTTCGCTGTTCTAGCTGCTGCTACAGATCTATTGCGCTCCAGTTCAGTTACTAGCACTTGCCTCCCTCACCATTTTGTTATTTCTATAGAAATTACCCACCAATTCACCAAGGAAAATTCCCTAGATTTTTGTTGTGCTACCTCCATGACTCTAAGAAAGCAATTATAGCCACATTACAAGGTAGCTGTTCAACTGTATGCTGTGATCTTAAAACATTTTGGGGGTACTGCCACACGCTTCGTCGGTGATGACGCTTGGAGACTGACCTCTGCTGTTGTACCCACATTCTAGCTAGAATGCAACTTCAACCAAAGTTGTTCGATTAGTGAGCAGCAAGATCGTCCACTGAGCGGACAAGCCTTGTAACCTTTTATCTTTATATCCTGCAAATAATTAATTTTTTCTGTCTTTTGCAAAAGCAAAAGATAATCCTCTCAAGGAAAGAGAAAAATGAAAGTAAAAGACTACAGAACTCTGCCTCCTGGAGTAATCCAGTCTCAGGTATTCTCTTCTGTCCTGTTCAATTTAACAGCTTACACTCAGAGTGATTGTCTTACACTCTTTCCGCGTCAGGCCTGTTTTCTTATTGTGGCCCCACCTCAGCCTCTATGAAAGCAATTGTTTACATCGCAAGCTAGATGTTTAACTATATATGGTTAACCTTAAAGGAAATTCAGGTGCGTCTGTTTCTTTGTTCTACTTTGCTGATGTACTATACTAATTTCTACCTTGGAGGATAAAATGGGTATTGCTATATGTACTAAATTTGGTCAGATGGTTTAGAACAAGGATATATGTAAACGGTGTGCATCAAGATTCGGTAACAGGCTCACATGTTCGAGTACGAGGGGTCACCATTTTTAGTTGCAGGTAGGATTTTTTTTTTCACATTTAGTTGCAGGTAGTTTGCATGCATATGATGTTTCCAGAAGTGTGTGAAGCATTTTCTGATTTATACAGGAAAAAGTTATGCAAGTCAGCCTCACATCACCTCCAAAGAGAAAGAGAGTAGGAACTCTTGTGATTAGGACTCGTATAGGAATCCATGTAGAACATCTCTCCAATCATCCAAATTGGCAATGCAAGTTAAAACCCAAATTCAGATGCTCTACTTGAGAGTTTCTTCAATTGGGATGGCTTGAAAGACACAAAAGTTGTTCAATTAGCAGGAAGATGCAATAATGAACAGACAGTCTAGCAATCTTTGATATTTATCTTTTAATCCTGCAGCTAGCTGGACACAAGCAAAGGATTGATTTCTGTCTTTAGCAAAGCCCAAGGCAATCCTCCTGTTTTATTCTGCACTTTCTTTCTTTCCGATATTTCTGTAAACAGGTTGCTTATGTTGTAGCATGTCAATATGATACTTACTATATGTGTGTGACAGATACAGTAAGAAGGTATAAAAATTGGGTGTCGATGTTTAGTAAATTTCAGAGTGTGGCTTCACAATTCTAGATGTCGATATTATATGGAGGTACTTTGCTTAAAGTTTCTAGCCATGTATGAAGCATTTTCTGATTTGTGTAGGTAAGTTAACTAGTTGAGTAAGCATGTCAGCCTCTCACATTACCTCCAAACAGAGAGCTGCAGTCACTGTTAGTAACTTGAATAAGAACCTCTGTAGCACATGAGAGCTATAAATAGGATTAGAGATATGAGTCAAATCCCTCAATCTAACTTGCATCACATTATTTTTCCTTATAAGTAGGATTAGATAGGAATCCTACGTTAGTGGAACTGTAATGCAAGAAGTTGTTCGATTAGCAAGTAGCTAGCCAGCTACAAGCATACAATTGGTTTCTGTCTTTACTGAAAGCAAAGATAATCCTCTCAAGAAACAGAAAAAAAGTAAAGCAAAAGGTAAGGAATAGTATTGCTTGCTTTTATTCTGTCTAAGGTATTTGTGCATACACAAAAGCACGAGGCACCCCATATGTTTTGTTGCAGCATGTAGCAGGTCCTCTATTCCGCTCTCCGGTCTATCTAGCCAGCTTCTTGTGATGTCTAAATGATCTATCTGGCTTCTCGTAGCTGCGTATCTCTACGTAGTATCAATTATTTCTCCACCAAGGTATGTAAAGCTCAGCATATATAATTACACATGTACTCAATCTGTGTGCCTGCTTCTTCATAGTTATGTAAGCTAGTTTTATCCGGATATAGATTTCGTGCACTCGAGCAAATGTGCTCTGTTTGCATTGACAAGAATAAAATAGTGAGTTTTGAAGCTTCAGAAAATTGCAAGAAATATCTCATGCAGATATTTCAATAACCTATGTGTTTTCAAAGTTTCTGAGAAGACGAGTCTACACTAAAAATACAAGCATGGGAGGCTGAAAAGCGTATTTATGTGCTCGTTTTGTTATTTTTTCACAGGCCACCAAAATACAAAATTTTACAATAAACTTGACTGTTGCACACAATGCCTAATGATGTACACGTGCAATTTTTTCTTTTGAAATTTTGTGGAAGCACAAGAAGTATATTTTTAGCAGGCTCAGGAGTGAGGCCATGCTCAACTTTAGGTTATTGGCATTTGTTCATTGCTCGAGGGATTCAGACGGATTTTTTTATTTTTTTTATACAGGAAACAATCCACTACTTCTCGAGGAATTCAGAAGGATACTTGCAGTGAGCATACTGGTCGAGGATAACCTGGAAATGGAATTAATCTAGAGGCTAGAGATTCCAACATCTTGCGGTCTTGCCAATTCATCATGCGTACGGAGGTAAGTTTACACATACCAATCACTTTTCGCTATGCCTAGCTTACAAAATATTTAGATTATTCTACGCTGTGTGCATCGATTGTGGTAAGCTTTTATTGTAAATAAATTGTTCTATATGCCTGGAATTTAATAGTTAATTGCCGCACGAATGTGTAGCCTTGCCCATCACATCTTGTTTCATATATATACTGCTACTATGTACTCCCTCCGTTCCTAAATAATTGTCTTTCTAGAGATTTCAATAAGTGACTACATACGGAGCAAAATGAGTGAATTTACACTCTAAAACATGTCCACATACATCCGTATGTTGTAGTTCATTTGAGATCGCTAGAATTACAAATATTTGGGAACGGAGGGAGTACTATATAGCTGCTTTGAACTGGTGGTGATCACCGTTCTCACCGCTTCACATATCCATGCAGGTTATCAAGGCAGACACCATTGATGCGGCTGTTGAAGGAATTCTCAATGAACTCAAGGATACTAGTAGAAGAGAAAATTTCATCTACTTTGATGGCTGGGAGAGGGGCTTGGGGCATCTACCGTGCTGCAAGCTTTAGCCCAACGCTTGGCATCAGACGAGAAGACAAGGCCTCCAGGACTGCTGTTTGAGCAAGTAATCCACATTGACTGTTCAGAGTGGGAGAGTACCAGAGCAGTGCAGAAGGACATCGCTAAGCAGCTGAAGCTTCCCAGTCGAGTGATTGATATGATTGACAAGCAAGACGAGGAGGATGATGTCAATGAAATTACTGATCAAGGCTCTCGCACAGAGATACCAGAGGTTGCGGCAGAGATCGAGAGGAGCATACAGGGCCGCAGGTTTTTGTTGGTTCTTCACACTGGAAGCAATGAGGAGATTGAAATAGCTGACCTTGGTCTTTCTGTATCCGGGTACTTGAGGAGCAAGGTAATATGGACCTTCCAAGGCAGGTTTCGGACGGACTCCAGGATGAAAGACAAGGTCACAAAGAAGAGCAAAACTGATGTTCTTCTATCAGCTTTTCCCTCTGAGAGAGATCCAAAAGAGCTCTGGTCCTATCTTCTGCATGAAGAGTCTACACAAGTTGCTTGCAAGCATGGTATCAATCCTGCAATAGTTTTTGAGTGCTTCATGTATATGTTGAAGTTAAATTCCATCCGCGGTCATCTTGTCAACGCTGAGTATGATTTGGCTGCACATATTTGCAACTATTGGGTATGTGATGAGGTCATACAAGAAATCGTAGATACTGGTGAAACATGGCTAGTTGGCGAAGCTCTGCAGGGTGAGATCCAAATGTATATGGACCAGCACTACATAGATTTTCCCTCTCACTTGCTGATGTATACCGAGAACATCCCACAGTACTGGACTTCACCAGCTTATGGATTTGTACTGGTCCCGACTGGAGTCATACCTAATGGAATGTTCCAACATTGTGACAAGCTTCGCGTCATAAAACTCAAAATGTGTAGCTTTAGCTTTTCATCACCTCCATTTTGTTAGAATAGTTGGATAGATATAGGACTTGTGTTTAAACCTGTAATCCTATTCTATCTCTACTTCTCTCTCCCGTAGCGATTCTATTCTGTCTCATGTAACAATCTATCAGATCGATCTCTCTAAAGCTTGTACGCCAAGGCCTATGCCCAATATATATCAATGCGGCCCGAGACAAAGGGTTTAATGCTTCCAACCTATTTTACATGGTAGTCAGAGCCTCTTCCTCAAAGATCATAGATCGCATCTAGCTACCTCCCAAAAACTATACCTATCTTCCTCCTTCGACGGAGAGCATGTCGACCACCGCTGCCGCATCGTTGTCCAGCACCGTTGGCGCGCTCATCACCTCGTCATCTTCCGCCTTCACGCCGTCTTCCTCCACCACCACCGCGGGGTCTCTCGGATCGCCACCACAGGAGAAGCTTACGAGGGGAAACTTCCTTCTATGGAAGGCCATTGTGCTGCCTCAGATCAAAGGCGCTCAGATGGAACACCACCTCGACGGGACGAGCCCGCCACCGCCGGCCACCCTCACCATTACCAAGGACGGCAAGGAAGAACAAGTCTTCAACTACGCCCGATCCCTCTGGTACGCACAACAGCAACAACTTCAAGGGTATTTGATGGGATCTCTTTCCCGCGATATCCTTGCCTATGTCGCGACGCTACAGACGCCGGCCGAAGTTTGGAGCGCCATCCATGCCATGTTCGCTGCCCAAAGTCAAGCCCGGGCCATCAACACCCACATCGAGCTCACCAATCTAAAAAAAGGTAACATGACCATGGCTGACTATCTTGGCAGGATCAAGAGCCTTACTGACGAAGTCGCGTGTACTGCCGCGGCTCTCTCCGATCCGGAAATCGTCTCCAAGATCCTCGCTGGTTTGGACATGGAGTACAATCCGGTGGTTTCTGCTCTCGCCGCTCATGTGGAACCCATCACCGTCCAGGAGTTGTACAACCAGCTTCTGAGTTTTGATGCCCGCCTCACCCTCCTCCATGGTGGTGATCTTCGGCAGTCATCTGCTAACTGCGCGTCCCGTGGCCGCGGTCACCAGGGGCAGAGTCGTGGCGGTGGCCGCGGACGCGGTGCTCCTCAGGGCGACGGCGCTCGTTCTGGTGGCACCTACGGCTACCACAACGGGGGCGGCTACACCAACAACAACGGCGGCAACTCCACCAACGGCGGCGGCTTCAACTTCAATAATGGCCGCCGTCCCCTGCCGCCCGTCCTCGCCCGCGTTGCCAGCTCTGCAAGAAACCTGGCCATGAAGTTCTGGATTGCTGGCATCGCTTCGACGAGAACTTCGTCCCCGATGCTCGCCATGTTGCTGCTGCCATTCGTGAACAAGGAGGCGATGGCATCTGGTATGTTGATTCTGGCGCCACCGACCACGTTACCAATGAACTCGAGCAACTAGCTCTTCGCGAGAGGTACCATGGCACTGATCAGATCCACACCGCAAGTGGAGGAGGTATGGATATTTGCCACATTGGTCAAGCCTCAATTAATTCCCCTAATCTTAAACGTGATCTCGTTCTTAAGGATGTCCTTCATGTTCCACAAGCTGACAAAAATCTTGCATCCATGTCTCGTTTATCCACCGATAATAATGTCTTCTTTGAAACTCACCCTCGTTATTTTTTCATTAAGGATCGGGCAATGGGGGAACTTCTCCATCACGGTAGATGCATTGGGGGTCTCTACCCCATCACATCCGGAGCACTTAGTCGCCGGCGTCGCCAAGCCTACTCCACCGTCAAACCCTCTTTGGAAAGATGGCATCAACGATTAGGACATCCATCATCGGTCATTGTGCAACAAGTAGTCAATAAAGATAATCTTCCTTTGTCCCATAGTTCCATTAGTGAGTCTGTTTGTGAAGCTTGCCAATGTGCCAAGAGTCATCAGCTTCCCTATCCTAAGTCTTATAGTGTCTCTCATGCTCCTTTAGAGCTTATTTTTAGTGATGTATGGGGCCATGCCCGTGATTCTTTTGGACGAAAAAAATATTATGTCAGTTTCATTGATGATTACAGCAAGTTCACATGGATTTATTTGCTTAAATATAAATCTGAAGTTTTTTTGATCTTCCAAGAGTTTCAAAAACTTGTTGAACGATAATTTGATCGAAAGATTTTGTCAGTCCAAAGTGACTGGGGAGGGGAGTATGAGAAGCTCAACTCTTTCTTCCGTAGCATCGGGATTGAGCATCATGTGTCATGTCCTCATGCCCACCAGCAGAACGGCTCTGCTGAACGCAAACATCGCCACATAGTTGAAGTTGGCCTTTCCCTCTTAGCTCATGCCTCTATGCCTCTCAAATATTGGGATGAAGCTTTCATCACTGCCACTTATCTCATCAATAGGCTTCCCAGCAAAGTTATTGGCAATTCCACTCCATTAGAACGTCTATATCATCAAAAACCAGTCTACAACTATCTCAAATTTTTTGGGTGTGCTTGCTACCCCAATTTGCGTCCATACAATCATCACAAACTTGAATTTCGATCCACTCAGTGTGTTTTTCTTGGTTATAGCAACCTTCATAAAGGATATAAATGTCTTTCAATATCCACTGGACGCATCTATATTTCACGAGATGTTGTTTTTGATGAGACTCTTTTTTCCTTTTGCCAAACTACATCCAAATGCGGGAGCCTTACTTCGTGCTGAAATAGAACTTCTCCCTGATCTTTCTGCACCTTGTGATCACGGGGATGAATTAACTAAGGATGATCATGTGCAAAAATCCCAAGGAAAATCGGATTCAGCTGATATTTGTGCTAATTTGAATCGTCATTTTATGTGTGAAGAAGCAGACAAAACAGGCACGGAATACGCTGCTGATCCGGCTGACAGCACGCGATCCCAGGCGGATCCACGCGCTCAGCCTGCCGCTGCTGTCGGCGCACGATCCCAGGCTGATTCGCCCGTGGGCCTGGACTCGCGCGGGCCTGTGGCCGACCGCGCTGCCAGGATGGAGCCCACTGGCCTCGTCGTATCGCCTCACGCCACGCCTCCTCGCTTCGATTCGCACGCCAGCGCATGTGCGGGAGAGGGCGAGTCCCCTTCTGCCACGTCGCCGCGGGCCTCAGCAGCGGCCGACCGCGGGCGCGTGGACGGTCCCACCTCTGCACGGGCCTCATCAGCGGCCGACCAGTCGCCAGGATCCGCGCCAGGATCCGCCTCAGATCGGGAACTGGCCGATTTGTTCCCTGCATCGGATCGGGAGCTGGCGGGATCTTCTGTGGCAGATGAGGCTTCACCTGGATCTTCTGTACCACCATCTACAGTGGCTGTTCCTGTGCATTCTACGCCTCCTCGTCGGCAAACAAGGGCACAGTCAGGTATTGTGAAGGAAAAACAGTACAATGACGGTACAATTAGGTATGACAAAATCAAACGTGCTTTTCTTACCACCACTGGTGAACCAATTCATTTGCATGATGCCCTTGCTAATAAGGATTGGAAGGAAGCTATGGATAGTGAATGTAATGCACTTATGAAAAAAAAAAACTTGGCACTTGGTACCACCAAAACATGGAGACAATATTATTGATTGTAAGTGGGTGTACAAGATAAAAAGAAAGTCTGATGGAAGCATAGACAGGTATAAGGCCAGATTAGTTGCCAAAGGATTTAAACAAAGGTTTGGAATTGACTATGAAGATACCTTTAGTCCTGTTGTTAAATCTGCCACTATTCGACTTGTCTTGTCTATTGCTATTTCCAGAGGTTGGAGCTTAAGACAGCTAGATGTTCAGAACGCGTTTCTTCATGGTGTTCTTGAGGAAGAAGTGTTCATGAGGCAACCACCAGGTTATGAGGATCACAGCACACCACAATATGTTTGTAAGTTGGATAAAGCATTATATGGTCTGAAACAAGCACCAAGGGCTTGGTATTCCAGATTGAGCATGCAGTTACAACACCTTGGGTTCATACCATCCAAGGCAGGTACATCGTTGTTCTTCTTCAGGAAAGACAGTATTACTATCTTTGTGCTTGTCTATGTTGATGATATAATCGTTGCTAGTTCAAGTGCAGAAGCTACTACCTGCTTGCTTAAGGATTTAAAGTTGGAGTTTGCTCTCAAGGATTTGGGTGATCTCCATTATTTCCTTGGAATAGAAGTAAAGAAAATTAAAGATGGCATACTTCTCTCACAGGAAAAATACACCACTGATATTCTCAGAAGAGTGGGTTTGGAGAATTGCAAGCCGGTTAGTACACCAATTTCTACCTCAGAAATACTCACAATAGAAAGTGGAGATGCTCTTTCACCAGCAGATGCAACAAACTATAGGAGTGTTGTAGGTGCCTTGCAATATTTAACTCTTACACGTCCTGATATTTCCTACTCAGTGAACAAGGTATGTCAATATTTGCATGCACCTAGAACTACTCATTGGACTGCAGTTAAGAGAATTCTAAGGTATCTTAAGTACTCAGGAGGCCTTGCACTTCAGATTACCAAGTCCCCATCTCTTCTTGTAACTGCTTATTCAGATGCAGACTGGGCAGGATGTGCTGATGATAGGAGATCTACAGGTGGTTTTGCTGTATTCTTGGGATCTAATCTTGTGTCATGGAGCGCAAGAAAACAGGCCACTGTTTCAAGGTCAAGTACAGAGGCTGAATATAAAGTCTTGGCTAATGCTACAGCTGAAGTAATGTGGATTCAGACACTTCTTTATGAACTTGGTATTAAAGTTCCTCAGGCTGCGAGATTGTGGTGTGATAACATTGGAGCAACATATCTCTCAGCCAATCCCGTTTTTCATGCACGAACAAAACACATTGAGGTTGACTTTCATTTTGTCAGAGAAAGAGTGGCTCGGAAGCTACTTGAGATCAAGTTCATTCCCACAGGAGATCAGCTTGCAAATGGGTTTACAAAACCGCTTACTATGAGAGGATTGGAAAAATTCACATACAGTCTTAACCTCGGCAAAGCTCCTTGAGGTTCAGATTGAGGGGGAGTGTTAGAATAGTTGGATAGATATAGGACTTGTGTTTAAACCTGTAATCCTATTCTATCTCTACTTCTCTCTCCCGTAGCGATTCTATTCTGTCTCATGTAACGATCTATCAGATCGATCTCTCCAAAGCTTGTACGCCAAGGCTTATGCCCAATATATATCAATGTGGCCCGAGACAAAGGGTTTAATGCTTCCAACCTATTTTACACATTTCTCTGTTGCCATGGTCTTAGATTTCTATGGCTTGACCACTGCCAAGACCTAAGAAGCACAAATGCCGAACAAAGGGCAGAGGAGGAAGACACCACTAGGTCTTGGGCATGCTTCCAAAGCCCGTGGGTGCTTGAATTGCGCTACACGGATTGTGAAGAGATCTTATCCTCAAGGGTGATGGATCTGATGACCCAGCTCAGGGAGCTAAATGTGATGGGAGCCAATAACTGGGACATGAGCCATCTGCAGGGACGGCTGCCTAACATTCGCAAGCTTCGGGTAACAGAGTCCACCTGCAGGTTCAACAACAACATGTTCTCTGATAAGGAAAGCTTGGAACTTCTTGTTCTTCATGGAAATATCATCACACAAGGCATGGGAAGCTTATATGGGCCAGCAAGCAACAGTAGCCTTAAGAGTGTCACTATTGATGAATGTGTTGGGTTACAGGTTATATGTTTGAGGGGCTGCAAAGAATTGAATAACATGTTAATATGCTCGGAAGATTTCGAGGAGCTGGACCTGTCGGGCACAAGTGTGAAAACCCTCGACCTTAGAGCAGTGGCTCCTAGATCACTCCCCATGCAAATCATCCTGCTAGGCTGTGAGAATTTCTGTGCAATATTGTGGCCCCGAAAATGTCGTCCGATTGGTGGCCGGAAGTGCTGCGCATTAGCACCATCTCACCATATACTTCAGCTTATGGAGGGGAGGAAGCACATGCACATCCACATACTGATTAATCCCTCCAAGAGCAGAAAGAAGAACGTTTTAAATGGCGGGTTTCTCTCACGGATACAAGGCTCCTTAGGTCTCTTCCTCCCGTACTATGGTATGAAAATAACTCATTCTTGCATATCGATATGTGTGCTGCAGTTA
Organism: Aegilops longissima; assembly: GCA_021605205.1. Classification (NCBI taxonomy): domain Eukaryota; kingdom Viridiplantae; phylum Streptophyta; class Magnoliopsida; order Poales; family Poaceae; genus Aegilops; species Aegilops longissima. Next base: position 11,378,693 of record CM038681.1, read on the forward strand.
CTGTCGGTCGTAGCAACATCCATGGAACAAGCAGTGACAAAGTAGAGCATGTTCAACCACATACAAGTACCATAATGGATTCGAAGTACACAGATACCTTGGAGGATGGCCCAGTTGCAGTGATGACGATGTGGGACTGCCCTAAGATATTTCCAGGGCGGAGGATCCAGTGGACATGTTTCATAAAGGTTATCATTCATGGGCAAGGCAATGAACTCTTGGAGGATACTTTGCCTGATTTTACATGTCAGCGGCTACATCGTTGCACGTGTACGATAGCCCTTCAATCATCAGTATCCCTGTAGTACAATGGAACAGGCTACAATGGTGCCAGGTTGAGAGGTGCCCCAGTTTACACACAGTCTTCAATGTTCCCCGGGGCAGTGTTGGGAACAGCTTTGATTATCTGGACACATTCTGGGCGTCCCAGCTGCTCTCTGCAAGCTATATCTGGGACAGGCCAGTTAAAAGTTACTTTAAATACTTGGAGTTGGCTGCGGTCTGCGTCGGCCACGGCGGTGGGGCGGCACAGGGGTGTGTCCGGTGGGGAGGTTGGCTGGAGGGATGGGCGGCGCCGACGTGCTTGGGCCACCCGTCACTGGCACAGGGGTGTGCCGGTCCGGATGTGTCAGCTCCCCCACCTCCCCCTTTCCCTGTCCGTATGTGCGGGTCGTCGCAGCTCCGACGACGTTCAAGGCGGGGCGTATGCTACGGTTCGTCGGTCGGGGGGGGTCCCTGTGGCTCAAAGTTGATCTCTTTGGATGGTCTTGGGGGTGTCTGGATGCTGGGCGGCGGCCCTGGCAGCGGGAGGCACGATGTTCGTGGGCAGAACTTGCGCCTCAGGTGCGGGCGAGCGGCCATGGCCACGCGGGTGGGTGGTCGCTGGTGGTTGGCGGTGCTAGGATGCGTCGGAGGGGTGGGCGTGCCGGGGTACATCACTTGCCCAATCTTGTATTGGCCGACGGCGGCGGCGTCCGTGGATACCGTATCCTTCATGAAGTCTTCGTCGCGGTGCCCTTACTCCTTCGAGTTGCTCCGGGTGAAAACTCGATCTTTGGGATCGGATGGTGGCGGCTATCAGTGGCCGTTCCCTTCTAGGAGGCACCATCTTGGAGTCCTTGTCCCGTCGTTTTCCGTCTCACCTCTCCTCGGAGGCTTGGAGGTTTCCGTTGGCTCCAAGCGGTTCATCCTCGCGCATGTGTAGTGGCTTGGTAGTCGTTGGGATGGTGTGGCGGTGCTCGGCACCTTTGTATCTTGCCTTGGGTGTGTGTGTCGTGTGCGGTGGTGGCGTGAGTTTGTATCGTGGTGCTTGTGGATCGTGCTTTATATATAAAGCGGGGCGAAAGCCTTTTTCGGTAAATACTTGGAGTTCTTGCACCTGGACCACTGCCCCAGGCTAGTACACGTGCTCCCCTTGTCTATATGGGGGAGAGACCGGACCTTCTCTAGACTGGAGACCCTCGAGATAGTGTATTGTGGTGATCTCATGGAGGTCTTCCCTTTAGACCCTCAGGTTCAAGAGGAGGTTCTAGTTTTCCCCAAGCTGAGACGCATCCACCTGCATGAACTTCCCATGCTACAGCGCATCTGTCTACCAGGGGTTGGACGTGATACCAAGCCACCCAAGGTGGACTGCGAGAAGGAATGGCGGGACAACCTTGAGTGGGATGGGTTGATGATGTACCACCACCCTTCCCGCTACGAGCCGAACCACTCACTGTACTACAAGAAGGCTCAGCTGCCCAGAGGCACTGTACTCAGGTGAGCTTTACATCTAGTTCCATCTGTATGTATGTTTCTCAGTATGTACACTGCTGATAAGCTTACTCTTGTGATGAAACTTGTTACTGCTCTCTTTTTTTCTACATAAAAAATCAGCCTTGTATTGTAAGTAGTATGTGTGGTTAATCAGTCATACATAACCGAACCTTGTTTGTTTGTTTGTTTGTATGCTGTAGGTAATCAATCTCTTCCGTGGATTGATGTTGAGATTATTTCAACGTAATATGCATGACCGTCAAGCATGCAGTGCTACCTCCTACATAACTGAAGCTTTCCTGCCGTGTAACTTTGTGTGTTGCCTTGCTTCCCGCTTGATTGGTTGGTGGTGTTCTTGCTGCATATGCATTGCCTTGGTGTGGCGGTGCGGCTTCTAGTTAGTTTGATCTGATTTGGTTTGGTTTGGCTTGATCATCTTTGCTCGGAGCTCTTGAGGAACTGAGGAAGCAGAGTGAGCATTCAGCTTTTGCAGACCTGCATAACTGAAGCTTTCCTGCCATGTGTGCATTGCTTACCCTACTTCCCGCTTTGGTTGTTGGTTTGTGGTGTTGTCACTATATCTGCATTGCCTTGGTGTGGCAGTGCGGCTTCCAATTTGGTTTGGTTTTATCATCTTTGCTCGGAGCTTTCGAGCAATTGAGGAATAAATCAGAGTGGGCATTCAGCTTCTGCAGCACGCATGAGCTCATGAGCCTCATCCTCTGTATGTGGTGTTGTTTGTTACGGTATGAAGTTGTGGGATATGGACTGATTGTGATCTGTAAGCATAAAAAATGATTGTCATTTGTAAGCATAAACAATGATGGTGATTATTTGTGTGTATGTGATGTTTTTTGTTGAGGTACGATTATGAATATTGTTACTTGTTCTGTGCTGATTGTAAGTAACCTGGGATGTTGTTTGTTCCAATGCCAGTTTTATACATGCTCATTGTTCCATCCTGTATTTGGAGCTGATGTGCTAACTGTTGTCACTTGTAAGGCTGGTTGGTTTTTTTTTTTTTAGAAAAGGAGGATGACCCCCGGCCTCTGCATCTGGAAGATGCATACAGCCACAAGGCTGGTTGGTTGGCTGGCAGTATTTCCTTTGCCCAGATAGAGGTATATATGAGGTCCATTTCCATATTGAACTCATTAATGGTCCTTAGTAGCTCAGGATCGCCCTTTCTTAGTTACATGGTTTCTCTGAATTTGGTGTTGTTTTGGGGCATTTAGTTTGTAAAATAATGGTGGAGAAATAGTAATGCCGTCTTTGTAATTTGAGAAACAGGGAAAGGGCTAGCTCAAATCAAGAGGAAGTAATGCGTTGTTGACGTCTGGAGTGGGGTTGAGGCGATGCGGTTGTTTGGTGCAGCGCGGTTCCGGTCCAGGCAAACCATCAGCTTTCGACCCAGTCTTTCTGATGCCTGCAATTTCTGAATAATCCTCCTTCTCTGCTTCTTCTTCAGTTACCTTTGGGCTGCCACTCCGTCTCTGACTCTGCATCCTTGCTGCTTAAAACTCGGGTTCCTAACGCACTGTTCCCATTGTATCATCATCTGAGTGCACACAGGCGGCTTCCATATCATTGATATGCTATATATATTCACTTCCAGGCAAGTAGGGGAACTAGATTGTTGAGCAAGACAACTTGAAGCAACTCTGGTTGTCATCGCCACCGTTTGTCCAGCATGTGGCGGAGTCGGACAGTACAGTTGATGTCGGCTTGCCGCCGAGTATGTGGAGTTGGATGCGCCGCCGAGTGAGTATGCAAGAGAGAATGGGTACTGAACGTCTGAACCTAGCCTTGTTGGAGAACTTTCATTCTCTAGGGAAAACCCTTCAATGTGTTCTCTCATCTGCCCAAAATGCCCGATGGTGAAAATATACGCTTGTTCCAAACCATTGGATCTGCTTATTTATTTCTGTTTCTTTCCACATATTTACTGTTAAATCGTGTGCAAGTTGCAGCTGATAATGTGTGCTTAACCTTTTTTGCAACCTGACCATGGCTGATCCACCAAGTTGCAGCTGATAATGTGTTTTTATCGGTTTTTTTCCACCTATATTTCAGGATTCAGGGCGACCATGGCTGGTCCACGAAATTTTCTGCAACCTGACCAGCTGATCTGTTTTCGTGTCACTTTCACGCAAAAAGGAAATATTTTCACGTTCTTGGTAAAAAAAAACGCGATGATCTCAAACAGCACTTATTTGAGCACTAAATTTGTTCTTTTAAGATGGGTGCCAATATTTGTGTCTTCCCCAAAGAAGTTTCAGGACACCCGAATGACATGAGCAGAGATGAGGAGAAGTCAAGGAAATGTCTGTATATGTATAGTAAATAGGTCTTCTTCGTTGGTAGTTGGTAGATAGATAGATCGATAGTACTGCTATAAACCTCAAATGTTCCCCCATTTCTTGAGCTCCTCACTGGCCTGGTTGTTAAAACATGGAGTAAATCAGCCTTAGAAAAGGGATTCTCTTTAACATGTTCAGGTTTGCAAATTATTACACAGGATTGGAAGCACACAAACAGTTCAACTTAAAAGAAGTACATGTTCAGATTTGTAAAATAAATAAATAATGGCTTTGTGCAACTTGAATCCGGATTCTTCATTCAGAATACTCCTGGATTTGGCTAGCTCCAAAGACTCAAACATTGTTCAATTATTACCAATAAAAACTAATTCCATTTTCTATACATCATTTATAGTAAATTTTTGTATAAACTAGCACTTTCATTATTTAATCTGGGTCATCTATGTGTAAATACTACTCCCTCCGTTCCAAAATAGACGACTCAACTCTGTACTAACTTTACTAAGTTAGTACAAAGTTGAGTCATCTATTTTGAAACGGATGGAGTATTGTGCATGCTCAACCAGCCAAGTTTAAAATTGGAGTGAATTCAGACGGATACCACCAACACACACAACCAAGGCAGGATACATAGGCGCTGAGCGCAGCAACACACACCCTAGCACTACAAGAGCCGCCGGGGGCATCATCCGAAGAAGTGACGCCGCATATGACGAACCGTGGGCTTCAAGACGGTGCCTTCAGGAAGGATATGACACCGGAGCGTCGCCACCGCCCGATCCGAGGATCAGAGTTTCCCCTGGAGCACCATGACGGGCAGTGATAGCCGCGATGACGCCTTCAAGAAGGGAGTGATCTTCGCCGTCGCCAGTCCGTCCGAAGATAGAGTAGGTTTTCACCCTGGCCAACATTCACCGCCACCGAACGCCACACCCCAGCTACCACGCCGCCCACATGGCCGTGGTGGCCGGGCAGCACCGAGGCACGAGCTCTGCCCATGAGCACTGCGCCACCACCACCAGGGCCGCCGCCCCGGATTCCAAGACCTTGACACCAAGTCCCCCGAGCCCCACCGCTACCCCCACCGCAGAGACGGGCGGAAAGGATCCGCCTTTCACACCCCTGGCCAATCCCAACGCCGAGACCCAGTAGGCCGGCCACAACAAGCCTCCGTCGAGCCGTCCTGCTACACCAGGCGCGAGACGAGCGCAGTCTTGCCGCCGGGAGCGAGATGGGCCGGTCCTACTGCCGGGGGCGAGACGAGCGCAGTCCTGCTGCCGGGTGCGAGATGGATCGGTCCTGCTACAGGGCGCGAGACCAGCTCGGTCCTACGGCACCAGGTGCGAGACGGATGATGGACCACCGCTGGGAGAAGGCCAACCCTCCAGACAGAGAAGCGAACGGACGCTGAGAAGAGGGGGTCGAAGGCCGAACAGGCAGCCTACAGACGGGCCGACGCCAGGAAAATCTGGCCGCCGCCGCAATCAACCTGCCACCACCACATCAGCCACCGGGCACGCACTCCGCAGCCACCGCCACTGCGTCGCCACCCCGACCAGCCGAGGGGGCCTCGGTCAGGGCCGCCGCCCGCAGCCCTAGCCTTCGCGGCCCGCGCCGCCGAGAGGTCAGATCCGAAAGAGCCGCCGCGGCCGTCGTCTCCAACCTCCGGCCCGCCACTGCCACCACCACGCCGCTGTTACCTCCGTCGAGACGCACGAAGCCCCGGCCAACCGCAGCCCAACCCAACCGGAGCCCGCGGCACCGAGGCGCGGCAGGATCCATCACGAGATGCAGCCAAACGCCCCCACAGTCCGCACCACCACTGCCGCCGCCACGCCCGCCCCCTACCCCAGCAAGCAGTCGGGAGGAGAAGGCCGTGGGCCAAGCTGTGCGCAGCCCCGTCCAGCCGACATGCCGCCGGTGCCAGACCCGCCAGATCTAGGCACAAGCGACCCCCGCGCCACCGCCCGAAGGACACCACCCCGCAGCCACCGCGCGTCGACGAACCTCAAAACGCCGCCACCCACCGCCACGCAGAGGACCGGCCGCTCCGCAAGCCCGCCACCGTGCCGCCGGGCCCCACGGCAGCCCGATGCCCCCGCGCGCCGTTCGGACCCGCGTCCTGAGCCGCACGCGCCTGGAGGGAAGAGCGCCCGCCGCCACCTACGCCGGCCGGGCTTTGCTCGGCGGCGCCTCGCGGCGACGGGGGCGGGGGGGGGGGGTGGAGGAAGGGAGATCGGGAGGGGAGGGCCTGAGTCGGGGCTAGGGTTTGCCCCCGGAGTCGCTCGCGAGAGCTGCTCGGGGGGAGGGGAACACACCATGTGGAACTAATTTGCCCCCATTCAGTTAGTTTCTATGGCGTAAAACCTGAAATTTATCACCCTATGGCGTAAATCAATCTTAGGGATTGTCTTCTGTCATGCTCAAATCTACCATTTCAGTTAGTTTCTTACAGGGTCAAGGAGAAGTGACAATTTTCTAGAATTGACCATGTACTATTTCTTTTAGCAATTAGCAGGAAGATTGGACAGCAAACAGACAGCCTTGCAATCTTTTATCTTTTATCTTTATCTTTCAATCGTGCAGTTAGCCAGGCACAAGCAAAGAATTGATTTCTGTCTTTAGTGAAAGAAAAAGGCAATTCTCTGAATGAAAGAGGAAAAAGGAAAGCAAAAGGAAAAGGTATCACCACTTTCTTTTATTCTGTCTACTAAGGCATCTGTACACACACACACACACACACACACACACACACACACACAAGCAAGAAGCATCCAAATATTTCATCGCCGAAATATTTGGCTTCCACTTTGGCTCTCCAATCCGATCATCTTGTAGTGGCACCTGAACAATCTATTTGGCTTCTCTTGAGCTACACTTCCAGCTGTTCAACTTAAGCAAGGTATGAAACTAGCTCACCTCACATGTGCTCGATCTGTCTGCCTGCTTCTTCAGGTTTATGTAAGCTTGCTTTATTTATTGCTTATGTTTGTGTACCAATGTATACAGGAAGCCAAGAAATTGCTGAAGCCCAAAACGGAATTAATCTAGAAGCTATACATCGACGGATCTGACCAGTTCACTATGCGTACAGAGGTATTTTACCACTGAAAAATCACCTTTAATTCCATCCTGCATGTTATTCTTTTTTTTGTTAACATCCATTTTAGCCTAGTTTGCAAATTATTTAGTCGTGGCAGATTTTTGGGATCAAGTTTTGTATATGTCAGCATTCAACACGATCATGCATGTGTATCTTTTTACATCACTAGGCATGCTCCGCTGGAGTTAAAAAAGAATTAATCGTGCATGAGAGTATTGCCAATAGTCCAATAAGATCACTCGACCTATTCCGTTTTTTATTAATCAGTATTGATTACCTATTTTGAACTTTCAACTAATACTCTGCTTACCGCTTCTCGTTCATTCAGGTTATCAAGGCAGACACCATTGATGCCGCGGTTGAAAGGATTCTCAGTGAACTTGGGGCGGACACTGGAACAAGCACCAATAGAGAGAATGTCATCTACTTTGATGGCTGGGACGGGCTTGGGGCATCTGCTGTCCTGCAAGCTGTAGCCAAACGCCTCAGTGTATCAAATGAGCCGTCAACAAGGCCTGCAGGGCTTGAGTTTGAGAAAATCATCCACATTGACTGCTCAAAGTGGGAGAGCAGAAGAGCAATGCAAAGGAAAATCATAGAGCAGCTGGAGCTTCCCACCCGGGTGATTGAGATGTTTGACAAGCAAGATGAGGAGGATGATTTCAATGGGTTAGACGAAGGCTCCCGAGGTGAGATAGCACAAGTTACCAGAGAGATCTACCAAATCATACAGAATCACAGATTTCTGGTGATCCTGCACAATGGTAGCAAGGAGGAGATTGATGTATTAAATTTTGGTCTTTCTCTATATGGATATTCCAATAGCAGGATGCTATGGACCTTCCAAGGGAGGTTCCGGCTTGACCCCAAGATGATAGACGGTGTGAAGAACAGCAGAAGAACAGATGTTATTCTTTCAGCTTCAAGTGACGTGCGGGATCCACGTGAGCTTTGGATGTATTTAGTGCACGAGGAGGCTGCACAAGTTCCCTTCAGTAAGCATGGTCACTGCATCATCGATCCCGGGATTGCTGCTGAATGTGTTTTGTATGCACTTAAGCAATCCTGGATTGGCTCTCGCATCGTTGACTATGACTGGGCTGTCCACACCAGTAACTATTGGATATGTGATGGTATCATTCCACTGACAGACATTGATAAGGCATTGCAAATTGGCAATGTTTTGCAGCATGAGATGCCATTGTTAAACATTGACACCCGGCTCAACAATGATGAATCAGCAGTAATGGCTTCCTACCACCTGGCAAGGTCTGCTGAGTGCATGCCCTATTGGATTTCCACAACAACTTCAACCTCTGGATTTGTAGTGAGCCTCTCCGGTGTAATTCCCGAGAATATGTTTTGGCATTCGCGCAGGCTTGGCGTGCTCAAGCTTTCAAGGTGTACCTTCAGTTTCTCATCGCCTCCATTCCTCTGTTGCCACAGCTTGAGATTCTTGTGGCTTGATAATTGCCAAGACCTCCTAACAGGAAGAAGTACCACAGATCCTCACCATACAGAGGCAAATAAGGAGTTGGGCAACAACACCATGACATCATGGGAATGCTTCCAAAGCTTGTGGGTGCTTGACCTGCGCTACACGGATTTGGATCAAATCCTGTCCCCACGGATGATGGATCTCATGAGCCAGCTCAGGGAGCTAAACGTGATGGGAGCCAAGAGCTGGGACATGAGCCATATACGAGGACGGCTGCGTAATGTTCGCAAGCTCCGGGTAACAAAGTCCAACTGCTGGTTCAACAACGATGTGTTCTCAGAGATGGAAAGCATGGAGCTTCTTGAGTTTTCAGGAAATACCATCAGAGAAGGGATGACAAACTTATCTGCATCAGCCAACAACAGTCGACTCAAAATTGTCACTATTGATGGATGTGATGAGTTAAACATTATCTCTTTGAGGGACTGCAAAGAATTTAATAACCTATTCATGAAAAGGTTTTCGAGGGTTCTCGAGGTGCTGGACCTGTCAGGCACAAGTTTGAAAACCCTCAACCTCGAAGGAGTGGAAGTCAGGTCACTCCCTAAGCGGATTATCCTGCTGGGCTGTGAGAAGCTCCGTGCAATCTTGTGGCCACTGAATGTGGAAAAGGGAAGGTTGAGGGAAATTTTCTTGCACGTTGATACCACCTCACCATCAACATCAGCTTACGGAGGAGAGGCACCATTTGCACATCCACATGCTGATCAATCCCTCCAATGGCAAAAGGAAGAAAAATTTCAGCGTGGATGGCAGTTTTCTCTCACGGATACAAGGCTCCTTAGGTCGCTTTCTCCTGTAAGGATTTATTTGAAATACTCGTCAATACATATGGACATTTGTCCTACAGCTAGTGTTGGTGGTAGGAACATCCAAGAAACAAGCAGTGACACACCAGTGCAAGTCCAACCACATACAAGTACCATTATGGACTCCAAGTACAGAGACGCCTTGAAGGAAGGCCCAATTGCATCAATGATGATGTGGGACTGCCCCGAGATATACATTTATTCACGTCTATATGTGTGTAGCATAAAGATGATCATGCACGGGCAGGGCAACATACTTTTGCAGGATGCTCCAAGTGCTAGTACTAGCGCTTTATTATTGCCTGATTTTGTATGTGAGATGGTTACGTCACTGCACGTGTATGATAATGCGTCCATCACCAGTGTCCCTTCACCTCCCAAAGGATCAGGATGGAATAGGCTAAGATGGTGCCGAATCGAGAGGTGCCCCAAGCTACACACAGCCTTCATTGTTCCCCGAAGTCCAGACATTCTCGAGACATTCTGGGCGTCCCAGCTCCTCTCTGTGTGCTACATTTGGGACAAGCCAGTTATATCATTCTTTAGATTCATGCGATTCCTGCACCTGGACCACTGCCCTAGGCTCGTACATGTGTTCCCCTTCACCAGATGGGAGAGCAACTTCTCTCACCTGCAGACACTCGAGATAGTGTACTGTGGTGACCTCAGAGAGGTATTCCCTTTGATCCCTCAACTTCATCAGCAGGATCCAGTTATACAATGCCTTTCTCTGAGGCGCATCCACCTGCATGAGCTCCCCATGCTGCAGCGCATCTGTGGGCGCAGGATATTTGCACCTAAACTCGAGACCATAAAGATCAAGGGCTGCTGGAGCTTCAGGCGTCTGCCGTTCGTTGGACACGACACCAAGCCACCCAAGGTTGACTGCGAAAAGGAATGGTGGGATAACTTGGAATGGGATGGGTCGGAGAAGTACCACCACCCTTCCCTGTACGAGCCGACTCACTCGCTCTACTACAAGGCCAAGCTACCCAGAGGTACCATACTAAGGTGAGCTTTAGATTTACTTTCAAATCTCCCTAATAATGCAGATAGACTTACGCATCACTCTGTCTTCTCTATATACAAAACCGAGTTACTACTATATGCGATGCCATTATGTGTTAATGCGTAGTTACACAAATATTCACACAATTGTTTGTTTTCTACGTCGCAGGTAACCCATCCCTTCATGAACTGATCTTCAGTTTCCGTCAACCTGCATCTGCGCACCATGTGGGTCGCTAAAGATTTCCTGCCGTGTGTATTGCTTGCCTGCTTCCTCTGTCTGCTTCTCTACAGCTGCATTGCCATTATGTGGCGGTGAACTTTAAGTTTGGTTTGGTTTGGTCAATGTTGCTTGACCCCTAAAAGTATTGATCATCTGGTTGCATGTACAAGTTTTCGAGCAAACGAGACGACCTGAGTGTGGGCATTCAGCTTATGTACCATGAGCTCCTTAGTGCTCATGTCGCTCTCGTGCTCCTTCTCAATGTGTGAGAGTGTGTTCTCTTTGTTATGGTATATGGATTGTCAATTATGAGTAGTCACTGTAATTTGTAAGCATAAAAGATGATGGTGATGATTTTGCATGTGGGTTATTACTTAATTCGTTGTGCTATGAAAGGTCGCCTATGGACTGGTTGTGATTTGTAAACATAAATGATGATAATCATGATGTTGTGTGTGATTACTCATTTGTGCAACAGTATAAGTTTGGTTATAAATTATCCATCACTAGTACTTTTTACCTTTTTTGTCAAGAAAACGAGTACTATTTCTTATCTCAGTATGCTTGGGGTGGGCCGTCAACAGCAAGTGGAAAATTCGAGGAAACTAACGGCGGGGCAGATTCGGGCCAGGCCGTGCTCCTTTGACATGTCCACCACCCTCAAGAGACATGGTCGTCCGGTCAGGGCCACGGGCGTCAGCGCACTCCGGCGCCCCTCTCTGCCGGCCGGCGGCGGCGTTGCATCCCGGCTGCCCCCTAAGCAAGTAGTACAAGACTCGCCTCTGAGCTGAACCAATCCCCAAAAATGGCCACCAAGCGGCAGGGCCGGCACCGGCGCCGGCCGACGCTGCATTTAAGGCGGGCCTCTCCTCTACTCCGCAGGGAGGACCAAGGGCAGCAGGAAACCTCTGTCCCTCCGGTAAGTAGGAATCTTTTACCCAGAACACAATGCCACAGAAGTGAGGTGTTCGCTGGTCTAGCTGCTGCTACAGATCTATTGGGCTCCAGTTCACTTACTTGCACTTGCCTCCCTCACCATTTTGTTATTTCTATATAGAAATTACCCACCAATTCACCAAGGAAAATTCGCTAGATCTTTATTGCGCTACCTCCTTGACTCTAAGAAAGCAATTATAGCCACATTACAAGGTAGCTGTTTAACTGTAATACTGTAAACTTAAAACATTTTGGGGGTACTGCCACACGCTTCGTCGGTGATGACGCTTGGAGACTGACCTCTGCTGTTGTACCCACATTCTGGAATGCAACTTCAACTGGAGTTGTTCGATTAGTGAGCAGCAAGATCGTCCACTGAGCGGACAAGCCTTGTAACCTTTTGTCTTTATATCCTGCAAATAATTAATTTTTTCTTTCTTTTGCAAAAGCAAAAGATAATCCCCTCAAGAAAAGAGAAAAATGAAAGTAAAAGACTACAGAACTCTGCCTCCTCGAGTAATCCAGTCTCAGGTATTCTCTTCCGTCCTGTTCAATTTAACAGCTTACACTCAGAGTTATTGTCTTACACTCTTTCCGTGTCAGGCCTGTTTTCTTATTGTGGCCCCACCTCAGCCTCTATGAAAGCAATTGTTTACATCGCAAGCTAGATGTTTAACTATATATGGTTAACCTTAAAGGAAATTCAGGTGCGTCTGTTTCTTTGTTCTACTTTGCTGATGTACTATACTAATTTCTACCTTGGAGGATAAAATGGGTATTGCTATATGTACTAAATTTTGTCAGATGGTTTAGAACAAGGATATATGTAAACGGTGTGCATCAAGATTCGGTAACAGGCTCACATGTTCGAGTACGAGGGGTCACCATTTTTAGTTGCAGGTAGGATTTTTTTTTCACATTTAGTTGCAGGTAGTTTGCATGCATATGATGTTTCCAGAAGTGTGTGAAGCATTTTCTGATTTATACAGGAAATAGTTATGCAAGTCAGCCTCAGATCACCTCCAAAGAGAAAGAGAGTAGGAACTCTTGTGATTAGGACTCGTATAGGAATCCATGTAGAACATCTCTCCAATCATCCAAATTGGCAATGCAAGTTAAAACCCAAATTCAGATGCTCTACTTGAGAGTTTCTTCAATTGGGATGGCTTGAAAGACACAAAAGTTGTTCAATTAGCAGGAAGATGCAATAATGAACAGACAGTCTAGCAATCTTTGATATTTACCTTTTAATCCTGCAGCTAGCTGGACACAAGCAAAGGATTGATTTCTGTCTTTAGCAAAGCCTAAGGCAATTCTCCTGTTTCATTCTGCACTTTTTTTCTTTCCGATATTTCTGTAAACAGGTTGCTTATGTTGTAGCATGTCAATATGATACTTCTTACTATATGTGTGTGTGACAGATACAGTAAGAAGGTATAAAAATTGGGTGTCGATGTTTAGTAAATTTCAGAGTGTGGCTTCACAATTCTAGATGTCGATATTATATGGAGGTACTTTGCTTAAAGTTTCTAGCCGTGTATGAAGCATTTTCTGATTTGTGTAGGTAAGTTAACTAGTTGAGTAAGCATGTCAGCCTCTCACATTACCTCCAAACATAGAGCTGCAGTCACTGTTAGTAACTTGAATAGGAACCTGTGTAGCACGTGAGAGCTATAAATAGGATTAGAGATATGAGTCAAATCCCTCAATCTAACTTGCATCACATTATTTTTCCTTATAAGTAGGATTAGATAGGAATCCTACGTTAGTGGAACTGTAATGCAAGAAGTTGTTCGATTAGCAAGTAGCTAGCCAGCTACAAGCATACAATTGGTTTCTGTCTTTACTGAAAGCAAAAGATAATCCTCTCAAGAAACAGAAAAAAAGTAAAGCAAAAGGTAAGGAATAGTATTGCTTGCTTTTATTCTGTCTAAGGTATTTGTGCATACACAAAAGCACGAGGCACCCCATATGTTTTGTTGCAGCATGTAGCAGGTCCTCTATTCCGCTCTCCGGTCTATCTAGCCAGCTTCTTGTGATGTCTAAATGATCTATCTGGCTTCTCGTAGCTGCGTATCTCTACGTAGTATCAATTATTTCTCCACCAAGGTATGTAAAGCTCAGCATATATAATTACACATGTACTCAATCTGTGTGCCTGCTTCTTCATAGTTATGTAAGCTAGTTTTATCCGGATATAGATTTCGTGCACTCGAGCAAATGTGCTCTGTTTGCATTGACAAGAATAAAATAGTGAGTTTTGAAGCTTCAGAAAATTGCAAGAAATATCTCATGCAGATATTTCAATAACCTATGTGTTTTCAAAGTTTCTGAGAAGACGAGTCTACACTAAAAAGACAAGCATGGGAGGCTGAAAAGCGTATTTATGTGCTCGTTTTGTTATTTTTTCACAGGCCACCAAAATACAAAATTTTGCAATAAACATGACTGTTGCACACAATGCCTAATGATGTACACGTGCAATTTTTTTCTTTTGAAATTTTGTAGAAGCACAAGAAGTATATTTTTAGCAGGCTCAGGAGTGAGGCCATGCTCAACTTTAGGTTATTGGCATTTGTTCATTGCTCGAGGGATTCAGACGGATTTTTTTATGTTTTTTTATACAGGAAACAATCCACTACTTCTCGAGGAATTCAGAGGGATACTTGCAGTGAGCATACTGGTCGAGGATAACCTGGAAATGGAATTAATCTAGAGGCTAGAGATTCCGTCATCTTGCGGTCTTGCCAATTCATCATGCGTACGGACGTAAGTTTACACATACCGATCACTTTTCGTTATGCCTAGCTTACAAAATATTTAGATTATTCTATGCTGTGTGCATCGATTGTGGTAAAATTTTATTGTAAATAAATTGTTCTATATGCCAGGGATTTTTTTTTTTTGAATTTTCACGGGGGGGCCAGGGATTTATTTAGTTAATTGCTGCATGAATGTGTAGCCCTGCCCATCGCATCTTGTTTCATATATATACTGCTACTATGTGTGTAGCTACTTTGAACCGGTGATGATCACCGTTCTCACCGCTTCACATATCCATGCAGGTTATCAAGGCAGACACCATTGATGCGGCTGTTGAAGGAATTCTCAATGAACTCAAGGATACTAGTAGAAGAGAAAATTTCATCTACTTTGATGGCTGGGAGGGGCTTGGGGCATCTACCGTGCTGCAAGCTTTAGCCCAATCCACATTGACTGTTCAGAGTGGGAGAGTACCAGAGCAGTGCAGAAGGAAATCGCTAAGCAGCTGAAGCTTCCCAGTCGAGTGATTGATATGTTTGACAAGCAAGACGGGGAGGATGATTTCAATGGAATTACTGATCAAGGCTCTCGCACAGAGATACCAGAGGTTGCGGCAGAGATCGAGAGGAGCATCTAGGGCCGCAGGTTTTTGTTGGTTCTTCACACTGGAAGCAATGAGGAGATTGAAATAGCTGACCTTGGTCTTTCTGTATCCGGGTACTTGAGGAGCAAGGTAATATGGACCTTCCAAGGCAGGTTTCGGACGGACTCCAGGATGAAAGACAAGGTCACAAAGAAGAGCAAAACTGATGTTCTTCTATCAGCTTTGCCCTCTGAGAGAGATCCAAAAGAGCTCTGGTCCTATCTTCTGCATGAAGACTCTACACAAGTTGCTTGCAAGCATGGTATCAATCCTGCAATAGTTTTTGAGTGCTTCATGTATATGTTGAAGTTAAATTGCATCCGCGGTCATCTTGTCAACGCTGAGTATGATTTGGCTGCACATATTTGCAACTATTGGGTATGTGATGAGGTCATACAAGAAATCACAGATACTGGTGAAGCATGGCTAGTTGGCGAAGCTCTGCAGGGTGAGATCCAAATGTATATGGACCAACACTACATAGATTTTCCCTCTCACTTGCTGATGTATACCGAGAACATCCCACAGTACTGGACTTCACCAGCTTACGGATTTGTACTGGTCCCGACTGGAGTCATACCTAATGGAATGTTCCAACATTGTGACAAGCTTCGCGTCATAAAACTCAAAATGTGTAGCTTTAGCTTTTCATCTCCTCCATTTCTCTGTTGCCGTGGTCTTAGATTTCTATGGCTTGACCACTGCCAAGACCTAAGAAGCACAAATGCCAAACAAAGGGCAGAGGAGGAAGACACCACTAGGTCTTGGGCATGCTTCCAAAGCCTGTGGGTGCTTGAATTGGACCATGCTTCGAGTTGAGTCATGTTCGCATGGAATGCTTTGGAGTCTCATTGCAGCTGAAGCTCACGAGCAGCTCACAAGCTTAACTGCAGGATTGTAATGTTACATAGCAGTGGTCATGATAGTCTGAGAAGTGCTGACTGCAGCATGTGATTCGCACTACTCGTATAACACCTGCTAGAGGATTGGCAAGCTCAAGTTCGCGATGGCAAACGCTACTTGGAATGTATATGCACATGGAGTAATCAGATATCTAGGCAAGTGCATGCGTCTTACGATAGCCTAGCTTATCGCAGGCTAATCATCATGAATTCGAATCACTATGCACTTGGTACATGCTGTTAAACATAATAGTCTGTGCACGTAATGGCTTATAGTCACATGTTACCATCCTATTCGATAGAGGATCAGATGCTGATACTTCGGATAGACAGCGTACATCTAATCTGACTCAACATGCGATGATGTTGGTCTCTTCCGTATGATTCGGTATGCATGTCTTGAGTATCGTCCGATATGCTGTGGCTGATGGGTCTAGGTCGCTTTCACATGGCAGTATCGCGTAGAGCGAGGTACATGCAATCTGACTTGGGCACGACTATGCCTGTTCAGGGCTCTTGTGGTGAGCTCATGTCTGCGTAAGTCAGGACGGTCTGGACGAGTTCCGTTGAAGGTCATGATGGACTCGATGTCTACGCAATCGTATGGAGTTAGCTGCATACTGGGATGCGGCATGGTGGCGCTCGCGTTGGCGAGTCTGGCATGCGCTCCGAGGTAGCAGCCGGACGTTCTGCGAGTGTCTCGTGTCGGACGGTGTCGTGAGGTCTGGCTGACTGGATTTGGACGGCGGCGGGTCAGATAGACTCGTGCGGCGGTATGCAGCTGGTGTGCTGTGCATGACTGTTGCTGTCGTCGGGGGTCTGGTGCTGCAAGTGTTGAGCGGCGTACTGGGATCTGACGGTGCATGCGAGTCTTCCTGGTGCCCGTGCTCACTTGCGTGCTGTGCTTGGCAGCTTAGTTGCGTGCGTACGTTCGACTTGGTCCTGCGACGTCTGGTGTCCTGGTGCATGCTTGGAGTGTCGGTCTACCATTGTTGCTGAGGTCTGCTGATGCTGAGTTGCAGTCTTGTGTGCTTGGTGTCTGCGTGAGTGGATTTTGAGGTCTGGCTGTGCATGTGCTCGTTGTCTGTGTCTGAGTCGTGATCGTGCTTGCATCCTGCTGTCCGTGTGCTTGGGTTGAGTCTCACGGGAGTCTCATGAGTATGGTTGGTCACGTTGTGGTCGTTCTTGATGCTTCATGTGTTGTATGCTGGTGTTCGTGATCCTTGGATCTCGTGGTGTGCTGTTACGGCAATGCTGAGTGCGGACTGTGGGTCTGACGTGAAGCCGCTTGCACCGTCTGCTGATGGGGATGGTCGGGTGGTTTGCTGATCGATCCAGCTTAGTGATCATGCGCTCAGTTATACTTGCAGTTCTGTATGATCTTTCAATAGCTGTGATAACTATCATGACTTGCTTATGTCTAAAGTGTTAGAGTAATTTGTCAGTCACTTGAGCCAGTAGTGTTCAGATGACTCTGTATGCGAGATATGTCATTCTCTTTATCTGTGACTTCCTGGTTCGCTGTACCTCTGCTTACCCTGGTCTGAGTCATGACGTTCATGGACTCTAGTAGCCTTAGACTTCTGTGGTACGTTATGCTCACTTGTGATTGGCTGTTTGCACTTACGTGTTTCTGTTGATGTTGCTGTATAGTTGTATTGTACTTGACTGAGCTGAACCTTGATGATAGATAATTACAGTTGCATTGACACTTGTATCGACTATATTCTGCATTCCTTGTTCTTTTGTCGTTGATTGTGTCTGATGGCAATTATCTGACTATTATGGACTTGCAGTTTGAGTGTCGTATTGCTTTGATACTGTTCGATTGTCATGCGTAATGATCGTGATCACTGTGGATAATGACTTGGTGTCTGTCAGGTGATTCGATTGAGCTATGCCTTGTGTATATGCTGGATGTTTGAGTCGCAATGAATGTTGATATCTGGTACTGATACTATCCGTAGTAACAGACTGTGACAGTGATATCTGTGCTACCTGAGTCTGTAGAGTGTAGCTATTCTGTCCAGGTGCATGCCTGTGCTGTTCACGTTCATGCCTGTGTCGTATCTTGACCAATGATGATTCATCTGCATGCTTCTGTCACTTGATTATCGTGCTTACACATTTCTCAGCTACATGCTCATGATATTGTCACGTATGCTATTGTACATTGTATACGTCTCGAAGATGGGACTCATTGTATACTATTGCTCTTGTAGTCGCTTATGTGTCATGTTGTGTCGACAGATGTTCTGATATATCGCTGTGTTAGACGATGAATTGAGAATAGTTCAGACTGCACGTTGATCTTGCTATCATGTACAATTCATGGTCCTTAGCATCTTCATAGCTACTGTGCAGTCTTATCTTGGTCAGTGCTCATGACTTGTCATGCACATAGTCATGCTTATGCGTACTGAAGATGTACTGCATCAGATGCATGAGCCTAGGCTGAGCAATTGCAGTATCAGCCGAATGGGACATTCAATTGACAGTCTGTACATGCATTGTGACAACGCATTGAGCGCCCTATGTGCTTGCATTGTCAGCGTAAACTCCGTGTCTACCGCAGAGGAATGGAACTAGTCTACAGTGCTTTCGAGTCGTTGCATCCTGAGTGTTACGCGCTTCAATGCTGGTCAGCACTAGGCATCGAGCTTGTGTGTGATAGCAGTGTGGTAGCCTGAGATGTCTGCAGACTGCAGCTAATGTGCATGCATTCGATTGGTACTCGTGTTGATCAGTCGTCATGAACTATGAAGGCAATCAGTCTGTCTCAGCTAACGCATGCATGTTCTGTACAGGTCATTCATTGCTCAGACTCAATGATTCAGCCATTTTGAATAGTTGTATACGATCCGTGCATGCTTACTTTTGCATTTCGCGCAATCGGTATGTTGCGATTGCAGTTGCAAGATCTGTACTATTCCGACTAGATGCAGACGTTAGACATAGGCTAATAGGTGATGATCTTACTTTAGGTAGGATCACTTAGCGCAATGTCTGATCTTGCAGCGACGTGCTCACCATCGCAATGCGAGCTAATCCTTATCGGTTCTTGGTGACAATATGTCGCATTGCAACGATTGACCTGATCGGCTTTCCGAATTGCTACCAATGCATCAACAAGTTGGAACGTAATCGAGTTTCATGAATCAGGTCTTTAGATTAAGTTCGAAGATTCGTGAATAACTCAGTTCTGCCTTGTATTTCTACTGACTCGTAACTGGCTAAGCTCATGTTCTGTAAGCTAAGTTATGTCATGTAGTGCCACTATGCATGTATTGTACAGTAGATGTGAGTCTAGGTATCAGCTCAATAGTAACCAATGATCATGCATAATGCAAGCAGACTCAATGATTCGCATGGCTCAGTCTACTGAAGTGCCGTATAAGGACTGAGCTAGCCTAATGGCCATGCAGTGTCCAGCAGTCACATCGAGATAGCAGAGTGATAGCGCTCCATGCTCGTTCATCGGATGATCCATGATGCAATCTAGCCATCACGATATATGCGACCCCTGAACAATGGTATAATCCTGGCAAGTTCACATTCGAGGTAAGCTCGGCATGCAATCCGCCCAGTCATACATGCGACTCATATCGATCTGACATGAGCAGATGTACTAGCTTCAACAGCTAGAGACTAATAGAGCCTGCGTACACAACTGCAGTACCGAAGCAGACTACTACTAGCGTCAACATTAGATGTGCGAGCTTCGCAGTCATTGAGTTCTGAGTGCCGTGTAATGGCTTCTGAAGCGACAACACTGACCGGGCATGCGTCATAACGAGTATCCGAACTCGATCACGACAGCATGGAACCGATGGAGTCACGGCAGCATTCGATGAAGTATCCGTGCGAGTCCAATCCGCTCACAGCCGAACCCTTGTGCCCTGACATCGCACATGCACCGATGGCTCAGCTAGTACCATTGGCACCGCCTCTGCTCTACTGGCGCTCTGGCACTGTCCCAGTCAGCTCGACAAAACAGTCACGAGTACAGCCACGGCCAGTGGCACCAACGATACGGCAGACGAGCTTCACCGTGAGCTGCACCGGAGCAGTCAGGCAGTAAGCGAGAGTCACGACATCGCGCCGTCTACTGCACAGCGGAGCGATGATGCGACATGCGCATCGAGTCATGCCGTAAGCGATTGTACAGCCGACGTCAACACGGATCCATCGGACTAAACGTCAACCTTGCAGTCAGCTAGTCGAGTAACAACTGAAGTGTTACGCATCAGGCACGATCGGACTCACTGGGAGCACTTGGACGCCAACTGTGAAGATTGGCTCAGACGAGCGTATGAAGTCTATCGAGTAACTGGATCTGAGTCATGTGCATCAGACGTCATGGAGGAATTACCATGTGATATGTCCACATCTGTCGTCTGAAATCGAATGGCTACTAATCACAGTCTACGATCTCCATGCCACAATCAGCCATCGTTGTGCGACATCTATGAATGGCTGATAGTACTGAGCGTAGACAGTCCACCCGGTCATACGACATGCGCCTACAGCAGCTAATTACTGACTATGCTTGCAGACGATCGACTCAGAGACCAAGCAAGCTCACGAGCTCTCAGTAGCAGTCATCAATGAGTGCAACCAGTTGCACGATGATCATGCCAGATAGCGACTCGATGCATCTCAGAACGTCAGAGCAACCCAGAAGCTACAGGCATCCACATGCTCGAAATGCTAGCCACGACCGTATAGCACTGCTGCGAATGCACGCACTACAGTCACTGTCACTGCATGGTCACTTGCCAGCTCAGCTAACATGCCATGGTCCAGTTTGCATTTAGTCAGGATCTAAGTTCAGGATCAGTACTCAAGCGGTTCTGACATTGCATTCTGATCAAGTCTCGATCCAATATGACATCCTAAAGCCATGTCAGTGCTATTTGTGACACATAGCAGTGATATTTTGCACTATGAGTACATATGGACTCATGGATGACATGATCAATTGAGATCTAAGAGTAGAAGTCAGAGATTCACAATCCACTCAGTTTCAATCTACAATAAGACTGTCAGATGAATCCAAGATGACTCACAGCTATTCATCATATATGCGCATGCTCAGTCAGCTTGAGTCCAGCAGCATGTGCGATATGCCAAAACAGTTCTATGCAGGTGCGAGGAGATCGAGCTAGCTATCCGAAGCATGGGACTCGTACAAGCTGCTATAAGCCAGACTCGTCCATGACGAAGCATGCTGAACTTCTCATAGATCCTGAAGCGAGTGATCATGCACGAACTAGACAGATAGTATCACGACTCGATCTCAGACTGAACATGAACTCCTTAGATTACGGCCATAATGAACAAGCTGTAATTTACCGAGTCTGATATCATTCAATCAACACACAGGACGTGATGACTATAGATGTATCACTGGAGAGCAATCTGCATACTAGGTTGCCATCGTTACAGTCCACCATGCCTTAAGTCTGACAGCATTGCAGCTATGTATATGCATGTCAGTTGACAGATATCTGGCATGGCCAGATGCTACGTCAGCCACGACATGACGCATCAAGCGATTGGTTCTCAATGATTCTGATGCGCACGACCATGAACTGCCCGTACATGCTCAACCAGTGTATCGATCCGCTGACCTCTAACGTGTGCTGGTCATGCAAGCTACTTGACTCATAGAGATTCTTTGCATGCCGGTAATCGATCATGACATTCCACGAGTGAGAATCTTGATCTGTTCGGACTTGACGATTCAGCTTCTGTCGCATCGTCATGCTCATGCCGAGATACGCTGAAGTACCTTAGATGCAAGCTCCAATACGCCAGTGAGACTAATTGGGTCTATCCAGCAGATGTCACGAACAGGTGTACATGACCGCTCAGAGTAGCATGGAATGGTATCGAGGCATAGCCTGCATAGCTACAGATGACAGAAGTAGATTGCTCAGTGACTCAGAGTTCAAAGAGTCTGTTCGGATGCTATGTACAGTAGATAATCATGAGTGGCAAGTGCTGATCATGATATGCCAGCACTACTTCCAAATCGAGTGACAGTTATTCTGTAGCTGCTAAACATGAAATCATGAAGCTCGATTTTTCAGGTGAGTGATTGGTTGACACTACAGACATAAGTGAGTCAGCAGTCACAAGAGCATGGGGTCAATCATGATCCAGCTGCAAGTACCTGAATGCTAAAGAAGTTGGACTTGGTCACAGTGCTAATGTAGCGGATAGTAGCAGTGTAGCTCACACGCAGATTACGTAACTCCGACAGTCTAGAAGTTCTAGTCACGATCATTCGTGCCACTACAGTTGTCCTCAAGATCGCAAAGCTTAGCAACGACCAAGTCCTATGATGCTTATGCCACGTCTCGCTATCGACACATGACATGTACCGCTAGATCGATCATGCTCATACCAGTACGAATCGTACGTCAGCTGATTCGACATGGAGCTGCTATGCTATAGGTCACATCACAAGCCCGAAATCTTGACGCAGTCAAGATGCAGCTGCACTACTGCAGTGAACATCGTGACATGTATCTCTACGACGAGCATAGACACATATAATTGCGGATATCTAGTCAGTAATCTTTGAGTATGCCAGTCTGCCTAGATTAAACTATCATCCACTGAGTACTCCGTCTCGTCTAGAATGTCAGCTAACGTTCACCATAGCTTAGCTCAACTGGTTCACACTACGTCAGGGAGCAATCTAATGCGATCTGCCAAGATCTAGCACAGTACTAGTCGTCTCAGATTGATACAGATCCTTAACTTAGATCATTAACTGTACACATGTATCAATTGACATCCAATAAGTCACATCTTGCAGTTACATCAAGCATTTGATCCACTGCCATGTAAGTCTGAGCTTACTCATGCCATGTGACACAACCTATGCATGTCAGATATCGTTGGGAAGTTCTGCACTGAATGTTCCCATGAACAAGTCAGGACAACGCTATGCTGACTGATACTGATGCTCAGGTAGCCCAGATGACTTAGTACTCATGCTCTAGATGCAATACAGATGTAGGTGCAGAAAGCAGATTAGATTTCAAGTCATGCGATCAGACTTCTAATCTCGGTCATACATGATTGACCTATATGTGGATGATGATGTCTGTATATTCTGCACAGTCTCACAGTGAGCCATCTCATGACAGTCTAGTATGACAGATTATGATCAGATCAATTCGAGCTGGTCATTGAGCAATTGTGAATGTACTTAACTATTCGAAGCTGATTCTGATGGTACAGGCGGTCTTTCATGACATTGTCTGTTGGAGTGCATAGCGATAGAGCAGTGCAGTGATGTCGTTATTTGCAGCTCATCAACTAGATCACGTGTGACAGATAGTGCCAGCGAGGAGCTCAGTTACATAGGTTGATGCTATAGACATCGATGACTGGTAGTCATACTATTTATCACATGTATGCACTCAACTAATCTGAGCCGACTCTGCGAGTACTATCTGGACATGTCCCGTGAACTAATGCTGCCAGATTGCGTATCATTCACATTGACAGAACACTTGCTGAGACATCTCAGCTGTAGTCTAAGCATCTACCTAATCACATTTTCTACAGTCTGGTACAATCATCACTACGCAAGACAGCACACTGCACTGCGCAAAGTTAGTCCCATCTGTTGCGCGAAGAGACTAATGTACAGCTCAGGAGACTATGTTGCACGTGAACTGTGTCCTGGATCATGATCATCAGTTCATAGCATCTGGCAATATTGGAAGATCTGATGCAGTAAGCGAATTAGTCTCATCCATCCTAGTCGTCACTTACATGATACAGTTCCATGTCTTATACATTATCTAGATCATGCATTATAATGACTAATTTATGTTACTCACCATCTTATGATTCTACAGAATGATGATGCAAGTACCTACTTTCATCACGTACATTCTAATAGCACGATGTTAGCATATTGACATCCTATATGGTCATTCTATAATACTCAGTGGTACATTTACTGAATAGTCCCACACATTCTTCTATACACTCAATAAATCACCTAACTAGACAACAAATCAAACTACTCTAGGCTCATCTTGCAGCCATTTCAGCTGCCAAGATTATCTAACTAGGCAGTCCTGTTCTGAAAGGCGTATGAGATAAGGTGTTGATCACTAGTGCTAGAGTTCAGGATATGTAATCCTAGAAGATGCATTATTCAATCAGTATGATATTCTAGTTCTGGCTCAGTTCAGTACTGGCGTTCGGTTCCATGTGCATGGCAATAGACATTGAAGAGTGGCTTCAAAGCTTAGTAGTAATATGATTTTAGATCAAGGATCGTTTTGAGGACACAGGATGCACACTAGGAAAGCATTGTTCTCGAACACTATTACAAATGAGATATGGTACTTGGTATGAGGAATCAGGAGTGTAACAATATACTTTGTCTTGGACATTAAGATAAATTCATTAACTAACTGTCAGAATAGGTATGTCAATGATGTTGACCAGAATTCTCATTGTGAGACTCCAGCTGAATTTCGTAGTTTACGATCTTACTGATGATCATGTATTAGACAATCATTCTCAATGTGCAAGTCAGTAGTAGAAGACAGGTTCTAAGCATTCATGCAATCTTAGCATTCAATCAATGGATAGATACTAGTTATCAAGGTATGCAATTTGACCATGATGATACACAAGTTTGATGCGTTAGTCTGGCAGAATGTAGACTCTCTACGGTAGTTGCACAAGATTGCAACACGAAAGTCAGACATAGCTTGGCCAGAGAAAATTAACTGGCAGTAAGTTGCAAGCATCGAGATTTTAGCTCATGTACTTCAGAGTCAGACATTGGTTACTAAACAATGTTAGCAATTAGATCTGAAAAGGATTATCGAAGATCATGGACCACATTATTACCAGTACAAATATTGGTCTACTTCGTCATGTAGTTAACTATGGAATTCTATGCTTCCAAATGCCATTACACAGTGCTTCCATCAATTACCTGAAGCTACCATCAGATATGCAAGTCACATGATTACGTCACTGATCATTTCATGAAGCATATTATTTCGTATGTATGCAGAATCGTAGCATTTTCTGATTAACTCCTAAGTTCAGTATTGACAATCAGACTTCCTATGGAACAATATAAGTTTCAACGGAGACAATTCATAAAGAACTAGATTTGAACAATGCTAAATTAAGTGGCCATAGATGTATGATACGGATAGAAGGTTGTCATCTCCAGTTAGACTTCGGTAGCTATGTCAGCTGATGTCCGCTGTCTGAACTCTTATGTAAAGTAATGCCAAGACTGTAGCAACGTTCAAGGATCTGTCTGCAAACAGTTGCCGTAAATTTCCATGACACAGTACCTGTTAGCTTCTCAGTTTGCCAATGTCATTTCTATTCGTCTATGTGTGCACTAAAAGAATTCTCTCAAAAGTATACACGTTAGTAGTAATCGACTGTGACAAATTGCATGTGCTTCTTGCATCAAACTCAATTGTGCCCTTTACAATTACGGTATCATGAAAGATATGGGTGAATGCATTTTCTGTAGGCTGATTCTTTGTATGAAATCCTAATAATGAATAATTTTTGATCTAAAGAATTACCAATTCTCAATTTACATACTATTTCATTGTGCTTGATTGAGTTCTAGATTTTAGACAGATATGTACATTTATCAGGGCAATTCCTGCTACCTTTGTGCTTTATGGCAGGATTTAATCAGTGTGAGTCAAGCTTCAGCAGTGTACGGTCAAAGTCACACTTGTCAGTATTACGTCGAGTATTTCGTCAATGCGAAGTTGTTGATTTCATCTAGGCCATTAGCAGTAATTTGTTTCATTGGACATGTCGAGAATCTAGTCTGGATGTTTAACAATTTGCTAGTTTCAAATACTGAATAATGTTCTCAGGAACTTAGCAGATGAATCTTAGAGTAGTGATGCAATGAACTCCAAGCGAATTGTATGCTAAATCTAATTCTTGAAGCAAATCCCTACAGATTCATCAGCTAGCCGCAGATCTCGTATTTCTCTTAAAACTATGCAAGTTAGCTTCATAGCAGATTTATGCATCATAAAATGTCATTAGCAATTTTTCTGCAATACGTTCAGAGTTATCTCACTATGTGCAGGTAAGATAGTCTTCCCATTTCTATATAATTCCAATTAAGCTCACTTAGTGTGCATTTGAAAAATAGCTGTAGTTTTACAAGAGATGTAACTCAGGTAGTTCTGTTGTATGCACATAGTAAGGTTTTGAAGGATTGCCATATGTCTCGATAAATTTATCTGAGTTTTATCTGTATGATTCGCAGAAACTAGAATTAAGATTATTCGAATAATACTAATTGATATTTATCTAAGTAGTTAATAGGAATTTCTGTGTGCCTCAGAAGTAATTAGTTGTAATGGAAGGTCTATTCAATGCTATGTTTATAAGGATCTCAGAGAAATTGGTGTGAGTATTGAGTCATAGTTCAATGCATGTACTCTAGGACAAGTCTGTCAGTAGTTCTAGGTTGCAGAATTTCAATTATAGATGCAAAGGTTTCATTAGGCAGATCAGGGTAGATGTTCAAATTAGATTAATGTATTGCTAGAATTCCATATGAATGAATTTTATCTCACTGCAAAATTCTCTTGAAGCATTAAAGTACTAAATAATACACTGATGCTTAGCTTGTGATTAAAAAATCTCTAATGATTTTTTCATCCTAGAGTTAATTTAGTTCATAATTCTATTGTTGTACTCACAGTTAATCTAGAGTACAATCTCATCAGACTCATATGGTATTTTGATGTTAATTTACTTATAGTTGAGCAAATTCCTACTTATGGATGCTCGAGAATTAATCATTCTGCTAATTTAAGCTAAGAACTCAGACTACTGACTAAATTGCCAATAGAAGCACCCAAATATTTCATCATGAAATATTTGGCTTCCACTTTGGCTCTCCAATCCGATCATCTTGTAGTGGCACCTGAACAATCTATTTGGCTTCTCTTGAGCTACACTTCCAGCTGTTCAACTTAAGCAAGGTATGAAACTAGCTCACCTCACATGTGCTCGATCTGTCTGCCTGCTTCTTCAGGTTTATGTAAGCTAGCTTTATTTATTGCTTCTGCTTGTATTTCAATGTATACAGGAAGCCAAGAAATTGTTGAAGAGCTGACCGGATCTTAAGCCCAAAATGGAAACAATCTAGAAGCTATACCTCGACGGATCTGACCAGTTCACTATGCGTACAAAGGTAGTTTACCACTGAAAAAATCACCTTTAATTCCATCCTGCATGACTTTTTTTTGTTAACATCCATTTTAGCCTAGTTTGCAAATTATTTAATCGTGGCAGATTTTGGAATCAAGTTTTGTATATGTCAGCATTCAACACGATCATGTATGTGTATCTTTTTACATTACCAGGCAAGCTCCGCTGGAGTTAAAAAACAATTAATCGTTCATGAATGTATTGCCAATAGTCCAATACTATCACACGACCTATGTAGCATATCTCTCGAAGCTATAAGTACGATTAGATAAATGAGCCATATTTGACAACATAACTAGTAGGATTGAATAACCTGCTGGAGTACATGGGATTCCTTTTTGTTTTGAGCAGTTCTCGCACTGATTTATATAGGAACGCTGAGCAAGTCGACCTCACATTGCATTAGGGAGCAAGAAGCCTTGTAGTAGGACTCTTACGCGAATCCGTATAGCTCATCTCTCCTAGCTATATATAAAGTTGAAAATAAAGAGAAAAGCACATCCCACAACATAACTACGAGTACATCCCAAATCTGGATTTCCTACTTGACAGTTTATTCAATTCAGTTGGCTTCAAAGAGGCACAAAAGTTTTTCCATTATCTGGAAGACTGGACGGTACGGTGTACAGACAGCCTTGCAATCTTTAATCTTTGTCTTCAAAACCTGCAGCTAGCCAGCCACAAGCAAAGAATTAATTTGTGTCTTTAGTGAAAGCAAAAGGTAATTCTCTCAGTGAAAGCGAAAAGGCAAAGCAAAAGTTAAAGGTGCTGCTGCTTGCTTTTATATTCTTCTAAAGCATCAATATGCACAACAAGCATGAGGCACCCCAAATATTTCGTGGCAGCATGTAGCACGTCCTCTTTTGCTCTCCAATCCGGACATCTTGCTGTGGTGCCTGAATGACCGATTCAGGTTCTATCTGGCTACAGACTCTCTAGATGGTACCTTATTATTCAACTTACCCAAGGGCCAAGGTACGTAACTGGCTCACCTCACATGTGCTTCATCTCTCTGCCTGCTTCTTCAGATTTTCGTAAACTAACTTTATTTATTCTCCTGCTTGTATATGAATGTATACAGGAAGTTAGGAAACCGTTGAAGAGCTGAACGGATCTTAAGCCCAAAATGGAACGGATCTAGAGGCTATAGATCAACGGATCTGACCAATTCATTATGCGTACGGAGGTATGCTTGCACTTAAAAACCACCTTTGGTTCGATTCTGCGTGTTATATATATTTTACATCCATTCAATTTGAGCCTAGTTTGCAGAATATTTATTTGTGTTAGATTTTGGGGCAGAGCATTATATATGTCAGCAGTCAACATGTTCACTCGTTAATTTGGATCATGCATGAGAGAATTGCCGGCGGAAGAGTGTTTATTGTATTGATCGTAACATCCCTCCCGGATCGCTCTCGCGGCGAGGATGTGGCTTGGCTCTATGGTGCCAGCCAGCGAAAGACGTTGCTCCTCCCTCCCAAGCGCTAGTGTTGCTTGCCGTCCTCCACGATGATGGTAGTAGGTGTTAGGATAATCATGATGGAGTCAGTTGATTAGGTTGTGTGTCATGCACGTAGGTTGGTTAGACTCCAGAGTTGTTAGCTACATGCATGCAGCGGATGGATATGGTTGCATGTGGTTGAGATATTCTAGGAGGTGGGCGTCCGTGTGTGTGCATGGATAGAGTTTGTTAGACTCCAGACTCCAGGATAGTTAGCACTTCAGGCCGCGGGGTGTGTGCGTTCAGGCCGCGGGGTGGCCGGTGAGTCTGGCTATTTAAGCCATGTAATCCAGTCCATTGTAGAGGGGGTATTGTACCCGGTTCAGAGAAAATCTATGTCTAGCACTTCTTCTTCTATCTCTGTTCGAGCGAGAGAGACAGAGAGAGGTTCGTCCGGCGATCGTGCCGCCGGAGGGCTGCTCGGCGTATGTCGCTGGAGGGTTTGTCCCAACAATAGGCAGCGGAGCGTGTATGCAGGCAGGCTGTCATGATTACGTTCTTTCGTGGGTTGGAGCTCATGTCTTATGCAGCCTCCTGAAGATGGCGTCCCCTGCATGTGGCTGGGCCTCCCTTTGCGCCACCATTATTCCTAATCTCGGTGTGAGAATGCGGCCGACCCGATCTACCCGTATGGGGTCAGTATCCTAGATGTGTTTCATGCCGGTCTTCTCGATTTGGATGCCGACGAGTTCCGGTCTTCCTCTCGGAGATCTCCCCTATTGGCGCATGGCTCCACTGGATATTTAGATAGGAATTGATCCGGTCGAGCGCACCCTTATCTTCGGCCAGAGAGGCTTCATGAGGGCGCTGTCTTGCCTATGCTATGGGACATGTCTACATATAGATTTTAATGCCATTGACAATGGTGAAGAAAGTCATGGTGGCTGTGATCGGTGGCTTGTAATGGCGGGGAAGAGTTTTGGTTGCTATGAAGACTTGTGGCACAGGTTTCTCCTCCGTGTCGGGTGGTGAGGACTTGCAAAACATAGGTGGATAACATTTCTGGTGGTGCTTCTTGAGTACCGAGCCGCGATTTCCAGGGTGAAAACTCAAGGTCTGACCTTCATTGGTTGTACCTGTCAATGACCTTGCTAAAGGCATTGTTTTGTGATCTCAGACTTTCTTTAGGGTGAAAACTTAAGATCCTTGATCGGACGACGACAACGCTTGTGCATTGTTTCATTTTTGAAGGCGTCGTTTTTGGAGAACCTCTTTCGTGGTCCGGGTGTTGTCTTTGGTGGTGGTTAGAGTGTTGCTAGTGTGAGTGTTTCATCACTTCGACCGACAGGGCCTTATTTTTTCTTTGTTTTATATTTCTCTCTTTTTTTTGTTCTTAGCTATGTGCATCCTTGGAATCTTTTGGTGTCTTGCCTGTGTAGAGGTTGGGTGTTTTCTTTTTTCAGAATCCGGGGAGCTCCCCACCTGAATATATAACTCAAAAGAGTCACAACAAGCTGTGATACAGACTTACATAGGCATGGAACATCGTGCAGAGAGGAAAGACCGCCACGAGGAGACGGCCTCCCTGTCACCGGTTTTGACTAGCCGGTGAGACCGAAGGTCAAGGTCTGAAAGGATTAGTTTACATGTAGAAGTCGAACGAGTATCAAGCGGTCGGAACAGTTTACCATTTCGCGCCTCCCAAATCTTCCACAAGATCGTGAGAAGCACAAAGGACCAGACGTGGTCCTGTGCGGCCGATGGGAGTTGGGCATCCCAAAGGTCACCGATGGTAGTGGAGGTGGATGTGATGCCGAGACGCTGCCATATGCGGGAAGCATATGGGCATGAGATGAAGAGGTGACTTGCGTCTTCAGGCAGAGCCCGACATCGCGGGCATGTTGGGTCTGTGATGATATGCTTGTGAACGAGGTTGGCGCGCGTGTTTAGTCTGTCCCGGAAGAGGAGCCAAGCCAAAATCTTGATCTTGTTTGTCACTTGCGAGCGCCAAATGAGGGCTGCGTTTAAGTCGTTGTCCGGTTCTCGTAGAAGCGGCTGCCCCCCAGGAGAAAGCGGCTGCCCCCCAGGAGAAAGCGTTCATCCTGTTCTGGCGAGGGCCTGAAGTCCTGCAACAAAGACAATAGCGAGACCAATTCTTGCGTGGCCACAAAGGTTAGACGATTTCTCAGGTTATAGTCTAAACCAAAACGCATGATATTTGCCACCCTAACTAGTGGAACAAGGGAGTGGGAGAACAGGTTCGGGAAGGTGTAAGTGAGCGGCAACTGTGTTAGCCAAGTGTCAAGCCAAAGTAGGTTGAAGTTCCGTTGTTTGTGAGCACAAAGGTTATTTTATGTAGCGTGGGCATTTGAAGGTTGATTGTTCTGCAAAGGTAGGATTGGTTGGAACCTGGAGCTACAAAGGCATTAGGGTGCTCTAAGGTAAGCCAGTCTTGCCAAGGGGTGTCTGAGGGTAGTAGAGACTTCGCGGCAAATTTCAAGAGCAAACATTTATTTTGAACATGCAGGTTTTTTAAGCCTAAACCACCAAAAAATTTTGGTTTAAGAAGGCGCGGCGAAGAGCGTCAATTGTTTTAAGAAATTTTTGGGGATAAGGAAGATGGACATGTAGTAAGTTAGGATAGAGTCGGGGACTGAAGTGATCAGTATGAGCCTGTCTCCTTTTGAGAGAAGTTTGGCCCGCCAGCCTGATAGGAATATTTTGCATCTTTCGAAGACAGGGAGGAAGGCGTTCAGTGGTGGCCGGGTGGGGGAGAGAGGTAGGCCGAGGTATGTTTGGGGGAAAGAGACGGTGGAGCAGTCGAGGATGGACGCAATGGCATTTGAGGTGTGTTGATTGGTGTGAAGTGCTGCTAGGGTCGTTTTGGAGAAATTGATAGAGAGACCGGTGGCAAGTGCAAAGTCGTCTAGGATTTTTTTTAGCACGGAGGCGGCCGGAGCGGAGGCGGCGGCGAAGATCAGAGTGTCATCTGCATATTGAAGGACTGTTGGTGGGAGATGATAGAAAATTGGATGGTGAAGGGATGAGGGTTCATTATTCTGCAAGATTAGTTGTTGAAGGAGGTCTGCGACAATTATTAAGAGATAAGGAGATATGGGGTCGCCTTGTCGAAGGCCGTTTTTGCAGGTGATCCAGCTGCCTGGAAGGCCATTGAGAAGTATAGCGGTTTTTCCAGTAGTGAGGATGTTTTGTATCCAAGTCCTAAATTTGTCAGAGAAGCCTCTGATTGCTAATATTTTTTCCAAGGATGGCCAAGAAATGGAGTCGAAGGCTTTCTTAAAGTCTAGTTTGATGATCATAGTGGGTAGTTTCCTAGTATGGCAAGAGTTTGTGAGGTCGGCAGCGAAGACAAAGTTTTCCGCAATGTTCCTGCCAGAGATGAAGCCAGTCTGGTTGTCGTGGACAAGGAGTGGTATGAGTGGCTTAATACGGTTAGTGAGGAGTTTTGCGACGGCCTTGATGGGGCAATTTTGCAGCGAGATTGGTCTAAAGGCATCAGGTGAAACTACCGACTCTTTTTTGGGTAGGAGGACTATGTGGGCTCGGTTAATCCATTCAGTGTCGCGGAGACCAAGATGAAAGTCATTAAAGAGGTTGAGGATATGAGTTTTGAGAGTGGGCCAGAATTTTCTGTAAAAGAAGGGTCCGAAACCATCCGGTTGAGGGCTGGCAATTGGGTTCATTTGGAAGAAAGCATCCTTTATTTCTTCCTCGGAGAAAGGGGCATCCAGGGAGATAGGGGCAGGGGGTAGTAGTCTTGTGGATTGAAATTCCATGCGGTTGGAGAGGGTGTTCCAAGTAAGTTTGAGAAGAAATCTTTTATGATAGAAGCTTTCTGGTGGTGGGAGGTATATTCGC
Organism: Aegilops longissima; assembly: GCA_021605205.1. Taxonomy (NCBI): domain Eukaryota; kingdom Viridiplantae; phylum Streptophyta; class Magnoliopsida; order Poales; family Poaceae; genus Aegilops; species Aegilops longissima. The sequence goes on from CM038681.1 coordinate 11,411,242, forward strand.
CGCCAAGGTGAGATAGGGAGTAGATTTTGTCTTTTCGAAGCCGTTGGGAGGCAGAGGAGCGGAAGAAGCATGTGTTTTCTCCACCCTCGACTGCATATTTGATTGTGGCACGCCCACGCCAGAACGCAATTTTTTCTTTTATTGTTTTTTGGAGGAGCGAGATGATAATTTTTTGGGTGCAAAGCTCAGGCCTGGACAAGGGTCTAGATTCCTCTAATCCATCGATGAGTCCGATGATCCTTTTACACCATACTTCGCGTGAGGGAGGCGGGATTCTTGATCGGGCCCAGCGCTTGAGGCCAACCCTAGTTTTTTTCAGCGAGGCGGCTATGGAAGCGTCTGAGTTTTGGGCGGGCCGGCTGACAAACCATGAACGCTGCACAATTTGGGTGCACGCTGGGAAGAGAGCCCAACCTGGTTCGAATTTGAAAAAAATTGACTGTGGAAGTTGAGTGTTAATGTGAACGATCAGCGGAATGTGGTCAGAGGTAAAAAGTGTGAGAGATGAGAGAGTGGTGTCGAGGAAGGAGTCATTCCAGGCTAAGTTGATGAAAGCACGATCAAGTCGTTCTAGTGTAGGGGAGTCGCGATTATTTGACCATGTGAAACGACGGTCCAGCAGTGGGAGTTCGATTAGGGCTAGTTCATTGATAGTGTCATTAAACGTTGTGGCTTCGCTTTGCCGAAAGTTTCGTTTATTCTTTTTGTCCGAAAAGCGAAGCAAGTTAAAATCATCGATTAGGAGCCAGGGAGTCGAGTCGCCCTGCTTGATGGATAGAAGCTCGTCCAGGAAGGATTGTTTTTGAGAACGGTAGGAGGGGGCATAGACATTAATAATTGCTATGTTTTGTCCAAGGGCCAAAGTTTTGATGGCGAGAGTAGTGGCATAGGTGTGGTTAGTGGAGGAGATGATGTTGATAATTTCTGAGTTTGCAGCCGAAACGGTTCCGCCCGCAGTTCCGTTAGCAGGTAGGAAGACGGAGTGGTCAAGAGAGTGGGGTATGAAGGTCCGAAGTTTTTGATCAGTTATGTGTTGCAGTTTTGATTCTTGCAATAAGGCCAAGTGGGGGTTGATAGAGATTAACTCAGAGAGAACATCAGCACATTTTTCATTATCACCAAGTTCTCTTACATCCCAAGAGCAAACCGAGATTACAGTACTCATGAGATACTACTGCGACACCTACAAAGTGCATGGCCGCCGGCCTTAGGGAACATAAAGGTACAGATTGAACGCAAGAAGGAAATACTAGGGGACAGGCAGCGGAGCCGGAGGGACGACAAAGGGCCCACGGTGATGATTAGTCTACCAATTAAAAGCCTGAGAGGAGGCCGAAGTGTTGGAGCAGCAGCGGTGCGCCCACACAGGAGGCCGAGCACCGATTGGCATGGCATGTGGAGGATGCGGATCATGGAGTGCCGTCCACACCGGAGTCGAAGGCCGAGTCGAGGATCTCCTTGGCTTGCGCCTCGTCTGTGCCACATAGGAGGGCGATAGTCGCCAGGTCGTCAGCAGAGGCTGGAGGAGCATCGTGATCCTCCAGACGGGCAGCAGCAATAGCCCTCATTGAGGGCCAATGCATCATCCGCACCGTTTAGCCACGGCGCCTTTGCCTTGACGGCCTTCAGGGTCATGTTGGTGCAGGACTTGGGCTCCTTGCCGGCGAGACGGGCGCTGCGGCGCACTTTATCGTGGGAGAAAGAGTGGTCGCGAGAAGCAATTTGCGGCACTAGCGACGAATTGCACACTCGTGTGGCTCAAGGTCAGAGACCGGCATGGCTGCAGAAGGAAGTATGGGCAACAGGTGTTGGTTGTCGTTAGTGGTCAGAGGAGAACAAGGGAAGGAATGAACTATTTTGGACTTACCCTGCACAGCGGACGAGGCCCCAGCACCAAAGATGAAACCCCCAGGTAGCGTGGATGGAGTGGCAGGAGGTTCGAAAGCAGTGAAGGCGGAGTTTGGCGACGGCGTGATTCTGATGCAAGCGTCTGTAGGTGGATGGGACAGGAGCGTGGGGCCGCATGCAGGTCCATCCAGCAGCCCCGGCCCCGCAGAGGCAGAGGCAGTGGGATCGAGCGAGGAATGGAGCGAGCGGAGAGGCCCCGGGCAGTGGTGCATAGACCGGTTCCACGCCGGGCTGAGCCAGCTCCAGGGCTGCATGGGGCTCCCCAGAGAGCGAGTCGTCCGAGCCTCCCGTGCCATCATTAGAGGAGATGCACAGGGGCATAGAAGCGGAGCCGCCAGGGGAGGGGTCCACCGGGCCCGACGAGAGGACGACGAAGCTGATGGAGTCAGATGTCGCAACGTCGTGAGCAAGACGAGGAGAGGCGACGGGGCGTGAGCCCCCATAGGAGGGGTCAGCGCGCCAGGTCGCCTGAACGTCGGCGATGACAGGGTCGAGAGACGTAACGTAGGAGGATCTCAGCGAGCCCTGCTGGGAGTGCAGCGCAGAGTCACCGTCAGAAGAGGTGAAGGGGTTGGCGTCAACACCATGCGCCCACCGAGTTAGCTCCGCGACCTTGACGATCTTGATTTCATTGATGGGAGGCAGCTGGACGATGACGCCGTCCGGCGAGGGCTTGCCGGCCTGGGCGAGCACAAGGGCACGGACGGATGTGTAGTCGACATTGTGGAGGCAGAAGTGGACGATGGCAACGACATCGCCGAGGTACCTGAGGACGAAGCGAATGCCCTCGTCATGCCGAAGTTCGTGGGGGAACTCGGACACCTCGACCTCAACGAGTTCAGAGAAGACATCGATTGAGCAATCGGCGAGCTCTACCGGCTCGAGGGTGACGGTGTTCCCCTCGAACAACAGGGGCCCTCGGCAGATGACGCTCTCACGCGCTTCAGGGGACGAGAAGGTTAGGCAGGCGACGCCGCGCCAGGAACCCCCCATGATGAAGGTCGGGTTTCCAGCAAGGGTTTTGATGGCACGACGGATGAGAGGGGTTGGGTTGTGAGTTGGAGTAGCGAGGTGAGCAAAGGCGAAGCGCTTGGGGCATTGGATGAGGCAAGGTGGTGCGACAGCGAGTGGCATATCACCAAAGGGGTGAGGAGGCCGGCCTCATGATTGTTTTGGGCCTCGTCGACTGATATTGAGGAGGCGGTGGTTCCCCGAGCGTATTGGGCGGCGGCGAAGATGTCTTGTAGGCGTGCACCAAGGGCGGCAGCGTCGACGGGGAAGGATGGAGCTTGAGTGTCATAGGGAGTGGTAGCGGGAGGTGCAGGCGTAGCGTGAGTTAGGTAGGGGAGGCAACCGCATATGGAGTGGGGACGCAAAGAGTTGGGAAAGGTTCAGCGATGATGACGGGAGGCAGAGGTGCTAGGGAGTGGGGTGGCGTGGTCGTTGCATTGTTGACGTTGAGGTTGTCCATCTTTCAAGTGGGGGAGAAGGCGGGGTTGTGAGAGGGAGCGGTGGGCATTGTAGGAAAGAAGGGAATCAAACGAGCCAACCTGTAGTCGAAGCTTCGATGTCCGAAACGCCAACACCTAGCGCAGCGGACCGGGTCGCGGCACTGGTCGACTTTGTGATCGAAGGCTAGGCAGCGAAAGCAGGGTGTTCAGCGTGGCGAGTTTGTAGAGAAGAGGTTGTGTGAAGTCATGGGTGAGGGGTAGGGGAGATTTATATGGGCGTGTGAGCGAGAGGGAGATAGTGGGTGTGTTCTGTTGGCTAAGAGGGCGCCTCTGTATGATGTGTGTATCGTTGTGTGGACTGAGGCTGGCGCGGCGTGGCTGTCAGGGGGCACTGGCGTTGCCTATGTCATGACGATAGTGCTGGCGTGGGTGTCAGATTGAACTGTTGGCGTTTGCGGTGTGGCGAGAGGGGGGGGGGGTGAGGCGGTGTGGGTTGGCGGAGGAGACGAGTCAGGAGTTGGCGTCGGTTTTGAGCGGTTGAGATGGCATGGGAGTGGCTCATTTGTTTTTTGAACTTGGTCGGAGGGGCTCGATCTGGTCAGGTTTCACGGGGAAGAAGCAAGGGAAGGGGCGGGTGGTGGGGCGTAGTGCGCGGGCTGGTGATGGCATGCAAGGCCATGCTGGTAAAGTGGTCAGCGGCCGGGGCAGGTGGGGTTTGGAGAAAATATCAGGTGATACAAGAGATTAGATGCTACCATGATACAGGTTTCTGTGAGCTTTTGGATTTGAGATCTAAGGGTGATATCCATGGTTTTAGACTTGCACGTAAATATCAAATTTTTGGAGGGTTTTGCTGCGAAGTTGCAGGAGCTTTGCCTATGACCTTCGGATTTCAGATCCAACGGTTCACCGGACCTCGTATCATGGGAGTAAATAAGCTCCCGTATCACCTGATACTCACTCGTGGGGTTTGGTCGGGAGACGTGAGCGGTTCGTCCGTGAGCTGTGCAGTGCCCCGGTCGGTCAGTTCTAAGCTTGAATCGTTGTTGTTTTGTGGATGTGCAATGGCCTGGTCTGTCAGCTCTAAGCTTGCATCGTTGTTTGGTTGTGGCAGAGCATGGGGGTCCCAGCAAGCTTTCCTGTTGTTGCTTGGCTGATCTTGGTTTGACCGCGCAGCAGCCCCATTGCCAGAGTGCGTGAGATGCGTGGCTTGTAACTGTGGCTGATGGGGACGTGGATATGGGCCTAGTAGCGACGGAACAGATGGCTGTGTAGATTTTGTGGCGACTAGGCGGTAGTCGTTACTGAAATTTTGAATATGTTCGAGCGCTCGGTCGAAGGAAGGGAACAGGAAGAGACGGAAGCAGGTGAAGTTTAGTTGTTTAAGCTTTAAAATTTGAAATCTGATGAAAGGAAACAGGACACCCGTTTTGAAAATGCACTCTTGTACTTGGATCGCTTGGAAATCCATTTTTGCCGAAAAGCAGTGGTTCAGAGCAGAGTTAACCAGCATGTTATGTGGGTTCGCTTTGATGGGCATGAATGAGATCCAAAACAGGCATTTTTGCAAGGTGTAATTGGCAATGCAGAAACTACGGTAAGAAGGGTGACAATTATCTAGCATGCCGTAATAGAAGCAAACACTTGGACGAGATCTCCTGACCTTTGCTTGATCAAGGAGTGGAGACGCTGAAGCCGAAGTTGCAGGAACCACAGCGGTCGTCGCAGGATGATCGCCGGCCGGAGGGGCGGCAGCCGACGAGCGAGGGCCCGGCGAGTTGGTGTAGCGATGCCGGAGAGGAGGCAGTGTTGACGGCGCAGGATCAAATGAGCACCCCAAGGCGCGCCAAGTCGCCATGGCTGATGATGAGGTCGGCGACTGCGCGGCAGGCAACCGTGAAGGAAAAACGCGCCTCGTCGTCCATGATGGTGTTTAAGTGAGCGGGCTCACCGCCGATGATGCAGGCGAGGAGCATGTCGAGGAGTCCGGTGTCAACCTCGAAAGGAAGCTGAATGAGCCGGGCCGACATCCGGCAACCATGGGGGTAGGCAGACGGATCGATGGTGTTGAAGGATCGCAACCACAACCATGCCTTGACCTCGAAGTGAGTCGCGAGGTCGGAGCGGGCTCGGATGAGCTCCGAGAGCGGCATGCATGAGTGGACAACATCAAAGACGAGAGCATCACGGAGAGGTGGGTTGGTGGCGAACGAGAAAGAGAAATTTCGGCGACCGCTGCGCTTGCCACCACAAAGGAGAACACCGTATTGGTGACTGCATGCACTCGGAAGAGTGCAGCACAGCCACCAACGGAAGCTTGGAGGAGGGCTGCAGCAATCATGGGGTCGAGGGGCAGGCTGGTTCTGAGGAAGACGAGGAAGATGCGCACCCCAGCGCCCGGTGAGAAAGCATTGACAGGCGAGCGAAGAACACTGCGCAGCTGGTCTTCAAAGTCCAAGCCCATGGCATTTCCCACGCCAAGATGGCAGCGCAGGGCAACCTAGCGGGAGGTGACGTACCGTGGTTCATCAGGGAGCGGCTGCGTTTGTAGCAGAGATGAGCAGGAGGAGTGGCAGTCCGCCGGAAGCAGGTGGCCGCCGCTGGGGGAGAAGGCTTCGGGTGGAGTGGGAGCGAGAGCGGGAGCGGGAGCGAAACGGTTCATTCGCACAGGGAGCAAATAGAAAACAGTTTATAAAGGCTGTGTGTAATTGGTATCTTCATGATATTAATATATTTTCTTTATCGAAAAATGAGAGAATTGCCAGTACTCCATCAGTCCATTACCATCAGTCGACTTATTGCGTGTCTTAGTATTAATTGGTGGACTGTGCTTCGGTACATCTCCACTCAAAAAAACTCAAAAGGTTATTTCGGTAATATTTTTTTCTTTAACCGACCACCATTTTCTCTAACCCCGTCGTTCCAAACACGGAGGGCAGTGTGTCAGAGAGATAACTCAACCGACGCAAGCCCAAAAGTACCCATGCTCATTCGCTCCTCCAGCGACATACAGGCGGTTACCAGCTTGCCGCAAAGGAATCATTCATGCATGCATGTCCAGTCGAGCAACAGCGGCACCTAGGTTCTCCAAGTCCATGAACCGGTGCGACAGCCTGAACTCCATGACCCCATGACCACGCCAATCGTAGCGACCCACGAGATGAAGAACAGCCGCCCTTCATGGAAGAACTGCCCACAATTGTGCTTTTGCATTATTCATGGCGACAGTGACATGCGAGTCTGTTGTCCTCATCATTGAGATGACCAATATCTCAGAGATGCAGATGCGGCACCGGCAGATTACCTGCTACTTTTAGAGAACCTGTCTCATTTGTTGTACAGTGTGGCGTCCCTCTCCCGGATCCGCGGCGGCGCGGGCGTCTTGATCCGCGGGGTGCGGCCCTCCCGGTGGTGTGGCAGATCCCGGAGGCGGCGGGCTCGCAGCGGTGCACGGGCACACAGATCCATGGGTGTGGGACTCCCGACAGCGTGCGGGCTCCCGGCGGTGGCGGGATCGGTCGATGGCGGGCTTGGGCGATGGCGTCGGCCGTGCAGTGCCGGATCTCGTCGCTCGTGGAGGATCTCGCCACTCCGACCATCGTGGGGGAACCTGGATCTGGGGCGGCGGCCTCGTTAGGCATGGCGACGGCACCCTCGGCTGGCGACGTTCGCGAGGGGTGGATGGACGACATCTTGACCGCATGGGCTGTGAGTTGCCGGTGGATCTCCTCCATGCTGTAGGCCTTCTCCCGTTGCACTTGGTGGCTTACGATCACGGTCGACGACCCTAGTGCGTTCAAGGGGGCTGGTAGAGGTGACATCGGACCGGAGAAAACTCTGGATGACTCGTTCATCCCGACGGTGGCGACGACCAGGGTCGCCGTTCTCCTGCTTGCAGGCGCGGTGGAGGTCCCTGCCCTCTACCCCGACCCCATGCCCGGGTGAAAACCCAAAATCTCCTTAGATTGGGCGGCGGTGGCACTGTGTGTGTCGTACCCTTCTTGAAGGCGCCGCATGTGGCGTTTGGGTGCTCGGTTAGAGGAACTGCAGGCGGAGGGGATGGGACCACTGGCAGCAGGTGGTGTTCGTGACGGAGGAGCGGCGTGGCATCTGGCACGTCAACATCTGCGTGTCTCAGCGGCATGGAGCATCGGGGTCTTGCCGGTGGGCGTGTGATGATGGATGAGCGCATGATGGTGGCATTGTCTGGCGTCGTAGTGGCGTCGACGGCAGCTTGACCGGGCAAGGTAGATGCATAATTACAACACTGAAGATGGATTGATGGTAGGTGGCTGCGGCGACCTCATACCCGGCAGGCGTCCTGGTTGAGGAGTGCGCTGGATTGGTGGGTGTCCATACCCGACAGGCGTCCTGGTTGGGACATTAGGTCTTAGATGTTAGGTTTGGCTGCGAGGTCTGTTTGGTATTAGGCCCAGACTATCAGCATTCCTTCATCAACTGGATAGGAGTAGCGACGCATGATGCCTAGACGGTGGCTTTTAGTCTTACTATTGTATGACTTTGTAAGGTCTTGTGTGAATATTTAATAAACTGGCTGCATGCATCGTCCAGATGCAGAGGCCGGCGGTCCTCCTTTTCTTAGAAAAACTATCTAGTAGCAGTGCCGGCTCCAGGAATTTGCAACCGGGTATTCATGTGTATTCATTTTGCCAAAATCATTGCTGTTTTTTGAAAATTGTCACTCTTTTGCCAAAATCAACACTGTTTTGTAAAAATCATGGGTATTCACATGAAGACCCAAGAATACCCTAGGGCCGCCCCTGTCTACTGTCTACTAGGCGTGGCTCAGGGATTTAGTTATTCGATGCATGACAGGTAGGAGACCACGACATAGTGATCGCCCTGGCTGACACTAGATAAAATTATTTTTGACTATTACCCTTTTGACTGAAGGGGTAAGTTGTATTCTCCACAGTTGATCTGCATTGAATATCGTAAACTTTACAAACCATTGCCCTTAGTTTGAACTTCGAACCAATTCTCTCCTCACCAGGGCACATGCATGCAGGTTATCAAGGCGGACACCATTGATGCCGCCGTTGAAAGGATTCTCAATGAGCTTGGGAAAGATACTAGAAAAAGCAGGAACAAAGAGAATGCCATCTACTTTGATGGCTGGAACGGACTTGGGGCATCTGCCGTCCTGCAAGCCGTAGCCAAACGCCTCGCTATATCAAGTGAGCTGCCAACGAGGCCTCCAGGGCTGGAGTTTGAGAAAATCATCCACATTGATTGCTCAAAGTGGGAGAGTAGAAGAGCATTGCAGAAGAAACTCGCAGAGCAGCTGAAGCTTAATGATAAGGTGATGAAGATGTTTGACAAACAAGATGAGGAGGATGATTTCAACGGGTTGGACCAGAGCTCTCGCGGTGAGATAGCACAAGTTTTCACAGAGATATATCAAACCATAGAGAATCGCAGATTCCTGGTGATCCTGCATAATGGAGGCAACGAGGAGATTGATATATTCAATTTTGGCCTTTCTCTATATGGATATGCCAATAGCAAGATGCTGTGGACTTTTCGAGGGAGGTTTCGGCTTGACCCCAAGGTGATAGACATTGTGAAAAACAGCACGACAACACATGTTCTTCTTTCAGCTTCAAGAGATGGGCGCGATAGGCACGAGCTTTGGTCTTATCTAGTGCGTCAGGAGGCTGCACAAGTTTCCTGCAATATGCATGGCCATGGTGTCATTATTGATTCAACAATTGCTGGCGAGTGTGTCTTGTATATGCTGAAACAATACTGCATCGGTTCTCCCGTTGTTGACTACGACTGGGCTATCCACACCAGTAACTATTGGGTGTGTGATGGAATTATTGCGTTGACAGATATTGACAAAGCATGGGAAGTTGGTGATATACTACAGCGTGAGGTGCGCTTGTTGAATATTGACAATCGACTCAGTAATGATGAATCAATAATATTGCTTTCCTCTCACTTAGCAAGCTCTGCTGAGGGCATGCCATACTGGATTTCAACAACAACCTGTGGATTTGTACTGAGTCCTTCTGGTGCTATTGCCGACAACATGTTTCAACACTCGCACAGGCTTGGTGTCCTCAAGCTCTCAAGGTGTACCTTTAGTTTCTCATCGCCTCCATTCCTCTGTTGCCACAGCCTGAGATTCCTGTGGCTTGAGCACTGTGAAGACCTCCTAACAAGAACAAGCACCACAGATAATCACCAAAAAGATACAGACAAGGAGGACCAGGAGTTGGCAAGCAGCACCATGACATCGTGGGAATGCTTCAAAAGCCTGTGGGTACTTGACTTGCGCTACACACATTGGGATCAGATCTTGTCCGCACAGATGATGGATGGCATGACCCAACTCAGGGAGTTAAACGTGATTGGAGCCAAGAACTGGGACATGAGCCATCTGCGGGGACGACTGCGTAACATTTGCAAGCTCCGTGTAATGAAGTCCACATGTAGCTTCAATGACCATGTTTTATCAGAGATGGAAAGCATGGAGCTTCTTGATTTTTCAGGAAATACCATCATAGAAGGCATGACGAGCTTATATGGGCCAGTTCGCAACAGTAGTCTTAAGAGCATCATCATTGATGGATGTGATGGGTTAAAAAGTATCTCTTTTAGGGGCTGCAAAGAATTGGTAAACGTGTTCTTGAAAGGACTATTTAGGGGTCTGGAGGAGCTGGAACTCTCTGGCACAAGTGTGCAAACCCTCAACCTGACAGGAGTGGAAGCCAGATCACTCCCCAAGCAGATCATCCTGCTAGGCTGCGAGAAACTCCGTGCAATGTTGTGGCCACTGAGTGTGAAAAAGGAAGGGCTGCCAAAAGTGCTGCACATTAACACCACCTCGCCATCAGAAACAGCATACAAAGGGGAGGCACCACTTGTCCTTCCATATGTTAATTTATCCCTCCACCAGCAGAAAGAAGAAGTATTCAAGGGTGGATGGCGGATTTGTCTCACGGATGCAAGGCTCCTTAGGTCCCTCTCTCCCGTGCAAAGTTTTTTAGAAGACGCAACCATACATATTGATATTTGTAGTGCAGCTCTTGTTGGTGGCAGCAACATCCAAGGAACAAGCAGTAACAAACTCTTAATGCATTCCATGTATCGAGATGCCTTTAGAGATGACCCTATTGCAACATTGATGATAGGGGACTGCCCCAAGATACCGAAATGGGGGATGTATATAAAGGTGGTGATGCACGGGCAGGGCAACAGACTCTTGGAGGAAGCTGCAAAAGTTGGTACTAGTGCTTTATTTATGCCTAAAATTATATGTGAGATGGTTACATCGCTGCACGTGTATGATAACTTGTCCATCTCTAGTATCCCTGGACCTCCCCAAGGATCAGGATGGCATAGACTAGTATGGTGCCGCGTGGAGAGATGCCCCAGGTTACACACAGTTTTCACTGTTCCCCATGACACTAGTGTGTACAGCTTTCCTAGACTGTGTATATTATGGGTGTCCAAGCTCCTCTCTGCACTATACATCTGGGACATGCCAGTTGAAAAAAGTGACTTCTTTTACCTGAGTCTCTTGCACCTGGACCACTGCCCCAGGCTCGTACATGTGCTCCCCTTCTCCATATGGGGGAGAAGAACCTTGTTTTGGCTAGAGACCCTCGAGATAGTGTACTGCCCTAACCTCAAGGAGGTATTCCCTTTGAGCCCTGAGGGTCAAGAGCAGGATAAAATTCTAGAATTCAAACGGCTGAAGCACATCCACCTGCATGAGCTCCCGATGCTGCAGCGTATCTGTGGGCACAAGATGTGTGCGCCTAGACTCGAGACCATCATGATCAGGGGCTGCTGGTGTCTTAGGCGTCTGCCGGCCGTCGGACGCGGCACCAAGCCGCCTAAGGTGGACTGCGAGAAGGAATGGTGGGACAACCTGGAGTGGGACGGGTTGGAGAAGTACCACCACCCTTCCCTCTACGAGCCGAGCCACTCGCTGTACTACAAGGCCCAACTGCCCCGAGGCACCGTACTCAGGTGAGCTTCACAGCTTGCTAGTTCCATCTGTACGTATGTTCCTCAGTATGTACACTGTGCGAACTAGCTTATGTTGAACCTTGTTACCACTCTTTTTTCTACATAAAAAATCAGCATAGTACAGTAAGTTGTGTGTGTGGTTGGTCATTCATACCATTGTTGGTTTATATGCTGCAGGTAATCCATCACTTCCACGGATTCATATTGAGCTTCTTTCGACGCAATATGCATGATCCTGAGGCATGTGCGGTGCTGCTTGCCCTGCTTCCCATTTGATTGGTTTGTGGTGTTCTCTCTGCATAACATATGCTTTGCCTTGGTTCGGCAGTGTGGCTTCCAGTTTGATTTGATTGGATTGGATTTGATTTGGTTTGGTGTGATCAAACCTTTGCTCGAGCTCCTGAGCAATTGAGGAATAACACAGAGCAGGCACAGCTTCTGCAGCATGAGCCCCTGAGTGCTCATGTTATTGCGTGCTCATTCTGTGTGTGTGGTAGTGCTTGTCACAGTATGAATTGTCAGGTATGGACTTGTTGTAATTTGTAAGCATAAACGATGATGGTGATGATTTGTGTGTGCGTGGTGTTGTTGTGATATGACTACGAATACTTAGCAATGTGTTGTTTGTTCTAGTGCCAGTTTTGTATATGCTCATTGTTCCCATCGTGTACTAGCTGTTGTCACGTGCTAGGCTGGCCGGCAGTATTTCCCTTGCCTAGATAGAGCTATATATGAGGTCCATGTCCGTAGTGAACTTATCCATCATTCTTAACAGATGGTGGTGGCTCAGGATTTGCCATTTTTAGTTACAGGGTTTCTCTGAACTTGTTGCTGTCTTGGGCATTTAGGTTACCCTTTAAGTTAGCCATCTGAAATTATAATGAAGTAGCAGCAAGTTCCATTTTTGTAGTTTGGGAAACAGGGAAAGGTCTAGATCAAATCAAGAGGAAACAGGGTTGAATCTGCTTTTGCCTGGGCTAGGCTGTGGACGCCTGGCGTCTCCGTTTCTGGCTTCTTCAGTTAACATGCAGTCTCCATTTCATCATCGTCGGTGCGGGCAGCCTCCAGGCCCCGGTCGCAAAAGAAATCATATCGTTGATATGCTATATATTCAATTCCAGGCGATTAGGGGAACTGAAGATTTTCAAATTTGAGAAAGACAACTTGACGCAACTCCGGTTGCCGTCGCCGCCGTTTGTCCAGCACGCGTGGGATGGTGCAGTTGCTGTCGGCTTGCCGCCGAGTATGTCGAGTAGGTGTATGCGCCGCCTCGTAAACTGCCTGCGTAGGTGCTTATGGAACATTGAATAGAACCGCTTGCGTGCCTCACGAAGCAGCGCGAATATTACAGCATGCAGTATGTCCTGTTTTTTGCTTCTCCAATTGACCCACCTTCTCTTTGGCTTCTATATACTGAGGTAAAGAGTCTACATTGTCCCAGTTGTTCAACTTAGCCAAGATATGTAACTCAATCTGTCTCTCGGTTTCTTCAGGTTTATTATGTTAGCTAGCTTTATTTATCGCCCCTTCTTGTATTTCAATGTATACAGCAAGCCAGGAAAAAAAATCCACGACTGGTCCACAATTAGTTTGAAGATTTTTGAAGAACTGACGGTAGATCTTAATCCCCAAATGGAACTAATCTAGTGGTGGAGATCGGCGGATACGACCAATTCATCATGGGAGCTGGGGTATTTTTATCCTTATCAATAAAAAAATAATTCCATTCTCTACACACACTACCGGACTCGCGGTCTATGCCTACGGCCACGGGCCGTCGGCATAGGCCCAATAGCCGTCGGCATAGATCTATGCCGACGGCTGCCGACGGCATATCCCCGTCAGTGTAGATCACGTCAGCGTACTCCTGTCAGACCGTCGGCATAAAAATGCCGTCGGCATAGGCGGCTATGCCGACGGCCCCGGCACAGCCGTCGGCATAGATTAGCCGTCGGCGTAGTTTTCCGTCTGACGGCAACGGACGGCACCGTCAAAACTGCTGGCGGTTCAGGGGGCGACACGTGGTGAAGATATGCCTACGGCAAAGCCGTCGGCATAGATATGAATCTATGCCGACGGCTTCGCCGTAGGCATATCTTCGCCACGTGTCGTTCCCTGGTTTAACCTGGCGGCAGGGCTATGCCTACGGCAAAGCCGTCGGCATAGATATGAATCTATGCCGACGGCTGTGCCGTAGGCATATCTTCGCCACGTGTCGCTCCCTGGTTTAACCTGGCGGCAGGGCTATGCCTACGGCCAAGCCGTCGGCATAGATTTATATCTATGCCGACGGCTTTGCCGTAGGCATAGCCCTGCCACGTGTCTCCTCCTGGTGGTCCTGGGCGTATCTATGCCGACGGCTTTGCCGTAGGCATAGTTTTTTTTTGTTTTTTTTATTTTCCTGTTTTCTCTTTTCCAATTCATTTGACAACATTTCAAAACAGAATAATATGAAATATGACAGTTCATCAACATCATTTAAACATAGTCAAGATCATCACCGCGAAAGTCCACGAACATAAGAATAGTGCAAGACAAGAAACATCATAAAAGTTGAAACATGAAAGACATGCCACAACGGCCGCATACACCATCGACATCAAGCACCACAGAGTCCACCTCCGCCAAAACCACCACCAAGTCCACCTCCGCCAAAACCGCCACCGCCAAGTCCTCCTCCATTAAAACCGCCACCGCGACCACCATCACTCTGCCGGATCGGAGTGATTGGGGTCGACGGAGCAGAGTCGAGCCACCGGTCCCTACATGTTTGAAAGAAGTTTCGACGGTAAATATGACATGATAGTGTTGAATGAGCGAGAACTGGTTTGTCATTAGTTAGGCAAATTTACTAACGGAGTATCACCGCCTAGTGCCGACCATTCCTCGAGCGTGGGAAGGTGTGGGCGTCTCCCGCAGTGGTGGTGGGGTCCAACTTGTGGTGGCTCTGTGCGGTTAGTCCAAGACGCCAAGATAGCCGGATGTTAGTTAAACAAGTCCACTTAGAAACAAGCCGTGATCAACAAAGTCGGAAGGAATGAAAGTGCAAATTTGAGCTTGGTTTAAGAGGGCAAAACTAACCGCCATCGCTTGACGACTGTAATCATCGTTTGCCTTCACTCGTTGCAAGTACTCCCTCACCTCAATATGCCTATGCTCGAGAAAGGCCTGATATGCCTACAAAATTGAGGTTGTTTCTAAGTGGGCAAAGTGATGAAAATAAACTAAGAAAGATAGAGACAAAGAAGATAAGGGAAGTACTTACAAGACGTTGGCGGTCTAAGGGAGGCTGCGAACGCCTGCACTCTCTAACGGGCTCGGGTTGGTAGCTCGAAGCCGTGTACGAGATCGACGGAGTGATCAAGCCATCGAAACACGGATACCGCCATGGGACTTACCTGGATGGCCACCACCGCCGTGTCGTCGATCCGAGGATCGGGCGACCTCGTGAGCAGGAACATCCGGATGCAACCGATAGTTACGAGTGTAAGACTCTGTGTTTCTCGGTGTTGCCGTAATCTGGCTCTCGCCCTCCTTGCGATCACTCCGCTCATGGGCCAGCTTCCACGACTCCATGTCCGAGGCGGCCTCTGCAACTTGTCCTCCCGCAACGTCAAGCGAAGTTAGCCATACATAAGAACATGACGGTAAAGAAGAACCAAAATGCATCTTTCATATAGATATACCTTCATGGCCTTGAAGCCCGGTGGTTCTGTTTCCTTGGCCGTGTGTCCGTCTTTTCCACGGTTAGCCGGGCCTTGATGCTCTTGGCAACAAACTCGGATAAATCACCGACCCACCTATCCACCAAACACGCCCATCCGTCATGCCTTCCATAGCACCAACGAGGAACAACCTATGCAAATTTTGGAAGCAGGACATGTGAGCACTGAAACATATAGTTGACTCCTTGAAACAATGAAAAGTCAATAATAGTTACCATCATGAACTGCTCCTGCTCATGGTAATTTTGTCCCTCGTGCTTGAGTTTTGGTCATCTTTTGTTGCGGTAGATGTGGTAGTCTTGTGAGACGGCAACCCAACGCACCTCGTCGCAATCGACGAGCTTTCTTCTTTGCAGAGGCTTAAGTAAGACCACGTCGGCTCGGCCTTGTGCTCGTCAAGAACTCTATAGAGTTGCTGCAATCATGCATAAACCGAAGCAAACAAGGCATGAGTGCGGTGATTCAATGATAAACTATGAACGAAACTAAAGACAAGTGATTCAAAATGGAACTTACCCAAAATTTGGTGATCACGGCCTTAGCGGCCATCCGTACTCAGCGTTACAACAAGCCTCGTAGTGGGCCCAGCTTGTGGCCAAAACACGCATTTGTGGGTCCCTGTCGCATGGGCAGAATAGGCCGAGCCAAAACTGCTTCAACGGAGACGGTGAGAAGGCCGTTCGGTTTACGGCCCTTTCCGTGAAGGATCCAGTTACTGCAAAAGAATCAAAGGGTTGCCATGTGTACAATAAAAAAATGTTGTCATGTGTTGAAAGTATGATTGAGATGCACTTACTCTGTCCCCGCAGGTTCAATGAGCCACTTTTGCGCCTCGATAGAAGGTGGTGTAGGTACTCCGGCATTACCACGCAGCCACCCCTGCGGAGCACCCGGTGGCAAGTCACCCCACAACTCGGGGTCAACCTCCCCTCCACCCTCCTCGCCCTCCTCGGCCTCCTCCTCCTCGGCCTCCTCCTCCTCGGCATCCTCCTCCTCGGCCTCCTCCTCCTCGGCCTCCTCCTCCTCGGCATCAGGAATATACTCCTCCTCCTCTGACTCAGAAGCTGCATCAGCATAGGAGGGCATCGAAGAAGACCCTCCTATTTCGGACACGGCCCGGAGTTTTTTGGCCCGGTTGCCTCTCCCCCCACCTCCTCGTCCTCTAGGGGCTCTCCCCCCACCCCCTCCTCCTCTAGGGTCTCCTCCCCCGACCCCTCCACCTCCCTGTGAGGTGCCATCCTCGCGTAGTCGGGAGGGAACCTTGTGGGCTCGTCCACTCCGAGTAAGTCCTCCTTTGATTTTCTTGAGAAGCGGCACATTTGGACTTGCCCATGATTAGCAAACCTGCATTGAGAAGAGAATAAACAATTAGTAAGCATACAGGAAAGACATTAATAACGAAGAGAACATTATTAAAAGAACATACATTTTCTAGAACCCATATGAATCATCACTATTGTAATCTATTTGTCGACCGGTCTCATCATCACTATCCCGCATATCTTCTTCGTTTTTCGGCGGAGGTGGAGGCTCTTCCTCATCGTCGGCGTCGGCGTCTTCATTTAACTTTTCAAGCATAATTATGTCTCTTTGATTCACAATTGCCTCACCATCAATCCGGCGGCCGTCGTCGTTTGGGTCCAGTCAACATAACCCAAGTCATCATCCTCCTTGTTTGGACCACGTCATCATGTTCCTCTTGAAAAACACTCCCTCGTATGTCATGGGGTTTATGTTGTAGTAATCATCATCGTTCGGGTCCGGTAGCTTACCATGTGGCGACACCTTGAACACAACTTCCCAACCCTTTAGGTACTATTTACGGCATGGGTAAGGCAGATAATATACTTGTGTGGCACAGGTAGTGGCGATAAAGAGATCAGCTCCGGCATAGATGGTTGATGGTTTAACTTCAACTAAACCAATGAAGCGTATGTCTCAGACCCTTTTGGGGTCGAACCATCGACATTTGAACACAGTGAGACTTAGGTGTTTACTGGCCACATTTGAATGTAAGATCGTATATTTTTCCTACCCTTCCGTAGTAATCTACATTATTATCTCCTTGGTGAAGACTCCGGTATTTATGGTTTTGGGATCAGGCCGACTGTTCGGTGCTCCTCTGTATGGGCGATACCCATTCACATCATACTTTTGGCATGTCATGACGGTAGGGTCAAAACCCATGGAAACCCATCTCAATTCTTCATCCATTGATTCGTTCGGATCATTTCCTACAAGTTTAATTGAAATTATAGGGTGCATGAGTTTAATTGGAAGTGTGAAATGGGTAATAGGGAAGTGTGAAAATTACTTTCTCCATGAACCACATAGCGAAATTTTTCCTTCCATCAGCACCCTTTCGGAGAAGAGCAAGTGCCTCCGCTTGATGGGAGGCAGCATCCCGCCCACTCTTCCTCAACGAATCGACTACAATAAGAAAAGAGGTATAAGAACTAGGCAAAGTGAACATAATGAATTGACTAAAGAATGGTGCAAAGGTATTACCTCATCCACTCATCCTCAACTTCCTTGATGTTGTGCAAGATATAGAACATGACATCCTCCCACTCATCTCGTGGCATGACATAAGATGTCGAGCATCCAGCCCTGCCACCTTGCCCGGTGAATAGAGGCAACTTGGGTTTATACTTGGGTTCTTACAGATTGTATCGAGACACCTTATTGTGCAACGTGGGAACATGGTCCGGATAGTAGGCTGTCCCGAGGTCTGCCACCTCCTCTAGGATAACTGCCTCAGCTATGGAAGCTTCAATCTTAGCCTTGTTTCCACATTTCATCTCGGATGCTTGTTCATCTCTCGGGGCCGATCGCCAACGACATATCTTGCACAGGCCCCCAACAATACCTCGTTATAAGGTGCAAAATGAGATGTGTCATCGGAGTAAAGAAGCTGGCGGGAAGATCTTCTCTAGCTTGCATATCAACTCCGGCGCCTTCTTATGCATTTCTTTTATCTTCTCGGGACATACTTCTTTAGCACAAAGCGTTGGAAGAAATGGCTTAACTCCGCAAGCACACGCCGGACACGCTCGGGAACATAGCCCGAACCATCACCGCATAATCCTCTCAATCCATACATGATAGTCATGACTCTTGAGCCCGGTCACTCTGCCCGTTGAAAGATTGACCCCTTACTTATATTCGACGCGACAACCATCGGTGAACTTCACGGCGTGTTTCAGCCACTTGAATGCCTCCATCTTATGATCCTTTTTAAGTCTGAAGTCGACATCGGCTTGAACCAAGATTTTCATTTGCTGTGGGAGGTTGCATGTGAAGGCGTGGTCTATCACAAATATTATGTTGATCGACTCTAGCATTAACATTATCCTTTGTCTTATCGGGAATGTTGAGGATCGTGTTAAAAGGGACTCTGCGACATTCTTTTCGATTGTGCATCACGTCGATGTTGTATGGAAGATTGAGGTCCTTAAAATAGGGAAGCTGCGTGAAGGGGTAATGTGAGTCCGGTTGTGCGTCTCACCATATCCTTCAAAACATTTTTCCCTTTACCTTTGCCTTTGCCTTTGCCTTTCCCTTCACAGGCAGGCTTAAGAGCTTTGAGTGAGCAAGCACATCCTCACCGTAAAACGTTGGAATCTCATTTACTTCATGGACAACTTTGCCTTTTGTGAAGTTCTTCTTGTCTTCCCTATCGGGATGGTGCGGAGGAGGAATTGTCGATGCTGGTCAAAGGCAACATACTTGCCACCCTTCTTCATCCAAATGAAAATCAAGGCCTGCATGCACCTTTGGGCAAGGCATCTTTCCACTTGTACACCATCCATGAGAGCAGGGCATAGCCGGGAAAGTCATGCATGCAATACTGTAGCCAAACTTTCATCAAGAAATTTTTCTGCAGATGCCGGTCGTATGTCAACCTCGGGAAGTACCAAGAATGGTGCAAATCATCCACCAACGGCTGCATAAACACACTCAAATTCTTCCCCGGATATTCAGGCCCCGGAATTATAAGCGACAGGAACATGGTCTTGCGTTGCATTATGGCGCCGGGAGGGAGATTGAGCGGAATAACAAATACGGGCCAGCAGCTGTATGGATTAGACGACATACCATATGGATTGAACCCATCACCTGTTATAGCAATTCTGACATTCCCAGCCTCGGCTGCTTCCTCCGGGTACTTTATATCGAATGACTTCCATGCTTCACCTTGATGTATGTACAATTTTTTGGATTGTACCTTTTCCCTTCCTTGTGCCACTTCATCATTTTGGCAGACTCCTCGGTGATGAAAAGGCGCTGCAGTCTTTTTATAAAATCAAGATACCGAAGAACCTTCACAGGGATTTTTAGCTGCCGCTTCTGGCCATGCTTATCGACCACCTCAATATACCGAGAGGAACCGCACTTCCTACAGTAGTTGTCATCCGCATACTCATGCCTAAACAAAAGGCAATTCTTTGGACAAACATGTATTTTCTCATAGTCCATGGAGAGCGCCTTCATGATTTTCTTCGTACCGTACATGGTTTTCGGCAGTTCATGGCCCTCGGGCAGGCTGTTAGCCCATACTCCCAGAAATGCTTCGAAGCAACCTCGGCTACAGCGATACTCAGCCTTCACTGCCATCAGTTGCGAGATGGCATCCATCACAGACAGCTTGGCACCCTCATAGAGAGGTTTCTTTGACGAGGCCAAGATTTCCATGAAGGCCTTTGCGGTTTCCTCTGGCTCCTCCGGTTCATTCGCTGAATGTGACGGAGGTGTCGGCTGTGCAGCAAAGACATCATCTAGCATGTCTCTAACCCCATCGTCCTCATAACCAGCGACGCGTTGTCGTATCACATCCTCTCTACCACGGTCCCGCTGGGCAAAGTTTATCGGCATATTAAAGTTGGGCATAAATCCATGCGTGCGAAGGTGCTTAGTCATCTCACTCTTATCTCTGCGGATACGTCTCTCACATCTGGCACACGGGCATTCTGGCACCATCCTCATTGGACTACGGAATATCTCTTTCAAAAACACATCAGTTTTCTCGACCCACTCTGTTGTTACTTGATTCCGACGGATAAACCCACTATACATCCACTGATTATCTGCCATCTCTGCTTTATTGGAAGCCACACAAGAAAATTAAGGATTCATTTAAATTACCAACATCAATATTTTATTTTTTACAAGGTTGACGAGTAATCCACCTACATCTAATAGGTAAAGATGGGTCCTAATCCCACCCGAGAATGTGTAGATTGAGTACGGTCCATGCTCTACCCCATTCCGAGACAAAATTTCGGCAGCACCTCCCGCTGTTCTCCAAATACCGTCTCGGCAAAATGCCGAGAGAATGTGCATCCGGAGAACAACAGGAGGCGCCGCCAAATCTGTCTCGAGCGGGTAAACATGAATTTCACCAATCTACACATCCTCAGCTGTCCATGAAAAGCTGGACAATCCGAAAGAGCTGCGGTGATAAATATGCAATTGAATGCATATTTATCGATGCAAACTCTTCGGACGGGAGACCTAGATTCTGCGACTTGATGTGAAAATTCAATCTAGTGACATGGAAAAAAAGTGGGCGAGGTCATGGAATTGTTGCTCACCCTCCGATGTAGTCGATCAAAGGAGAGGGGCGATCTGGACCAACACCTCCAACGTCGGCGATCACTCCACGAAGATGGAACACCACAAATCCTGTTAATTACACCGAGTGAAAAAAAATAGGTCATCACATCACATTAAGCATTGATACTTTTAACTATGAAAAAAAATCATATTTTGTCAACTGTCAAATTTGGAAGCACTTATCATATCGCAATTTAGGTCATCACCTCACATTAAGCATTGACAACATCTCACATAGCTACTTAACAACATCACAAACTGAAAATAAAATCTTCGTTAACAATTTTATGAACTAAGTGACTCAAGTTGCTTTTTTAACTATGATAATCCATTTTGGCGAGATTCATCCATCTAGCAACCTAACCGTAGCAAAATAATTCCTTTATGGAGATTCCTCCATCCATCTAAGATACATACAACATTCATCCATTTAGCAACCTAAGAACATCCAACATCCATCCATGCATCCATTCATACATCCAACAATAACTAAATAATGCAAAAAATTGAAAAAAAAAAGAGTGTTAGCTCACGAGGCAGAGAGGCCACGTTGGTGGAGTAGGAGGCGGGGCGGCGGTGGAGGTGAGGGAGGCAGGCGGAGCTGGGCGGCCGGGATGGCGAGGCGGGGCAGGGCCGCCGGGATGGCGAGGCGGAGGCTGGGCGTTGAGCCAAGGGGGGCCGGTCGGACCAGCTAGCAGAGGCCGGCCAGGCTAGAGGCATGGGCCGGCGAGCGGGCGCCCACGCACAGCGGCCGGTCGTCGAGGGAGAGGCGGGGGGCCTGAGCGAGGCGGGGAGGCGAGTGGGCGGCAAGCGAGGGACGAGAGGTGGGGTGGGATGGGGCGACCGGGTGGGGGGGGCGCGGGCGAGAGGGGGGCAGGGGCGGGGAGGACAACAAGGGTGGTGTGGTGTGGGCAGGTGTGTGAGTGAGGGGTCGATTGCTATCAGGCGTGAGTGGTGGAGGTGGGCCAGGTGAGGATAAGGGCAAGCTATGCCAGCGGCTAAGCCGTCGGCATAGGTACCGATGCCATGTGGCACCTATGCCGGCGGCAGCCGTGAGGCATAGTTATATATTTTTTAATGCTTTTAATAGCTTATATTTTTCTTCTTTTCTTTTTTTATTTCATATAAATTTTTGATGTTTTTATAGTCATCGAGTTATATTTCTATACAGAGGGAGGTGAAGGCATAGCGTTTTTTTTTTTTGCAACAACTTTTATACATGTTTAACATTTTTTAAAAATATTATTAACTGTCTTCAAATATATTTTTAGTGTATACTATTTTCATACGCATTGAAAAGTTTTGTTTACATATAAAATGAGTGACCGATCGTCCATTTCCCCCCGGTCTCAAGTGTGCGGCCAGCGCCGTTCGTGAGGGCCACACACCGGAGGCGCGTGCCGCCTCTTGGACATGCCACAACACCACCCGCATGTATGAGGGCCCGATCACGACGCTCGGTGGCATTGCTACCCCAGGGCCCCGTCCGCCCTAACCTGTAGCGTTTGACCACGGGATCTAGCCCTTTGACTTTGCAGACGGGCTTTGACGGTGGACCTCTCCACCCGGTTGTGTCGGGTCGGCGAGAGGACACGGGAGTAACATCCGGGCCAGGCCCACAGCTACATCCACTCCGTGTAGACCCGACGCGTCCGTTTCCCCCCTCCGGGTGCCGGCGGCGGCGCCGTCCGTGAAGGGGGGGGCGCCCGAGAGCGTCTGGGCGTTTGCAACCGCCTCAACACTTCCAGACTTGTGGGAGGCCGCCTACGCAAGATTTTGACGGTATGCTACCCCCCGGAGGCCGCCGGCCACAGTCGTAGACGTGCGAAGAGCAATCGCGAGAGGAAGTGTTGAGATACTTCTCCATCACAAAAATTATGAAAAATTACCATCGGTCCTATAGCACATGTGCCCACGTTGTGTAAAAACTCATGATTTTATCCGCTCCAAGTATTTAATAATATTCACGCTGCATCGTTACGCGGAGCGTCTACTACCGTTTCATTGCCGTCCGTGAGGGGGGGCCACAACCGAGCGTGCGCCTCTTCGGACATGCCACAACACCACCCGCATGTATGAGGGGCCCGATGCGGCGCTCGGTGGCATTGCTACCCCCAGGGCCCCATCCGCCTAACCTCAGTAGCGTTTGACCACGGGATCTAGCCCTTTGACTTTGCAGACGGGCTTTGACCGTGGACCTCTCCACCCGGTTGTGTCGGGTCGGCCGGAAGGA